>JAWHQI010000178.1:0-1200000 GCA_033032865.1 Dactylorhiza incarnata | reverse complement strand
GATGATGTTCTTGATGGTTTGTGGCGGGAGATACAGGTATATATGCTATTCTTTTAACAAGTTAAAAACATAAATAATATTGTTTAATTCTAATTATCTTACGGTGTAAGTGCAGGATAATACAGATGCACCTCAAGAATTTCGAACTAAATGCTTGCATATAATTGGAGAGAGATGGAGAGAATGGAAACATTACATCAAACGTCATAACTATAATATATATAAAACAGATGAGGAACGTTTATCTATCGTCCCAGATCGTGTTGTTGCTGATCAGTGGAGAACACTTGTTCAGTACTGGGGGCAAGATACTAAAAAGTCTATATCAACACAAAATTCATTCAACCGTGAGTGTCAAGGAGGATATCATAAGATGGGAAGATCGTCATTTCGCTCCATTCGACAAAAGGTAATTAATTAACTAAAAGTATTTATAATTATGCATTCAATTGAGATTAATGTAATATAATGTATTATTTTTTTTAGATGGAGGTAGAGGGAGTTGAAATGGATAGACTTAATGTTTTTAAAAGAACACAAACTGACAAACATGGAAAGATTGACCTTGAAGTTAAAGAGCTTATTGTAAGATCCATTTTTTATAATAGACTTTCCTTCCAAGAAAAAATGAATTAATAGAAATTATTTTGTATCTTCATAATGCAGGATGATGTGACTAGTTTGTATGAAAAGTTGCCCGAGGAGGAGCGCGCTCCAAAATATAAAGATGCTTGCTTTGTTAAGGTCATGGGAGAGGATGGCCATGGTTGTGTGCGTACATGGGGTCCCGGTATAGGCAATCCATAATTAAACGAGGAAGCATCAAATTCAATTCGTTCATAAATTCGAGAGGAGGTGCAATCTCAAGTTGATTCTCAAATTACTCAAATGAAAGCACAAATGGATGAAATGACACGTGTTCAACAAAATATGCAAGTGCTTTTAGAGCGTGCTGGCATTCCATTAACACTAACAATGAATAGAAGTGACGACCCTTCCATTCCATCTAGCACTGGACAGGTTTGTATTTAATGTTACTTTTCAATTGCTATTTTTTTTTTTAAAACTTGTAATATTTGAAATTTTATAGGTTGGAGATGAACATGATGATTTAGAAGACGGAGAGTTGGAGGGCATGGTGCATCAATCAAAAAATTAATTAATATGCAGTAGTTTTTTGATTGGTTTTATTTTGTGGTTTGGGAATGATTACATTTGGAGTTTAAGAATGATTTGATTTTGGTTTGTGCTATAAACTATTGAAGACAATTTATATGAATTAATATTGTACTTTTTTATGCATATATCGTGTGTGTGTGTATATATATATATTAAGATAAAAATTCTCCTTTTAATATTCATTATTTTGGTACCAAATGTTTCTCAAAAAAGTTGTGTTGATGGTCTAGCTAGATAGGAGCTCATAGTTTTTGGGAGTACATGAAAAGTTCATCGAGGAGAAAATGAGATAAAATAAAAGAGTACAAACACTTATTTGCGGGTGTTAGTTTGATTAATTTATTAGTAATTTGATGATCATTGGTAATTGTATTTGATTAATTATATTTTTTTTAAAATTGTGTATAATTAATGAAACATGAAATAAATTTTAGCCACGGGGTGGAATCGTGGCAAATACTATAAACGTAGTTTTTTAGCCACGGGAAAAATTCGTGGCAAATAGTTAATCATATTATAAAAATTGTTGCAAAATAAATATAAAAGGAAACTATTAGCCACGACAATTTGCCGTGGTTAATAGTTATCATATGTAATAGCTTTAGCCATGGGCCGAAGTCGTGGTAAATGAGGATGATACTGGACTTTTAGCCACGGTGGAGATTTCGTGGCTAATAGACGAAAAAACTGGGACTTTTAGCCACGGTTTAAATCCGTGACTAAAGGTCGTGGTTAAAGGTTATTAGCCACGGAGCGGGCGTGGCGAATACTATTTGCCACGCGCGCATTGCCCACGCCCATTTACTGTGGGCAGGTCGTGGCTAAAAGCCTTTTGCCACGGTTTAGGACTTTTAGCCACCGCAATTTGCCCTGACTAAAAGTCCCTTTTCTGGTAGTGTCAATACCATTGTGAGTTAGTTAATCTCGATTGGTGAGAAGATCTCGGATGAGGATAGAGCCATCACCTTGTTGTGCTCGCTGCCAGATTCATGAGACAATCTGATTGTCGTGATTGGGGGGAGTGGAGACAAGGAACTGTCATATAATACTGTATGTGCAGCTCTTTTATCCGAGGAGACCAGGAGAGGAGGTTCTGAGGCGACGAGCAAAGGCACTTTGAGTGTATCTAGATCCCATCCTCAACGAAGGGAGAGCAAGCATGGTGGATACCGAGATAAGTCTCGAGGTAGATCCAAGAGCCAGGAGAGGGAGAATAGTCAGAAGCCCGTTCGGTGCTGGAAGTGCAATGAGACTGGTCATGTGAAGTCTCAATGTCCGAACAAGGCCGTTCAGAACAAGGAGACACCGACAACTTCTAGTACGAAGAAGGAGGGCGACGATAGTGACATGTACATCGCTGCCGCGTGCGTTGCTCAGAGAGATTCTGATATGTGGTATGTAGACATAGGAGCATCATACCACATGACCCCTCATAGGCACTGGTTCTGTGAGTATGAGAGGTTTGATGGTGGAGATGTCATGCTGGGTGATGATTCTGCTGTGCAGATTATTGGGCGTGGCAAGGTGATGATGAAGTTGTCTAATGGGATCACAAGGTCTCTTCCCAATGTGATGCACATTCCAGGGATGAGTAGGAATCTAATCTCGGTGGGTTCCATGGAGGATGCAGGAGTGCACTTCAGCTGTGACAAGCAATCTTGTAAGATGACAAGGGGGGCAATGGTGATTGCCAGTGGAGTGAGACATGGAACACTGTATACTCTGCTTGCTGATACAGTGGTTCCAAGTGGGGCTTTTATCTCTGAGATCCAAGAGGTTGACCAGGAGGAGGTGTCCAGGCTGTGGCATCATCGGCTTGGGCATATCAGTGAGAAGGGGATGTCGGCCATGGCATCTGGTCAGATGGTGGAAGGGGTACCAGAGTGCTCCACAAGCCTTGGGTTCTGTGAACATTGCCTACTTGGCAAACAGACTAGAGTAAGCTTTCGTGGGACGGGCACGAGGGCAACTGAAGTGCTGGAGTTGATACATAGTGATGTGTTTGGGCCAACTCCAGCTCCATCTCTTGGCGGCGCAAGGTACTATGTGTCCTTTACTGATGACCTCTCACGCTATTCCTGGATCTATTTTCTCAGGTCCAAGTTAGAGGTTCTGGACAGGTTTAAGGAATTTAAGAACCTGGTGGAGAACCAGTTGGAGAGAAAGGTGAAGGTCCTCCGCTCTGACAATGGAGGGGAGTACTGCTCTGATGCTTTTGAGAGGTACTGTACTGAGCAGGTGATTGCACGGCAGAAGACCGCACCGTACACTCCAGAGCAGAATGGAGTGTCAGAGAGGCTGGACAGGACCTTGATGGAGAAGGCCAGGTGCATGCTCAGTTGGGCAGGTTTGGGGAAGGAGTTTTGGGCTGAAGCAGTGGCGACTGCAAACTACCTGAAGAATAGGTCCCTTACATCTGCTGTGAAGGGATGTACACCCTTTGAAGCCATCTTCAAGAGAAAGCCAAATTTGTCCTATGCTCGTGTGTTTGGGTGTGATGCATATGTTCACATTCCAAAGGAGAAGAGGGGGAAGCTTGATGTTAAATCTGAGAAGTGCATCTTTGTGGGCTACAAAGATGGCATAAAAGGGTTCAAGCTTTGGAACCCTGTGACCAGGACTGTAACATTCAGCATGGATGTGGTGTTTCTTGAAACCAGTCCACAGGCAGTCACACAAGCTGAGAAGGATAAAGAAGCAGAGAAAGAGACAGTGGTGGTGGAAGGAAGTTTTGAGAAAGGAGCTACCACTGTTGGGGTTGAATCTGATTCTGAATCAGATGATTTGGAAGTGGTGAGAAGTGCTGATGAGTCAGAAGATGAAGCTGGGGAAATTTCACTTCTGAGGAGATCGACAAGGGAAAGAAGGGCACAAGTGAGATATCCCTAATGTGCAGTGGCTGCACAATGTTGCCTAAGTATGCTTGGTGAAGATCCAATCTCTGCCAGAGATGCTAGATCAAGGGCTGATTCAAATCAGTGGGAGCTAGCCATGGTGGATGAAATGGAGTCTCTGAGGAAGAATCAGACTTGGTGTCTGTGTAAGCTTCCAAAGGGGAGGAAGGCCATTGGAAGAAAATGGGTTTTCAAGCAGAAGGTGAAGGGTGATGGCACTGTGGAGAAATACAAGGCAAGGTTGGTTGCAAAGGGGTTCTCCCACGTCGAAGGTGTTGATTATGATGAGATCTTCTCACCGGTGGCCAAGATGACGTCGATCAGATTAGTACTCTCTATTGCGGCAACGCATGATTTAGAGATCGAGCAGATGGATGTGAAGACGACGTTTCTTCATGGGGATCTGGAGGAGGAGATATACATGAAGCAGCCGAATGGATTCGAAGCCAAGGGCAAGGAGGATCAGGTTTGCAGGCTGAAAAAGTCCTTGTCTGGGCTAAAATAATCTCCGAGGATGTGGTACCAGAAATTCGACACCTACATGCTGGAGTTAGGTTTTGAAAGATCGAATTCGGACCACTGTGTGTACATCCAGAGAAAGGGAGAGCAGTTCATCTTCCTGACACTTTATGTAGATGATATGCTACTGGTGGGCAATAGTGTCAGGATGATCCAACAAGTGAAGAAGCTGCTCTCAGCCAAATTCGAGATGAAGGATTTGGGGCCAACAAGTGTCGTCTTGGGAATGCAGATTTCCAGGGATCAAAGCAAGAAGAAGCTTTGGTTGGGGCAGCAGAGGTACGTCGAGGAGATGTTGAAGAAGTTCAATATGACGGACTGCAAGCCAGTGGGAGCACCAATGCCAGTTGGGTGCAAGTTATCTGCTGAGTTGAGCCCGAAGACACAAGATGAGGTCGAGGACATGACAAAGGTCCCTTATGCTAGCGTTGTGGGAAGCTTGATGTACACCATGGTCTACACTCGCCCTGACATTGCTCAAGCAGTGGGAGTGTTGAGCCGGTATATGGCTACACCAGGAAAAGAACACTGGAGCGCTGTGAAGCGTGTGTTTAGGTATCTCCGAGGCACTTCGAATTACTCCCTATGTTTTGAAGGGGCTGGTGAAGGAGGAGTCTTGGACGTGGTTGGACAAGTGGACTCGGATTGGGGAGGTGATCTGGATAGCAGGAGATCCACCAGTGGGTACGTGTTCACACTGTTTGGAGGTGCAATCAGTTGGATGAGTCGGAGGCAATGCGTGGTTGCACTCTCGTCGACGGAGGAAGAGTGCATGGCTCTTACTCATGCGAGCAAGGAGGCCATATGGCTGTGGAGGCTATGCTTGGAGCTCGGGTTTGAGCAAGGGCCAGTGAAGCTGTGGTGTGACAGCCAAGGGGCTATTCAGCTAGCCAAGAATCCAGCCTTCCCCGCATGAACCAAACACATTGACATCCAGTATCATTTCATCCGGGAGAGGGTGGAGAAGAAGGTAGTTCAACTGGAGAAGGTGGACACGATGGAGATCAACTCTGATTTTCTTACCAAGGCGGTTCCTGTTGCCAAACTCCAATGGTGTGCAACGGCCGTAGGGTTGAAGAGGAAGGTTGGAGGAGCAGCTCTCGTCAGAGGAAGATGTTCACCAAGTGGGAGAATGTTGGAGTTGGGGAACACTTCTGGTCAGGGTTCGTCGAACTGCGTTCGACGAACGGAGAAGGGTTCGTCGAACTCTGCCTGCGTTCGATGAACGGGTCCTTGATTACTACCGTCTCAGCGGCTCGTCGAACGGGAGAAGCCTGCATTCGACACTCGACGCCTGCGCTCGATGCCTGCACTCGACGCCTGCGTTCGACGCTCGACGCCTGCGTTCGACGCTCGCCGTCTGGTGTACATGTCGTCTCAGCAAGTTTCGTCTCAGCGGATGTTATTGAACCATCTCAGCGGATGTTTTTGGTATGAGCCCGGTTTGGTGCCCTATTTAAAGGGTGCATAACCCTGGTTTAGGGTTAAGGTCGTTAAGCCAAAAGAGAGTGCAACAATGTTTTGCGCAGTTTTCCTTGGCGGCGGTTCCTCTGTTCTTGTCTGAAGAGGGTTAAGTGAGGTAGAATCGGTTTTGATCCTTGTAACCTTGTGCTGTAATCCGTCTTGGTGAATAGAAAGAAGAGAAGAGGAAGGGGAGAGGGGACGTAGCCCGGATTGGGGTGAACCTCTGTACATATGTGTGTCTTCTATGATTTTCTGTGTTTTGTTTTCTTTCGAATTTCTCGTCTCGGCACACCCTATTTTCTTTACAGTGCTTACTCTTGTTTTACCCGCCTTTCTGTACTCTTCTTTTGATGTTCCGGCTTGCATGCCGAGGTAGCTTAGGAAAGCTATTTTTCCCCTCTTTTGGGATATTTTTGTGCTGAATGACTGATGACTTGGACTTTTGTTTTGTAAGGCCTTAAGTCCACGTTACTCCTATGTAGTTGTGGACAATCTGTGTTTTCTAAGTTATTGTTTCCGCTGTGTTATCTGAGTTTTGAGTTGGGTAGTTTTCTATATCATCTTTTAATACTGAAGCTGTGGCGGTTATATGTTGTGGGGTCCCGGCCAGACCCATATTATATGGTCATTACAGGGGAGGTGTTACAACACACACTTATGCGAATATGGTTCCTCAGCTACCTATAGTGAAGAGAATCACCATCTCCATGCAAGGAAAAAAGAACTATCTGCCTCCCGATCAAGTTTGATGATCTCCGAAGAGCAAAGTCTACAACGACCATCCGTTGCTGATCAAGTGCAAGAGGAACGATATTCAGAAGCACCAATCGCTCACCGCTCTACGAAGGATATTTGTTTTTGGGGGAGCAATATTTTTTTATCTTTTTCATATTCACTATCTTTCATTTTTCTCTTTGTTGTGGTTGAAGGAAAATCGACCAGGGTGGTCGTCGGAATTCAGGGAGGATTCCATAGGAAATCAGCCTGGGAGGACGTCTAGATATGGGAGATATTGCGGGGCTCTAAGACCCTTCCTGGGAGGATGGTTAAGAGCGCCTTGAAGACCTTTCCTGGGAGGAAAGGGAGAGAGCCAACCGGTCCTTGGTTTAGGGTCGGTATAGAAAACCCAAGGTTGTCATATTCATCCCCTTCGATCTCCGTGTCATGGAGCTCTAAGTTTTTGTATAAATAATGTTTTGTTATTCAATGATATCTTGGTTCTATATTTTATAATATAACTTTTTGTGTTTTTCTGGTGAAATATTGGTTGTTGCAGTGCTATTCCCAAAACATTATCCTGCAGTAATTGTGTTGTTTCCAGCACTAATGCCGCACGGTAAGGTTACCACCCAACGCTAGCTTCAGGCCTTACACAATTAGATGGACAACGTAAATCATGCTTTCTTTGAGGGTCAAGGTGTGAGCAGACCCCACTGTTTATGGGGAGTGACTACAACTACTGGAGAACTCGAATGAAAATATACCTGATGACGCAAAACATGGACGTATGGGCCATAGTTGAGTCAAAATACATCGCACCCACTATCACCGTAGGTGAACAAGTGTTGGAAAAACCTCATGATAAATGGGATGATGCTGATAAACTAAACTACACCAATAATGCGAAAGCAATGAACTCTCTCTTTTGTGCATTAACAGAAGTCAATTGAATATGCAATTGCGATATTGCTTATGATATTTGGCGATTGCTTGAACTAACGCATGAAGGTACATCGCAGGTGAAAGAGTCGAAGCTATTTCGACTAGAATCTGAATACGAACAGTTCTGGATGGAGATCGATGTGGAGGTGGACAACATGTACACTCGCTTCATGGACTGTGAATGCCTCTCGATCACTTGGAAAGACTTTCTCCAATGGGGGCTTGGTGCGAAAAATTCGGCAATTTCTTCCTCCTTGGTTCAACCCAAAGGTGACCGCCATTGCTGATTCTCACAGCATCAGCACCTTAGAAATTGAAAGCCTCATCAGGAATCTGAAAACACATGAGTTGGAACTGGAAATTCAAAGCGAGGAATATCCAAGGGAGACAAAGAAGAAAGCTCTAGCACTAAAGGCGGTGAAGGGAAAAGAGGGGGTAGAAGAATCTGATGATGAAGAGAGCCTCCATGTACAAGAATTTAGAATATTCATGAAAAATCACAAGAGGCAAGGAAAGTTCAAGAAATTTCTGAAGAAGGTTGCTCAAGAGAAGAAGAGCTGGAACAAACCGTCAAAAGGGACAGAGAGTGACGAAGAAAAGTCCGCTCTGGAATGCTTCCACTATCACAGATCCGGGCACATGAAAAGGGAATGCCCAAAGCTTCAAAAGGAAGAAAAGGAGAAAAGAAGTCGGGACAAAGTAAGGAAGAAAGTGCTTAAAGCATCAACATGGGAACGATGCCGATTCTGACAAGACAAGCACTTCCAGTTCAAGTCGTGAGGATGAGGTAAATCTGTGCCTCATGGGGAAGCACAACAATGAATCCGACTGCGAATCCAGTGTTCAGAGCGACACTGAGGTAACCCCTCCCTCTTATGATGAATTATATGAAACCTATGAGTTATTTTGTAATAAAATTGATGAGGTACTGCTTTAGAAAAATTCCTTCAAATCTGAAAATAAGAAAATGAAGAAAGATTTGAGGAATTTGAATAATGAACTCACCAAGTGCGGTAAAGAGAAAGTCGAGTGCAGAGAGTGTTTTCACTCGGTGGCAACAATAAATGAATTAAAAGAAAGCCTCTCCAAGACTTCCTCGAAAGTATAAAGCCTTACTAATGAAAGAAAGGTTCTGGAGAAAAGGCTTCATATTTCTCTTACGCAAGTGGATGAAAACAAAAAATTGTTCGCGGATCGGTGTGTGAAGCTTGTCACAGAAAACACCGCCTTGAAATCAAGGATTCATGATTTAAGCTGTGCTGGCCAAAAATTCGGGATAGGCTAGAAATCTCTGGATATGCTTCTAGGAGCACAATGCTTCGGATCTGGAAAGTTTGGGCTGGGCTACGTAAATGCAGCGCTACCGCCAAGCGCTAGCACTAGCGCCGACGGTAGTCCATCTCCAACAAAGAACTAAAATATGTTTAAGAAAAATATAAATATAAATGTAGGTTCTGGAAGCTCTTCACCATCCTCCAGCATGAGCTCTACTAAAACAAAAAGGGTGGCATCCACCGCTTATACATTGTGTGCCAAATGTAAAAAGTTTGGTCACACTTCCGGCTCATGCTTGAGGAAAGGTCAAAAGAAAGCAATGCAAGTCTGGGTACCGAAGTCGTCTACCTATACTATGGGTGGAACAACTTGGATAACCAGATCTTTACCCTCATCTTCTTTCTAGGTATGTTGGCAGGCGAAAGATAAGAAGAACGTGTGGTACTTGGACTCTGGTTGTTCCAAGCACATGACAGGAGATGAAGACAAATTCCTTAGCCTGGAGAAGAAGAAAGGATGAATGGTGACCTTTGGAGACAACAACAAAGGACGTATTCAAGGTGCCAGCACCATATGTAACAAAGCATTTTCTATTTCAAATGTATTGTTTGTAGATGGTTTAAAGCATAATTTGTTTTTTTATTAGTCAATTATGTGATAAGGGCTTGAACGTTGCGTTTGAAACCTCTACAAATTCATGCAAAATTCTAGACGCTAAAATGAATACCGTGTTGCTCACCGCACCTAGAAATCATAATGTCTACACCATTAAGTTTGAGGATTTATCCTCTTCTAATCTAAGATGCTTAGTAGCAAAAAATGAGGAGTTAGAACTTTGGCATCGGAGGCTTGATCATTCTGGGAGCTAATTACTAGTAAAACTATCAAAAGAAAAGCTAATCCGCGGTCTTCCACAAATAAATGGTAGTTTGACTTCTTTATGTACTCCATGCCAAAAGGGCAAGTTCGCTAAATCATCTTTCAAAAGAAAACCTGACATTACCACTTCTAGACCACTACAATTAATTCACATGGATCTTTTTGGTCCTATTAGTACATGTAGTCTAGGAGATAAACGGTATACTTTTGTGTTGGTTGATGACTATTCATGATTATCTTGATCTGTCTTTGTAGCTTCTAAATCTGATGCATTCTTTGAATTCTCTACCATGTGCACTAGATTATAAAATGAAATGGATTTAAAAATTAAACGCATAAGGTCAGATCATGGGGGAGAATTTGAGAATGAAAATTTTACAAATTTTTGTAACAACTTATGAATTCGGCATGATTTTTCTGCTCCACGCACTCCACAACAAAATGGAGTAGTGGAAAGGAAAAATAGGACATTGCAAGAATTGGCTCGAACAATGCTATCCGAGTATAGCTTGCCTCGATATTTTTGGGCTGAAATGGTCAACACTGCAGCTATGTGATGAACTGGATCATGCTTCCCTATTTTAAAGCTTACTCCATATGAGCTATATTATGATAGAAAGACGAATGTTTCATATTTTAAAGCCTTTGGTTGCCCATGCTTCATTCTAAACACAAGGACCACTTAGGAAAATTTGATGAAAAATCTGACGAAGGCAACTTTGTAGGATATTCTACCACGAGTCATGTCTATAGGGTCAACAATAAAAGAACCTCGGTTGTTGAAGAATTAACTCATGTGCATTTTAATGATAATGCACCAAATAATGAATATAAATCAAATGAAGATGATAATGATGATGATGTACATTTGGAAGATGAGAGTGTTGTGAAAGAGGAAGTAGAAGAAATTGACCCAACTCATGTTGAAGGATACAAACCTCCAAGCACTCTAAATTTGTCAAAACAACATCCATGAGAACTAGTGATTGGAGAGCCTTCACATGTAGTTAGAACTCACTCAGCATTGCATGAATCTTTCTCGAATTTATGCTTTATATCTGAAATAGAACCCAAGAACATTTTGGAAGCGTTAAATGATGAATCTTGGTTCTTAGCCATGAACGAGGAATTAAATCAATGTAAGACCCCCCTCCCCCCTCCCCCTTACTAGGAGGGTTACCAGGGTCTTATGCCCAGAATCGCCGCCTTACGGATGACACCAACACACAGGTTAGTTGCAACCGCAAGACGCCAATTCTGCCGGCTATTACGATCATTTACTTAGGCCAATAGAGAAAAGAATGACAAGGAAAATAAGGCAAGTCCACATCACAGATTTCATAGATGATAACAAGATAGTCCAGCAATGAGTACAAAAAGAGAGAAGGGCTTATGCCCGATACATATACAAAACAATACAATAAATAACTCTCTCTCACACACTACATACATGCGGAAGCTAAACACTCATAACACTCAGAACCTGGCTCATAGTGGTAGTAATGCGCGGCATCTGCTCCTCAGTTCCTGCCTCCTCTTCTAGCTAGGGCTCCATCACCTCGGGCACCTACGGTCACAACCGACCATTAGTCATAAAGACTAAGCTGATTTTGTCTCCGTCACCCCCGCGACTCCTAGGCACCGAGCGGGAGGAAGAAGCGGAGGACAACAAAGCGGAGTAAACAATAGCAGGTGACAGGTAAATCTATGCTAGCAAATATATATATATATATATATATATAAGACAAGTACTACTCTAGCAGTATAAACAGATGAACAGTAATGAACAGTAAAAGAAGTAAGTAGAAAAGCAGTGCGTGCAAGTATAGTAAACAAGTAAAGCATTCTACCATACATAAGCATCTTAACTTATATGAGTGCCCATACAAACTTATAAGTTAAGATATCCGGAATTATAACTTATCATATAAAATAGCCCATACTAGTTTATATGATAAGGGTCTACATTCAATGTTCTATGGATTATGTATGTATGATATGCATTTTAAGATATGACTCACACAAGTGCAACACACCCACACGACTCTGTGATCACAGACCTTTAGTTCCCAATTTTTGGAGTTAGTTACGCTCTCTGGTACCACCATTGTGCCTACGACAGTAGTGGAGCGGGCAACTCCACTTCCTAGGTGGGTATACACACTACCAGGCCTAGACCCTTCGTACGCCTTTGTACACGTCCTAGGTGCACTTTAGAGTCTTGCGTACTCTTTGCTGATAACCATCATTCTTTGAGGTCGGGTGTGCGTCTTCGGGGATCGTCCTCCAGACCGCAGTATAAACAACCTTCTGGCCCCTCAAAACCCTCACACCCGCTTAAGTCAATGTACTGCCGTCGGTGTGACGACCGGACCAGTACCGAAGACCCGCCACTAAATTGTTCTTATGCACATGCAGATTATTACAGCCCGAGCCTCCAGCTCGCAGGACCAACTCGTCCTGGTATTCTATCTCCCATCCCCTAACTAAGGATGGATTTCACCACGTCTCTGTTCATTTAGTTGGTCTACTCTTGTCTACTTTTTAATATACTAGAGATTTAGGGTAAATCCTAAACTTCCCCGGGAATACTCGGTGAGGGGCTCGCAGCGGTACTAGGGAATACACTGGTGGTTGAAACCCAAATTCCCTTTTCCAGGATATTTACTTTTATTGAGGACTACCATTGAAATGTCCCGCTCTCCTTATTATTCTATAAACCTTATACGCCTTATGACTTATCTCTCATCCTAAGTGGTGTACCCTTGAATATTATTATATGTCCCACCCCACTAAATTCCTAAGTGATCTCACCGATCAAATCATCAATACTAAGTTTTTACTATCCGCAGATCAAGATGAGATTGAACTAGGTTTGATTCCTAAGACGCAAACTTGACCATATCATGTCCATATGGGTTTTAATTTTTACCACAGGCTCATAATGGATAACTTAGGGTTTGTCCACAAAATTGGTACATTTCATATTGATTTGACTTTTAATTGAAATTCCTAAATCAATCGGCATCTTCTAAAATGTGAAGGAAGTACCAAGTGAATAAGTTCAATCTTGCTAAATAATTTTCCAGAGGTAACTTATGACATAAAAATAGGGATTCCAAAATCCCATAATTTTCCAGTAGATTTATAATCATAATTTCTATTTATCAAGAAAAGGGTGACAAGATAATTTTGCACATCAAGTATTAGGTTTTGACTTCCAAAAATTCTGAGAAAATTACAGTGACACTATAAGGACATAAAAACACTAAATCCAAAATTTCATAATTTTCCAGCAGAATTATATCCATAATTTCTATTTTTCATAAAAAGGATGACAAGGTGACTTTACACATAAAGTACAAGATTTTGACTTCCAAATTTTTTTAGAACATTACAGTGACACTATGAGGACATAAAAATACTAAATCCAAAATTTCATAATTTTCCAGCAGAATTATATCCATAATTTCTATTTATCATAAAAAGGATGACAAGGTGACTTTACACATCAAGTACAAGATTTTGACTTCCCAAAATTTTGAGAAAATTACAGTGCTACTATAAAGAACAGGAAACATTAAATCCAAAATCTCATAATTTTACAGGAAGGTTTTATTATAGATATTACACAACTTAAGATTGGTGACAAACTGAATAATTGAAATCCTTCCATAAATAACATTTCCAAAAATTCTAATAAAAATCACAGAGACTCATAATTGGGTTCTTAACTATTTGCCAGAGTTTCAACAATTTATCTCCAAGTACCTACAATGAACATTTCATATATACAAAATTGTGACATAGGTCAATTTGATCATATTCACAACATTCTTAATCCTAGAGGTCCCAAGATTTCTAAAGTGGGGTATTATGTCATGAAGGAGGTGTGTGCAAAGTTTCAGAAGCTAGCTCTAAGCCATTTGGGCTAAATACACAAAATAGATATTTGGCTATTGGCACACCATATACTTCTCTTAAGTAGAGACATGCAAAGGAAATTACCTTACATGCAGAGGTCCAATGGACCTCAAATTTTAACCATGGGCCAATATTGTCTAAATGAGGGTGACACCTAAATTTGGGGTTAGTTGGAGCTATATACATCCAAAAATGCCACTTATTTGATTTTACATATTTTAGATAAAACCTAAGAAAAATCATCACCTAGAAATCTAATTTTTGGGTACAAGCTGGATACAGGTCACATGCATGCATGGACAAAATTTCAAGTCCATCAGACGTATATTTTAGAATATATACACTAAATAATTTATGGCCTCTATTTGGACCAGCCTCACTAAAATGGAAGCTGAAGCTTCTACAGTGCCCCAAATGGGCTGATTTTAGTTCCTAATACAAGTAGACATCAAGAACTACAACAACTATCTCAGGCAACTTTTCCTAAAAAGGCCTCTAAGGGCCTCAAATTCCAGCATGAACATTCATATGAAAGTGTGACAAAATCATTAAATTGAAATAATATGGTCTGCATATAGCAGATCTGTCCAAATCTGATGGCTCTCCTTCATCTTCTACCTCTAGCCAACAGCCTGGATTTGCCTGACCTGGACCATCTTCCACCTTGATTTCCCGGCCATCCACGGCCCACCACGGTCGGCCACCACCTCCACCACCTCCGTTGAGGTGGTGGCTACCGCCAGGCGGCGACACGGCCGTCGGAGATGACTCCTCCGGCGATCTCGAGCGGAAGAGAAAGCTCGGAAATTCTCCCTCAAGCTCACATGGGATCGGGCTCAATTGAGCCCGATTTCTCTCCTAAATGGACCTAAATACTAGCATAGAGGGAGAGGGGGAGAAACTGACCTGTGTGGGTGCTTGGCGGCGAGCATTGTAGCGGTGCGGCATAGTGACGATGATCTCCGGCGAGCTTGCTCAAAACTCTAATTCTCCAGCAAAGCTCTACTCCGGGTGGCTATTCTGACTCCTCTCCTCCTTCTGAAGCTAGTGGAAAGGTTCAAATGGGTTGAGGAGGGCTGGCTATATGGTTTTGAGACTTGGGGTGGTCGTTCATGCTTTGTTTGCTCCTCCCAGCCGCCAAGTGGCATCCATTCAGCACAAATCTAGCTGGGTGTTCATTGAAGAGGTCATATATGGCTTTGGGCAGAGGAATGGAGAGCCAAGTTGCCTCCATTCCTCAAAATCCTCTTTTGTCTTAATGGATTTTGGGGAAATCTCAAGTTTACCCCCCTTGCATGTCCTTGCATGTTGGAACCAGGGGGCATGGCTGGTAATTAGGCACTTGGGCTTCAGAATGGGCTTCTATGAAGGGCCTTAACCCATGGGGATTTGATTTAAATTCATTTAAGCCCAATTTAGGCATATTTGACCAAATGTTGACTTTTGATGTTGACTTGGTCAATTGGGTGGGTTGACTGGTCCAATGTGTTGGCCTTGGTTCCCTTAACACCCCCCAATGTCAATTGGGTCATGGTGGTGCCCCAATTGGGCCAATTTAACCAATAAGTGTGATTTTGACCCAAATTGGGGAATAGTTGACTTTGGTCAATTTGGTCAAATTGATGATCCCATGATGTGCACTTTGAGTCAATTGGGTCCCCCTTGATATCCCAAGACTGGGGGTGAAGTCAATTTCATGTGTTGGGGATCAATTGAGCCAATTGGGGAAGGATTGGCTTATGTTGACCCAAGTTTGACTTTGGTCAATTTTGACTAATTAAAGACCCCATGATGGAGCTTTTGCGTCCAAATAACTCCTTTAGGGGTTTACCAACTAGTGGTGGGGTCAATTTGGCCATTTGAGTATGAATTGAACCTTATTGAGTTGAATTGGGCTATTTTGACCTAGGTTTGACTTAGGTCAATTTGATTAAATTGGGTGACCAGATGATGTGATTTTTGGTCAATCATGCCTCCTTCAGGGTTAGGGACAAGGTGGTGGGTTAATTCACATGTGTAGGTTCAATTTGAGCTAAATTGGTCTACAATGGCTTGTCTACTGTAGGGGCTCACACTTGAGTTCTCTCAACTCAAGGTGGGCTAAGGTTACTACCAAGCTCATTTTCACCTCACTCACCACGTCCTATCATAATTGGAGTCAAGGGGTCTAGTAGAAAAGGGGACGTTACAATTAATTTGAGCGAAACAAAGTTTGGATGTTGGTGGAGTCCAAGTAACCATCTGGTAATAGGCTTAAAGTGGATCTATAAAAATAAACTTGATGGTGAGTCTAGGATAACAAGAAATAAGGCACAGCTGGTTGCTCAAGGGTACTCACAAATTGAAGGTGTTGAATTTGAAGAGTCCTTTGCACCGTTTGCACATCTTGAGTCCATTAGGATGTTTCTAGCTTTTGCACGTTTTCAACAAATAAAACTATATCAAATGGACGTCAAAGTGCCTTTCTAAATGATTATATTAAAGAGGAGGTGTATGTCGAGCAACCACCCATTTTATGAACGGTGATCACCCAAATCATGTCTACAAGCTAGTGAAAGCCTTGTACGGTCTAAAGAAGCAAGCACCCCGTGCTTGGTATGATAGACTTACTGTTGGAGCATGCGTTTCGCACTCCTCCGGTTTGATAATAACAAAGTCCCGTTTGTATTTGATCCTATTTTTGTTAATGGTGTGCAGATAACAGGTATGCAATGTTCACAATTCTCTTGGAGCAAAAATTGATTGTGGGAAATTTTCACTGTCGGAAAATTCCGACACCCACTGTCGCCCAGGCGACAGCTCAGCGGTTAGAACAACAATCGGCAGTATTGAGCTGTCGGAAATCCGACAGCGATGTCGCCCAGGCGACAGCTCAGCGGTTACATCAACTGCCCACGACTTCACCCACGACCGACGGTTTTGCGCTATCGGAATTCCGACATCGATGTCGCCCCAGCGACAGCTCCACGATTCCAGCAACTGCCCACACGACGGCTCGACGGCACGACCGAGGCAGTTTGGCGCTGTCGGAAATTTCCGACAGTGACTGTCGCCCAGGCGACAGTGAAAGTCTATAAAATGGTGCCTTTGGTTCGTGCATTCCAAGCTTTGGAGATTTCCAGTCCCTACCTGAGTGCATACAAACCAGAGAGCTCCAGAACCTCCTCAACTCCTAATTGTGCAAAGAAGGATTGAAGATTGAAGACGAGATCGGGCGCGCTACTCCATCAACGATCATCTCAAGGCTTCAACAATCCATTCAGAGATCTGAATTTCTAGGGAGTTGACTTTTTCATATTGTATTTCATTTACTCATATTTCATTTTGTATTGGGGAAGAAATCGTCGTCTTGCGTGCGGCGTCTAAGTCCTTGCGCGACTTAGGGGAAAAGCGCTTCCTTGTGCGGAGCGTCCAAGTCCTTGCGTGGCTTGGTGGGAAATCGTGGCCTTGTGTGCTACGTCTAGATCTTGGGAAGATCTAGAGGATAGGCTTGGGCTTTGTCTTGGGAAAGACAAGCGATAGCCTTCCGATCCTTGTGAGAAGGATTGGTAAATCAAAAATATTGTATTTACATATTATCATTGTGCCTTGATCTTAAGCATTGTTAAGATCATTTTTATTTGTATGCAAATTTCATGATAAATAAAATGATGATCTTCTCACTAATTGCAAATTGGTTTGCTTAAATTTTTATCTTAGAAATTTGTGCTTGGTGTTATACAAAAATTGCTTTGTTTTTAAAATTAATTTTTAAGAAACTTTTTATTAAAGTAAAATTGTCTTAAAATTATTAAGTAAAAATTACAAATTTAAACACACCCTTATTCACCCCCCCTCTAAGGGCGCCACAGGATCCAACAAGTGGTATCAGAGCGAGGTTACTCCAAAACGGTTTTACCACCGGGAGTAATGGCGCACAACGATCACGCGTTCGTTGAGGGACAAGGAATTAGTAGGCCACCACTTTTCACGGGCACGGACTATAATTATTGGAAAACACGTATGCGTTGTTTTCTAATTGCTTTAGATATAGAAGTCTGGAATATGGTAGAAACTAGTTACACTTCTCCAACATTTGTTGTAGGAGATGTAACTATGGAAAAACCCAAAGACAAGTGGGATGAAAATGATAAATTAAAATGCAAAAACAATGCAAAGGCCATGAATGCCTTATTTTGCGCACTAGATCGCACCGAGTTTAATAGAGTCTGTGCTTGCGATACTGCTTTTGATATTTGGAATCTTTTGGAAATTACTCATGAAGGTACTTCGCAGGTAAAGGATTCAAAGCTATTTCAATTGGAGTCAGAGTTCGAAAGATTCAAAATGGAGGTGGATGAAGAAATTGACACAATGTACACACGATTCACTAAAATCGTGAACGATTCAAAGGTGTTGGGTAAGGTCTTTTCAAATGGAGATTTAGTTAGAAAAATCTTAAGATCACTTCCCCCGAAGTTCAATCCAAAAGTGACTGCAATTTCTGAGTCACATGATCTTAAGACATTAAAATTGGAGAGTCTCATTGGGAATCTAAAAACCCATGAAGTGGAGTTGAAGATTCAAAGCCAAGAATATAATTTGGAGCCCAAAAAGAAGAGCTTGGCGTTGAAATCTAAAAAGGAATTTGAGAGTGAGACTGAAGAAAGTGATGAAGATGAAGAAGGATTGTTTGTAAGAAATTTTAAGAAGTTTATGAGAAATCCAGAGAGGAGAAACTCATTTAAAAAGTTTTTCAAAAAGAAGGATTTTGCCTACCAAAAAGGCAAAGGAAAAATGGAGAATGAAGAGGAGCGTCCGCCACCGGAGTGTTACCATTGCAAGAAGATTGGTCATATCAGAAGCAAGTGCCCAAAGTATCTGAAAGAGCAAAAAGCAAAGAGGCACGATAAAAAGAAGAAAGTGTTAAAGGCAGAGACTTGGGATGATTCTTCGTCTGGTGAAGAAAGTGATCCCTCAACACAGGAAGAAGAGGAGGCTAATCACTGCTTGATGGCAAAAGACAGCATTACATCTGAAGACGACTGCAGTGTCCAAAGCGACACTGAGGTAACGCCTCCATCTTTTGATGAGTTATATTCTGAATTTATGAAAACATGCAAAGTTTTAGATAAAAGCTTAAAGGAAATTGATTTTCTAAAATCTGAAAATAAAGGTCTTTCAAAAGCAAATAAAAAACTATCAAAAGAGTTGGAATCTATTAGGAAAGAGAAGATATTTTGTCAAGAGTGTGATCATTCTTCGACAAGGATAAAAGAACTTGAAACTACTATTTCTAAGTCCGATCAAAAATTTGATCTACTTGTAAAAGAAAAAAGGGACTTAGAAAAAGTTGTTAAAACTTCTCATTCTCAATTAGATAATTATAAGAAAATTTTTGCAAATAGATGTGGCATGATAGTAAAAGAAAATTCAATTCTAAAATCCAAAGTAAATGAGTTGAACATGGCAATTGGAAATTTTGGTGTTGGAAAAAAATCACTGAATATGCTATTAGCCAACCAATGCCATGGTACAGCAAAATATGGACTAGGATACATTTCTGGAAGCTCTGGAGGCTGTCGGAAATTTCCGACAGCTACTGTCGGAACCGGCGACAGCTCCAGGTTCAGAAATCTTATTTCTAAAAATACAATCTTTTCTAAGTCCATACATAAAGATGCTTCCACCAGCAAGAGTCCAGAGAAACCATTGAAAAATGGTTCCTCACCATTCATTGTGTGTGCCAAATGTCATCGATTTGGTCACATCTCGAGCTCATGTTGGAAGAAGGGAAAAGCTATTGTTAAACAAATCTGGGTACCTAAGGCGTCCACCTATACAATGGGATCGACCACTTGGGTAACCAGATCTTTACTCTCATCATCTTTTTAGGTATGCGTGCAGGCTAGGAACAAAGAAGACGTGTGGTATTTGGACTCTGGATGTTCAAAACACATGACGGGCGATAAATCAAAGTTCCTTAGCCTGGAGATGAAGAAAGGTGGAACAGTGACATTTGGAGATAATGGAAAGGGTAAAGTCAAAGGCATTGGAGTAGTAGGTAACGAAGAATTTAAAATTTCAAATGTTTTATATGTTAAAGGTTTGAAACATAATTTAATTTCTATTAGTCAACTATGTGATAAAAATCTAAATGTTTTATTTGACTCTAGCTCAAACCTTTGCAAAATTATTGATTCTAAAACAAACGAAATCGTACTTACTGCACCAAGAATAAACAATGTCTATACAATCACTTTTCATGATTTATCTCATTCTACACTTAAATGTTTCATTTCAAAGAATGATGAACTTGAATTATGGCATAGGAGACTAGGACATTCTAGTGCTAAACGCATAGTAAAGCTTTCTAAAAATAAAATAATAAAAGGATTACCAAATTTGAATGGAAAGCTATCCTCATTATGTTCACCATGCCAAAAGGGAAAATTTACAAAATCATCTTTTAAAAGCAAAAATGTCATATCTACCACTAGACCTTTGAATCTATTACATATGGACTTGTTTGGTCCAATTTCTACACAAAGTCTAGGAGGTAGAAAATATACGTTTGTTATTATTGATGATTATTCTAGATTTTGTTGGACTTTGTTTTTATATTCAAAATCTGATGCTTTTGATGAATTTGTAAAACTAATTTCACGTATTCAAAATGAAGTTGATCTAAAGGTAAAATGCATTAGATCAGATCATGGAGGAGAGTTCGATAATGAAAAATTTATTTCATATTGTAATGATTTTGGGATAAAACATGAATTTTCCGCTCCACGCACACCACAGCAAAATGGTGTAGTGGAGAGGAAAAATAGAACACTCCAAGAATTAGGACGTACTATGCTTTGTGAATTTAAATTGCCAAAATATTTTTGGGCCGAAGCAGTTAGTACGGCATGTTATATTATTAATCGTGTCATGATTCGTCCCACATTACAATTAACTCCTTATGAAATTTATTTTCAAAGAAAACCAAATGTATCTTACTTTAAAGTGTTTGGTTGTAAATGCTTTATTTTGAATACAAAAGATAACTTAGGCAAATTTGATGAAAAATGTGATGAAGGAATTTTCATTGGTTATTCTTCAACTAGCAAGGCCTATAGAGTTTATAATAAGAGAACAAAAATAGTTGAAGAATCTATTCATGTTAGGTTTGATGAGTTTGCTTCATGTGTAGAAAGGAAAATTACAGGAAAAGAAGATGAACTCCTTCCCACGGTGGAGAATGATGAAGAAGAACTTGGAGAAAATGAAGAAGAAAAAGGAGAAGAAAGAGAAGAAGAAAGAGGAGAAGAAGATAGAGAAGAAGAAGAAAGAGAAGGGTATGTACCTCCAACCGAACTACAATTCTCAAAAGATCATCCGCAAGAACTTGTTATTGGAGAACCATTATGTGGGGTACGTACGCGTTCTAGTTTACATGAAACCTTTTCAAACTTATGTTTTGTCTCAAATATCGAACCAAAAGATGTTGCCACCGCTTTAAATGATGAATCTTGGTTTCTAGCTATGAATGAAGAACTTAATCAATTTGAAAGAAATAAGGTTTGGATTCTTGTTGATAGACCTAGTGATCATCCAGTGGTAGGAGTCAAATGGATTTTCAAAAACAAATTAGATAGTGACTCTAGGGTCACTAGAAACAAAGCTAGGCTTGTAGCGAAAGGATATAATCAAATTGAAGGGGTAGATTTTGATGAAACTTTTGCACCCGTAGCACGATTGGAAGCAGTTAGAATTTTTGTTGCATTTGCTAGCCATAAAAGATTTAAATTATTGCAAATGGATATTAAAACTGCATTTTTAAACGGGTTGATTAAAGAAGAAGTTTATGTTGAACAACCCCCAGGATTTATAAATGAAAAATTTCCTAATCGCGTATATAGATTGCTAAAAGCTTTGTATGGTTTAAAACAAGCACCACGAGCATGGTATGATAGATTGACCATATATTTATTACAAAATGGTTTTAAAATGGGTGGTGTTGATTGTACACTCTTCATTAAGCAAGTAAATGATGATTTAATTGTTTTACAAATTTATGTTGATGATATTATTTTTGGAGCCACTAATGAAGAGTTGTGTAACTATGTTGTAAAAATGATGGAAAGTGAATTTGAGATGAGTATGGTAGGGGAATTAAAATATTTCTTAGGATTTCAAATTGTTCAAAATCATGATGGAGTTTTTATTAACCAATCAAAATATATTCATGATGTCTTAAAACGATTTGGATTTGAAAATCTCAAACAAGCAAATACTCCTATGAGTGTATCTTTAAAATTAGGAAAAGATGAAACTGGAATATCAATAGATCAAACTTTATATAGAGGCATGATAGGTTCACTTTTATATTTGACTGCTTCTAGACCGGATATTATGTTTTCAGTTTGTTTATGTGCTAGATTTCAAGCCGATCCCAAAGAATCACATTTAAAAGCGGTAAAAAGAATTTTTAGATATTTAATTGGCACATCTAAACTTGGTTTGTGGTATCCTCATAGCGATGATTTTACACTTTTTGGTTATTCTGATTCTGATTACGCCGGTTGTTCACTAGATAGGAAAAGCACTAGTGGCACTTGTCACTTTTTAGGCCCTTCACTCATTTCATGGTCGAGTAGGAAACAGAATTCTGTTGCCCTTTCAACCACCGAAGCCGAATACATCGCACTAGGTAGTTGTTGTGCACAAGCCCTTTGGATGAAACAAACCTTAGAAGACTTTAATATTAAACAACAAACTATTGAATTATGGTGTGATAATAAAAGTGCAATTGATTTAACACACAACCCGGTCCATCATTCAAGGTCTAAGCATATTGATGTGAGACATCATTTTATTAGAGATCATATTAAAAATAACCACATAAAAATTTCATTTATAGGCACGGATAATCAACTAGCGGATATATTCACTAAACCTTTACCAGAATCCCGTTTTTCTATGCTTAGGCTAGAATTGGGAATTCTAGACATTTCACAATGAATATATCACTTTTTAAAGCCTATAACAAAAAATTTATTATCACAAAACATAAACAATGTAAATACAAAAATGCCAAAATTAAAAAAAAAACCAAAACATCAAATTTCAAAAACCTTAACAAAATTCAACATCACTAACATTACATCAATAGTGTTCACATCAAAACAGTAGCACAAACTTAAGGATCAAGTTCTTTAAACAAAAAAAAATTAAAAACCACAGAAATTTAAAGAAGTTCACTGTCGCCCAGGCGACAGTGGATGTCGGAATTTTCCGACATCTCCCAGCAGCAGCAGCAACACAAACCTACTCTGAGTCTTCATAACCAGCCCCGCTGCTCTCTGGACAATCTTCTGGAGGTCCTCGTCTCACGGCTTTGCCACGGCGAGTCTGCCTCACCGATTGGCGTGGCGGCTCCTCGTCCGGAACTTGCCATTCTGCCTCCTCCTCCGGCGTTGGCTTCAACTTCAGACCTTTGACAAGAAACTTCATAAATTTCTGCATTCGACTACGATCCTTTTTCACTTCCTTTTTGTGATCCTCTAACGAATCACGCAAATCATCAATGGATTCCCTTAGTGATCCTGCCCTAGAAATACTCGGCTCTCTAATCTCGATTCCCGGTTGAGCTTTTCTAAGCGGCTTCTTCCCTTTCATTGAACCCGTGAAATAAATTTCCGGATAACAATCATCAAAATACGAGTCTTGCACAATCCATCCATACTTCTTATAAAGTACACGCTGAATTACCAACCCCATTGGCAGCGTATGCACCTTCACCCATCTTGGATGTTTCAATCTGTACGTATACCTAATCTGGGATAGTATGAAGTCTGCCATATCAAAAGGCTCATCCTCCATAATATAGTACGTAAAGAGGGTCAACTGCGCAGTAATGCTTCTTGTGTCTCCACTCTTCAACATCACCGAATTCCTTAATATATCTTGGACTAAGTAAGCATCCGGTGTAAGTGAGGTAACTTCAGTGGTAAGAGTTTTCTTCTGATTCCCATGTAAACTCATGTTTACTAGGGTCCAATCTCTATCCTTCCGATAATTCTCCACTATATCAGGCATATTCTCACTCATCACTAGTCCAAATTCCTCTCGTAGATCAACATGTGTTATTTCCACATGTTGACCTTGGATCCTTGATCTCACACCTCCATCCAATTCCGTAACATTTGGGTCTTCCAAATGGTTATAAAATTCACGAATTAAAAAGGATGAAAACCCCTCTGGTGAGATTATTGAGAGAATACCTGCCTTCGCAAGACGATCATAAATATGATCATGTTTTGGCAAATCAAATTCGATGTATTTGGCCACCCCAACAATAGCCTTCTCCACTCCAGAATAAACTTGATATGAAGTATGTGCGTCCTCCGACGTACTCTTTCGGGCTTTAGAGCTGGAAGCCATTCTGCAAATAAAATACAAAAATTTTTGATTAAAACAGATTTTCTCATTGTGCACTGGAACACTGTCGCCCAGGCGACAGTGGCTGTCGGAAATTTCCGACAGCCCTCCAAGTGAATTTTTCTCGAAAATTTTTACTTTCACTTCCAGATCTACTCAAAATAACTATTATTTCAACATCAAGTTTATACAAAAAATTTAACATATTTTTCAAATCACAATATTCTCAAAATCCTTTACTATTCATCATCTTCAACCCTCTTCCCTAACCTAAATCTACACAAATATTTAAGAAAATGAACAAATGAAACCTTCATCACCAAATCACAAAGAAATTTAACAAAAAAAAAAATATATTTTTGGCAAAGATCCACCAAGATCATCTTGTTTTCAAACTAGATCTACATTTTTTCAAATCAAAACTTTCAAAACCTACACCATTCATCTACAATCAACATGAAAACTTCATTTTCCTTCTTCTCTACTATCAAAATAACAAAGCCCTAAAAAATTTGGAGTTAAAAACATCAAAATCAAAAACCCATACCTTGGATCTAGGGTTGTCGCCGACTTCCGACAGCCTTCCTCTTGTTTTTCACTCCAGGAAATGATGCACAATATGTTTTGACTCGGTCCTGAGTCCTATTTAAATTTTTCACTGTCGCCCAGGCGACAGTGGCTGTCGGAAATTTCCGACAGCTACAATTTTCACAAAACTCCAATTTTAGGCCTCTTTTATGATCTACAATAGTTATATGTCATTATTAATGCTTCATCTCATGACTTGATGACAAACCATGTGATATTTATTTTAAATAAAATGACTTACATGTTTATATGATTTCATTTTCAAGCTATCATCGTATTGACATTTCTACTAAGTTGTTTAGACCATTGGAAATTGTTTTCGCATGCCTCTAAGTATGAGAAATTGTTTATCTATCATAATGAGCCATCACGTTCACCTCTTTTGATCAATACACTGATTTTATTTAATATATACATGGATCATATTTGCTTTAACATAATCAAATAGCACTTCTTAAAAACAACTTTCACCCTTGATTTGTTAGCACAACAAAATATACACCATCTTTTGCGATTCAAGTGAATTCGGAGATCCTCAAAAAAAAAAATATTATCAATATATCAAAATTACGATATCACATCTGTGATCTCAAAAAAAATTATAAAATAAAGACAAGGATACTCCACCAAGCACTACTTACCCTCCTGATAAGTCTTAATGAGCATTGTGAGGTTAAGCACCTTGGAAAGAATTGCAAAGTAACTTGAGCAAAAGAAAATGGTTTTTTCTATTCAGCTTGTGCTATATCTTCAAAGTCGAAGTTGCCTTTATAAGCTTTTATTATGTTCAACATTTTAATGATCATGTAAATTAAATGACTTCATATGTTTGATCTAAGTATCACATGTACACATCATTATGTTATATAAACATTCCTCTCATGAGAATTGGACCGAAAATATTCCATATATCTATACACTATTGTGTCTTTCTATGATACTTTCTAATGATCTTACTCATGTTCAAGTTATTTTCTTTCATTACTTCATATGGCTATACCGTCCCTTCATGAGCTTGTTCATACTATGGCATATTCCTATTATTTAAAGGACTTCTATCCTTCCCAAAAATTGCTTCCGCTTACTCTATCTTTCTATAACCTATGTATCTTCCCTTTCGAACTATTATCTACTCTAATATTCACTTTTGCTAATACCAAAAGGGGGAGAATTCACAAGTATAAAAAGAAAAATCAACCAACCATCTATTCCACCTACACAATACATCATATACTTAGGGGGAGCATATCTTTAGGGGGAGCATATATGTAGGGGGAGCATTCAATTAGAAGGAGCTTTCATCTCGAGATAGATTATTTATTTTTCAAGGAATATATATAATGTTAATTTTGTGTACACACCAAAGGTTAAAATCAACAATCTAAATAGACATGATTTACTTTTTATACGGATTTGTTATTATCAAAAGGGGGAGATTGTTGGAGCATGCGTTTCGCACTCCTCCGGTTTGATAATAACAAAGTCCCGTTTGTATTTGATCCTATTTTTGTTAATGGTGTGCAGATAACAGGTATGCAATGTTCACAATTCTCTTGGAGCAAAAATTGATTGTGGGAAATTTTCACTGTCGGAAAATTCCGACACCCACTGTCGCCCAGGCGACAGCTCAGTGGTTAGAACAGCAATCGGCAGTATTGAGCTGTCGGAAATCCGACAGCGATGTCGCCCAGGCGACAGCTCAGCGGTTACATCAACTGCCCACGACTTCACCCACGACCGACGGTTTTGCGCTATCGGAATTCCGACATCGATGTCGCCCCAGCGACAGCTCCACGATTCCAGCAACTGCCCACACGACGGCTCGACGGCACGACCGAGGCAGTTTGGCGCTGTCGGAAATTTCCGACAGTGACTGTCGCCCAGGCGACAGTGAAAGTCTATAAAATGGTGCCTTTGGTTCGTGCATTCCAAGCTTTGGAGATTTCCAGTCCCTACCTGAGTGCATACAAACCAGAGAGCTCCAGAACCTCCTCAACTCCTAATTGTGCAAAGAAGGATTGAAGATTGAAGACGAGATCGGGCGCGCTACTCCATCAACGATCATCTCAAGGCTTCAACAATCCATTCAGAGATCTGAATTTCTAGGGAGTTGACTTTTTCATATTGTATTTCATTTACTCATATTTCATTTTGTATTGGGGAAGAAATCGTCGTCTTGCGTGCGGCGTCTAAGTCCTTGCGCGACTTAGGGGAAAAGCGCTTCCTTGTGCGGAGCGTCCAAGTCCTTGCGTGGCTTGGTGGGAAATCGTGGCCTTGTGTGCTACGTCTAGATCTTGGGAAGATCTAGAGGATAGGCTTGGGCTTTGTCTTGGGAAAGACAAGCGATAGCCTTCCGATCCTTGTGAGAAGGATTGGTAAATCAAAAATATTGTATTTACATATTATCATTGTGCCTTGATCTTAAGCATTGTTAAGATCATTTTTATTTGTATGCAAATTTCATGATAAATAAAATGATGATCTTCTCACTAATTGCAAATTGGTTTGCTTAAATTTTTATCTTAGAAATTTGTGCTTGGTGTTATACAAAAATTGCTTTGTTTTTAAAATTAATTTTTAAGAAACTTTTTATTAAAGTAAAATTGTCTTAAAATTATTAAGTAAAAATTACAAATTTAAACACACCCTTATTCACCCCCCCTCTAAGGGCGCCACAGGATCCAACACTTACGACCTTTCTTTTAAAACATGGTTTTAGGATGGGTAGTGCGGATACGACACAATTTGTAAAGCATAGTGATTCTGATTTAATTATATTACAAATCTATGTCGATGATATAATCTTTGGTGCCACGAATGACACTTTATGCAATGAAATTGTTCAAGTGATGCAAACCAAATTTGAAAAGTGTTTGGTAAGAGAATTTTCATATTTTTTAGGATTTCAGATTTCTCAAAAGAATGATAGAATTTTTATATGCTAATCAAAATATATAAAAGATATGCTTAAGCAATTTGACTTTGAAAATCTGAAACAAACGAAAACTCGAATGAGTGTATCACTTAAACTAGGAAAGGATAAAAGTGGCATTTCAGTGGATCAAACAATCTTTAGAGGTATGATCAGATCACTCTTATATCTAAGTGCGTCTAGACCCAATATTATGTTTGTGGTGTGCCTTTGTGCTAGATATCAAGCTAATCCTAAAGAATCTCATCTGAAAGCTGTTAATTAGGTATCTTATAGGCACACAACATCTTGGTCTTTGGTATCCACACACCACCGAATTCACGCTCCATGGATATTCTGATTCAGACTATGCTGGATGTTCTCTTGATCATAAGAGCACAAGTGGTACTTGTCACTTCCTAGGTTCGACATTAGTTTCATGGTCGAGTAGAAAATAGAATTATGTTTCCCTCTACACTGCCGAGGCCTAGTATATTGCCTTAGAAGTTGTTGCGCACTAGCACTTTGGATGTCACAGACGTTAGAAGACTTCGGTCTACACTTTAAGAATGTTGAACTTAGGTGCGACAACAAGAGTGCCATCGACTTAATGAACAATCCAGTACACCACACTCGTTCTAAACATATTGATGTACATCATCACTTTATTCGCGATCATATTAAGAAAGAGAACATGAGAGTAACCTTTATTGGTACTGATGACCTGCTTGCCGATATATTTACCAAACCCCTCCCTGATGCTCGATTTTCTCTGCTTCGCTTAGAATTGGGGGTTTTGGATATCGCAGCTTAATTTTTCATGTACTGCATCTGGTGTGTCTTTTTTGTCCAGGGTTTTTGTTGCATTAGATGGGTCTTGCACTTCACAATCGTATTAGGACATCATTAGATACAAAAACCATTAAAATCTAGGCGAAATTCCCAAGAAATCGTGGCTCTGTGAGTTACCGCCAGGCGTTAGATATACCGTCGGCGGCAGGTGCTTTTTCATGTATTGCACGATTTCTCTTCTTATTTTAATTTATTTATTTCTCATGTACTTTTGTCTATTTTTAGTTTCTTTCCAGTTTTTTTAAATAACCAAAAACACATACAAATTTGAAAACACCAAAACCACAAAAATAGGTTTTCTTTTGTTTTTCTTTGTATGTGTTTGTTGTTGTGTGTTAAATTTTTTTCTTAAACTAAAAAAAAAACTAAAGATGCTCATGCTAGAGGGGCATACATGACGTGAAACTGAGGCTCCATGATTACATATATTGTTTTATTTTTTGATCACTAAATCCTTGTATACATTGTATGTCTTCGTCATGATATGTCCTACGTACTTTAATGGTAGGCTAACTACAGAGTGCTAATAGAGTGGAAATGTATGTTTAATATGCCTCTAGGTATGTGTGATCAGGATTTAGGCTAGACAATGATATTACACACCCACACATCTTTAGAGAATGCACTCAAGTAGAAATCCAAATGCATACTTGTTATAACTCGTGATATTGTGACTAACACTGAAGGCATGACTTGATAAATCAATATCACAATACTCGTCTTTTATATATAGGGCATAGAACTTTGGGCTAAAATTATATTGATAAATAGGTTTTGTATACTAGTTAAAGTGTATATATCTATGTGGGTAGATTTTGTTAGATTCGGGAACCTTGTCTTAAAGAAAGAAAAATAAAATGAAAAATTTTATAGTGCTACCAAAAATGAAAATTATATACTCTCAATCTTGTTGACAAGGATTCCTCCCAATCACTACTCACTCATCTTGATATGCCTTCATAAGCATTGTGAGGATGAGCACCTTGGTCAAAAGAATCGTTACGATCTTGTACAAACCCAGTAAATAAATTAGTGCCCTTAGTTCTATACTTGGTATTCGTGTAAGACTGACAAACATGACAAGATTTATCACTTCATGACTCTTGTGTTAGCATATAAATTTACTGATATATAGCTTGTATTAATTTTAATTTATCTAGATGCTATTTATAATGATGCTACACGTACACTTGTCATTGTTTAGTCTAACACTTCTATGCATAAAAATTGGGCTTGAACTGCATTATCTATCTATTGCACGCTTGTACTAATACATGACTGTCATTCATGACGCATACGATGTTCCTTGAATTAATTTTCTAAAATCTTTTGACATTGTGCGCAAATTCATGTGTATTTAGTCTCGTGTCATGTTTTTGATTCATATAACTTATACCAAGTTTTAAAAAAAATGCAAAATTGTTTAAGTTTAAAGTGTTATTTTTTATTTCCCCGTGCATTTGACCCATGTCTTTTTTTTCAATTCTCTGATTATATTTCGGTCAACCCTTATTCCTCTCATGATTTGCTTTTATGAGTGCATTATTCCTTAAATCTGATGCATCTCTCATATCTGCATTTTAGTTTGATCTAGACCACACCTTTTGCTAACATCAAAGGGTGAGAATAGAGAACGTTAATGAGCTAGTCATGTGCTAGTCATCTAGGGAAGATCACATATATGGAGATATACTCTTATAGAGTGCACATCGATAGGGGGAGCACGTATGTAGGGGGAGATATTCTACTTTAGTGCAAGTTCACACTTTCTGCTTTATCTTGATATATAAGCATGTTCATGTTTCAGTATTATTGTTGATTACACTATACCATGCTTTTAATGATAAGTATTGATTATATCTCATGAACGAGATTTGATATTGTCAAAAGGGGGAGTTTGTTGGAACATGCATTATGCATCTCTTTAGTTTGACAATATCAAATCCCATATTGTATTTGATCATACATTTCTTGGGTATAGTGTGCAGGTTTACAGGTGTGAAGACGTCGAGAACTTTACTCTTTGTGACCTACCGTCAGGCGCTAGTCCTACCGTCGGCGATAGCCATATCGACGGGACTTGTTATCGACGTGAAGGCAATTATCGACGTGAAGACTTGTGTCATCGAGATGATGTCGTCGAGACCACTACCCCCTCGCGCTAACTTACCATGGGCACTAGCTATGTCGATGAGACTACGAGAGTCGACTTGAAGGATGTGTCGACTTGAGTCCATGGCATCAAGATGAATGCGTCGAGAGGATATCAACGTGAGTGCTACCGCGGGCGCTAGCCTACCACCACATGCTAGCTTATTGATGAGAAGAATACGTCGACTTGAGGCTTTGCTGTCGTCGAGAAGGATTCGATGTGACTACTACCGCGATGTGCTAGCCTACCGCATCGCGCTACCCAAAGATAGCAAGAGAATGTTTTTCGGCACCTTCCTGATTTGGCGCTGAACAGCTGGCAAAAGCGCATAAAGACACTACTGACAGGCGACCGCCGACAGTAACTTAAAAGAATCAGCTATAAAAGGACTCAATTATTTTCGTGAAAAGGATAGACACACACTTATGAGAATCGGGTTCCGCAACCGCCTCTGGTGCAGGGAATCACCATCTCCATGCAAGGAAAAGAGAACTATATCCCACCCGTTCAAGTTTGAAGATCTCCGAAGAGCAAAGACTACAACGACCATCCACTGCCGATCGAGTACAAGAGGAACTATATTCAGAAGCACCGATCGCTCACCGCTCTACGGAGGATATTGGTTTTTGAGGGAGCATAGTTTCTATCTTTTTCTTATTCATTGTCTTTCATTTTTCTCTTTGTTGTGCTTGAAGGAAAATCGACTGGGGAGGTCGTCAAAATCCGGAGAGGATTCTACCAGAAATCATCCTAGGAGGAAGTCTAGATCTGGGAGATCTAGCGGGGCTCTAAGACCCTTCCTGGGAGGAAGGTGAAGAGCGGCTCGAAGACCTATCTTGAGAGGAAAGGGAGAGAGCCAACCGATCCTTGGTTTAGGGTCAGTATAGAAAACCCAAGGTTGTCAAATTCATCGCCTCCGATCTCCAGCGTTATGGAGATCTAAATTTTTTTTGAAAACAATGTTTTGTTATTCAATGATATCTTGATTCAATATTTTATAATATAACCTGTTGTGTTTTCTTGGTGAAATATTGGTTGCTCCAGTGCTATTCCGGAAACATTATCCTGTAGTAATTATGTTATTTCCAGAGCTAACACCAAGCGGTAGGGTTACCACCCAGCGCTAGTGATGTGAATATGAGTCATTCGACTCATATTCTAAATGCACCTTTGTCGAGGAGGTTCCTAAATTCTAAATGCACCTCTGTTGAGGATACATTCAACTGAGTTTAGGTTGATCAACCGAACTTTTCTTCTAAAATTGAAACCCCTAAAACTCAATTTATCGTGGTGAACCCCTCTATTGTGGATTTGACTAGAATCCAGCATATTTATGTCATCCCCTCTCGAGGGTTGTATGCAACTCTCTTTTTCCTTGGATGTTCAATTCGCATTATGAGCCGTTCGGCTAATTAAAATACGAGAACAAGTACGAGAATTATATATCAAAAATATAATCTCGTTATATTAAAATCAAGGATAAATTTTAAGCATTCTATAGAAGAGAAGAAGTAGATCTAAATAAATTCATGACTTATTTCATTCCTTGGATCATCTTGATCGAGCACTAATAAAAATTTAGCTACTCATTAAGATTATGGAATCAACAAAAATAAAAGAATGCATGATGAAAGAAGAAGAGAATAAGCGAAGAAAGAACTATTTTATTGATTTTTGCAAAAGAGAAATACAAGCTATTGAATTAAAAGTTACAATTGTAAGGAAGAAAGTGAAGTACAAGAATACTTGAAACAGGGAAACAATACAAGAAATGAAAAAAAGAATGAAAAATTTGTCCTTTGAGTTCTGGAGATGCTGCTTTTAAATATGCAAAAAATTGAGGTTACATACCCTCGGTCATGACGTGTAAGGGTCGGGAGCAAAACGTAAGTGGAGAGGATGCCTTCTGGATTTATCGCAGGCGTTATGTGCACGTCATGCCCTCGGTCACGCCCGTGACATAGGGCGTGAAATCTTTAAACTACTGCTGGTGGGAAATTTTTGGAGGGATGGCACGTGACTCTGGCGGCAAAGAGTTACACGCCCGCGACTTTGGAACTACACAGGCATGACATTGCCGAAACATCCTCGGGGCGTGTGCGGCGTGATCAAACATGGGTGTGAATTCAAAGTCACGATCATGTACTTGGCAAATTTCACGTCATGGTCGTGGAACACGCCCTGCTGAGCTGGAAACGTGGTTTAATTTGACACGCCCTTGGTCACGCTCGTGACCTAGGGCGCTCGTGTACTTGACGAATCTTCTCGGAATGAGCCCAGGATGGTGGCAGCAGGTCTAGAACACATCTTAGGCTATCACACCCTTGGTCACGCCCGTGACCTTGGGCATGTACTTGCATTTTTTGCTCAAAAGTCCAAAAAACCTAAAAATCAAAAAATAAATTCAAGTTAGTATATAAATATGAAAAGAAGCAATTTGTTTAGGATAATTCGTATAAATTATAAAAATTCATGTTAAAGTAATATTAAAACTATACTAAAAGATGAGTATATAAACTACTTATCAAACACCTTTTGATATTCTAGAGCAAAAGAATGAGAGATAATTTACAAGACATCGATATTATTTCTAACTAACTAAAAATTTTATTAAACCAAGAGTAAGTTAAAAACAAATTCTAGGAATTCAAGAATTAAGTCATAAGTTATGAAATTAATTTAAAAAGAAAACATGCTTAGCTAAAGACTTCTCAAGATGACTATTTAGCAAATGAAATTGTAGAAATTTTCATACAAAATTATATTGAAATTATAGGTACTCTAACATAAAAGAGGCGTAAGGAGAAGATACCTATCAAAATATTGATCTCTTAATAATTTTATTTAGGACTAGAACCAATAAAATTGGCTAAGGAGGGGTTTTAATCAAAATGGCAAAATGAAGAGTTCTTGAATTGGAGGTGGTGAAACCTCACTCATAATTCCATATTTGTATATGTTTAGGAAAATGATGAATTTTATCGTCTCATTTTTCATGTCATATAATCTTTTAAAAATATCTCTTCAAACAAACCCAAAATGTATATGTTTAGAAGTAATGAATTGTATCCTCTTATATCATGATATAGTCTTTTAAATGATTTTGGGTGCAAAGGTTTAGGGGATAATGAATTTTATCCTCTTATTCCCATGACATGATCCTTATTACTCTGTTTATAGTTGCCAACAAAGGGTGAGGGATAAAGAAATTCTTCTAGTTTTTAAATTACACTATTTTGAGAGCAACTTTTTAGTGGAATAAAATTTGCTAAGATCTGAAAGTTAGTAGAGAATATAATAAAAATCCAAGGATGTTTAGCCAATTTACTACAAAGTGAAGCCATTTAAAAATAAAAAGAGAAGTAGTACTAAATAAATTCTCTAATTGAATTAAAAATATAAAATATTTCTTAAAACTAAATTACTTCAAATTTAAATCTAACAAATTGTGATAAAGCAAAACGTTAGCTAAATTAAAAACATAAGAATGCTTATAATTAATCTTCAAACTAGATTTCTAGAAAAAAATAAAAGCAACAAGTAAGAGTATTTATTTATTATTATATATATTTTTGATTATTTCTTGGACTTCCCAAGGTATTCCCTATGAAGGGATCTCACCTATACTAGGAGATATGATGGGGTGACATCCCAAACCTCCCTTTCCAAGAAGTTAGATTTTTATAATATATAAATTTTTTTTTTCTTTTTCATAAAAAATACTTAGAAAGCTACGCTACACCCACATACTTAAAATTAAATATTGTCCTCAATGTTTAAAACTAATTATGCAGTGCCAACAAGATTAAAAGGTTTTTTTAAAGAAAAATAAAGCTAATTTACGTTAAAATTAAAAAGAAAATCAAAATATGAGGGATAAGAGTGGAGAAGAGGGCCTCCCTAGTTAGTAGTCGGGGTTGTCGGAACAAAACCTACAAAGATAAGTTAAAAACAAACAAAACAAAAGTTAACAGAAAAATGATAATGTTGATTGAGGTGCCTCCCAAAAGCGCTTTGTTTACCGTCGCGTAGCTTGATGAAGTGGCGATTCTCTTAAAAATTTGGAAATTTAAGTGTTTTAATGTTTCCGGACGCTGGGTCACCAGGGTGATATAATTTTAGTCGGTGTCCGTTAACCTTAAAAGAGCCTTGTTCGGGGTGCTCTACTAATACGGTCTCATATGACTAAACCTTTTTTACTATGAAGGGGCCGGACCATTGAGATTTTAATTTGCCGAGAAAAAGTTTAAGTCTAGAATTCAAAAGAAGGATTAAATCTCCCGGTGAAAAAGATTTTGGAATTTTTATTTTTGTTATCATGATAAAACTTTGTGCACTACTTATAAAATTTATTATTTTCGTAGGCATTTGCACGACATTCATCTGATTCATTTAATTGAAATTTTCATTATTCGGAGGCTAAGTTTAGATTTAAATTTAAAAATTTAAGTGCCCAAAATGCGTGATTTTCTAATTCCACCGGTAAATGACACGCTTTTCCATAGACTAACCGGTACGGTGTACATCCGATGATGGTTTTGTAAACTGGTCGATAAGCCCATGACACATCGTCTAATTTTAGCGACCAATCCTTCCTATTAACGGACACAGTTTTTTCAAAGAATCTTTTTAGTTCGTGATTCACTACCTCCACTTGGTCATTTGCTTGTGGGTGATAGGCAGCAGAAAGCTTGTGTATAACTCCATACTTTGCTAAAATTTTAGCAAGTTAGTTGTTACAAAATGTGGATATGAGAGATGCAGCGGAGTTGATGAATAAATGCACACATACAAGTAAATCATGATAGAATAAGGGTTGACCAAAGGAAAAAACAGGGGATTTAAAAAAAGGTCAAAACACAAGGGGAAATCATAGATACCACTTTAAAAATTAAATAGTTTTGTTTTTAAAGACTTGGTATATATTAAAATGAATCAGACACATGACACGAGACTAAATACACATGAGTTTGCACATAATGTTAAAAGATTTAAGAAAACTAATTCAGGGAACATTGTATGTGTCATGAATGGCAATCGTGTATTAGTACAAGCGTGCAAGAAATAGATAATGCAGTTCAAGTCCAATTCTTATGCATGGAAGTGTTAGACTAAACAATGACAAGTGTACATGTTGCATCAATAGAAATAGCATCAAGTGAAATTAAAATTAATACAAGCTATATCTCCGTAAATTTATATTCTAACACAAGAGTCATGAAGTGATAAATCATGTCAAGTTTGTCAATCTTATATGAATACCAAGTATAGAACCAAGGGCACTAATTTATTTACTGGGTTTGGACAAGATCGTAATGATTCTTTGACCAAGGTGCTCATCCTCATAATGCTCGTGAAGACTTATCAGGAGGAGTGAGTAGTGCTTGGGGGAAATCCTTGTCAACAAGATTGATAACATATAATTTTTATTATTTGTAGCACTATCAAATGTAGCATTTTATTTTTCTTTCTTTTAGACTTGGTTCCCGAATCAAACGAAATCTTTCCACATAGATAGATACACTTTAACTTGTATACATAACCCATTAAGCACTATAGTTTTTGCCCAATGCTCTATGCCCTATATAACAAAGATGAGTATCGTGACATTGATTTATCAAGTCATGCCTAAATTGTTAGTCACAATATCATGAGTTGTAACAAGTATGCATTTGAATTTCTTCTTGAGTGCATTCTCTAAGGATGTGTGGGTGTGTAATATCATTGTCTAGCCTAAATCCTCACACATACCTAGAGGCATATTAAACATACATTTCTACTCTATTAGCACTCAATAGTGGCCTACCTTTAGATTATGACATATCATGACGAAGACATACAATGTATACAAAGATTAGAAATCATAAATCAAATAGTGTATGTGGTCATGAAGATTCAATTTCATGTCATGTATGCCCCTTTAGCATGAGCATTTTCAGTTGTTTTTTTTTTCAAAAAGATAAGCACACAGCAACAAACGTAAACAAAGAAAACAAAAGAAAATGAAAACATATTTTTGTGTTCTTGGGGTTTTCAAGTTTTTATGTATATTTGGTTATGTATTTTTTTAAAAGAATCTGGAAAGAAGCTACAAAACAGACAGAACACGAACTAAAAACATGTTTTTGTAGTCTTAGGATTTTCATATTCTTATGCAATTTTTGATTTTAAGAAACAAATTGGAAAGAAATTAAAAATAGACGGATGTACAGAAGAAATAAACTGCGTTAAATCAGTAGAGAAATCAGATCATTCATGAAGAACATCTACCGGCGGCGGTAAGACTAATGCCAGGCAGTAAGTAACAGACCACGATTTCCCGGTAAAATAGTCCAGATTTTGGCGGTTTTAGCTTCCAAATAATGTTCAAGATTAAGACAGCACAGATATGACTACACCCTAGCCTCGTACTAAGTGACGGATGGGCATGAGGAGTTGTAAATATGCCGCAGGTTGGAGTGTTAGTCTCATATGCATACACTAAAGCCCCATCTGACCTAACACTCTTTCCCCCTAGTGCCTCACAAGGCCCTACTGGAACCCTCCCCGGTTAAGGACAAGACGTAGTTTATACATTAGCATCTCTAGTGCACACACCCCTACGCCCCCGCTATGGTGAGACAAATCTAAGACATCTATAGTCAGGGGCCAAAGTAAGAGCATGAATGGACTGAAGAGTAACCAGATATAAAAGATCAAAACAGAGCAGATATTTCTTCACACATTTTATTGTACTCAAAAATAGAAGAAAATATCCAAAGAAATAGGCTATCGTCGACGGTAAAGATACCGTGTCGTGGTAGCACGCTTTAAAGAACCTTGACCAGATCTGCCCCCCCCCCCCCCCCCCCCCCCCCAATCTCATCTTGTCATTTTCTTCTTCTCCAAGCAGTTTCCGCCTGACGTTACCCCTGTTCCAAGGTAAATCCCCTAGTTCTTCCCCTTTTTTGTTTTTAGATTTGAAGTTTTTGGTTGATTTCAAAGAGGATTTTCGAATTGCATTTAGGTCTAGGCAAATATGGTTATGGATTTATGGTTTCTCAGAAATTGGATTTGGGAGTTTTCAAATTTCTTCATAGATCCATGGTAGATTTTCATTTTTGTTTAGGTACGTATAAGTTATATACTGATCCTACCTCACGGATTTCTTAAATTGTATGGATGGATCTGGGGTTCTTGAGATGAATATGGAGGAAGAAGATGGGTTCATGGTCGTCCGACTATCGCGCGGTGGTAACAACGTTACCGCGCGGCGGTAACTGTAAGTCAACTTTGCACTAATAATTTTCTTCTTCTTTCTTACCAGGTCATGGCATCTTCCAGTTCACAGCCTCGATGCAGTTTCGCAAAAAGACACCATTCTGCAACCCACACAAACCCTGCGGTGGAGAATTACACCGTGAGTGTGGCTATGGCTGTGGAGATCAATGTGGATTGGTATGCCCGCATCTACACATATCTGGCCGATGCAGAAATCCTTCTTGTTATTACATCCGAAGACCCATTCTCATTTGTGTTGGCCTGAGAGTTCTACAACAATCTTTGGGATTCAGCCCTCACGTCACTCAATAGAGGGGTGCGGTTGTGTATTGGTTCACATATCGTGACCATCGAGCACGAGGACTTGGAGAGGATGTACAGCTTGACTCCAACCCACACCCGACTCGACATCGTGGAGTCCTTCCGAACTTTCTGGGATATGACCTCGGTGAATCAGCTCCTCCATGGTAAAGAAAATCATCGGGACCTTATCACGCCATGACTTCTCTCACTCCCGATGCTCTCATCATTCAGGACGTTTTACGCCATTCTCTAATGTACAAATCAGGGGATACAAAGAAGATTACCGTCGAGCTTTTGATGGTGACATATTCTATCTTGGCCGGTATTTCATTTAGTGTTTCTGATTTGAATTTATCTATTATGAGATATACTTTTAGACTGAGAGATCCCGAGCGCCAACGGCTGAACACATTGCAATTGGGTGGTGTGATTCAGAGAGTGTTGGCGCAAAAGTATCCGACCATCGATTGGACAACATTTCCAAATGATTGTCGTCCTCCCACATATATAGTAGAGGAGATCTCATCAGCACCTAGAGCATACCCATCCACTTCACATCCTCCTCTTCGTCGTGGAAGTTCACTCCGAGAGCCCCGTCAGGATATGTATGAAATGATCGAGGAACAGGGACGGGTGATAAAGGAGACGAAGAAGGTTGTTGGAGGATTAAAGAAGATGATGAAGAAAATGTTGAGGAAGTTGAATATTTCACCGACTTCCTCAGAAGGCAATCAGGACTAAGCATTTATTTACTTTTGTATTGTACTAAGACAGGTTGGACGCACATATTAGTTTATGTATTAGCATGTTTTTGTTTTTGTCATTATGAATTGTTCTGTGATGACAACCTGCTTATGTCTATGTTATAGCTTTCAAAATTTTGTGGCTAGTTAATTTTAATTTTACTTAACACTCTTGATAACTAACATTTAAAATTTATTTTAAGATTGATTGAAAATGTTTTGTTCACATGAGAAGAGATGATTTTTATCTAGTTTTGAGTCCATGAATGAGATTCAGGAAATTTGTTTTTAATATTTGTAAACCATCTTGCAATATAAGAATAGTGACCAAAGGCGAGTTTTAAAAAAGAGAGAGGAAACAAGAAAACAAAGAGAGAGATCTTTTAAGCATATCGTGAAGTATACTAATGTAATCATTCTTTTGGCTCTACTTCACGCAAGATAAGAGTACTAATGAATAATCGTTTTAGGTATCCAAAGAGAACCAAGAATGACGGTTCCTTTGGGTACCCAAACTTGACGTGTTGCCTTTTGGGGAGAAGGTGATGAATGGACCTGTTTAGGTGGAGTCACCTTGTCATTTTTAATTATTGGTCTCCATTCATACTTTGATTGCATTTTATTATTAGATTTCAAATTACCATATTTATTATTTTGGAATTGATTTTTAGGAAATCTGATTTCAGTTGGGTTTTCCACTAGAGAGGTTCTATTTTGTAAATGAGAAAGGTTATTCTTTTTAGGAATGTCATTTACTTTCATTTGGCTTTTCCTACTCCATACGTTCAATTTATTTATATTTTGGAAATTTATATTCATCTCGCTCTTGGACTTAAATTATTTTTGTAGATTTACTTGTTGCGAATTTTTCTTTATAATTTCCTTGTCTAGCTTTGTTATAAGCGATTGTGTTATTTTTAAGTGTGGAGACTATTGAATCGATATGAGCTTGATATTTACTTTTGAATTCTTCAAAAGTCTCATCCATTTCTTTAATTTCAGATTTATAATCTTCACACTTACCACAATTAGTTTTTAATGATAAAATTTCCAGACAAAGTTTTTTATTATTTTCCTTTGAAATAACAAGCTCTTCCTCAAGTGACTTGAATTTTTCATTTAAATTGTTATAAAGTTTGGCATGCTCCACTAATGGGCTTGTCGAAGAACGCGACACACCCACTTTGAATTCTTCATTACATTGTGCTTTTAACTTTTTATTTTCTAAACGTAGTTTTGAATTGATGCAAGTTAACTTCTTAATTCTACGCTTAGCAGATTCTAGCATAACTAATGTAGATGAAGATAATATAGACGGGAGGGATGTATTCTTTATATTGGTTTCAGAAGAGGCAGGAGTTGAACATAATGTTCCTTTAACGTCTTCTTGGCGGTCCTCTTCCAACACTAGCTGCACAGCTTCCCTTCCACTTGATGTGTTATCAAAGTCTTCCTCCAAGCAAATTTCTTCATCTGGTGCTTCGCTTGGACCGTAAGCATTCTTAAGAAATTTCTAAATGTCATAAGCAGTAGATAGAGTCAAAATCAGTTTGAAAATTTCTTTACCAAGCCCACAGAACAAACTATTATTCATGGCATTGGCATTAACATAACATTCTTCCCTATTTCGTGTGTTTGGTGGTTTTATAATCGTTATATTCCAAACACTTATATCTTGAGATATAAGGAATCTTTTCATTAATGATTTCCACCCTAGATAGTTCACACCTGTAAACAAGGGTGGTGTTATTGTATTTTTAGTATAGATAGCTTCATCCACACTCGTAGATGCGAGGTCAAGAAGCTCCATTATTATCGTTTGTAAGACCATTTTGGAAAAACCTGCCTCTGATACCTGTTGAAACGGTCTCAAGAGTTCGGACCCACTGAAGGGTGTTTCCTGCACCTACTTGCCCCTCACTTACGGACTTGACTGTGGATGAAGAATTAGGAACAGACCCAAAGCTGCAGCGAGGAGGTCCCGCCACACACCCGGAAGATCTTAGAGAGCTTCCCCTCCCAAACCAATGCTCAGTCGGGCACCTTAGAGGGCACTAGCAGCCAACCAAAACTTGCCTAGGAGGAGAGAGCCTAAAAGATCCGATCTCCTCCAAGGTGCCCTTAAGGGTCTATTTATAGATTCTCTAGGCTGGTCTGCAAATATCATGAATCCGCCTTTTGGTTTTACTAATCACACCCCAAATTGGTCTGCTAACAGCCTACCGCTGTTCTGAAGGGCAATTGGCAGCCCACGAAGGGTATTTAGGTCATTTCCCGCCTAAAGCCTTCTGGTCGAGTGGTCGGTGAAGGCACCACTCGCCAGACTTCTCGCACACTAGATTCTATTGGGCAAGTGGTCCACGAGGGCACCACTCGCCTGATACCTGGCTCGCTTGGCGAGTGGGGTTCCTCCCTCACTTGTCTGGCCTCCTGCGCACTCGCACTCTTGATTGGTGAATGCCTTGCGGATGAGATCCGCTCTCGCCTTGAGGATCTCCTACCTCTCATGACCTAAGCGAGTGCCCTCCTTGACATGTATTTAGCCTCTTGACCCCTTAAGACCTGGGGACCCACTCGACGAATACGGGGTTGTACATAATACTCGCTCTTTGCGAGCGAGTCCTACGCTCGGAAAGAAAAGTTCAACCCCCAATATTTGGCGAGTGCTTTGATGACCTGGAGGGAATCTTTCTGGTGGGGTCCTCAATTTTGCTATAAATATATCCCAGGTTGCTGACTTCAAAGCGCCTGTCCTCCAATCACTGCTCCCTTTTCCACCTCAGAGCTCTCGCTGCTCAGATCACATTCATGAGGCCGACGCAGAGACCACTCTTGCAAGGGCTGATGGATCGCCTTGCTGCCGCGCATGGGGAAAATCCTTCCAGATCTACCTGATACGCCCTCTGGCTCTCGTCAATGAGGGATCCTTTGAAGCCTTACCATCTGAAGAAGGCCAGGTTGGTCCGTCGAGACCTATCGGCAACGGAGTCCGCGTCAGAGACTCCCCCGCTCTCTAACATCCCTCCTAACAACATTGCCGAGGTAATGTAATCTATCTTTCTTTTAAAGCTAACCATGGTGGCGCGATATCTCAAATATTTCAACCACTCGCAGAACCTGCAGGTGACGGAAGGTGGCCCCGGGATCACCCAGGTGAATGCCAACATCCCCCCACCTGCTCCCGGAGGCGTTCCACCGGCCCAGGTACCTGCCCCTCCAATTACTCCCGACGAAAACTTGTCTGCGCCTGGTAAGCACCTCATTGCCTTCTTTTCTACCTTTTACCATTCACCCCCTTTCTGACCCTGACTTCCGCAGCCCTCACTTTTGGGACCACAGGGCTATCCTCCACCATGTGCAACTCTCCTGCCCTCGAGACCATCATAATTTCCCCTGCACTGGAGCGGGAGCGTTCAACGGGAAAAAGCCCTGAGCACAACTCTCCTGCCGTGGACTTGGCCACTACTTCCACTACTGCCGACTAGGTACACCGCCCTGGGAAGGGGAAGTCGCTCCCCCCCCCCCCCCAGCCAACCATTCGCAGGGCAGCCCAACACCTCTCGCCGGTCCCCCATCGAAGAATATGTACCTAGTTAGTTACCCTTCTCTCCTCGAACTCATTGTTAGTATAACTGAGAAAGGCTAACCTTCACCCCCGCAGGCTACCGTCAGGTCCCGCTGGTGGATCCCCAAGATGAGGAGGGGATGATCTCGCCGCCTCCTCCTCCTGGAGACCTCTCAGACTTTCTCGGTGATCCCGAATACATTAGGACTATGAAGGAGCAGATGACGGAGGTCCTCGACAAGCTGATCTAGATGCAGTGCGACCTCGCCAACTAGACGGAGGAGCACTGGGCAATCTTGGAGCGTAGGCTGAGCATCCTTGAGCGAGACTACACAAACCTCATCGGGGAGATGGAGCGCCAGGGGGGCGGGTGTGAGGAGACTTCTCCTGGGAGGCACATCGCGCGGGCTAGGGACGAAATTCATTTGGTCCACAAAGAGCTTACTGCAGTAAGCGCATATTATTATCCGCGAGTGCCTCCAAGGACGGGGAGGCGATGCTGAGGTCTATGGCAGTGGGTACAGTACTAAGCCTGCTGGCTCCGCTCACCGTATTTACCCGCACCCTTGTTATTTCTCTTTATTTTACGTACTGAACCAAGACGAGACCTACTGCATCTCGCGAACAATTTCCGTCTGTATATTATTTATTCTGTCTTTTATTGTTTTTCTGAATGCTACCTTGTTGATGCTTTCATTCTTGCTGCACTTTTTAATTTGCATTCGCCTGAAGAGTCTCGCGCGCCTCTATTGCCACCTGCCGGCGACTGGGGTGTAGGTGGGCTGGCTCAAACTCCGAGGTGCCAAGGTGGCCGCTATCTGCACCCTGCCCATAGAGAATTCACTTCATTTTCAAATTTTTCTATAAATAGTCAGCCCACCCACCGCCTTTATTACGCTTTCTTCTCTTTCCTCCCTTGCTCTCGTGCCAGCACTCGCACCTCTCTCTAGACTTCCTGCCACTTTTCTTTCGTGCGAGATGGCCCCCGAACCCGATGGTAGGAGCAGGTGCGCCCAGTCGTTCCTTAACCACCACTTTGATACCCGCGACCTGTCCGAAGAAGATTTTGGCGCGACAGTTGCCGACTACATTCCGCCGGGATTCACTACGCACCGCTCTGGAGGGCGCGATCGCATCAACCAGATCTCGCCCGACGCTCTCGCCATCCCCTTGGAACATTTCAAGGTGGGACTCCGGCTCCCCCTCTGGCCTGAACTGCTCCAGGCGTTCCGCTACTTCAGCGTAGTTCCCGCTCAGCTGAACCCAAATTCGATCGGGTTGCTGGTAGTATTCGCCCGCTACTGGCGAGAGGATGGGATCGAATTTTCCCTCCCTGTCTTCTGCAAGCTCTTCAACTTCTGAGCGAAGAGCGGGGTGGGCTTCTTCTCCGGCCAAAGCCCGCTCAAGGTCACCGGTACCTACAACAAGGTCCATGACTGGACTAGGTGGTTCTTCTTCATGACTGGTAGTTTCGGCAACACTCTCTTCGCGCCGGTGCAGGAGCACGAGTTGACCTTCAAGCCTCCAACACTGGGGGGTTACTAGGCCAAGCTCCATGCGTTCATCTAGAAGCATGGCACGGACATCGTGCATCTGCGGAAGCACGTCGGCTCGCTACCGCCGATCTTGCCGGGAGAGGGTAAGCTGAACAATTTCAACCCTAGATCCCGCTTGATTCCACTTGCTTTCTTCTCACTTAATTTTCCTGATGCAGGGGTTCGAAGCCTTCCCCTCCACCCGCCGAATGAGGTCGTGGAGCTTGCTCCCGCTGAAGCCCTTGACCTAGCGTTGTCTGCCACCGCAGCTTGCCACAAGGGTCCGTCTCCTGTAGAGCCCAGCGGGCAGAAGCGGAAGCCCGACGCGTCAACCAGCTCCCCCGCCAAGCAGTCGAAGCCTTCCTTAACCGCCAAGGGAAAGGCAGTCGCAGAAGTGATAGGTAAAATTTAGGATGTAAATAATATTCTCCAAATTATACGAACTATAGGCAAGAGCACCTATCGGTCATAGCTTAGGATATTTAAAACAAATAAATATCAAGTGTCGTATTCCACGGGTCTGTTGATTACTTCTACTCACGCAAATTAATATTATTTTATCGAAAGTAAAATAGAGTTTTGTAAATAATTAAAAGAAGAAAAACATTTGATCGGGAATCCTTCTTAAGTAAAATATTTCATAAATCTAGAATTCGGAAGAAATCAATTTAGACAAACTTGACCGTGGAGGTTCCCAAAATATGATAGAACCTCTCTCGAGAGAACTACCACCTAACCTTAGGTTGATCGATTAAGACCCCTCGGCCAGTCGAAACCCCTAAGCTTGCTTTATGCTGTGAGCCCCACTATTGGATTTGACTCCAATCCGGAAGATTTGCGACACCCTCTCTCGAGGAGTGCGAACAAATCTTTCTACCGATGAGCGATCTACCGTATTTAAGGATCTCTCGATACACTAAAATATGGATCAAACTTGATTATCATACCCTAGAAATATGAAACCAAAAATTGCAAATCAACGGTAAATCTTAGTTTTCAAAATCCAAACAATGAATAAAAGATTATGAAATATAAAAGCTTAGGAATTCATCCGATCAAATGCTACAAAATTAGCTACTTCTGATTAAAGAAAAAGAACATTTTATAACTAAGAAAGAAGAATTACAATTGCTGGGAAAGTAAATCTAAAATAGGAAATAAAAGGACAAGACATAAAATAAAGTTACACTAAAAATGCAGGAAAACTATACTAGAAATGATCCAATCGAAGCATGGACTGGATGCCCATCACTTTGGCAGCAGCTGGCTTTTATAGGCAGAAAATTGGTGAGTCACGCCCTTGGTCACGCCCGTGACCAAGGGCGTGTAAGCTGTGTAACTGTGTATTGAAAGCCTGGGAACGTTGGGGAAGAGAAACCGCCAAAAATCAATTGCATGGCGGGTCACGGCCTCGGTCACGCCCGTGACCAAGGGCGTGCCTTGAACGGGTCTGGAAACGGCGGGAAACGCTGCGATCTGGAGTTAATCTGGCGGTTGCAGAAGAGTCACGGCCTCGGTCACGCCCGTGACCGAGGGCGTGTAAGCTAGAAACGGCGGGAATTGATTGCTGGCTGAAATGAATGCATTTCGGGCAAGTCACGCCCGTGACATTGAGGTCACGCCCTCTGTCACGCCCGTGTCAGAGGGCGTGTAATTTTAATCTGACGTGGCGGCTAACTTCTTCAACTGGAATACGCGGGGCTGGTTCACGGCCGTGACATAAAGTCACGCCCTTGGTCACGCCCGTGACCAATGCCGTGTACTTTGCAATTTCGGCTGAAATTCTCCAAATATTCTCCTGATTATTCTTATGAGCTTGAAATTGCTATTAACAGCCCAGATTAGCTGAAAACACAAAACAAAGTGAATTAGACATATATTAAACTAAAATTATATAAAAACTAATTAATTACTACTAAAATATTATATAAAAATAACAATAAATAATGTACTATCAAGAAGACACCTCCAACTTGAGTGCCACTGTCGCGGATTCGGCAGTCCAGGTCGCCCCCGCATCGGCGGAGCCCTCCGCTGGGCCGATGCTGAGAGGCCATCAGAATTTTCATCTCGGCGAGAAGTATGCTGATGCGGTCGGCAACCCCCTACTCTAATGGGAACGGGAGGCCAACAGGGTCTCCATCTCTACCCTCCTTCCGTCCTGGATGGAGCAGGAGACCACTAGCGTCCATGCCTATGGCCTCTCCTATGCGCCCTACAGCCGTGAGGATGCCACCATTTACGATGTCGAGTCCACTTAGACGCTCGTGCATGAGGGTTCGCGGTCCATGATGCGCGCTCTTGAGTTGACTCACATGTCTTCTCGCCGCAGCATGACCCTCGCGTGAAACCTGGCTGAGGTTGAGAAGACCCGGTCTCTCGCCTCCGCCGAGGTCTTGGTCATCAAGCGACAACTGGCCACAGCCGAGGCCCTTCTCGCTAGCCGCCCAGACCAAGAGGTGAGCGGGTTTCCTCATCGTGACTTAAGCTTTCACATTTCTTTCTCTTCCCGCGCTAATATTCTTTTTCTTGCAGGACATAGCCAACTATGATACCCTACTCATGCGGGTGCGCTTCCTTGAGGAGCGGGTCAAGGAGCTGGAGTCCGAGAACCAGAGGTTGTGAGATGTCGTTGCTCGGCCACCCCCCGCAGAGAGGGAAACTCTGCACCTTTACTCAAACGCCGAGTTCGAAGGGTTGATGTAGAGGTCTGCCCAAGGAGCAGTGAAGCACGCGCTAGAGGTGCTTCGAAGCGTCGGGCTCTTGAAGGAAGAGGGCGAGAGGATTCTCTCCCACCACGTGTTTCCTGAGCTCTTCGCCCGGATGGATGACCCCGCAGATGATGTTGATCTCAGGTTGAAGCTCGGCGGCCTCCATTCTCCAGGCGGGAGCATCAGATCCTCCAGCGAGAAGGTCGATGGCCTCCCCTGAAGACCTGCCCATTTTTTCTTTTCTTTTTCCTTCAGATGTACTGCAAGAGCCTTCATTTTGTAACCTTTTGATGAAATGCAATGAAATACCTTTGATTCTGTTCGTGATTGTTATTTTTATTATATATTTATTTTCCTGCATTGCTCGCTATTATCATCAGACGGTTCGCGCGCTCGTACGCCCTTTCGCATGTTCTCGCACTTTCGCGCATGCGCTTGCCAATCGCTTGCCCACTTTAGTACCATGACCCTTAGTCTTAGGTCATGACCGAGACGCTCTCACCGCACAGGCACACCACGCGGTCATAACCCTTTCGCACCTGCCCATGCCCTTCTAGGACTTAGATGATTTTGTTGATTTCTGCCGAGAGTGTAACTGCGCCGAGGACCCACTTCATCTTGTTAAATTTATGCATCCCTCGGGGCTGGCTAACGTTCCAATGGGCACTCACTGGGTGAGTGCCCTTTTCGAACGATACCATTCGCCGGCAAGTGTCCCTTATGATCGACACCTTTCACCGACCTTATGCCGAGACTTACCCTGTGATAATGTTTTCTTGTTGGGTTTCCCTTTCTTACCATGCCTTCCTCATGGGTTACCACCAAGTGAGACTACACCCTGCCAGCAAGGTGAGATCCTGGTCAGCGGGTCTGCTCGGGGACAATCTCTGAAATTTTCGGTCCTGCCACCAAGTGAGCCTACGACCCAGCCAGCTAGGTGAGAGCCTGGTCAATGGGGTTGCTCGGGGCAAACCTTTAAAACTTTCCATCCTACCACCGAGTCAGCCTACGACCCTGCCAGCTAGGTGAGAGCCTGGTCGGCGGGTCTGCTCGGGGCCATCCTTTGAAACTTTCCTTCCTGCCACCGCCTGCCATCTAGGTGAGAGCCTGGTCAGCGGGTCTGCTCAGGGCCAACCATTGAAACTTTCCATCCTGCCACTGAGTGATCCTACGGCCCTGCCAGCTTGGTGAGAGCCTGGTCAGCGGGTTTGCTCGGGGCCAACCTTTGAAACTTTTCATCCTGCCACCGAGTGAGCTTACGTCCCTGCCAGCTAGGTGAGAGCCTGGTCAGCGGGTCTACTCGGGGCCAACCTTTGAAACTTTCCATCCTGCCACCGAATGAGCCAACAACCCTGCCAGCTAAGCAAGAGCCTGGTCAGTGGGTCTGCTCTGGGCCAACCTTTGTAACTTTCCATCCTGCCACCGAGTGAGCCAATGGCCCTGCCAGCTAGGTGAGAGCCTGTTCAGCGGGTCTGCTCTGGGCTAGTCTTTGAACCCTTCCATCCTACCACCGAGTGAGCCTACGGCCCTACCAGCTAGGTGAGAGCCTGGTCAACGAGTCTGCTCGGGGCCAACCTTTGAAACTTTCTATCCTGCCACCGAGTGAGCCTACGACCCTGCCAGCTAGGTGAGAGACTGGTCAGCGGGTTTGCTCGGGGCCAACCTTTGAAACTTTCTATCCTGCCACCGAGTGAGCCTATGGCCCTGTCAGCTAGGTGAGAGCCTAGTCAGCGGGTCTGCTCGGGGACAACCTTTGAAACTTTCCATCCTGCCACCGAGTGAGCCTACGGCCCTACTAGCTAGGTGAGAGCATGGTAAGCGGGTCTGCTCGGGGCTAGTCTTTTTTCCATCCTGCCACCGAGTGAGCCTATGGCCCTGCTAGCTAGGTGAGAGCCTGGTCAGCGGGTCTGCTCGGGGCCAACATTTGAAACTTTCCATCCTTCCACCGAGTGATCCTACGGCCCTGCCATCTAGGTGAGAGCCTGGTCAGCGGGTCTGCTCGGGGCCAACCTTTGAAACTTTCCATCCTGCCACCGAGTGAGCCTACGGCCCTGCCAGCTAGGTGAGAGCCTGGTCAGTGGGTCTGCTCAGAGCTAGTCTTCGAACCCTTCCATCATCACCTCGCAAGCTATTATACACAGATATAAGAAGAATGCGGTTTAAAGGATAAGTATTTTCATCACATGAGCTTTAGGATAAAAATGTTTCAAATCATCACCACTCCACGTATGGCCGATGGACTCTCCTTCCACATTCTGGAGGCGATATCCCCCAAACTTTAAGGTTTCTTCCACGACATAAGGGCCCTCCCAATTGGGATTGAGCTTCCCTACCACGGCAGACCTTCCGGCCGCGTCGACCTTTTTTAACATGAGTTCCCCCTTCTCAAATTGCTTGATCCTAACGTGCTTGTCAAAGTACTTGGCCATTCGCCGCTTGACTTCCTCTTGATGAATGGCGGCCAGATCTCGAACTTCCTCGATCAGATCCAGGCAAAACCGCAGCTCCTCCTCATTCCCTGCTCTCCATTCTTCATCAGCCCCTTTGGAAGTCCTTACCTGTGGTGTCTTGACTTCAAACTCCACGGGAATAATGGCCTCACAACCGTGAGAGAGCTTGAAGGAGGTCTCGCCAGTGGCGGTGTTGGGGGTAGTCCTAAGAGCCCACGGGACCGAAGGGAGTTGCTCCACTCAATTCCCCTTCAAGTTCTCTACTTTCTTTTGAGCAGGTTCACTATGGTCTTGTTTGCCGCCTCCACCTGCCCGTTGCTCCTGAGATGATGGATGGATGCAAACCTGAGGTCTATCCCCACCTGGCTGTAGAAGCTGATGAACTCCTCACTGGCAAATTGCAGATAATTATCTGTGACTATGGCTTGAGGGAGCCCATGTCGGAAGATGATCTCCCCCCATACAAAGTTGCGTATTACTTGGGAGGTGACCTTAGCCAAAGCCTTAAACTCCAACCACTTCGAGAAATAGTCAACCATGACCAAGAGAAACCTTCTTTGCCCACTTGCCTGGGGGAAAGGTCCTACCAGATCCATCCCACATATGGCGAAGGGCCACGTTGCAGTGATGATCCTTAGCCTCTGAGCCGACAAAAGTTGAAGCGGGGCGAACAACTTGCATTTCTGATATTTCTTGGCGAACTCTGCTGCGTCCTTCCTCAGGGTTGGCCAGAAGTACCCCTACCTCATTATCCTTTCCTCCAATGTCCTACTCCCCGAATGACTACCACATTCGCCAGAGTGAACCTCCTACAGGACCCTCGAGACTTCCTCCTCAAATATGCATCGTGATAAGAACCCCGAGAGATTCTTTCGATACAAGTCCCCCTCCTGAAGCACATAGTAAGCGGACTTGTATTGAAAGCGCCTTTTGATCTGGAACCTCTTCTGGAAATTTGTACGTTGCCAGGAAGGTCACGAAATGGTCCTTCCACGAGGGTCGCTGCTCTATATCCATGAGTTCCCCCTCCTCAATCGATGGACAGAACAGATCCATCAAGGTCCCTCCAGCCCGAGGACCGGACTTGGCCAGCCGATCCGCTAGGGTACTCTCCTCCCTTGGTATGTGCCTGATGGAGAAGGTTTTGAACATTTCGATGAGACCCCTCACTTAGGCTAGATACCTCATGAGTGTGGTCTCCCTTGCCTCGAACTCACCCTTGACCTGTGAGGCTATTACCATTGAATCTGTGAGGACCTCCACATCGTGAAACCCCAACTCCTGGGCCAGACGCAGGTCGGTGATCACTGCTTTGTACTCCGCCTAGTTGTTGGTGAAAGGAAAGTGTATCACTATTGCCTGCTCTATTTTCATTTCGTGGGGGATTTCAAATACCACTCCCCCTCCTAGGGAGTTCCTTCCTGAGGCCCCGTCCACCAGCAGCTTCCAGGGGATGAGATGAAGGTTTTGCTCCTCTTCCATCTCGACCATGTAGTCTGCCATGAAATCTTCCACGACTTGAGACTTCATCGATAGCCGAGGGACGAAGGTGATGTCAAATTTGCTTAGCTCTACTGACCACTTTGCGAGCCTTTCTGAATGTTCTACACCATCGATGATTTTGCGAAGAGGGTGGTCGGTCACCACTTGGATCGAATGGACCTGGAAGTACGGCCTGAGCTTCCTGGTCGAGATGACCAGAGCGAAGGCCAACTTTTCCAAAATAGGGTACCAGAGCTCCGCCTTTTGTAGGACCCTGCTTACGTAGTAGATGGCCAGCTGCTTCTTACCCTCTTCTCGGACCAAGACGGAGCTCACGGCTTCAGCCCCAACTCCGAGGTACAGGGCTAGGCCCTCTCCTTCCTTAGGACCCAAGAACAGTGGAGCATTGGTGAGTTGATACTTTAGGGCTTGGAAGGCCACCTCACATTCCTTTGTCCATTCGAACTTTTGGTTGCCTCTCAACACTTTGAAGAATGGGGAGCATTTCTCTCCCGCCTGGGAGAGAAACCTACTCAACCCCGTGAGCTTTCCCTTCAGGCGTTGGACTTCCTTTGCGTTTCGTGGCGACCCTAACTCCATTATAGCTTTTACTTTGTTCAGGTTTGGCTCCACCCCCGCCTGGGTAAGGAGGTGACTCAAAAACTTCCCCTTGTTGGACCTGAAGATACATTTTGAAGGGTTCAGCCTCATCTTGAATTTGCACAGATTGGCGAAGGTCTCTTCAAGGTCCTTGAGGTGGGAGCTCACATCCTTGCTCTTCATCATGAGGTCATCCACGTATACCTCCAAGTTCCTTCCCCTTTGTTCCCAAAAGACTCAGTCCATCATCCTCTGGTATGTTGCTCCTGCATTTTTTAGCTCAAAAGACATCATCTTATAGCAATAAAACTCCTCTCTTGTGATGAAGGAGACATCCTTGACATCTGGCGGGTGCATCCTGATCTAATGATAATCTGAAAAAGAATCTAAAAAACTCATTACAGAAAAACCGACGGCTGAGTCAACCAGCGCGTCGATCTGAGGCAAAGGATAACAATCCTTAGGGCAGGCTTTGTTTAAAAGTGAAAAATTGATACACATTCTCTAGCGGCCATCGCCCTTCTTTACCATGACAACATTGGAGACCCAGCCTGGATACTGGATCTCCGACACAAAACCTACTTTGAGGAGCTTTTCCATTTCCTCTCGGATCAATCGGATCCTTCAGCTTGTCGGCAATGGCAGTCCTCTTCTGTCGGATGGGGCAGGTTCTTGGCTCGAGGTTGAGTCGGTGGCACGCCACGTCCGCGTCGATGACCGGCATATCTGTCGTGCTCCATGCGAAGATGTCCACGCTCCTTTGGATGATCTCCAACATCTTCTCCCTATCCTCGGGGCCAAGGCCCCCGCTGACTCGCACCTTATCCACTTTCCCCTCATGGGTGATGACCTCCATCTCGACCACATCTTCCGCTGCCTCAAGCCGGGATGGCTCTTCCCATCTGCCCCTTGCCTCCCTTTCTTCGGCTAGGGTCTCCTCTTCTACCGCAGCCTCCTCCTCCATTGGCTCGGCATGCTCCTCCTGATCCACCTCCATCTCCTCTTTCCGGATGCTTCCCTCTCCTACTCCTTCTCCTGCGTTCTTCTCTTCTCCTGGCCCCTCCAGCCACCTTATCTCTCTATCTACCTTCTCGGCCTATGCCATCCAGGAGATGGTGTTGACGGCAGTCACATAGCACTGCCATGCCACCTTTGCATCCCCACGGATTCGGACCTGGACTCCACCGCTGTGGAACTTCTATCACTGGTGGAAGGACGAGGGAACGCACCGGAAGGTGCTGATGAGAGGGCGTCCAAAAATTGCATTATAGCTGCTCGGAGCATCTATAATAACGAACTGACAGTTCCTCTGGACCCCTCCCAACGTCACCTAGAGGCCGACTCCCCCTCGACCTCCTTCCTCTCCTCTGAAAATCCAAATAATGGCCCATCCGAGGCCTGCACCCTCTTCCCCTCCACCTCCATCGCGTCGAAGGCTTTCTCGAAGATTACATTCATGGAGCTCCCGTTGTCGACCAAGATCTGGGAGACCGTGAAGTTCTCGATCGCCGTCTGGATCACCAAGGTGTCACAGAATGGATCTTCATAGTCTGACATATCCTCTGACGAGAAGGTGAGCTTCTCTGAGGGGGTGGGGTTTGAGAGGTCAACGCAACACTCTTCCTGAATATTGCTAGGAAACTCCTCTTGCGAGTTGCCTCTATCCCAACTCCGCCATGGATCACTATGATCCCTGGCCCCTGGCTTGCACGTCTGCCATGTCTTCGCACCTATCTTCCCCCTCTCCGGGTAGCACTTCTTCAATCCTCACTGGTCGCTGTTGTTGCTGACCTCTTGACCTCATCTCCAGAAACTCTGGGCAGGTGGCTGTTGCGTGACCTTCCACCTGGTGGAAGTCACAATAGGGAAACACCACCCTGCCCCCTCTTCCTCCTCTTCCTCTTCCTCCTCTTCCTACTCTTCCTTGGCCTACTGCCATGGTTTGCCCCTAAGGGGGGGGGGGGGGGGGGGGGGGGGGGGGGGGGGGGGGGGGGTTGGGACTCTTCCTCCATCCCGAATGGTTGACCCTCCCTTGCCCCCTCCCCTGGTAAACTCTCTCTTGTGCTCGTGCTGGTCCCTCATGGGGTCTCCAGGCTATCCAATTGTTGGGCTCCTAATACCCCCAATCTCGTTGCTGCCCCTGAAACCCCTGACCTCGGGGTTCATCTCTTCTCCTTCCCTCATGCTGCCTCGCTTCTGGCTCGCTCAGCCTCGCCAAGCTCTTTGCAAACTCTGGGTTGGCGACCTCCACTTCAATCTCTTCCGCCGCCCGCTCCATCAATTCCTCGAAGGATAGAGGGGCCTTTCGCTTCAGGTTCAACTTGAAGAACCCCTCCCGCAGCCCCACTATGAAGGACAGCTGGAGGGTGAAACCGGGAACCTCCTGGACGAGCAGGACCTCTTCCTGTAACCTATCCACATAATGGGCCAGCGACTCCCTTGGCCCTTGCTTAATTTTGAAGAGCGCCTTCACATCCTTCTTCCTCTTCTTTGATGTCAAGAAGCGCAGCCGAAAGCTCCAACGCAGATCCTCGAACGCATAGATGGAACCCACAGGGAGCTGGTAGAACTAATCCCTCGCCTTCTCCTTCAGGGTGGTAGCAAAGAGTCGGCACTAGAAGGCATTCGACATAGGAAGGATCGAGACCATGTCCTTGAACCACTGCAGGTGCAGAACTGGGTCATCCTTGCCGGTATTTTAAGACATCTCAGGCTCTCTAAACCCCTCTGGAACCGGGGCCGAGAGGATCAGCTCACAAAAGGGACTTCCCTCCCCTGCTCGGTAAGTGGCCCTCTCTCGCAGAGTCAGCTCGCAGACCTTCGCACTCGCCGGGCTACCGAACAGCTGCCGCCCTGGGAGATCTTGTGCACTCGCTTCCACCGCCATCTCCTTCCCAGGCCGCTGGCCGGGAGTATTCTCGCCGATATGCTGGGGCGGAACTACCAGAACTGCGGGTGTCTCGCACTCGCCCCTCGTGTCAAAAGCTAGCTGCAAGGTCTGCAGGATCTCTCTCCTGAGGTCTTAAAACATTTCCACTGTCACCTTTTTCGCGGGTGGCTGCGAGTGGCCCTGGTCGGATCCATCTCCAGCCATGGAGCTCAGCTTGAGATTTTCCTGCACAAGCTACGGTCCACGCTCACCGCACCAAAAATGTTGAAACCGGCAACTGGTTTCTTGAGTTTGGACCCACTGGGGGGTGTAGCCTGCACCTACTTGCCCCTCACATACGCTTTTGACTGTGGATGAAGAATTAGGAACAGACCCAAAGCTACAGCGAGGAGGTCCAGCCACACACCCGGAAGATCTTAGAGAGCTTCCCCTCCCAAACCAATGCTCAGTCGGGCACCTTGGAGGACACTAGCAGCCAACCAAAACTTGCTTAGGAGGAGAGAGCCTAAAAGATCTGATCTCCTCCAAGGTGCCCTTAAGGGTCTATTTATAGATTCTCTAGGCTGGTCTGCAAATAGCATGAATCTGCCTTTTGGTTTTACTAATCGCAGCCCAAATTGGTCTGCTAACAGCCCAACTCCGCTGTTCTGAAGGGCTATTTGAAGCCCATGAAGGGTATCTAGGTCATTTCCCCCCTAAAGCCTTCTAGGCGAGTGGTCCGTGAAGGTACCACTCGCCAGACTTCTCGCACACTAGATTCTATTACGCGAGTGGTCCATGGGGGCACCGCTCGCCTGATACCTGGCTCGCTTGGAGAGTGGGGTTTCACCCTCACTCATCTGGCCTCCCGCGCACTAGCACTCCTGAATGGGCGAATGCCTTGTGGATGAGATCCGCACTCGCCTTGAGGCTCCCCTGCCTCTCATGACCTAAGCGAGTGCCCTCCTTGACCTGTATTTGGCCTCTTGACCCCTTAAGACCTGGGGACCCACTCGGCGAATACGGGGTTGTACAATACCACTTGTTGGATCTACTAGCGCCCTTAGAGGAGGGGGGGTGAATATGGGTTTCAATCTATTATTCAAAATTTAAAGGAAATACTGCAGGATTAATCTTCCTGGAGCTAGCGCTGGGAGGTAACTATACCGCCCGGCGTTAGCTCTGGATACAGCACAGTGAATGCAGAATATCGTTTTGAGAATAGAACTACTCCAATCAATTCATTGACAGAAAACACAGCATGTTATATTATAAAATATGCAAACATCATTTTATTTGAATATTAAACTATTGTTCATACAAATAAACTTAGATCTCTATGATGCCGGAGATCGGAGGTGACGAATATTAAATCTTAGGTTTTATATACCGACCCTAATCCAAGGACCGGTTGGCTTTCTACCTTTCCTCCCCGGAAAAGTCTTCGAGCCGCTCCTCACCTTCCTCCCAGAAAGGGTCTTGGAGCCCGTGAAATCTCTCAAATCTCGAGGCCCTCCCAGGATGATTTCCCACAGAATCCTCCCCGAATTCCGACAACCTCACCGGTCGATTTCCACGGATTCCAAACTGGATTCCGACGTCCACGCCGGATGATTTCACACACCAAAATGTAAAATAATAATAGAAAAGAAGTAGAAGAGATGAGAACATGTGCTCCCTCAAGGTATATCTCCGGATGCGGTGAGCGAACGACGCTTTTGATCTTCGTTTAGTTTGTGCCCGTTGATGCTCTGATTCACGTTCTTATTCCGCACTCCGATGAACTTCTTCGTTATTGCATGAGGGAAAGTGTTCTCCTCTTCCAGTAATGTCTCCATGGTGTAGAAACGGCGAAACAGCCGACTTCTCCTTTTAGGTTTCGGCAGCCCCACGTTGGGAAAAGAAAAGAACGCTTATATACTGATTCTTTAAGTTACCGCCGGCGTTAGAGTTACCGTGCGGAGGTAGTATCTTTACGCGCTTTTGCCAGCTGTCCAGCACCAAATTAGGAAGGTGTCGGAGAACATTCTCTTGCTGTCATTGGATAGCGCGGCGCAGTTAGCTTAGCGCATCGCGGTAAGCTTCACGTTGAATCTCCTTCTCGATGGCAGCGTCGAATCCTTCTCGACGACATATGCATTCCCGTCGAGATAATCTTCTCGTCGATAGAGTTAGCGCGCGGTGGTAGTCTAGCGCGCGGCGGTAGTCTTCTCGATGAATCCGTTGAGACAATAAGTCTTCTCGACGGCACCGTTGAGATGATGGCATTCGTATCGAAGCAATGGTTAGCGCCAGCGGTAGGTTATCGCGCGGCGGTAGTCTCGTTGATAGCAAGTCCCGTTGATAGCAAGTCCCGTCGATTGCAAGCAAGTCCCGTCGATAGCCTTCACGTCGATAGCAAGTCCCGTCGAATATGTTAGCGTCGGAGGTAGGACTAGCGCCCGATGGTAGGTCAGAAAGAGTAGAGTTGTCGACGTCTTCACACCTGTAAACCTGCACACTATACCCAAGACAAGTATGATCCAATACAGCATGAGATTTGATATTGTTAAACTAAAGAGATGTAGAATGCATGTTCCAATAGGTCGGTCGTTATATTCTCTGCTGCCTTATTGTCCCGGATCTCCAAATCAAATTCTTGCAGGAGGAGGATCCATCTTAGCAGTCAGGGTTTGCATCTCCTTTATTTAGTAAATACCGGAGAGCTGAGTGATCTGTAAAAACAATAACTTTCGAAAGCGTTATATATGATCAAAATTTATCAAACACGAAAATTATTGTCAAAAGTTATTTTTTCTGTTGTTGTATAATTAGATTGCGTGGATGTTAGCATTTTACTTGCGTAATAAATCGGGTAAAAATATTTATTCACCCGTTGGCCTAAAACAACCCCTACAGAAAAATCGCTTGCAGCGCACATAATTTCAAACGGTAAAGACCAATTTGGTGCGATTAAAATTGACTAATTGTTAAGTTCATTTTTAATTTTATTAAACGCGTTTAAACATGCTTCATCAAAAATAGACGCGGATTCTTTTTCTAATAATTGCGTTAGCGGTTTTGTAATTTTTAAAAAATCGCGAATAAACCACCTATAAATCCCGCGTGTCCTAGAAAACGTTTAATTGATTTAACGTTGGTTGGAGGGGGAAGTTTTTCTACGACTTCGATCTTGGCCCTATTGACCTTGATCCCTTTACTAGAAACTTTATGTCCGAGGGTTAATCCTTCTTGGACCATAAAGTGACACTTCTCACAGTTGAGTATCAAATTCGTATCTTCGTAACGTTAAAGAACACGATCAAGATTATTTAAACAAGTTTTGAAAGAATCGTTAAATATAGAAAAATCGTCCATAAATACCTTCATCATGTCTTCCATTAATTCGTTAAAAATTGTCAGCATATATCTTTGAAATGTAGTTGGCGCAATGCAAAGACCAAACGACATCCTCCGATAGGGGAAAGTGCGATTGGGATTTCAAAATATCCCGAAAAACCATCGAGAAAACAGTAGGGAGAGTTACCGGAGAGGCGTTCTAAAATTTGATCGATGAAGGTAATAAAAAGTGATCATTGCGGGTTACATCATTTAGTTTTCTATAATCGAGGCACATCCGCCAACCCGTAACAGTTCGGGTTGGGATTAGTTCATTATTTTTGTTTGAAACTACCGTTATTCCTCCCTTCTTAGGCACGACTTGCACTGGGCTAACCCAAGTGCTATCCAAAATTGGGTAAATAATACCTGCATCTAATAACTTTATAATTGCAGCCTTAACAACGTCCTTCATATTGGGGTTGAGGTGTCGTTGAGGCTGCACGTTGCTGCGGAATTATTCTCCATCATAATTTTGTGCGTGCAAAATTAGGGATTTATTCCCTTTATATCATAAGTTTGGCATGCAATTTCATGACGGTGATTGATTAAAATTTTTGTTAATTCGGAAATTTCCGAATCATTTAGCGCAGGAGAAATAGTTACGGATAATTTTGAATTTTGTTCTAAAAATAAATATTTTAAATAAATGGTCCGGGAGTTGTTTAAATTCTAGACTCGGCAGCTCTTCATAAGATATTTTAATTTTAAAATTATTTAAATTTATTCGTCCAAAATTAAACTGTCGAGTCATTTCTTTTAAACAAAATAAAGTTTCTAACTCCGGATTTTCAAAAAGAGGAGAAATTATTTCAACAAAAGACGACAATTCTTCTTCAAAATTTGACTCTAAAGTGAAACAAGAATCGTCGTTAGAAAGCGCATTTCTCATTGATTGATTTATGCTAAAAGTAACTTTCCATCCCCAACCTAAAGGAGAAGCTTTCTGTTACTTACGTCTATTATAGCTCGAGCGGTGGCTAGGAATGGTCGACCGAGTATGAGGGGTACTTCGGCGTCCTCTTCGATATCGAGGATGACAAAGTCTACCGGGAAGATAAACTGGTCAACCTTAACTAGCACATCCTCTACGACCCCTATTGGGTATTTAACTGATCGATCTGCTAGTTGGATGCTCATTTTAGTTGGGCTTGGGGTGCCAAAACCAAGTTTCTTAAATAAGGAGAATGTCATCAAATTTATACTAGCTCATAAGTCGGCCAAGATGTGCGTGATTAATGAATTGCCAAACAAACACGGGATAGAAAACCATCCTGGATCATTTACTTTTTGCGGCAATTTATTTAAAACAATCACCGAGCATTCTGCGTTAAGAGAAGCACGCAAAATATCTTCAAGTTTCTTATTATTTGACAACAAATCTTTGAGATATTTCACGTATTTAGGCATTTGAGAGAGTGTCTGTAGAATAGAACATTAATTTGTATTTGTTTTTGTTGCGGGTCACTCGACGCTCTTCCAGACCGGGCGAATTGAACCGTCTTAGCCAGAGAGTGGGCCTAATGCGCAAACAGTCATAGAGAGAATAGACAGGTGGCAAGAGAGCGTTTTTAGCGTGAAAAACCCGAAAAGGGTGAAAAACCATGTGGCCGGATCGGCGCCAGCCAAATTTCACTACGTGTTAGAGTGTTACAAACGAAGTTACAAGTTCAGAGAGCGACAGGCCGCTTCTCGTTACAATTGCAGTTGAAGAAAATTCTTCGAGGGTGACAGACCACCTCTATCTTGGTGTTGCAGGAAGTCTTCAAAGTCCGAAGAAGATCTTCAATTGACGAAGGAGATCTTCGAATCTCGAAGGAGATCCTCGAACCGCGAAGGAGATCTTCGAATCCGCGAAGGAGGTCTTCGAAGGAATTCTTCCAGGAGCTCTCTCGGATGCAAAGTGTCAGATCCCCTCAAATGAAGATTCAGGGTCCCTTTTATAGACTTGGTCGGGGGCGACCCGGTAATTTCGCCATCGTAACCACCATAATCACCTAGCGGGCCGATCTCGTCCGTTGGTTGAGAGCACACAGATTGCCACTTTCTGGATATGACGGCTACGCCCCTGGGACAGTTCAGGTAGTTTGGGCAGTTCGGGCAGTTGACGTTCCTGATTGCAATGCGTAAATCCTGTTATCTTAAGAGAGAAAATTGAGTTAGCAATCGGCGCGTGCAATGAACTTTGCAATGTTCAAGTGCGCACGCCAGTCAACAGCGTGCTAAGCACTAGCGCGATTGGGGTTTCGCAAGAATTGTGCGAAGAGCGCAACGGGCGACACGAGGCGAGGGGGAGCGGCCCGCGCCGAACGCGTGCGAGGACGCAAGCGTGCGGTCGTGTCTTGGGTGCCTCGCACGGTAGGCGCCGCGCGCGCGCGCGTTTGCGCGAGCGCGCGGCACCGTGTGTGCCGCGCGGTTGCGCGAGCGCGCGGCACCGTGTGTGCCGCGCGGTTGCGCGCCTGCGCAGTACCGCGTGCGGTGCCGTGCAGTTGTGCGAGCGCGCGGCACCGCGCATGCCGTGCGGTTGCACGCCTGCGCGGTACCACGAGCGGTACCGCACATGCCACGCGGTTGCGCGCCTGCGCGGTACCGCACGGTCGCGCGCGTGCCCAGTACCGCATGAGCCGTGCGGTTGCGCGCGCGCACACGGTACAGTGCACGGTACTGCGCGTGTCGTGCGGTTGCGCGCGCGCGGTACCGCTCGTGTCGTGCGGTTGCGCGCGCGCGTGCGGTACCATGCGTGTCGCGTAGTTGCGCGCACGCGCGGTCGTGCGCTACCCGCGCGGTACCGCTTGGCGGTACCACGCGCGCTAGCGCACGAAACTGCACGGGCGCGGCGGTTTTGGGCGGTTCTGCGGAGGTTTTGGGCGGTTTTTCTCTTCCTTCTTGCCCATGCCTCCACCATCTTAGTGGGGAGTGGGGTTTTTTTGGCTAAACGCAGCCCAGATTTCTCTACAAAATGGATGAAGACCGATCAATTGCCTCCCAAATCCTCGGAGTTCGCTCATATTGCTTAGAGAAGTGGGAGGATTTTATTATCTTTTGGTGCGGTCCGGAAGTTGCGGCGGAGTCATGGCAGAGGTATTTTGCGATTTTTCTTCTTATCGCGCCGCTATAATTCCGTTCTTTGCAGTAACCACCGCGTTGTGCTGTGGTGATTTGCGCGGATTCAAGATTTAGTAATTGTTATTTATTATTTCTTATTTTTCTTCTCCCTTCTTTCAGACATCGAGGAACGGAGCACGATCAAAATCGATGCGGTTGCATTCTACGCTTAATGTTGAGCGTGTTGAGGCTTGACGTAAGCGGTTTAGACTCCCATCGTCCGTAGAAGTGAAGATACCATTTTCGGAGGAACGTGCTCAGAATCCGCCGACCGGCTTTATTATTGTCTCCGAGAGCTGTTTAAAATCGGGGTTCCGCTATCCCCCGTTGGAGGAGGCGATCGAGATTTTTAGGTTCTGCGGCGTGCCTATTTCGTAGTTTACACCAGTCGGCATGACGAGGAATATGGGGTTGATTGTATTTTTTCGGGAGCACGGCTCGCGGTTTATTTTGGAGATTTTCAAAGATTGGTGTGAGGTTTTCACGGATCCGGGAGATCGGAATGGTGTTTGCAGCAACAAGAGGTGGTTCCTCTTTGGGGAAAAGAATGATTCTCGCCACGGGAACACTTTATACGGGTACGTACGCAACCGCCGGGACTTGCCAGAGCTTTGGAGGAATCTTCTAGGCCGCTGCCGCCGTCAAGTGGGACGAGAAAACGAATTCCAGCCTCTTCCTGGGTTTCCTGATCGTGATGACTTATCGAAGGCTCTTCATGGCGTGGCTCATTTTGTCGAGGAGAAGAGATTACTGTTAGTCGGGCTTTCGTTGGATGCCGAGCGTGATGCCGCCGTTCCTTTACCGCGTGATAAGAAGAGAAAGCTTGTCATCAGATGCGGAGGCTCAGAGATGGTGTCTTCTCCACCTCCACCGAAGAGCCGTTCTGATGAGGCGAGTCCCAGTGGAGTTGCGCTCGATGTGACTCCTATTGATGTTGATGCTGAGATCGCGGCTTCTCCTGTGGCGGAAGCGCTTCCTCGGAGCGACCATCCCCCTCCTCCACCGATGGCGGCGAAGAGAGTTTCTTCTTCACTGCGGGCGATGACTTCAGCGGTAAGCCATATTCTTGTTTCTCTTATTTTTTATATGATCTTTTATTTAATGATTCTTATCTTGCTCTTTTTTGCAGGCCAATGTTATGAATAGTGTTGCTCTCACTTGGAACAATTGCTATGTTGGGCTGAAGGATGGGTACTTCGCGCTTCAGGAGGAGCTACGTGTTGCGAAGAGCTCTTTGGAGGATTCCAAGAAGAAGAGGGAGCATGAGATATCACGTGTGCTCCAATTGGAGTCTGATCTGGCCCTGACCCGCTCTGAGATAGAGCGCCTGCAGAGGGAGCTTGGCGCAGAGAAGGCTGCTGCTGATGATGCTGCTCGACTGGTCAAAGATTTGCAGGTAGAAATGTTCCGTCAGGACGGCGAGCTGGGATTCCTGAGAGGCGAGGTAGAGAGGCTTTCCTCTCTCGAGTCGAACACCAAGGCTATTAAGGCCGAGGGAGTTGCTGAGTACAAGGATTCCCTGGAATTCGTGGAGGAGCGCTCTAGGATCTCTGAAGAGCTTCGAGCGGAGATTATGACAAAGGAGGTGGATCCCCTATTGGAAGATGAGTGCGAGATCTCCTTTAAGAGGGGCTAATTGTTGTGCTTTCATTTGTCTGTATGTTTTGCTTTCCTTCATTATGTAGCGTATTTCACTGCGTTTGTATTTGCATGTTTCGTGGTGTGGTGTAACTCTTTACTTGGTCATATTGCTTGATGATTGTTCCTTTGTCCACCATCGATAATTGCTTTTTACTTTTCTCGTTCTTGTGCTGGTCAAAGTTTTACCTCCGTGTGGTGGCGGTGAGCGTGCGCTAGGAGCTGGGTAGAAGGGGAACTGACCCCGAGTATCGATGAAGGGCGGACGCTTCGAACCGTGGGTGACCGTGAGGGGGCAGGCCCTGGCGGCGCCGTGATCTTACCACCGGGGTGAAGGGCGGACGTTTCGAACCGGGTAGCGCGAGATCACTGGAGAACTGGTCCCGAGTACCGGTGAAGGGAGGACGCTTCGAACCGTGGGCGACTGTGAGGGGGGCAGGCCCTGGTGGCGCTGTGATCTTACTACCGGGGTGAAGGGCGGATGCTTCGAACCGGGTAGCGCGAGATCACTGGGGAACTGGCCCCGAGTATCGGTGAAGGGCGGGTGCTTCGAACCATGGGCGACCGTGAGGGGGCAGGCCCTGGCGGCGCCGTGATCTTACTTCCGGGGTGAAGGGCGGACGCTTCGAACTGGGTAGCGCGAGATCACTGGGGAATTGGCCCCGTGTAGCGACGAGTATTTATAGAAGGGCATATTGCACGAGTCGAGGCTCGCGGTTTTTTCATACTATAATAGAGGGATAGTTTGCGTGAGCCGAAGCTCGCGGCTTTTTCATAAAAATTGCAAAAAATAGTTTGCGTGAGTCGAGGCTCACGACTTTCGTAAAAATTGCAGAAACATAGTTTGCGTGAGTCGAGGCTCATGGCTTTTACACAATATCAAAATTGCAGAAAGATAGTTTGCGTGAGTCGAGGCTCACGACTTTTACACAATGTAAGAATTGCAGAAAGATAGTTTACGTGAGTCGAGGCTCACGACTTTTACATAGCGGGGTAAAAAGTTTACTGATAGAAGCGGCGCAAGTTCTGCTCATTCCAAGTGCGTGGAAGGGTCTTTCCCTCGGCTGTTCTGAGTTTGAATGTTCCAGGCTTTACTGTTGCGGTGACCACATAAGGTCCTTCCCAGGCTGGTGAGAGTTTGTGTTTCTGCGGACCCTTTCCGGCTGCTTCAATGCTGCGTAGGATGAGATCTCCGACGTTGATTGGCCTGGGTTTCACCCTTCTGTCGTAGAGCCGGGCTACGCTCCTTTGGTAGGTAGCGACGCGCTGGGCGGCGTTGTCTCGAGTTTCGGAGGTTAAGTCGAGGTTCTCGCTAAGCAGTGCGTCGTTCTTGCTGGGATCGAAAGTCAGCACCCGGATGCTTGGTACTCCGATGTCGACGGGGATGACTGCTTCGGTTCCGTAGCAGAGGTTATATGGCGTCTCTCCCTTTAGAGTCCTCGTTGTTGTGCAGTAGGCCCATAGTACATTCGGGAGCGCATCCACCCATTGCCCCCCCCCCCACAGCTTCTTCGAGGCGCGTCTTCAACCCCTTGAGGATGGTGCGGTTGGTGACCTCCACTTGCCCATTTGTTTATGGATGTGCTACGGCGGTGTGGCGGAGATTGATCTTCAGATCTTCACACATCTTAGTGAACGATTTCCCGGTAAACTGGGTGTCGTTGTCGGTGATGATTGTAGATGGGACACCGAAGCGACAGATAATGTTCCTCCAGACGAACTGTTTGGCATTCTCCTCCGTGATCTTGGCTAAGGGCTCAGCTTCCACCCACTTGGTGAAGTAATCAATGGCTAGAATGATGAATTTTCTCTATCCGGATGCCAGAGGTAGGGGACCGAGGAGATCAATTCCCCACTGTGCGAAGAGCCATGCATTCTGAAGCGTGGTGAGCGCGACCGGGGGCTGGTGAGGTACGTTTGCGTGAAGCTGGCGGCTCCTGCATTTCTGGACAAGCTCAGTCGCGTCTTTTTTCATTGCTGGCCAATAGAAGCCTTGGCGCAAGATCTTCTGGGCCAGCGCCTTTCCACCAAGATGCTCTCCGCAGACTCCTCCATGCACCTCTCTTAGGGCGTAGTCTGCTTCACCTGCCGGTAAACACTTTAGATAGGGCCCTGAGAACACCCGCTTGTAGATCTCCCCATCTATGATGGCAAATGAAGCCGCTCGCATTCGCAATTTGCGCACTTCCAGTCGGTCCTCGGGAAGGTACCCATGCTCGAGGTAGGCCCGCAGGGGGGTCATCCAGGATGACTCCTCTTCATTAATGGCTGCAATTTCCCATGGCCCTGGAATACTCGGAGCCACATTTTCTTCAACTCGGTGTCTTCGTGGCTGATAGCTAGTGGGTGAAGTTGCCAACTTAGAGAGCGCGTCTGCTCTGGAATTTTGTTCCCGTGGGATGTGCAGAATTAGGTACGATGGTATCTTCTGAAGAAGCGATTTTACGAACGCGAGACACTGCGCCATTTGGTCATTCTTGGCCTCGCATTTGTTAAAATTTTTGAAAGACCGTTTAGGAGTAAGCGGGAGTTGTATCAACAAGAGTTATAGCCAAACAACCACAATGCCAAAACAGTAACACAAGAAATCTTTATTGAAATAAAACTGCTTTACACTTCGAGATATACATGACGTGACATGATTCATAAGAATCACGGAGGTGAGAAGAACAAAAAACACACCAAAACTGAAACTGGCGATCTGCCAAAGCAGAGACCGCACAGACCGCAAAAAGGCTCAGGTCGCCCGGCTTGCTCTGCTGTACTCCCAGACCGCTTGCACAGTCAGACCGCAGAAACACCTTGAGACCATGCGAACAGAAGCAGACAACCTGCACTGCCAGACCGCAATCCTAGACCGCACGAACTGAAGCTTTATTGAACTGAACAAAGAACTGAAGCTGTCGCCAGACTGCAACTCTGATCGCCTAACCGCTGAAGGTCGCCTGATCGCTGAGCTCGCTGCGAACAGCACAAGAACACAATAAACCAGTTCACTGACAGACCGCAGACGAACTGTTTATTCAAGCCACCGGAAATCACCAAGGAAGGAGACCGTACCCTGCTGACCGCAAACCTGCGAACACAACAACGGTTAACTCGCATCCAAGTCACGCCACCTCAAAACTTGAGTCCGTAAGAAACAATCCGGGCTCTTGTTCCTACAGTTCTTGTTAGGAATGACGGGCTCTGCACCCCTATTTATAGACGGAGAGACGGATGTAGTCACCGCACAAACCGGGATACAATAACCGCCCATCAGATCGTGAACGGTCTCACAAAGCATATCGCGCGAACACAACACTTGGACAAGATTCTGTCCAAGAACGAAGTCAGCAGCAAGCCGCGCACAAGCCGTGCTGACACAGGATCATCCTTCCTGAGATCGCTAAGACAAGGATGAACATCTGGCCAACTTGAGTCAAGTCGCCAGAACAAACTGAACAGACTGCCCGGTAGCAAGACTGGGAGAGCCTGCAGCAGCTCGCCAAAACTAGCGACCAAACCAGGGAACAGACTGGCCGATCACAGCAGATTGCCAGAACAAACAAGCAGGGAGAGATCGCAGAACCAAACCTCCAGAGCACCAGTGCAGACCGCGCGGTCTCTGCGGTCTCCAGCCTTCAGACCGGTCGGACTCCCTTCTTCTCCACTTCAACAATTTCAACACTCCCCCTTGAAGTGGGAAGTGTAAACTAGCCCGAGCAACTCCCTTAACCGTGTAAACGGTCCCTTCGCCAGCGGCTTTGTGAAGATGTCTGTGACATTGTCCTCACTCCGAACATGCTCGACCATAAGAGATCCTCCCAACACCTTTTCACGAATGAAATGGTGCTCAATCTCTATATGTTTGGTCCTCGCGTGACAGATTGGATTGTTAACCAGCTTGAGAGCACTCTCATTGTCCCTGCGTAGCAAGGTTGGACCTCGAACCTCCTGATGAACGTCCTCCACCAACCTCCTGAGCCAAACGGCTTCCTGAGCTGCCAAGGCCGAAGCCTTGTACTCCGCTTCTGTGGTAGTGATGCGCAAATCCTACACACCACTATAGATGGTGGCTAGACTGCGGCACGACACGGCAGTGTACCGATCGTTCAAGTAATATAAAACGAGGAGTAAATCCCCGAGTATCGATCTCGGAAGGAACACAGTAAGGTGGAGTTGACTATTGAGGAGGACTTGAGATTGAAGTCCTTAAGTCGGATGGATGCGAAAGGCTAGGGTTGGTTTGATTTGCGGAAAACAAAATAAAACAACTAAATCACTACTCCTATGCAGGCCGCTATGCGCTGCTTCGCCGGGCGGATGGAAACTATGCAGGCCGCGATGCACTGCTTCGGTAGGCGGATGGGCGAGTAGGCAAGCGGATGAGGTGGTTCGCACTAGCGGAAATGAAGTGGATTACACGGGCCGTTAGCACCGCTTAGCTTGGCGAATGGAAGAGTAGGCTCACGTAGTGGAAGAGAAGTTAAGCGGAATGGAAGGGAGGGTAATGGAGGATGGAAGATGAATGACAATAGCGCACCTCATACACTTGAATAAATCAAAAGTAATTTCATAAACATGAAATAAAAGTTACATATATGGATTTATCAAGCTCTTCATCCAAAAAATAGAGAGTTTAGCATACAAACATCATTTCAAAAGAATAAAGAGTAAGAGATTCGACCGACTTCGAAGCCTTGCTGGGATTCACGGTTGGAATCGCTGGGTTGTCAATCCGCGTCCAAGCTCGGTCCTCAACTGCGTCCGGGGTAAAGGAGGGTTGTCACTTCCTCCCAATGGCCCGTCTTCTTCATGTCACGACCCGGCGATGTCCAAATGCTCATTAAAACTTCCTTGATGATGAAAGTAAGATCCAATCTCTTCCTTGAAGTCCCTAGATGAATAGAGGAGGCTTAGAACGAAAAAACGCAAAAAACGGCGCTCAAAAAGACCTAGAAACGAAGGAGTTTGGGCTGATTTCGCGGAGCAGCTATTTATAGACAGGTGCAGGTTTTCAATGCGCACGATCAGTGGCGCACGACCAGTGGTCGTGCGCACTATGTCCAGTGGTCATGCGTTAAGCCAGTCAGGCCACTTTTTAGGTGGGAATTAATGCACGATCACTAGTGCACGACTAGTGGTCGTGCGCACTATGTCCAGTGGTCGTGCGCAGTGTTCCTGTGCAGTTTTTGCGCCCCGGAACACTCGCACAACCCCCGTATCAACATTAAAGATCGTCAGGCCACGTAAATGGGCATTCCACACATTCTCAAATATAGAAATTGAATTGCAACATAAAGCATGAGTAAGATAGACATGAAAATACACTGAAACGGGCCTAGAAGTGCACATAACATGGAATGTCAAATATGCATGAAAACATGCCTAAAGTGTAGTGCAAAGACTAGAAAATCGGCCCAAATGAGTCCGAAAATAAGTATATAATTGGGACTCATCACACCCCCAGACTTACCTGTTTGCGCGTCCCGAGCAAACATATCCGGCGGAGTAGGAAAAGCATAGCTAACCAAAAAAATTGCAAACATGGAATAGAATGCGAAGTTTTCTACTAGTGTGCATAGAAGTTCATTAGAAGAAGTTTTTACATATACTAGCTACTTTATAAAAGTGTAAATGCGTAAAAAGGAATTTATTTTTACTCAAAAATGGAATGTTGGTGAATCTCGTGGTCTCGCGTAGTACGAAAGTAAGCTAGACGCGCAGGTGAATGTTACCCAAGACCGGAACTCGGAAGTATCTCCGTTGAAATCCATCAACGTCGAGAACCATATGCTCGCCCGGTCACACTCTCTCCACGGCGCTAGTGAACTCACAAGACGAATCGATAGGACTTTAGGTATACATGAGGCTTGGGTTACGGTTTGGAATGCAAAGATAAACGTGAAGGCTAATCGCAACCCAAATGAGCACACAAAAGTGCTAAATCATAGCAGCCCCAATAATACACGTGTAACACACCCCCAGACATGACTTTGAAACCGGGTGTGCACACGGCCTACAAAAGTCAATACCAAAATATGCTTCAATTAAAGCGCTAGGGAGAAATATATATATATTTTTTTCTTTTTCTTTTTCTTTTTCTTTTCTTTTTATCCCCAAATTAATTAGCACAATTCTCAGCACAAAGACATTTTTTTTAAAACTTCCACATCAACACTGAAGTTACGCATCACCGCACCGCATTGAAAAATTACAATTCATAAATGCTCTTAGCTTAATTTTTGGTTGCGATAATAGGATTAGCTTTTAGGCCTTGGTGAAGTATGGTGGGGCTGAATCAAAAGATCGGGTAGGCACAAAATAGGCTAGCAACGGTTAGTGTATAGGAGTGGTAGAACAAAGCTCAAGCTTGCCAAATAGATGGACTATGTCACGCTCAACTTGCAAGTCATTCGCACCCATGCTTCGAGAGTCGCTTGGGGCAAGTTCTTAACCCCCAAGAAAGGTAATCCTTCCTCCCGACTCGAGCAACACGAACCTCACATTCGCCTACACACAATACCACGCTACCGCAAGATTCAACCACATTCACCTTTTTGAGTAAAATAAATTAAAATCTACGCAAATCTACAAATTATAAATTAGAAGCATAAACAAAAACTAATTCTACTCAAATCCCTATGCAAACACGAGTATTCAACTAGAGCACTACAAGAGTCAACATTCCACTCCATCTTGCAATTATTTTGGCTAATACAGCACTTCCTACATCACATCCAAGAATTGAATATACGGGAGCATACGAACAAGCGAGTGCGCGCTAAAGTGGGTGCAGTGGTGTACAGTGAAGATGAACAATACTAAATAACTGAAATTAAAGTACTTCTAGTATGCAAATGAGATGTGCACGTGCAGTAGGTAACATATAACGGCTCTCCCCCAGACTTAATCTAAACAATACAACATAATGATATGACAGTGAAAATCAAAATCGAAAGCTAGGGAAGAAGTTACCCAATGCTCAGCAAGTGAGCATACCAGAAGGTGCGTGGAAATCTGAAGCAAACCCGCCATTCAGAATTTGCAATGAGTACCTGCAGGGGTGAGCTCCACAAAAACAAAAGAAAAAGACAAACTAAAATAAACTACAGCTAACTAAACATGATTAGAAGAAATAAAAATGCAGGAAAAGTAAGATAACTACTGGGGTTATTGTCCTCCCAGCACGACTTATTCAAATTGAAAACAGTTCTAGCTAATGGGTCTATGAAAAGAGAAGTGCACAGGTAACTGTTCTAATATGCGTGTCGGTAGCGGGTACCGATACGGCAACAGAACAGTCACGCCTCTACCCGAATATAAATAATACCTGCTCGTCGCAGGTAGAGGGAATAAAAAATAAGAAGAGGAGGAATCCTCACTCAACTCACCAAAACTATCCTTGCCCAGCAAGGTATCATCTCCAGGGAGGCAGCAGGAGGAGACGAAAATGAGTGGAGCTTCCTCTACGGAGGGGGGATCAACCTCCTCACATATGAGGATACACTCATCATTGACTTGAGCAACATGCTCCAAGTCCTCCTGGGGTACCTGTAAAGATTCAACCTGCACAGGCTCGGGTGAAGAAGGGGGGTCAAGAAATAAAAGAGAAGAAGGACAAAAATAATCAGAAATCGGGGGAGTGGTCCCGGTCTCACTCCCAGCAGGATCCAAGGATAGATCGCTATCATCATCGTAAGTATCATGGCGAGGGGAACCCAAGAACTCAAGGGCCTCGGTGGTGGTTTGGACCTCCTCGTCCCATGAAGAAGTGCAAACCTCCTCATCAGAGAGAGTATCCTCCTCAACCCACTTTGGAGCATCCTCCGAGTCCGAAGCATCACCCCACTCCTTTAATTTGATAGGATCATAAAGAATGTGTGTAGAAAAATCTTGCAAAAAAACTGGAGGAACACAAAGATTTGGCTCCTCCGCAAAAAGATCTGCTGACGCCTCCCCGATGGAAAGAATACTTTCCTCATCATACTCAGGTGCATCTAGGAGCTCCCATTCCTCTCCTTGTTGGCTAACAGATGAGTGATCATCATCACTAGGAGTGAAGCCATACACAGGGAGTGAGGAGTCCATGCACGAGACAAGCTCAGGGGTAGAGGGCACAATTGCCTCCATGGGCACAGAATGAGCGATAGGGACACTGTTGTCATGAGTGGAGGAGCAGCGGTCAGGATTGAAAAGACTAGGACAGTCCTTCAATTCATGACCCTCTCCTCGACACAACAAGCAAACAATGTTCCTACACTGCCTAGCATTCAACTCATTCATTTGGTCCATATAATAAACCATGTCATTAAAGCTAGGTGAAATATCCCATGACGACATTTTCAATAATTAACGCAGATAAAATGAAGCTGAAATTCTTTGCAAGGAAATTTACACAAACTAATAAAACTCCTTGGATTAAACTTGCCTAAAAAAAAATTAAAACAGGAAAAGGGAAATAGTAAAATTAATAAACGCAAAAATTAAATAGAAAACAAACAAAATGACAAGAGGACTATACACAATGGAAGAACTTCTAACTCTTGTATCCCCCTACAACAACTCACACGTCTGTGTTCCCCGGCAACGGTGCCAAAAACTTGATGCGCAAATCCTACACACCACTATATATGGTGGCTAGACTGCGGCACGACACGGCAGTGTACCGATCGTTCAAGTAATATAAAACGAGGAGTAAATCCCCGAGTATCGATCTCGGAAGGAACACAATAAGGTGGAGTTGACTATTGAGGAGGACTTGAGATTGAAGTCCTTAAGTCGGATGGATGCGAAAGGCTAGGGTTGGTTTGATTTGCGGAAAACAAAATAAAACAACTAAATCACTACTCCTATGCAGGCCGCTATGCACTGCTTCGCCGGGCGGATGGAAACTATGCAGGCCGCGATGCACTGCTTCGGTAGGCGGATGGGCGAGTAGGCAAGCGGATGAGGTGGTTCGCACTAGCGGAAATGAAGTGGATTACACGGGCCGTTGGCACCGCTTAGCTTGGCGAATGGAAGAGTAGGCTCACGTAGTGGAAGAGAAGTTAAGCGGAATGGAATGGAGGGTAATGGAGGATGGAAGATGAATGACAATAGCGCACCTCATACACTTGAATAAATCAAAAGTAATTTCATAAACATGAAATAAAAGTTACATAAATGGATTTATCAAGCTCTTCATCCAAAAAAATAGAGAGTTTAGCATACAAACATCATTTCAAAAGAATAAAGAGTAAGAGATTCGACCGACTCCGAAGCCTTGCTGGGATTCACGGTTGGAATCGCTGGGTTGTCAATCCGCGTCCAAGCTCGGTCCTCAACTGCGTCCGGGGTAAAGGAGGGCTGTCACTTCCTCCCAATGGCCCGTCTTCTTCGTGTCACGACCCGGCGATGTCCAAATGCTCTTTAAACCTTCCTTGATGATGAAAGTAAGATCCAATCTCTTCCTTGAAGTCCCTAGATGAATAGAGGAGGCTTAGAACGAAAAAACGCAAAAACGGCACTCAAAAAGACCTAGAAACGAAGGAGTTTGGGCTGATTTCGCGGAGCAGCTATTTATAGATAGGTGCAGGTTTTCAATGCGCACGATCAGTGGCGCACGACCAGTGGTCGTGCGCACTATGTCCAGTGGTCATGCGTTAAGCCAGTCAGGCCACTTTTTAGGTGGGAATTAATGCACGATCACTAGTGCACGACCAGTGGTCGTGCGCACTATGTCCAGTGGTCGTGCGCAGTGTTCCTGTGCAGTTTTTGCGCCCCGGAACACTCGCACAACCCCCGTATCAACATTAAAGATCGCCAGGCCACGTAAAGGGGCATTCCACACATTCTCAAATATAGAAATTGAATTGCAACATAAAGCATGAGTAAGATAGACATGAAAATACACCGAAACGGGCCTAGAAGTGCACATAACATGGAATGTCAAATATGCATGAAAACATGCCTAAAGTGTAGTGCAAAGACTAGAAAATCGGCCCAAATGAGTCCGAAAATAAGTATATAATTGGGACTCATCAGGTAGAAACAGACACCGAGTCTTGCTTCTTGCTGCACCAAGAGATAGCTGTAGGGCCCATCATAAAGACATAACCAGATGTTGATCTCCGATCATCCACGTCTCCCCCATAATCAGCATCCATGAAACCATGCAACTCCAAACTTGACCCTCTCCTATATAGGAGACCCAAATCAGAGGTCGACTTCACATACTTCAAGATGCCTTTTGCCGCCAGAAGATGAGGTTTCCGTTGTTCCGCCATGTACCGACTCACCTTGCCAACTACATAAGCAATATCTGGCCTTGTGATCATCAAGTAGATCAAACTCCCAACCAGAGCTCGGAACACCAACGGTTCAGATAAAACTCTTCCTTCATCCTTCTGAAGTTTATGATGCTATTCCAGAGGTATAGAGCTACTCTTCCCTTCTTCCATGCCAAATCGATTCATGATTCGCTCCGTATATCCTTCTTGAGAAATGAGCACTCCACTCTCCCGCCTCTGGACCTCGATTCCAAGAAATGGTGAAGCTCGCCCAGATCCTTCATCTCGAATCTGATAGCAAGCTCAACTCTGAGTCTTGCAACAGTCTCCTTCGAGTTCCCAGTGACAATCATGTCATCCACATACAGCAGCACAATCACCGGAAGCACCCCCTTCTTCCTGATGAACAAGCTAGAGTCAGAGTTTGAAGCAAAGAATCCGCAGAATAAGAGATACTCTGCAATCTTCCCGTACCACGCTCGAGGCGCTTGCTTCAACCCATACAGGTCCTTCTTCAACTTACAGACGTAGTCCGGATACTCCTTCGAGATGAAGCCTTGCGGTTGGATCATGAAAATATCCTTGTCAATCTCGTCGTATAAGAAGGCATTCTTCACGTCGAGTTGCCAAATCTCCCAACCACTTGAAGCCGCCAAGGCAATAACAAATTGAACCGAAGTCATCTTTGCCACTGGACTGAACGTCTCATCATAATCTTCTCCGTACCGCTGTGAGAACCCACGAGCTACAAGGCGAGCCTTGTACCGCTCGATACTGCCGGCAGCTTTCTTCTTGAGCTTGTAGACCCATTTGCATGTCACAGGAGTGGTGCCCTTGGTCTTGGGCACGAGAGACCAGGTCTCATTCTTCTCGAGAGCTGCCATCTCTTCTTGCATAGCAATGTCCCACTCCTTCACGCCTCTGGCCTTCTCAAAGCTCGATGGCTCCCTCTCATCTAGGGGACCAGCAAAGAAACATGAAACAAAGTTCACCATGTTTCCTCCTGTGTATCGATCAGGTGGTTGAATAGTCCTCTTCGACCTCCTAAGAGGTTGTTATTGACTAATCACCTCCTCAGCTGCTTCTTCTGTGCTAGCTCCTCTTCCAGACGAACTTGGAGCATCGCTCCCCCTGCTTCCAGAACCTGAAGCCTCCATCTTCGAGCTTGACACAACTGGAGCTCCTGGTGAAACAGGCAACTCCACTTGAAGACTTCCCGTAGATTGTCCTCCTTCATCAACCCTGCCCTCTGGTATCTCAACTCCTGAACTCCCCTTGTAGGAAGTCACTTCATCGAACACCACATCCCGAGAAACAATTGACCTCCGTGTCTCAGGATCCATGCATCTCCATCCCTTCTTCCGCTCATCATACCCAATAAAACTAGCTTCCTTGCTTTCGCATCTAGCTTTGTCCGAAGAGCATCAGGAATATGCACATAGCAGGTTAACCTGAATGCCCGAAGGTGTGCAACACTCGGCTTCTCCTTGAACATCAATTCGTGAGGGGTCTTCATGTTGATAGGACTTAAGGGTAACCTGTTGATGACATAAGCTGCACAAGACATTCCCTCCGCCCAGAAGGACTTTGGGATACTCTTAGCATGAAGCCAGCATTTGCAAGTTTCCGTCAGATGACAGATCTTCCTATCAGCAACGCCATTCTGTTGTGGAGTATGGGCACAAGTAAGCTCTCTCCTGATGCCATGCTTCCTGCAAAAACTTGAGAACTCACCAGAGGTGAACTCCCCACCATTGTCAGTTCTAAGTTTTTTAACCCGCGGGCCTAGCCGGCCTTCAACCAGCTCCTTGAACTCCACAAATTTTGCAAATGCATCCGACTTATCCTTCAAAAAATACACCCAGACATATTTAGTGTAATCGTCAATCAACACCAACATGTATCTATTGCCTCCAAGGCTTGGGGTGGCAGTCGGTCCCATCAAATCACCGTGGATGCACTCCAACGGTACTTTGCACCTTGTTTGCGATTTGTCAAATGGAAGTCGATGAGACTTACCAAACTGACATCCTTCGCAGACATGACCGTCTCCATAGGAGGACAAGCTAGGTAAGCCATTGACAAGGCCCCTTACCGCCATAGCCTTTAATTTTTCCATGCCTACATGCCCCAACCTTTCATGCCAGATAGCCGCGCCATCATTGGTCCTCATCTTATCAACATAGGTACTTGTTGATAAAACAAACAAGCCCTTCACCCACTTGCTGACATGAATAACATCTCCCTTTATCTCCGGTTGAGTTTTGATAAACTTCACTTCTGTTGGGACAAACAGAACGTGATAACCGGCGTCGACCGCATTGATCACAGAGAAGAAATTTTTCTTCAAACCAGGCACGTGATAAACACTCTTCAACGTGAGTGGACCCTTATCACTACTCAGAGAGATAACACCTTCGTGTTCTACTGGATGAATAGAATTATTAGCCGTAATGATAGCATTGTTACCTGAGTAAGGTGCCAAAGAAGAGAACTTTGATCCATCCTCGGTGAGATGATGCCCACACCCTGAATCAACAATCCAGTCCTCATCATAGTTGATGGAAGCCAAGGCCTTAACGGGCATCGCCGTTATATTAGACACAAAGGCTCCTCCCCATCCAACTTCATCAGACTTTGGCATCTCCTTCTCCACTGCATCCCGGCTGAAGATTCACCCGGCAATCTTTCTTGAAGTGCCCGGTCTTGTTGCATCTAAAGCACCTCGGTCCCTCTCCTTTCTTCTTCCCATCAGACTTAGGGGCATAGCCTCTATCTTGCTGACCAGAAGTGGAGGGTCCATCATGACCCGGCTTCTTCTTCTCCCATTTCTTCTTCTTCTTCCCAGAGAACATCACATCACTTTCTCCCCCGGAGATAGAAACCTGAAAGTGCACAGTTAACCTCACTAGAATTCTCTAGAGGGGGGTGAATAGAGATTAAAAAATATTTTGTGCAATGTTAATATATATATATGTGTATGATCACAGATTATCGCTTCCCACACACCAACAAGAATTAAACAAATAAAGAAAGTAAATGCAAGAAAAGAAATCACAGCACAACACAAGAAAATATAGTGGTTCCCCAAACTTTGGGTAGTCCGCTCTTCTACCCCCTTGGTAGGAATTCACTATCTTGCACTGAGTCTTTTGATAAGGAGACTCTTAGAACCACCCTGAGTCTTTTGATAAGGAGACTCTTAGAACCAACTGAGTCTTTTGAAAAGGAGACTCTTAGAACCAGTACATTGAATTTTTTGAAGAGAGATTCTAAAAACTCTTTTACAATGTTTAAGTAAAAATAAGAAAGAAGAAAGAAATAAGAACAAAAATGAATCTTCTTCCTAGCAAGAAGATTGGAAGCACAATAAGTGAATTAAATCTTTCTTCTATAGAGAGAAGAAGATTTGTAGCTTTTCTCTCTTATGTGAGAGCTATCAGAATTTGCAGCAGGGTGACTTCAGAAGCAGAGGAAGAAGAATGCTTGAATATTGCTGCAGGACTATTTCTCAATTCTCTCTTTTTCACTTGGGAGCTTTTCCTCTTTTCAAATGTAAAAATGTTGAATCACTTCACTACTTCTTCTGCCGACCTCCTCTTTATTTATAGCTCTGTTTCAATCAAATATTACTAAAGGAGAGTAGTCAATTAGCAGGCAGAGTATTAGAAAGAAAGAAATATTTCCATAATAACATTTTCAGTAGAAGGAAAGAATGAATCCCGATTTCAAATGATATCCAAAATAGAGTTAATCAGATTAGCCAAGAATCAAATAGAAGGAAAGAATGATTCAGAACGGCTATAAAATATTAACTTGATACCATATAAATCAGATCTATAAGATAAGGAAAGAGATCTGGCGATTTTGAATTCTGTCATAAAGATCGACGTGCGTCGATTACTATTCGACGCAAGCGTCGAATATATCCTGTCTGGACGTCGAGAGGAGAATAAGGAAGGTGCGTCGACAAAGGTGCGTCGACTACATTAGATGCGTCGACTAGAAATCAGAGTAACGTCGACAACACATACGTCGAAATCTTCCTAGAGTTACTTCGACTCAATCTGAAGGAAACGTCGACTACATTTCGACGTTGCGTCGAATAGTATTCGACGCATATTTACTTAGCCTTATTTTTCATTCTTAGAATTCTTCTTTAACTCATTTCTAGGAGTTAAGAGAAATCATTTTCCCAACAATCTCCCCCTATTTGTCTTACCCCTATTTAGAGGGAAATTGTACTAGCATATAATTAACCCAGCACACCATTTGTAAAGATAAGAAATATATTAAATAATCAGAAGAGAAATTGGAATAAGAAAGCATATGACAAGTATTTGTCTTTCACAAAAATTTAAACCAGAAACTTCTTTTTGTACATGAAGTTGACAAAAGCAGAATAAAGTTTCCTAGATAAGTTTTCAATAGCATCAAGAATGTAGCCCCTGACTCTATCAGGTCGTTCCTGGACATTCCTGATGATTGTATGCAGTTTTTCCAATAGTTTATCACCATCAGGGATTGTGTCATTCATGGAGTAGCCTTTGCTGATGATGATTGCTGCCTTTTCATCAATCATCTCAATTGTATTGTTTTGAACTTTCTTTTCAGTAGGCTTGATCTCAGGTGGTCCCTTGTTATCAACCTTGGGCCTATATTTTGTTTTCTTTTCTGATTCCTGCTTCTCTGGAATGTTAGCCATTTTTCCTTTCCCTTTCCAGGGTGAAGCATGCCACTTGTCTAATTTTATAGGTCTGTTGGGCTTCTTGTAGGGAATGTAAGTATCTTCTGTACACCCTACACCCTTCTTGTGTTTTTGACCTTTATCTAGGATGATCCCTGCCTGAGGGTTTTTCTTTTGATAAGCTTCAATATCAAACAACTTCTTTGGAATTCTGATAGAAGATTCAGCAAGAATTTGTTCTTTAGTCATTCCCTTGTTGATCTTTTCCATCCAGGCATTCCTTTTATCTTCCACTTCTTTCCTAGCTGCTTCATATTCATACAGTTCTCTTTCTCGTATCTCTTCATGCCTCTTTTCCATGTCAGGGTCATGTTACTCCTTCACAGGGCTGTTAGGAGTGATAATAGGCATCTTTTCAAATCTTTTTATTTGCTCACATGCTTTTCTATACTTCCTTTCTTTTGCATACTCTCTCCTTTCTTCTTTGGAGAAGTTTTTCCAGTAGGGAATGGCTTCTCTTTTCCTTTTCATCTGTCCTCCTGAACTTTGCCTAGGTAGGATTTGTTTGGAGAAGCTTGCCACTTGTGGAGGTAGAGGTAGCAGAGGAGGTAGAGAAGAAGGTTGAAGTGGAGGTAGAGGTAGAGGTGGAGATGAAGGAGAGTGAGTTTTCTCTTTGGGTGGAGAGGGAACAATATCAAGAAGAGGAGTCTGTTCTGCAGTAGAAGGCAGAATGACTTCAGGTAGAATGATCTCTGCTGAGGGATGATTGTCTCCTCCAAGCTCTTTTGTAGGGATGTCCTCAAGTAGAGGTGTCTTCAGCTTGATGTAACTGGCAGAGAAGCCAGGGGAGTGATGTTGAAGTTCCTCCTCACATAAGGGTGCATCAATCCATATATGTCCATTCCAATCATTAGAGGTGACTACTGCTTCTTCCTCCCCCTGGATTTCTGGGTTCTTTACTACAGGAATCTCCCCCTGGTTATATGGATTATCAACTCTGAATGCTGAATCCACAACATGCTCCCCTTTAGTGTTGTAAGAGGAGGATTCACCAAAATGTTTGATGAAGGTGTAGTCAGAGTGATTTGAGAGGAGTGGAGCCTATAATGGAATTAGAGTAATAGTTAGAGAGAATACTTAGAGTTGGAGAGAAGAGAGTTAAACCTGAGCTTTAAGTGAGATCAAAGACCTGGCAAGAGGGGTTTCTGGAGCAACTCTCCCCCTGGTTTATATCTTTCAGGAAGGATGTAAACCTTTGTGGCGACAGAGGTTCTTCTCGAAGAAGAGCATGAAGCTCAGGAAGAGAGGCAGATAGGGTGGCCAATTTGGCTTCACAGGTGGTGATCATATTGGCACATTCATTGAAGAATTTGGTTAGACGTGTCTGGAAGTCGGTGAGAAGATTTTCCAGAGCATCGTTCATCGCTTTGATAAGGGCAGTTTGAACAGGAGTAGGCGCCATTGATGCAGAAAGAGAGAGAGAGGTGGAAGACAAAGTTTTGGCAGGTTCAAAAAGGTATATGTTATGAAATAAGAAGTATTATTTAAAGAAGATGAAACGTCGAGAAAGGAAACAGAAATCAAGGTAATCCAATCGTCAGAAGAGAAAGTAAGGATTTGATTCTAATTTTAACCTGAAGTCGTCGTTACATCGAATGGATGTCGACGTTTGCGTCGATATAGAGTCGGCGCTCCGTGGAGATTGGCCAGCCTGGAGCTCTATCGACGTGATCATAGTAATGCGTCGATATGAATTCGACGGTGCGTCGATAAAAGATCGACGTAACTTTGTCTGATGGAAATTGGTGTCAGCGTTGAGTTTGTCTCGACAGAGCGTCGATATGTATTCGACGCATCTGCAAGAAGTTTTCTTAGATTCTCTGATTCCTTTAGAGTTCCCTAACAATGGTGTTTACAAGCTTCCATCAAGCATTCCTAAGGTGTTTATGAAGTAGTTGTGCTTGGTTTCATCCAAGGGTTTTGTAAAAATATCTGCTCTTTGACTTTCTGTGGGTATATATTCTAAGGTTATCTTACCTTTTTCAACATTGTCTCTAAGGAAGTGATGTCTGATCTCTATGTGTTTGGTTCTACTATGAAGGACTGGGTTAGATGCTATAGATATAGACTAGAGCTATCACAATAAATCTTAGAGTTATTGACTTCCAGTTTGTAGTCAAGAAGCTGATTTTGCATCCACAAGATTTGTGAACAACAGCTCCCAGCAGCTATATATTCAGCCTCTGCTGTTGAGGTTGAGACTGAGGTTTGTTTCTTACTAAAACATGAGATTAATCTGTCACCTAGGAATTGGCAAGTGCCAGATGTGCTTTTTCTATCAACCCTACATCCAGCATAGTCTGCATCTGAGAAACCTATTAATTCAAAGTTGGTTTCTGCTGAATACCATAGACCTAGTTCAGGAGTTCCCTTTAGGTATCTAAGAATCCTTTTTACAGAGGTGAGATGGGATTTCTTTGGTTCAACCTGAAATCTAGCACATATGCAAGTTGCAAACATAATGTCAGGTCTGCTAGCAGTGAGATATAGAAGGGATCCTATGATTGCCCTATATGTCTTTTGATCTATTGATTTTCCCTTGTCATCTTTTTCTATAATGGCATTTGTTGCCATGGGAGTTTTCATAGAGGAGGCTAATTCCATACCAAACTTTTTGATTAGCTCTTTAGTGTACTTTGATTGTGAGATAAAGATTCCTTCACTACTTTGTTTTACTTGTAATCCTAAGAAATATGAGAGTTCTCCCATACTACTCATTTCAAATTTAGATTGCATGAGATTAGCAAATCTTTTACACAGTTTAGGATGTGTTGAGCTAAAGATGATATCATCTACATATATTTGAACAAGAAGAAGTTGGTTTTTATGGGTTCTAGTAAAGAGTGTCTTGTCTACTTTTCCTCTTTCAAAGGAATTTTTCAAAAGAAAGTTAGAGAGAGTTTCATACCAAGCTCTAGGAGCTTGCTTAAGACCATATAGTGCTTTGTTGAGTTTATAAACAAAGTTAGGAGAGGAGGGATTAACAAAACCTGGTGGTTGCTCCACATATACCTCTTCTTGAAGGTCACCATTCAGAAAAACACTCTTGACATCTATCTGATATACTTTCTGTTGGATCGTATGACGCCCTTAGAGGGGGGGGGGGGGGGGGGGGGTGAATAAGGGTGTGTCTAAAAATTAATTTTTACTTAGTAATTTTTTTTAAAGAGATTTTACTTTACTAAAAAATTACTTATAAATACTTTCAAACCAATGCAACTTTAGTATTAAACCAAAATACAAATTTCTAAGATAAAGATTATGCCACCAAATATGTAATTAAAGAAAAAGACATAATTATATTAATCATGAAATTTGAGTACAATAAAAATGATCTTAACAATGCTTAAGATCAAGGCACAATTATGTTAATAAAAAATTCTACAATTTTGGTTTACCAATCCTTCTCCCAAGGATCGGAAGGCTATCGCTTGTCTTTCCCAAGACCAAGCCCAAGCCTATCCTCTAGATCTTCCCAAGATCTAGACATAGCACACAAGGCCACGATTTCCCACCAAGCCACGCAAGGACTTGGACGCTCCGCACAAGAAAGCGATTTTCCCCTAAGCCGCGCAAGGACTTAGACGCCGCACGCAAGACGACGATTTCTCTACCAATACAAAATGAAAAGTATGTGAATGAAAATACAATATGAAAAGAACAACTCCCTAGAAGATCAGATCTCTGAACGGATTGTTGAAGCCTCGAGATGATCGATGATGTAGAAGCGCGCCCGATCTCGTCTTCAATCTTCAATCCTTCTTTGCACAAATGGGAGTTGAAGAGGTTCTGGAGCTCTCTGGTTCGTATGCACTCAGGAAGGGACTTGGAATTCTCAAAGCTTGGAATGCACGAACACAAGGAGTCAATTTATAGAAAAACGCTGTCGCCTGGGCGACAGTGACTGTCGGAATTTTTCGACAGCGTTAAACTGCCGCTGGAGTGGCGTCGTGCGGGCAGTTGCTGTAACCGTCGAGCTGTCGCCTGGGCGACATCGATGTCGGATTTCCGACAGTGCAAAACTGCCGATCGTGGGTGGTGTCGTGGGCAGTTGTTGTAACCTCCGAGCTGTCGCGTGGCCGACATCGCTGTCGGAATTCCGACAGCTCAAAACTGACTTTCGTCGAGCTGCCGTGGAGGGAAGTAGTTGTAACTTCTCTGCTGTCGCCTGGGCGACAGCGGCTGTCGGAATTTTCCGACAGTGCAATTTTCCCATATTCAAGAGTTAGCCCATACAATGTTATCTGAATTCAAATTACCAAAATCTTTTTGGGCTGAAGCGGTTAGCAAGGCATGTTATGTAATAAATAGAGTAATGCTTCGCCCTATTTTAAAATTAACTCCTTATGAATTAATTTTTAATAAACAACCAAATGTTTCTTATTTCAAAGTTTTTGGTTGTAAATGTTTTATTTTGAATTCTAAAGATTCCTTAGGAAAATTTGATGAAAAATGTGATGAAGGTATTTTTATTGGCTATTCTTCAACTAGTAAAGCTTATCGGATTTTTAATAAAAGAACAAAAATAGTTGAAGAATCCATTCATGTTAGGTTTGATGAGTTTGCTTCATGTGTAGAAAAGAAAATAACAGGAAAAGAAGATGATCCCCTTCCTTCGGTGGAGAATGATGATGAAGAACTTGGAGAAAATGAAGAAGAAAAAGGAGAAGAAAGAGAAGGAGAAAGAGAAGAAGAAAGAGAAGAAGATAGAGAAGAAAAAAGAGAAGAATATGTGCCTCCAAGTGAATTGAGATTTTCAAAGGATCATCCAAAGGAGCTTATCATTGGAGATCCGCAAAAAGGGGCTAAATTTGAACATCTCATACCTGTTACCTGCACACCATTAATAAAAATAGAATCAAATACAAACGGGACTTTGTTATTATCAAACCGGAGGAGTGCGAAACGCATGCTCCAACAATCTCCCCCTTTTGATAATAACAAATCCGTATAAAAAGAAATCATGTCTTATTTAGATTGTTGATTTTAACATTTGGTGTGTGCACAAAAATAACATGATATATTTCTCTTAAAATAAATAATCTCCCTTTAGGTGAAAGCTCCCCCTAAATGAATGCTCCCCCTAAATATATGCTCCCCCTAAATATATGCTCCCCCTAAATATATGATGTATTGTGTAGGTGGAATATTTAGGTGTAATAGATTTGTGATTTTTCTTTTTATACTTTAAATTCTCCCCCTTTTGGTATTAGCAAAAGTTAATATTAGATAAAAGTGTAGTTCTTAAGGGAAAGGATATAGAATATAGAAATGAAGAGTAAGCGGAAGCATTTTTTTAAGACACACCCTTATTCACCCCCCCCCCCCCCCCCCCCCCCCCCCCTCTAAGGGCGTCATACGATCCAACGCTTTCATCTTCATGAAAGCTGCATAGGCAAGAAAGAGCCTAATTGCTTCTAGTCTGGCTACTGGAGCAAAGGTTTGATTGTAGTCTATTCCTTCTTCTTGTCTATATCCTTGTGCTACAAGTCTTGCCTTGTTCCTGACAATTACTCCAGTGGAATCTAATTTGTTTCTATATACCCATTTTGTGCCAATCACTGGGTAGTTTCTTGGTCTTTCCACTAAATTCCATACTTTGTTTCTTTCAAATTGGCCTAGTTCTTCTTGCATGGCCATATTCCAGTGAGGATCACAATTTGCTTCCTCAAACTTCTTTGGTTCAACTTGTGATAGGAAGCATTGGAGCACCATCCCAGTGGAGACCTGGTGTCTTGTTCTTACTCCTGTATTGGGGTCTCCAATTACTTGAGTTTGTGGATGATCCTTCAAATTGATCCCTGTTCTGCTTGAACTTGTTAGTTGTTCTTCTTCTTCATTCTCAATGAGATCATTGTTCAATTGTTCTTCCTGAACCATGTTCTCTTGTGGAAATGGGTCTTGAATGCTCTTTTCTGAGGTTTCTTGTTCAGACTCCTCACTTGGTTCCTCTAACTGGTTTTCCTTTCCATTATCTGTGTTCTCTAGAGCTAGTTGCTCAAGCTGGGTTTCTATGCTATTGTTTTCCTATGGAAAAGAACTGGTGGGAGTCTCTTCCCCCTTAAGTAGCATGTTAGTTTCATCAAATACAATGTGCATGGATTCTTCAATTTTAAGAGTTCTTCTATTGTAGCACCTATAGGCTTTACTAGATGATGAGTATCCCAGAAATATTCCATCATCAGACTTCTTGTCAAATTTGGCAAGATGATCTTTTCCATTGTTTTGAATAAAGCAAGCACATCCAAAATTTTTAAAATATTTAACAGTGGGTGTTTTATTTTTCAGGAGCTCATATGGAGTCTTTGATTTAGTTTTGTGTATGAGGCTTCTATTTAGAACATAGTTTGCAGTGTTGACTGCTTCAGCCCAAAAGGTTTTTGGTAATCCTGATTCTGCAAGCAGGGTCCTTCCTGATTCTATTAAGGTTCTATTCTTCCTCTCAGCAACTCCATTTTGTTGAGGAGTTCTAGGTGCTGAGAAGCTTTGTTTAATACCTTTTTCCTCACAGAAACTACAAATCATCTGATTCTCAAATTCAGTCCCATGATCACTACTTATAATTGAAACATTTGAGTTGAACTCAGATTGAATCTATTTTATGAATTTTGAGAGAATTTTATGGGTTTCAGATTTAACCCTTAGAAAGAATACCCAGCTAAACCTAGAATAATCATCAACAATAACCAAGGTATAGGATTTTCCACCTAAGCTCTGAGTGGATATGGGACCAAAGAGATCCATGTGTAGTAAGTATAGGGCCCGGGGAGAGTCATCCTTACCAATGGGTTTGAAAGATGATTTGGTCTGTTTTCCCAGTTGGCAAGGTCTGCATGGAGAATCCTTAGAGTACCTACCCTTTGGTAAACCTCTGACTAGGTTATTCTTTGCTAGTTTACTAATGGTTTTGTAGTTTAGATGACCTAGTCTCCTATGCCATAGTTCATTTTTATCTATGATATTGTTGAATAAGCAAACTTTTGTGGGTGAAGAGCTAAAGTCCACTACATATACTTTTCCTTTTCTAGTTCCATTTAGTACTGTAACACCAGTCTTGATATCAATAATATGGCAGAATAGTGTGGTGAATTTTACCTCATACCTACCATTTTCACATATCTGACTTATACTTATCAGATTGTGCTTTAGTCCTTTGACTACTGCCACATTCTTGAAGGTGACTTTCCCTTCTTTGAAATCTCCAAAGCCCTTGGTTTGGACACAGCTAGAATCTCCAAAGGTTACTGATGGTCCAAGTCTATCCTCAAAGTTGATTAATAGGTTTTTACATCCTGTCATGTGCATGGAGCATCCACTGTCCAAGTACCACACCATCCTGGAGATGTGATACATCTGCACATAAAATTTTAAACATTAGTTTGGACCCTGCTAAGCTGGGGTCCCTTCCTCTCATTAGTAAAAGATTTAATAAAAGAATAAGTGGGTCTTTCAGGATATCCTTCCTTCTTATGGGGTACTGGCTTATCATACCAATCTTCTTGGATGATATCACAGAAATAATGTTTATAATAGAAGGACATGGATTGAGAGGCCTGTTTGGAAACAGAAAATTTTCTGTCTGATTTATTGCGTCGATAGGGATTCGACGTAGACTTATGGTTGCGTCGATATGAATTCGACGCTTTCTTCATTCTGAGTCTATTTTCAGTCGAAGCATGAGAGAGGTTGCGTTGAGTAGAAGTCGACGCATTTTGGTGTAAGCGTCGATTAGAACTTGACGCACGTTGGTAAGAATTCGACGCCTGTTCAAATTTTGTGTGAGGATATTTTCCTAAGATTCCTTTATCTGTAATGGGATTAGGTTTATTAAAAACTGTGGTTATTTCAGGGCTTTCTTGTGATATTTCTCCTGTTAGATAATTCTCCCTTGTGAAGTGAATTGGATGTTTCCAGACAGATTTGCTGGATGTTTGAGGTTTAGATGCTTCATTAGTATTCTGATTTATCTGTCTAAATCTATTAGTGAGATTCTTAGACATATTTTTGAGCATCTGACCTCTTCCATTTAGAGAGTCTTCAAAGACTTTAGCCTTTGCAAGCTCCTTCCTTAGTGTTAGATTTTCTGAATAGATTTTGTCTAATTCCTCTTCTGAGAGTTCTAGATTGAGCTTATAATTTTTATGATGTGTATTTACCTGTTTGAGATTTTTTAATTCAATTCTTAATTCTTTTACTTCTTTTTCAGATTTGATTAGATCTAAACAGAATTCTTTAAAACTTTGTTTGAAATCAGTAGAAGAGAAATCTATATTATCAAGTATATTTACCATAGATGTATCATCAGGCTTCTTAGTGGCCATCAGACAGGTTTCCTCTTGCTTGACCTCTTGCTGATCATTATCTGATGAGGTACTTCCTTCAGATTCAGAATCACTCCAAGATTGAGCAATGGATCCTTTTTCTTTCTTCTTCTTCTTCTTTAGATCTGTTCTTTTTAGGTCCTTCTTATTGTTGATCTCTTTAGGACATTCAGGTGCAATGTGTCCAGGTTTCCTGCAAGAGTAGCATATAATCTCTTTAGTAGGTGTGTAATTATACCTGGTTTTTGAGCCTCTTCCTCTGGATCCTTCTGTTTTGATCAACTTCTTGAACCTTCTGGCCAGTAGACTGATCAGCTCCTCATCACTTGTAGAGGGTTCTCCTTCAACAGCCTTCAAAGCAATACTCTTTTCTTTTGGGAGTGGAGGAGCCTTTTCTTTCTCTTCTACCTCAGCCCTTGTTTTCAACAGTTGTTCATAGGATTTTAATTTACCCAACAGGACATCTGTTGAGATTTCTTTTTGACTTCTGGAGTCTTTGATTGGCCAGATTCTTGAATCCCAAGAGCTAGGGAAGCAAGTCAGCAATTTGTCATTTATCTCAGTAAGAGATATGTCCTTCTCAAGTGTTCTCAATTCATTGACTATGAGGCTGAATCTTGAATACATGTCAGCAGCACTTTCACTTTCTTTCTTTTGGAAGTTTTCATATTGGGAGATGAGTAGTGCCTTTCTGTCCTTTTTCTCATCAGCACTTCCCTCAACCATTTTGGTGAGAGCTTCCCATACTTCCTTAGCTGACTCACACTCAGCAATCTTTTGGAAGATTTCATCTGAGAGAGTTGAAACTAGGATATTCATAGCCTTGGCATCATATGCTTGGGCTTTCTTTTCCTCTTCTGTCCATTCAGCCTTTGGAGCAAGTGTTTCAGTTGCTTTTCCACTTGAATCCTTTTTGAATGGCTTGGGGGGACCTGTCATGACAACATTAAATAATTCATCATCAATAGAGTTTAAATAGATTCTAATTCTTGTTTTCCAAAGTGCAAACTTTTCAAGGTTGCAAATTGGTGGTCTGGAGGAAGCATAATCTTTGATTTGTGCCATGAAAATAATTTAAAAATATATATATGTATAAAAACAAGAGGAAGGATCTTTTTGATCAAGGAGTTAACCTTTTTTAGATCAACCTCCCTCTGATACCAATTGAAAGTGCACAGTTAACCTCACTAAAATTCTCTAGAGGGGGGTGAATAGAGATTAAAAAATATTTTGTGCAATGTTAATATATATATGTGTATGATCACAGATTATAGCTTCCCACACACCAACAAGAATTAAACAAATAAAGAAAGTAAATGCAAGAAAAGAAATCACAGCACAACACAAGAAAATATAGTGGTTCCCCAAACTTTGGGTAGTCCACTCTTCTACCCCCTTGGTAGGAATTCACTATCTTGCACTGAGTCTTTTAATAAGGAGACTCTTAGAACCACCCTGAGTCTTTTGACAAGGAGACTCTTAGAACCAACTGAGTCTTTTGAAAAGGAGACTCTTAGAACCAGTACACTGAATTTTTTGAAGAGAGATTCTAAAAACTCTTTTACAATGTTTAAGTAAAAATAAGAAAGAAGAAAGAAATAAGAACAAGAATGAATCTTCTTCCTAACAAGAAGATTGGAAGCACAAGAAGTGAATTAAATCTTTCTTTTATAGAGAGAAGAAGATTTGTAGCTTTTCTCTCTTATGTGAGAGCTATCAGAATTTGCAGCTGGGTGACTTCAGTAGCAGAGGAAGAAGAATGCTTGAATATTGTTGCAGGACTATTTCTCAATTCTCTCTTTTTCACTTGGGAGCTTTTCCTCTTTTCAAATGTAAAAATGTTGAATCACTTCACTACTTCTTCTGCCGACCTCCTCTTTATTTATAGCTCTGTTTCAATCAAATAATACTAAAGGAGAGTAATCAATTAGCAGGCAGAGTATTAGAAAGAAAGAAATATTTCCATAATAACATTTTCAGTAGAAGGAAAGAATGAATCCCGATTTCAAATGATATCCAAAATAGAGTTAATCAGATTAGCCAAGAATCAAATAGAAGGAAAGAATGATTCAGAACGGCTATAAAATATTAACTTGATTCCATATAAATCAGATCTATAAGATAAGGAAAGAGATCTCGCGATTTTGAATTTTGTCATAAAGATCGACGTGCGTCGATTACTATTCGACGCAAGCGTCGAATACATCCTGTCTGGACGTCGAGAGGAGAATAAGGAAGGTGCGTCGACAAAGGTGCGTCGACTACATAAGATGTGTCGACTAGAAATTAGAGTAATGTCGACAACACATACGTCGAAATCTTCCTAGAGGTACTTCGACTCAATCTGAAGGAAACGTCGACTACATTTCGACGTTGCGTCGAATAGTATTCGACGCATATTTACTTAGCCTTATTTTTCATTCTTAGAATTCTTCTTTAACTCATTTCTAGGGGTTAAGAGAAATCATTTTCCCAACAATCTCCCACTATTTGTCTTAATCTTATTTAGAGGGTAATTGTACTAGCATATAATTAACCCAGCACACCATTTGTAAAGATAAGAAATATATTAAATAATCAGAAGAGAAATTGGAATTAGAAAGCATATGACAAGTATTTGTCTTTCACAAAAATTTAAACCAGAAACTTATTTTTGTACATGAAGTTGACAAAAGCAGAATAAAGTTTCCTAGATAAGTTTTCAATAGCATCAAGAATGTAGCCCCTGACTCTATCAGGTCGTTCCTGGACATTCCTGATGATTGTATGCAGTTTTTCCAATAGTTTATCACCATCAGGGATTGTGTCATTTATGGAGTAGCCTTTGCTAATGATGATTGCTGCCTTTTCATCAATCATCTCAATTGTAATGTTTTGAACTTTCTTTTCAGTAGGCTTGATCTCAAGTGGTCCCTTGTTATCAACCTTGGGCCTATATTTTGTTTTCTTTTCTGATTGTTGCTTCTATGGAATGTCAGCCATTTTTCCTTTCCCTTTCCAGGGTGAGGCATGCCACTTGTCTAATTTTATAGGTCTGTTGGGCTTCTTGTAGGGAATGTAAGTATCTTCTGTACACCCTACACCCTTCTTGTGTTTTTGACCTTTATCTAGGATGATCCCTGCCTGAGGGTTTTTCTTTTGATAAGCTTCAATATCAAACAACTTCTTTGGAATTCTGATAGAAGATTCAGCATGAATTTGTTCTTTAGTCATTCCCTTGTTGATCTTTTCCATCCAGGCATTCCTTTTATCTTCCACTTCTTTCCTAGCTGCTTCATATTCATACAGTTCTCTTTCTCGTATCTCTTCATGCCTCTTTTCCATGTCAGGGTCATGTTACTCCTTCACAGGGCTGTTAGGAGTGATAATAGGCATCTTTTCAAATCTTTTTATTTGCTCACATGCTTTTCTATACTTCCTTTCTTTTGCATACTCTCTCCTTTCTTCTTTGGAGAAGTTTTGCCAGTAGGGAATGGCTTCTCTTTTCCTTTTCATCTGTCCTCCTGAACTTTGCCTAGGTAGGATTTGTTTGGAGAAGCTTGCCACTTGTTGAGGTAGAGGTAGCAGAGGAGGTAGAGAAGAAGGTTGAAGTGGAGGTAGAGGTAGACGTGGAGATGAAGGAGAGTGAGTTTTCTCTTTGGGTGGAGAGGGAACAATATCAAGAAGAGGAGTCTGTTCTGCAATAGAAGGCAGAATGACTTCAGGTAGAATGATCTCTGTTGAGGGATGATTGTCTCCTCCAAGCTCTTTTGTAGGGATGTCCTCAAGTAGAGGTGTCTTCAGCTTGATGTAACTGGCAGAGAAGCCAGGGGAGTGATGTTGAAGTTCCTCCTCACATAAGGGTGCATCAATCCATATCTGTCCATTCCAATCATCAGAGGTGACTACTGCTTCTTCCTCCCCCTGGATTTCTGGGTTCTTTACTACAAGAATCTCCTCCTGGTTATATGGATTATCAACTCTGAATGCTGAATCCACAGCATGCTCCCCTTCAGTGTTGTAAGAGGAGGATTCACCAAAATGTTTGATGAAGGTGTAGTCAGAGTGATTTGAGAGGAGTGGAGCCTATAATGGAATTGGAGTAATAGTTAGAGAGAATACTTAGAGTTGGAGAGAAGAGAGTTAAACCTGAGCTTTAAGTGAGATCAAAGACCTGGCAAGAGGGGTTTCTGGAGCAACTCTCCCCCTGGTTTATATCTTTCAGGAAGGATGTAAACCTTTGTGGCGACAGAGGTTCTTCTCGAAGAAGAGCATGAAGCTCAGGAAGAGAGGCAGATAGGGTGGCCAATTTGGTTTCACAGGTGGTGATCATATTGGCACATTCATTGGAGAAGTTGGTTAGATGTGTCTCGAAGTCGGTGAGAAGATTTTCCAGAGCATCGTTCATCGCTTTGATAAGGGCAGTTTGAACAGGAGTAGGCGCCATTGATGCAGAAAGAGAGAGAGGTGGAAGACAAAGTTTTGGCGGGTTCAAAAAGGTATATGTTATGAAATATGAAGTATTATTTAAAGAAGATGAAACGTCGAGAAAGGAAACAGAAATCAAGGTAATCCAATCGTCAGAAGAGGAAGTAAGGATTTGATTCTAATTTTAACCTGAAGTCGTCGTTACGTCGAATGGATGTCGACGTTTGCGTCGATATAGAGTCGGCGCTCCGTGGAGATTGGCCAGCCTGGAGCTCTATCGACGTGATCATAGTAATGCGTCGATATGAATTCGACGGTGCGTCGATAAAAGATCGACGTAACTTTGTCTGATGGAAATTGGTGTCAGCGTCGAGTTTGTCTCGACGGAGCGTCGATATGTATTCGACGCATCTGCAAGAAGTTTTCTTAGATTGTCTGATTCCTTTAGAGTTCCCTAACAATGGTGTTTACAAGATTCCATCAAGCATTCCTAAGGTGTTTATGAAGTAGTTGTGCTTGGTTTCATCCAAGGGTTTTGTAAGAATGTCTGCTCTTTGACTTTCTGTGGGTATATATTCTAAGGTTATCTTACCTTTTTCAACATTGTCTCTAAGGAAGTGATGTCTGATCTCTATGTGTTTGTCCTGAGATCACCAAGACAAGGATGAACATCTGGCCGACTTGAGTCAAGTCGCCAGAACAAACCGAACAGACTGCCCAGTAGCAAGACTGGGAGAGCCTGCAGCAGGTCGCCAGAACTAGCGACCAAACCAGGGAACAGACTGGCCGATCACAGCAGATCGCCAAAACAAACAAGCAGGGAGAGATTGCAGAACCAAACCGCCAGAGCACCAGCGCAGACCGTGCGGTCTCTGCGGTCTCCAGCCTTCAGACCGGCCGGACTCCCTTCTTCTCCACTTCAACAATTTCAACAGTATTCTCCCTCAACTTGCGAGACTACAAGTTGAGAGTTTGTGTGAATCGTCAGGCTCTCAGCATTGCAATCGATGGCAAGCCAGAGGCCGGCGATCAGAGCCTCGTACTCTGCGATATTGTTGGTTGCTGGGAATTTCAACCTGAGGCCATACTCCATGGTAATCTCATTCGGGCTTATGAGAAGCAATCTTGTTCCAGCTCCTGAAGCACTGTCGATGTAGAGAGTCCAACAGGGGGTGGTGATATATTTGACAGGAGTCATTTCTTGTGGAATGGTGTACTCTACAACAAAGTCGGCGAGTACTTGCGACTTGATGTCTGGCCGGGGTAAGAATTGGATGTCGAATTCGCCAAGCTCCACCGCCCACTTTACTGGTCTCCCTGAGACTTCTGGTTTCTGGAGGATTGCTCATAGCGGGAGCTAAGTTAATACTTTTACTGTATGAGCCTGGAAGTAGGGCCGAAGCTTCCTTGCTGAGAAGACGAGAGCTAAGGCCGTTTTCTCCGCCGCTGGATACCTAGTTTCAGTATCATTGAGTACTTTGCTAAGGTAGTAGATTGGTCGTTGTACCCCTCCTTCATCTTTCACGAGCACTGAGTTGAGGGCTGTAGGCGAAACCGCCAGGTACAAGAATAGGGTTTCTCCGGGGATTGGCTTTGACAGGAGCGGTGGCGAGGCCAGGTATTGTTTGAGAAGTTCGAAAGTCGTCTAGCACTCGTCCGTCCACTGGAACCCAGTGTGGAGCGCTCCCCGGAGGATCTTGAAGAAAGGGAGGTACTTGTCTCCTGTCCGTGACAGGAAACGAGATAGCGCGGCAATCCTCCCATTTAGGCGTTGTACTTCCTTGATTGAACGAGGTGGCGACATGTCCTCCAACGCCTTGATCTTCTCGGGGTTGGCCTCAATTCCCCGATGGGTTACCATGAAACCGAGGAACTTCCCCGCCGTCACACAAAACGTGCATTTGCTGGTGTTGATCCGCATTCAGAAGCGACGAAGAAGCTGAAAGCACTTTCCCAAGTCTTTGAAGTGGTCGCGACGGTGGACGCTCTTCACTAGCATGTCGTCCACATACACCTCCATCGTCTCCCCGATGAGATCCTTGAAGAATTTGTTCATCAGCCTTTGGTATGTCACTCCGGCATTTTTAAGGCCGAACGACATCACCTTATAGCAGTAGACTCCTTTGTCGGTGCGGAAGGCAGTGTGCTCCTCGTCGGCGGGATTCATCCTTATCTTGTTGTAGCCTGAGTAAGCATCCATGAAGCTGAGCAGCTCATGGCCAGCCATTGCGTCGACGAGCTGGTCAATCCTTGGGAGAGGGAAACTGTCTTTCGGGCATGCCTGGTTTAGGTTGCTGTAGTCGACGCACATTCGCCACATCCCCGAGGCCTTCTTTAACATTACCACGTTAGCGAGCCACATGAGGTATTCTGCTTCGCGGATAAACTTCGCCTCCAGCATCTTAGCTACTTCTTCTTCGATCGCCTTCACTCGTTCGGGGGCAAAGTTCCTCTTCTTTTGGATCACGGGCCTGCAGGCAGGATTAACATTTAAAGAGTGAAAAATGACTTCAGGATCTACCCCAGGCATGCCCTCCGGGCTCCAAGAGAAAATGTCATCATTCTCCTGCAGGAAGGTTGTGAATTCTTCTCGTTCTTCTGGCGATAATAGAGACCCGACTTGGACGGTCTGGGTCGGATCCTACTGGAAGAGCGGCACTTCCACCAATCCTTCAACGGGTGCCCCCCGCTGCAGAGTAGCCTCATCCCGCAGGTTGAAGTTGTCGATGTTAAGGGCAGTCGCCTTCGCTGGTTGAGCCTGCTTCAGGTAGCAAGTTCTAGCTGCCTCTTGATTTCCACGAACGATTCCTACTCCAGCGGCAGTCGAAAATTTCATAGCCAGGTGCGGGATTGACGGGATGGCTCCGAAAACAGATTAGAGCGGTCTCCCAAAGATTACGTTGTAGGCGGAGCTTGACTCCACGACTACGAACTGAATGTTGTGAGTTGTTTGTCTTGGAAACTCGTCGAGCGTTACCGGAAGGGTGATCATGCCCTGGACTGGGACAGGGCGGTTGTCGAAGCCGTAGACGGGCCCTGCTGCTGGGCTGAGGTGCTCCTTAGTGAGTTTCATGCTTTGTAGAGTGGAGAGGAACAAGACGTTGATGGAGCTCCCATTGTCGACTAGTATTCTCTTGAAATTGAAACAGGGATCCCCGATCCCAGCATTGATTACGAGCGGGTCTTGGTGCGGCAGCCGCAACCCCTCTAGATCTTCATTTCCGAAGGTGATAGTGGTGTCTTGCTTTAGCTTTTTATCATCGTGCCCCTTCTCGGGCCTAGTAATGGAAAGAATTTGAGCTGCGAGGTTGGGAGACCCGGCTATAGTTTCGACTTCTCCTACCATCGGCCTTCCCCCTACTGCGCCTTGAGGTGCGGGGGGTTGGTCTCTTGGTTGCCTAGGTTGCTGTGCCTGGTTCGGCTGCTGAACTTGCAAGAATCTTCCGAGGAGCCCTTGCCTGACAAGGCGCTCGATCTCTTCCTTCAACCTGGTGCATTCTTCAGTTGTATGACCAACTCCTCTATGAAACTCACAATACTTCGATTGGTCGGTTCTTTCATTCGGGATAGGCGGCCTTGGCCTACGGAAAGTCGGGTTTTCTTGAATGGCATAAAGCACGTTGGTTCGTGACGTGTTGAGTGGGGTGTAAATCCGTGGTGGCCGAGGACCCTGATCCCTTCGGGGGTCTCGACGATGATCATCATTCCGACGCTCCTCCATACGCCATTCCTCTTGCCTCCTGGGGGCCTGCTCCTGTCCCTTCCTTCTCTTCTGACTTCCTTCAAACTGCTGGCTATGTGCCTCAATCGCCTCATCTGCCGCTATCTGTGCCTCCACCCGGTGCACAAGATCTGGATAGCTTGGTACTGTCTCCCTCATCAGAGCGGAGTAAAAGCCGCTTGGGCGGAGTCCCCCCAGGAAAACACCGCGCAGAAGCTCAGGATCAACCCCTGGGATTTGTCGTGCCTCAGCCGTGAAGCGACGGAAAAAGTCCTTGAGGGTCTCTCTCTCGTTCTGGCGAATCCCTGAAAGATGCGAGGGATCTCGAACAATTCTCTGGTTAGCAACAAACTGGTCTTTAAACTGCTGGGCGAGCTCGGTGAAGTTCTTGACAGATCCATCCCGCATGGAATGAAACCAGGTGCGCGCCTGCCCCTTAAGTGTTGCTGGAAACACTTGGCAGAGGAGCTGATCAGCGGTGTTGTAGATCCTCATAATGGTGGTAAAATGGTTGATGTGTTCCAGCGGATCATCCATCCCATCAAATGTCTCGATGTTGGGAAGCTTGAAACCGTGCGGAATTGGATGGTCCAAGATTTTTTGTATGAGCGGGGAGCCGCGATGTAGGGGGCGACGGGCGAAGATGCCCCGTCGTCCGGCATGTCCGTACTCTTCAGCTATCACATCATGGATCTCCTCGCGAGTGGTCCTTCCTATGGCTTGCTCGACTCCTACCCCTCCTTGCTGATGGTGAAGGGGTTCTCCTCTAGCTCCCCTGACGGGGCAGACCGGATGTGCGGAGCTGGCAGCATCTGAGTATTCTTCTTTGTACGTTCCTTCCTCTTGAGCAGCTTCCCCCAATGGAGCCTGGTTTGGGATCAAGGGGGCTGGATGATTGGTGCGGTAGGCGGAACGGGAGCTTGCGGGGCTCCGAGGTTTCTGAGGAGATCCAGCATTTCAGCTTGATATTCTTCCATCTGGCGCATGCTCCCCTCCAACGCGGCGATAGGTGCTAACGCGCCCTCTTCGGCGGGAGGTGCGTTGATGAGGGAATGAGAGGGAGCGGGATCAATGCGCCCTTCCAGGATGGAACCATCGGTGGTGCGAGCACTTCTTCTTGTCATCGCTGTTAGTCACGAGCATTGCTTATGAAGAGAATACTGTCTTCGAAAATTCTTTGCAGAGTTTGGGGAACACCCTTCCCACACACGGCGCTAAACTGTTGCGGGTCACTCGATGTTCTTCCAGACCGGGCAAATTGAACCGTCTTAGCCCGAGAGTGGGCCGAATGCGTAAATAGTCACAGAGAGAATAGACAGGTGGCAAGAGAGCGTTTTTAGCGTGGAAAACCCGAAAAGGGAGAAAAACCACATGGCCGGATCGGCGCCAGCCAAATTTCACTAAGTGTTAGAGTGTTACAAACGAAGTTACAAGTTCAGAGAGCGACAGGCCGCTTCTCGTTACAAATGCAGTTGAAGAAAATTCTCCGAGGGTGACAGGTCACCTCTCAGAAAAGCTAAGTGTCTTGGTGTTGCAGGAAGTCTTCAAAGTCCGAAGAATATCTTCAATTGAGATCTTCGAATCTCGAAGGAGATCTTCGAACAGCGAAGGAGATCTTCGAATCCGCGAAGGAGGTCTTCGAAGGAATTCTTCCAGGAGCTCTCTCGGATGCAAAGTGTCAGATCCCCTCAAATGAAGATTCAGGGTCCCTTTTATCGACTTGGTCAGGGGCGACCCAGTAATTTTGCCGTCGTAACCACCGTAACCACCTGGCAGGACGATCTCGACCGTTGGTTGAGAGCACACGGATTGCCACTTTCTGGATATGACGGCTTCGCCCCTCGGGCAGTTCGGGCAGTTGACGTTCCTGATTGCAATGCGTAAATCCTATTATCTTAAGAGAGAAAATGGAGTTAGCAATCGGCACGTGCAATGAACTTTGCAATGTTCAAGTGCGCGCGCCGGTCAAGAGCGTGCTAAGCACTAGCGCGATCGGGGTTTCGCAAGAATTGCGCGAAGATCGTAACGGGCGACACGAGGCGAGGGGGAGCGGCCGGCGCTGAATGCGTGCACGAACGCAGGCGTGCGGTCGCGTGCAGGGTGCCGCGCACGGCAGGTGCTACGCGCGCACGCGGTTGCGCAAGCGCGCGGCACCGTGCGTGCTGCGCGGTTGCGCGCCTACGCGGTACCGCGCGGTTGCCCGAGCGCGCGGCACCGCGCAGTTGCGCGCCTGCGCGGTACCGCGCGGTACCGCGCGGTCGCACGCGTGTGCAGAACTGCGCGTGCCGTGCGGTTGCGCGCGCGCGGTACCGCGCATGCCACGTGGTTGCGCGGTCGTGCACTACCCGCGCAGTACCGCTTGGCGGTACCGCGCGCGCTAGCGCATGAAACTGCACGGGCGCGGCGGTTTTGGGCGGTTCCGCGGCGATTTTGGGCGGTTTTTCTCTTCCTTCTTGCCCATGCCTCCACCATCTTAGTGGGGAGTGGGGTTTTTTGGCTAAACGCAGCCCGGATTTCTCTACAAAATGGATGAAGACCCATCACTTTTAAAATATTTAGAAATTTTTTATATTGCTCCTCGTTGTGCTCATTTTGAATTTTAGAAGGATAAGGAATAGAAGGAGCTTGAATATTGCGCAGAGCTAAATCAGAAGAAATTAAATGCGGAGGTGGGGTGAAACGTTTACCTTGGGCTCAGTCAATTTTGAAGATTTTACCTCCTTTCCACTACGAAGGGTTATTGCATTGGCGCTCTCCCATAGATTGGACTCAGTATTTCCCGGTAGAGCTCCTTGCTGGAGTTCGGAGAATATTTTGGCGAGCTGTCCAATTTGATTTTCCAAGCTTTTGATAGATCCGGAGAGGTTCCAAATTTTGGACTCATTGTGACAACATATTTAGAAAAGACCTCTTCAATTGAAGAGTTCTTCGAGGGTGGTGGCAGAAATCCAGGTGGATTCATATTTTGTGGGCGCTGAGCATTATTTTGGTTGCTCCAAGAGAAATTTGGATTATTCCTTAAATCCGGATTATAAGTGTTATTAAACAGAATATTTTGCGGGTTGAAGGAAGGACGATCGATATGAATTTCCCATATAGCCCGATTTCTCTTCAATTAAAATATTATTATTATTCGGCCAATTAGTGGTGTCGGAGAAAGCAGACATCTTCGTCACTTTCTTAGGTAACCTTTCTACTTGTAATGCTAGATTAGCGGTGGCCTCGACTTCATAGAGTCTGGCCGGCTTGTTAGGGCGCGTCCGTGATACATCCACTGGTAAGCGTTCATGGCCATTTTCTCGAAAAGCTCTTGAGCGGCTTCCGGAGTTTTGTTATTTAAAGTACCTCGGGCGGCCGCATCAATCATTTGCCTCATTTGGAAACTCAAATAATTGTAGAAGATTTGGACTTGTTGCGAATTAGCAAGCTTATGGTGAGTGCATCTCCGCGAATAAGTATCTGATTCCGCGAATCGATAATTTGTTTGACTAGTTAGTGGTGTAGGTGGTGTACTCCAAGTTGGACTTGAAGTCAGGGTACTATCAGTTGAGGATTCGAGAAGTGGACATTCCAAATACAGCGTTTAGGATGAGGTACGGTCACTTTAAGTTCTCGGTGATGTCGTTCGGTTTGACGAATGTGCCATCATTGTTCATGGATCTAATGAACAGAGTTTTTTGGCGATACCAGGATTCGTTCGTGGTAGTGTTCATTGACGATATCCTAGTGTATTCTAAGTTAAAGGCGGAGCATGAGACTCACTTGAGAGTGGTCTTACAGATTCTAAGGGAGAACAAGCTTTATGTTGAGTTCTCGAAGTGTGAGTTCTGGATTGAGAGGGTGGCATTCTTGGGTCACGTGATCAGTGGCGATGGGGTGGCCGTGGATCCGATGAACATCGAAGCCATTAGAGATTGGCATGTATTGAGAACTGTGACGGAAGTCAGGAGTGTTCATGGACTAGCCAGTTACTATAGAAGGTTCGTTGAGAACTTTTCGCGGATAGCATTGCCCCTCACCTATCTTACTCGCAAGGATCAGAAGTTTGTGTAGACATCGAAGTGTGCCCATGAATTAGATATCCTAAAGTAAAGGTTGATGTCTGCTCCAATTTTAAGTCATCCTAGTGGGACTGAAGGGTTCAAGATCTTTAGTGATGCCTTTGGTTGTGGTTTAGGTTGCGTGCTGGTGCAACATGGCAATGTAATTGTGTACGGATCTAGGCAATTGAAGCCTTATGAGAGGAATTACCCCGTCCATGATTTGGGGTTAGCAGTGTTGATTTTTGCGTTGAAGTTGTGGCAGCACTACGTGTATGGTGCGAAGGTGGAGATCTTCACGGATCACAAAAGCCTGAAGTATCTCCTGGATCAGAAAGATCTAAATATACAGTAGCGTAGGTGGGTCGAGTTCCTTGGGGACTACGGCATGGATATTCAGTATACGGCAGGCAAGGCCAATGTTGTGGCTGACGCCTTGAGTAGGAAGTATTCCGGGAAAGGAAATTGGATTGCAGTGCATGATGAGCATTTTGTGTGAGACTTCGAGTCTCTTAGCATTGTTTGTATGGATAGAGGAGAGTCTAGCATAGCTTACTTGAACTGGATTTAGTTGTAGTGTGATTTAGCTGATCAGATTTGAGAGGCAACCACCATGGACAAAGAGTTCCAATTGTTGGTGTTGGAAGCTTAGCAAAGCGAAGGAAGTGCTTTGGAGATGATCGGTGGACAATTGAAGAGGAGCGGAAGGGTGTGTGTACCGTGCTTTGGCAAGCTCCGTGAGGAGTTGACGTTTGAGACACACTTTACGAAATACTCCATTCATCCAGGCAGTACAAAGATCGATGTACTTGGATATGAAGAAATCATTTTGGTGGCCTGGGATGAAGCGGGATGTAGCTTTGTATGTAAGTCGATGTCAGACTTGTGTCTTAGTGAAAGTTGATTGTCAAAGGTCGGGTGGGTTCTTGAAACCTCTTCATATTCCCGAGTGGGAATTTGATGACATCTCCATGGATTTTGTTTATGGTTTGCCTCGGTCGCAGCAGGATAATAATGCGATTTGGGTGATTATGGATCGCCTGACCAAGGTGGCTCACTTTATTCCTAATTAGGAGGATAGCGTGGAAAGGCTTGTGGAATTGTATGCTCGTAACATTGTGCAGTTGCACGGGATTCCAAAAAGCATTGTTAGTGATCGAGATGGACGGTTCATGTCCAAGGACTGGAGGCTAGTGCAAAGGAGTTTGGGCACAAAGCTTAAGTTCAGTTCGGCGTTTCATCCGCAGACCGATGGTTAAACTGAGAGAACAAATTGTACGTTGAAGGATATGTTGAGGATGTGTGCACTTGATTTTGGAAAGAGTTGGAAAAATCACATTTTCATGGTAGAGTTTGCCTATAATAATAGTTTTCAAGGAAGTATCAAGATGACACCATACAAAGCCTTGTATGGTAGGTGGTGTCGAACGCTGATGTCTTGGATAAAGGCGGGAGACACCTAAATTATAGGAAAAGAGGTGGTGGCAGACGCTTGTGAGCTGGTGCGTACGATCCAGCAGCACATGAAGGTTGCTTAGGATCAGCAAGCAAAATATTTCAATGCGGGCCACGGAAATGTGTTTGGAGTGGGTGACATGGTCAATTTAAAGATTAAGTCGTTCAAATGTGTTTCACGAATTCAGCGACTCAGGGAGTTAAGTCCGAGTTATTTGGGACTATTTGAGGTTACGGAGCGCATAGGCGAAGCAGCCATCAGTTGGCGTTGTCCGCGGAGCTGAGTGGATTTAATGATGTTTTTGATGTCTCGATGCTGAGAAAGGCTTTGATGGAGCCGAGTGTTGTGATTGAAACAATGTTAGTGTTGATAGCAGATGATCTAAGGTCGTTAGTTCATCCGGTTTGCGTGGAGGATTCAGAGATCCAGCATTTGCGGAATAAATAGGTCAAGCTCGTAAAGTGCATTGGAACAATTGCGGGCGAGACGAATTTTCTTAGGAGCATGAGCAAGTGATGCGGAAAGATTTCCCATAACTATTTATCACATGTATGTGTTTTATGTTTTGATAACGCTTTAAATTTCGAAGAGAAATTCGTTTAAGGGGGGTGGAGTTGTAACACCCCAATTTTCCTTGTGTTTGGAGTGTTGGAAATGCCAAGGCAAGAGGTAGCAGGAAGCTAACTCAAGCGGTAGTAGTTACCATCAGAGGTAGTCCTTTTTCCATGTCCCGACAACATAGGTTGTGTCATCTAGGTAGGTTTATCGTCGGGATAGTTTTGTTATCGAAAAGCTATCGTCGAGCGATGGCGATATCGCTAGCGGTAGGCTTATCGACTAGACAAGTGTCTTGTTGACGAGAAGCTTGTCAGCGTGAAGCGTGTCGATGAGAGGTGGTGCCGAGCGGTAGCGATACTACTGGCGGTAGTTGTATCGGCTAGACTTTTGGATGATCAGCCAGAAGAGAGTTTTATCTGCTACAGCTAGCGCGACACGGTATCTATTACTATAGTGCGGTAGCTGACAGAACCAGTACGTAAATAGACAATTTATGGGCATTCGATCTTCTTAGAACTTGATCTGATGGCCCCGAATGTTACGCCCGTGAACCCTAAATTGGGCATAGGAGTCTTCCCTCTCATTCCAAAGTCATTCGGTGCTTTTGCGGCTAAGTGAGCGAGATGATAGTTCGTAGGAGGAAGAAGACTTATTTCTTCTATTATAGGAGCTTCGAAGCTCCGTTTGACGATCCGAGACCAGCAGTGCGGAGAGGGCTTAAAGGCAAACATTTTCATCTGTGTTATTCAAGATCACCATGGCAAGGAACAATCATCTTCCTCCTGGTCTTAGGATGCGTGCATGACATCTTTACTGTTTATGCCTTCTTTTCTTACAATTTCTGGCACCAAATCTCTCAAGTGAGAGGGATCCGATCTGCTTTGGTTCAAGAGGAACCACCGAGTCAATTGAGTCCTTATCAGGCATGATTTGCATTAGATATCCACTCCTCTAGCGGATTATGCATTTTGGGTGAAGCCGAAATCGCGACCGATGGTCCAATTCGATGATGTTGCATGACGTGCATATTATGGATTTTGTTAGAAATTTGATTGCAGCGAAGATGTCGTTGTGATGCCTTTTTTTGTGTGAGAACGAACATTGGCTTAGGGCAGAGAAATTCATGTGATGAATACTTGGGGAAATAAGAGTACCCATTGGGGAAATGTGAGTACCCATAATTTTGTGTCGTTTGGGGAAATGAGAGTACCTATGGGGGAAATGCGAGTACTCATGTTGATGTATCATTGGGGAAATGAGAGTACCCATCGGGGAGATGTGAATCCCCATGTTGTTGTGTCGTTGGGGAAATGTTAGTACCCATTGGGGAAATGAGAATACACATGTCGTTGATTTGGTGTAATATTGTGATATGTGTGATGGTTTGTTAGAATCATACACGTTATACGGTGCCTTAGATGAAACCCGGGTTTGCATAAATCCTGCATTGATATGCCTCTTTAAATATTTGCTCAACATAAAAACGTGTATGATGCTTGTGACACCTTTACTTGCTTGTTTCTATGCTATTTATTCTTATCTACATTTGCATACGAAGTGCTGACTTGCAGGGTGATGTAGTTCCCCGGGGTCCGCTAGGACAGCCGGGAGGAGGAGGTGTTGTTACACGGTTTTGTGGTCAGCCTAGCTGACCCATGTTATACACTTCTTCTGTTCTGGTTGCAGGGCAAGGATCGCAAGTTGGCCCCAGCTCGCTGGCCAAAAAGTCCTAAGCCTCATGTAGTGCACCTCCTCCTGCTTGTTCTTATGTTTCTTATGTTTTGTTCCAGCTTGCACGCTGAGGTAGCATAGGATTTGCTACTATGTTTGTTTGGATTATGATTTGAACATATGATATGTAAGGCCTTAAGGCCAAAGTATTCCTACGTATATGTAGACAGCTTCTTGTTTAGTTTAATGGTTTCCACTGTGTTTGGTCTGTGTTTTGAGATGGTTAGAAATTCCTATATCACTTTATAATACTAAAGCTGTGGCGATTATATGTTGTAGGGTCCCGGTCGGTCCCATATTATATGGTCATTACAGGGGAGGTATTATATTGATCCCTTCGTCTTCTTGCAGAAGTCGCGCAACTAGAAGTGTTTGTGTCATATGCTTCCCCACGAAGCTTCAAAATTCAGCTCTTGATATCCTTGAAATCTTATGCTCGACAATTAAAAAAGGTTTCAGCAGCATCTACTCGCATGGACACCATTAGTGGAGTTCACTCGAACTTCTGCTTTGCCTGCATCAACGAATTTCCTATTTTAGATCAAAGGTCGGCGCTATTTATAGATTTCAAAGGCAAACCCTAGCAAATTAAAAAGCAGTCAGACTACGCAACCATTTAGCAAACCGCGCGACCTTAGTTCTTATCTATCAAAAATGTAAGACCACCCCCTCTGGGAATTAAACACGGGCAAGGGGAGTCTTATGCCCAGAACAGCCGCCTTACGGTAGTGCCCGCACTCGGGCTAACCTCCACAAGACGCCTATCCTGCGGGCTATTTTCAAATATCGCATGCCAACCATCAATAAATTAAAAACAAGAGTCTAAGATCCACAACAAGTATATGAGTCCACAAAATATTCAAAACAAATAGGAAGCGACAAGAGCTCTTTAATATATCAGAGTATAAATGTAATGAGAGAGATTACATCAAGAACTCTCAAAATCTCACAATGGTAATAGAAGGAAGCAACGGTAAAGGCTGCATCGTGGTATCAGGTCATGTCTCCCTGACCTAGCTGTCCTCCTGCACTGTGTGCTGCTGCTGCTGGGGGTGCTCCTAAAATGATGTGGTATAATGATCATTTATCAAAAGGCTAAGTGGATTCGACATCCTCTCCCCGAGTGACTCTTAGGCACCGTGCGGAAGATGGGAAAAATGAGCAACAATATAATCAGTATATATGACAAAATAGGTGATAAGTTGGTGTCCATAATCTAACATTTGTTATAAGATCATGTAATAATTGAGAGCAGGTATAAGCATAAATGGTACCAACATGTAATAAAGAGCACATCTATAATAAAGAGCATATCTAAAGCAGGGTAATAAAATTGAATTGAACTTAACATATAAAAATACCCATACAGATTTTTAAGTTAAGGATCTGGTACAATAAATAATAACTCATCATAAAAAAGTGTCCATAAAAATTTATATTATGAGGGTCTTTATGTGATGCAATGCAATGTATGAATGTATGATTACTCGCCCATGATTTACTCACACACTCTAATTTGTTATGTCGATATAGACCTTAGTTCCTGCTTTTCAAGGGTATCTAACCTTTCAGGCACCTCCTGTCGTGGCCAGACGGAGACAGTGGAATGGGCTTCTCCACTACTAGGTGGGTATGCACACTACCAGACCTAGGCCTTACATACGCATCAACGCTAAGAACCAAAAGCGGAGAACCTGCGTACTCTTGCTCGCTAAAACCAACTGAGTCTTAATGACACAAGGAAAGGCATTGGGAAAACAACACCAAGAACCATAGCCCCACCAGCCTAGAGTCTATCTGCTAGCTTCTGTCGGTGTGATGACTGGTAAGCCCGTAGACTCACCACAAGTAATCTTATCACCCAAAATCATTATGCAAGAATGTATACCAACACACCCAAGTACTTCCATGATTAAACTCGTGCTAAACAGCACCCCATGGACTTCCATCAAAGTCCTTCTTATTACATGAAATTCACCAAGTGTAAACCGGTGATATCTAGCACCCCAAGGACTACCACTCTAGTCCTTACCATAACAAGCTAGGATATGATCCTATCCTTTAAGCTGCACTAAGTCGTCACTGCTATCCATACAGAGTTGTCATCACCCAAGAACTCGAGGGGATAACTCTAGTGCAGTGGAATGTGTAAGTCATGGGAATAGCTCCTTGTGATCCTATAGGACTACTTGTGAGTCTAGTGAAGTAATAAATTCACTCATGATTTGCCCCAATAATTAGGTCATCCACTTTCACAACATATTAGAATCATAAAGGAGACTTTGAATTCAATTAAAATCAGGGAACTATACAATTAACAACTTTGCCTAAAGTACACATCACGCTTTCATTCACCTAGAGCGACATTGATCAAGTAATTTATTAAGTGACCAATCTAACTCCAAATCCACTTGAATTTCTACCAAAGGTCTTAATTAGCATCCCGAGCATGTTAACAAAATTTCAGCCCCATCAAACATTACCAACACCGTATATAATACTTTTAATTAAAATGATATTATTGACAAAACCATAACAAATTCAAGCCCACCTAAGAGGGGTTTCGCGAGCCGTACTCGCGAGGAGACTCGTGGGAGCTCTCGCGAGTAGCCTTCTCGTAGGCCATTTGTCCATAGGCTAAGGAGGCGAAATTACCCCTCTGCCCCTGGTGGTCTGCCGTTAGCCTTTCAAAACAACGGATTTTGGCTGTTAGCAGGCCAAATTGGGGTGCGTTTAGTAAAACCAAAAGGCGGAATTCCGCTATTAACAGACCACGAACAAAAAACTATAAATAGACCTTAAAGGGCACCTTGGGAGAGAGGTTTTTTTTTTCCAATCTCAGTTCTCTGAGCTTCTTCCTCCCTTGGTTACTTTGGTTTAGCTCTCTAGCTCTCCAAGGTGCCCAAGTCTCAGCTTTGGCTTGGGAGGGGAAGCGCTCAACGATCTTACGGGTTTGTGGTGGGACCTCCTCGCTGTGACTAAGGTCTTAGTCTATTTCTGAGTCTCCAGTCTGCTCCTTCCAAGGGATTAGTAAGGGTTAGCTGCGCCTCAACTTGTTGGGGGCCCAAGCTTCACAAGAGACCGAGAAATCAGTTTCAACAGATTCGGTTTGGCCCTTAATTCAACAAACCTGCACAGATCTTAAAGTGAATCAGACAGAAACTGGTCATCTTCTACCTCCAGCAAAGAGTTATGATCTACACGACCTTCTTTCCTCTAATAACCTTTCTATAGACCACCATTCTCTACGGGATCAAGTTCACGGCTTTGTATTGAAGAGAGGAGTTGATTGAAGCTATTTTTACGGCAAACAATGCTTAGAACGGATATTCTAGCGTGGTCTCTACTCACGAATTTCTCCAAGGAACTCGCTGAAATTGAGCTCTTTTGAGTTTGATTTCTCTCCTATTTTGATCTAAAGATCTAGCATCAAGGGAGAGGGGAGGAAGCTCACCTGATTCAGGGCCATGGATCGAGTGTTCCTTCTTGGTGACAAGGTGAAAAATTTGTGTTGTCGACCTAGCTCTGAATCCTCCTTCCGAGCTTGGTTTCTTCAGAAAATGGATGGATAGTTCTTCTGCTTGGGTGTATGGAAGGAGATGAAGAGAAAATGAGAGAGTGGGGAGAGTTTGGAATAGGGTTTTACATAAGAGGGTTCGTCCATGGCTTTGCAAGTCATGGGAAAGCATTCTCCATGCTCTGGGAAGACAACTCAATGTCATGTGTCCTCCTCCTAGTGACCAACATCACATCTCAATCTTGGGACAAGCTGTAAAGGTACTGTCAATTTGGAGAGCCGCACCATGTTGTTTGTCTGCTAGCTACCGCCCGACGTTAAGACTACCGCCTGACGTTAGCTCTGTTGGGAACTTTGAATCGCCTTAAAGAATTAACTTGTCATTGCGACAAGATCAAATGTTGTCGAGACAAGATGAAATGTCGTCGGGAGGTTAATGTAACAACCCTAAAATTTGAAATAATAATAATAACATCAAAGTATTGTTATTGTTTATAGTTTTTGCTATCCACACCCCTCCCCCTTTAATTCCCCAGCCGCAGCCCCGATCTCTTCTATTAATCTTCGGCCTAGGGCTATCTGCGTCTCCCGCTCCAGCCCCGTCTGCCGCGCGCCTCCCCGTCTCTCGCAAGTGCGTGCCGATCCCGTCTCCTGCGCTGGACTCCACTCCCGACGCCGACGCCTGCTGCTCTCCCTCTTGCCGGCGCCGCCGCCTCTTCCTCCTGTCGGCGCCGCCCCCTGGTCCTGCGCTTCCTCCTGCCCTAGCCGGCAGCCCCAGCAGCTTCTTCCGCTCCATGTCAGCCCGCTTCTGCTCCTGCTCCTCCTGCCATGGCCATGGTCGCCTCCAACCTCCTCTCCTCAAAGACCGGCAACCTTCTCCTCCTCCATAGGGGCCGGCAGCCACCTCCTCTCCCTCCGGCAACCCCTTCCTCTCCGTTTGGGCCGAGTTTTTGCGTGAGGAACGTCTAGGATTTCCTCCCCTCTCCTCCTTGGGCTCAGATTTTGGTTTCCTCGGGTAAGAAACTTCCTCCTCCACCCTTGATTTCAGAATTTTAGTAAACCCTAACGATTTATTCGTGCCCCTTTTTGCATTTCAGATTTTTGGTGCTTTGCTTGATCGCCAAATCCTTAGATATTCGTGCTCCTGGTGCCGTTCGTCGCTCCAATTGACGGGAACACACAAAGCCCTCTCTGAATTAGGGTTTCCGCAACCTAAGCGTCGCCAAGTCTCCGTCTCCGCGTGGAATCTCTTCTCCCCTCACTTTCGAGGAGGTAAAATTTGCTAAATCCTCGTTGTTTAATTTCCTCGTCATAGAAATGCTTGTGTTTGCGTAGTGAGTTGTTCAATGTCAATTTCATCGTTCTTAAACAGGTTTAAAATATGATTTCTGATTATTGCTCGCGCTACTTGGCCGCCTCCGCCAGCTTCAGCTTATTTAAGGCAAGTAGAGATCCCTCTCTCTTGCAAGCATTGAATTTACTTCGCCTGTCTGTTCTTATGACACGAATTTGAGTACATGAATGATGTTATTTTGATTAGTCGCCTAGATGAATGAATTTCTTATTTGATGGATAATTCAAGGAATACTAGATTTTTTTTGAGTATGTGTAACAAGCGTCATGATAATAATAGTAATGATATCTGGTTAGCAAATATATGATCGGTGTTTTTCTATCATGTTCGGATCGTATACATGTTCGCTTAGAAGATAATCGTGTCTTGAAATGGATCAACCTAAATGAATTGCTTGGTATCCTAGAAAATAATGTACAGTAATCTTGTTACTCGTGAATACTTGAATCCGCAAGTTTCAAACTCTCTTTCGAGTTCTCTGAGTCATCGAATCCTGTTTCTTATACCCGTTTGGTTGAAAGACTTGGATAAAGTCTATTTCTTGATTTGATGTTCTTCTTCAGCGTGAGTCTGTTCCAATTAGAATCACCAATCTATGAATCTTATAATCTCATTAATAACACAAGTAAACCTTGAATGGTAGGGTTTAACTGACGCATCTCCTTGACTTGGGTTCCCTCTTGAATCCCTAATGGGAACAAAGGACCGGCCATAGCGAGCATTAAATTTCTGAATCTTCTGAATCTGTACTTGAATCTGTCTGAATCATGAATCCTGCGCGTCAAACAAAAATACCTACACTTTCACTTGTTACAACTTATGTTATTACATGATCATCTTTGTATGTCTTACTCCTGAATCTCTGACAAGTCTTGAATCTGAATTTGAATCCTTTTGAATCATGAATCCTTCAGTTCATTAATGTGATAAGCAATCATTGAAAGGTAGTGTTAAATTGATGTGACGCCTTGAATCGAGTTTCCGCTTACCTTGTAACGGGAACCAATAATGTTATAGCAAGCCCAATTACTTTGATAAGCCTTGCTATTAGACTCCTGCTAGAATCTCGTGCATCAGATAAAAACACTTGCACCTTTCAATGATTACAACTATTGACATTTCGTGACTGAATCTATGTTATGCTTCGGAGTAGTCTAATAATTCCAATTAATTCTACTTGTCTTGCTTACTGTTGCCTTGCTAGCTTTGCTTCTGATAAAACTGGTACTTATACATTGTTGTTTCCCTTGCTAGTTTGTAATTTACCTTGCTGATGTTATCAATGTTCTGAGACTTTTCCTTCTTGTTTTGGATTTGCCTTAGTGTTCGTGCCTGCGCTGCCTGCTCTCCGAGGCCGTTCCGCGTCAAGCTTCAGGTTTTGTGTTTTTGTTTCATTTCTTTACAGTCAGATATTCTTTTATGTAGTAATTACGATCAGCCATTTTCTCCTGTTTCATGGACAACTGCTAGGATAAATATTATATGTACTAGAATTAGACATGTTTGCATGTTCATTCATCTGAGATGATCACTGTATAAAAACCTGTTTCAAAACTTGTATTAAGATGTTTTATCCAAAAATGCATGTGCACCTGTATCAAACTAGCATATTTTAAAGCTTCCGCAACAAAACAAGTTATTTATTAATATCTCTGTTTGCGCCTTAGCAGGCATGGTTTTCCTTCCGCCCATGCCTGTGGCATCACGGCCCGCCCGAAGCGCGCTCTGACTCTTGTCGAGACGGGTCGTGACAGTTGGTATCAGAGCTAGGTTTGTTTCTAAAGATAAAGTATTTTGCAATTATCAAATATTTTGAATCTCATTTTATTAATATTTATGCATGCATCATTTCTTCACGCACCTTGTCATTTTCTGTTGTTCGCGGCTGAAACACGCACACACTCACTCATAAGCATGAGTAGTATGCACCCGAATGTTAAGGGGTTATGGGCAAACTTAACATTTTTGTGCACATGAATTCCACTAGGATATACACCGCTTGCGAATATTAAATTGTTATGGGCAGTTTAATATTTTCAAGTGCGTTGACATTAGAGTCTTAATATGCATGACATGTTAAGTGATATGGGCGCTTAACATGGCATGTGTATCCATTCATTTGCATTCATATCATAAATCATTGCACAAGTGTGAAGCCAAGAACAACAATAATGATTGTACACGCATGGTTTTACTACTTGCTTGACATGGCACATGATTTCAATTTTGCACTGGCATGATCATTACCTAGAGTTTTCCAATGGAAATGTTGTAATTATTACATAATTTATGTACCTGACAGTAGGAAATGTGTTAGAATCTCTAGATTCAAATCTCTGATATTCGTATTCAGTGCTTCATGTTCTGCTTGTCTATCGATCTCATCTGATTCTCTAGTATCTCATTCTAGTTAGCTCTTAAGCGTCAGCATCGCAAGTAAATTACCCCCCCCCCCCCCTCCTTCGTGCAAAGATTGTTCGCTCTCGAATTTTTGAGTCTTATCCCTCAATTCCTAGCTAAGTGAAGCAATTCTTGTGTTCCCTGAATCCAATCCTTTGTATCTGGCCATACCCGCTAAGATCGTAGAGTATCAAGTAAGCAAGCTTCGAAAGAAAGATCATCCTTATAATAACTGTGTTATGAATGCACGAAAAGTCTGAGTTTTTCTCTCGAGAACTTGAATCTGATATGCGAAGCAAATACCCGCAAATTTTCCCTTGATCTTGGTAAGTCTCAGCACTTGTTCTTCTTTCTGTTTCAGCATGTTCATAGTTAGCTTTCTTGTCTTGATCTGCAAATCTTGTCTGGGTTAAATGGCATCTGAATCTTCGCCATAAGAGGCCCCATTCAGAGAATTCTCAGAAAGTTTCGGGACGAAACTTCCTAAGTAGGGGAGAATGTAACAACCCTAAAATTTGAATTAATAATAATAACATCAAAGTATTATTATTGTTTATAGTTTTTTCTATCCGCACCCCTCCCCCTTTAATTCCCAGCCGCAGCCCCGATCTCTTCTATTAATCTTCGGCCTAGGGCTATCTGCGTCTCCCGCTCTAGCCCCGTCTCCCGCGCGCCTCCCCGTCTCCCGCAAGTGCGTGCCGATCCCGTCTCCTGCACTGGACTCCACTCCCGACGCCGACGCCTGCTGCTCCCCCTCTTACCGGCGCCGCCGCCTCTTCCTCCTGCCGACGCCGCCCCCTGGTCCTGCGCTTCCTCCTGCCCTAGCCGGCAGCCCCAGCAGCTTCTTCCGCTCCGAGTCAGCCCGCTTCTGCTTCTGCTCCTCCTGCCATGGCCATGGTCGCCTCCAACCTCCTCTCCTCAAGGACCGGCAGCCTTCTCCTCCTCCATAGGGGCCGGCAGCCACCTCCTCTCCCTCCGACAACCCCTTCCTCTCCGTTTGGACCGAGTTTTTGCGTGAGGAACGTCTAGGATTTCCTCCCCTCTCCTCCTTGGGCTCAAATTTTGGTTTCCTCGGGTAAGAAACTTCCTCCTCCACCCTTGATTTCAGAATTTTAGTAAACCCTAACGATTTATTCGTGCCCCTTTTTGCATTTCAGATTTTTGGTGCTTTGCTTGATCGCCAAATCCTTAGATATTCGTGCTCCCGGTGCCGTTCGTCGCTCCAATTGACGGGAACACACAAAGCCCTCTCCGAATTAGGGTTTCCGCAACCTAAGCGTCGCCAAGTCTCCGTCTCCGCGTGGAATCTCTTCTCCCCTCACTTTCGAGAAGGTAAAATTTGCTAAATCCTCGTTGTTTAATTTCCTCGTCGTAGAAATGCTTGTGTTTGCGTAGCGAGTTGTTCAATGTCAATTTCATCGTTCTTAAACAGGTTTAAAATATGATTTCTGATTATTGTTCGCGCTACTTGGCCGCCTCCGCCAACTTCAGCTTATTTAAGGCAAGTAGAGATCCCTCTCTCTTGCAAGCATTGAATTTACTTCACCTGTCTGTTCTTATGACACGAATTTGAGTACATGAATGATGTTATTTTGATTAGTCGCCTAGATGAATGAATTTCTTATTTGATGGATAATTCAAGGAATACTAGATTTTTTTTTGAGTATGTGCAACAAGCGTCATGATAATAATAGTAATGATATCTGGTTAGCAAATATATGATCGGTGTTTTTCTATCATGTTCGGATCGTATACATGTTTGCTTAGAAGATAATCGTGTCTTGAAATGGATCAACCTAAATGAATTGCTTGGTATCCTAGAAAATAATATACAGTAATCTTGTTACTCGTGAATACTTGAATCCGCAAGTTTCAAACTCTCTTTCGAGTTCTCTGAGTCATCGAATCCTGTTTCTTATACCCGTTTGGTTGAAAGACTTGGATAAAGTCTATTTCTTGATTTGATGTTCTTCTTCAGCGTGAGTCTGTTCCAATTAGAATCACCAATCTATGAATCTTATAATCTCATTAATAACACAAGTAAACCTTGAATGGTAGGGTTTAACTGACGCATCTCCTTGACTTGGGTTCCCTCTTGAATCCCTAATGGGAACAAAGGACCGGCCATAGCGAGCATTAAATTTCTGAATCTTCTGAATCTGTACTTGAATCTGTCTGAATCATGAATCCTGCGCGTCAAACAAAAATACCTACACTTTCACTTGTTACAACTTATGTTATTACATGATCATCTTTGTATGCCTTACTCCTGAATCTCTGACAAGTCATGAATCTGAATTTGAATCCTTTTGAATCATGAATCCTTCAGTTCATTAATGTGATAAGCAATCATTGAAAGGTAGTGTTAAATTGATGACGCCTTGAATCGAGTTTCCGCTTACCTTGTAATGGGAACCAATAATGTTATAGCAAGCCCAATTACTTTGATAAGCCTTGCTATTAGACTCCTGCTAGAATCTCGTGCATCAGATAAAAACACTTGCACCTTTCAATGATTACAACTATTGACATTTCGTGACTGAATCTATGTTATGCTTCGGAGTAGTCTAATAATTCCAATTAATTCTACTTGTCTTGCTTACTGTTGCCTTGCTAGCTTTGCTTCTGATAAAACTGGTACTTATACATTGTTGTTTCCCTTGCTAGTTTGTAATTTACCTTGCTAATGTTATCAATGTTCTGAGGCTTTTCCTTCTTGTTTTGGATTTTCCTTAGTGTTCGTGCCTGCGCTGCCTGCTCTCCGAGGCCGTTCTGCGTCAAGCTTCAGGTTTTGTGTTTTTGTTTCATTTCTTTACAGTCAGATATTCTTTTATGTAGTAATTACGATCAGCCATTTTCTCCTGTTTCATGGACAACTGCTAGGATAAATATTATATGTACTAGAATTAGACATGTTTGCATGTTCATTCATCTGAGATGATCACTGCATAAAAACCTGTTTCAAAACTTGTATTAAGATGTTTTATCCAAAAATGCATGTGCACCTGTATCAAACTAGCATATTTTAAAGCTTCCGCAACAAAACAAGTTATTTATTAATATCTCTGTTTGCGCCTTAGCAGGCATGGTTTTCCTTCCGCCCATGCCTGTGGCATCACGGCCCGCCCGAAGCGCGCTCTGACTCTTGTCGAGATGGGTCGTGACAGTTAAGAAGACATTTCTAAAAGTATATTGAAATTATGAATGCTACCGCTAGCAATACCTCTACCACGAGGCGTTAGCCCAGAAGAATTAACTTATTGTCGAGACAAGATAAAATATCATCGAGACAGATTGCAGAGACAAGATGAAATATCATCAAGACAAGATGAAATATCATCGACAGGTTAAGATGGCATTTGTAGAAGTATATTGAAATGATGAATGCTATCGCCAGCGGTATCTTTATTGCGATGCATTAACCCTAAAGAATTAACTTGTCGTTGAGACAAGATGAAATATCGTCGAGACAGCTTGCATATCGTCGAGAAATCAGCTCTTCTAGACGATAAGCTACCATCAACGATAAATCTACCGTGTGGCGTTAGCGTACTGCTACCTAGTTCAAGCCAACTCACTGTGACATAAGTCACTCAAGGGGTCTAGTTTGAATTGGTATGTTACAAAATACAGAAATAGAAAGATTAATCAAACACAATAGATATCTAGCCGCACGGATCGCATAAGCCATTCCACACAGACATTCCAGAGGTAATAAAAAGCATTAAAAATATATTACAATAATAAATGTCTTGCGCTTGCAGAAAATCAAAAAATCCAAGGAATATTATAAGTCTTCAGCAAAAATTAAAAAGAAAGAAATGCGACTAAGGTGAGGTGTCGGCCGGTCTTTTCCAATGTGAGCCGCTTCCTCCTGAATCTGGCTAATAGTAGTGAGCACTAAAGAGAGATGGTGGTTAGCTTGGTAAGATGACCGGTGAATTCGCGCGATATCCCTCTCAACTCGATCAACAGGTATGGAGGGGATGACGACTGGAGCTGACCGATCTCCATTCTGTCCCTCTGGAACTTTAGTTGTTGTGCTCGCACAGACTGCCATGAATAGAGGATCTACCCTTGACGCCTCTGTAGCAACCTATCGCCGCATCGTATTATTGGCGGACAGAGTTGAGCACTTGCTCCTGTAATATTGAGCGTCCTTCTCATGGGAGTGCATGCGATCATCCAGAGACCGCATCTTCTTATTGAATTCCTTGGCTTGAGACCGCATCTCTTTCTCAAGGGTCCTCTCCCTTTGTCTCATCACCCACATGTCCTTTAGAATCAGACTCAAGATTTCCTTCAATGACGGTGGAAGTGGAGGCACAGACACGGTCACATCTACGGTAAGAAATACGACAACACGGTAAAAAATATTTTTATGTTAAATTCAAAGTAACGTGGAGGAAGATTGTATGTACTTTCTATATCGAAGAAAGGGATATTGCATATGCAAGGACTCCCCGGAGTCTAGGTTAACCGTGAGTACCGCTGTTAAAGAATGAAACGCGGGGCACTTTCTCTGCTCAAGGTCCATAAGCGCGAGCTAGCGCTTACACAATCGTTCTCCCTCCTTCCGCCCTCGCTTCAGCATGCAATGACTTATGGGAATGATGTCGTCCAATGAAATGATTACTATATTTGACTGCTTCATAGGAGGAAAAGGCCTAAAAACCTTAGATGGAAATTCAAAGGACGACCTTGTTCTAAAATCAGCATTGGCCTTACCTGACCAGATGGTATCCACCGCTTCGACGGGCCTTCTCCAATGCGACCTGGTTAGCCTCCGTATTACTCGGCCCCTCCTCGCCAGATAAAGTGATATTTTCTTCCTCTATCCGTCGCATCCTCTCCTTACGATCTACCATCTCCTTGGCCCCTTAGCCTCAGCCTCGACATTGGCTCTTTGCTCCTCAGAGAGTGAGAAGCCCTCAGTTCTAATCGCTGGATCATCCAGATCCTCTTCTTCTTCAGAATCGTTGTTCAAGAACTCGCTAAGTTCTTCACCAACATCTCCAGGCAGAGGAAGGTTGATTGTGGGCATAGGGACCTGACCGCCCTCATCAACGTTCTTCTCCCCCACTCTAGTGTTGGGAGTATCTTTGGTCGAAGATCGCCGGATCTCCCCTTCCTCGCTAACTCCTGCTTCTTGCTATTCTTCTTCTCCTTTGAAGATAACTTAGAAACTAGTCGCTTCCTTTTCTTCTCTTTCTTTGTAGCATCGCCTACCGCCCACGAATTCCTTCTGAGTCTTTCGGCAATACTGGATGCCACCCTCTTTAATCCTTCACAGACAATATTTGTGTACGCATTGTAACATCCCTCAAACAACTAGACCCCTAAGGTGGTTTTGTCATGACTAGGTCATGACAAAACCCTAGGAAACTCAAAGAGACCATGTGAACCTAGGCATGTAAGGTGGAAACCACATTGATCTGCAAATAGCAATTTCCAATTACCAAGCCTAGAGTTAGACTCTTAGGCCTCAACCTGACTCCTTGACCCCACCATAACACATCTGACCCTTAAAGGGGTCCCTTAGAGCACTTAGGACCCATTGGGGTCAACCAAAGTTATCAAGATTAACAAAGTCAACCTTAACCCTAAAAAGGGTCAAAGTAGCCTAATGAGGGCCAATTGACCTTCCAATTGCCAAATTGACCCATCTTAAACCTTCCTAACCCTCAAGGGAGGCCATTGGCTCCCTAATAACCCATTGGGGTCAACTAAGAAGGTCAAGTTGACCAAAGTCAACCCTAGCCCTAATTTGGTCAAACTAGCCTATTAAGAATCAATTGATCTCCACCTTACCAAATTTACCCCAACCAAACATTCCTATCCCTTAGGAGAGGCCAATGGGTCACTAACCACCCATTGGGGTCAACCCAAAAGGTCAAATTGACCAAAGTCAACTCAACCATATTTTAGTTCAAATTACCCTAATTTCACCTAATCAAGCCCAATCCACTTGGTTTAGGACCAATTGAGGTGGCCCACTGGCCCATGGGGTTGAAAATTACACAATTTGCCACTGAATTTCAGTAAATGGTGACTAGGAGAGAGAAACCCCCAAATTGAAAGAGAGAGAGAGAAAGGGGAAATTAATGGGAGGAAGAAGAAACCTTCAATCTCCCCTATTAATGGCTCCATTCATCCCATCGTGGGAGAGGAGAAGTTTCCAGCCCTTCCCCGGCCAGATGGAGGCCATGTTCATCTCCCCCAAGCCAAGCCAAAATTCCACTTAATGGCCATTAATGGCATTCCATGGTAACCCCCACCCATGCCCTAATTGAGTTCATAAACACCATCAGAGCATGCCAAGGAGCAAAACCCCTCACTTCCCTGAAGGTTTTGAGCTCTCCAAGTGCAAGACTGACATGGCTCCAAAGAGAACTCTCCCTCACATGGCCAACCCGAGAAGCACTAGGGCAAATGCCCAATCGAAGGTCTGATCCCCTCCTCATCCCCTAGTGCATAGATCCTAATCTAATTAGGGCATGATTCGAGCCAAATCGGACTCGAATCAAGTTCCCAAAAGGCTCGCGAGGTCTTTTTCCCCTGCTATAAATCCCTATTTCGGCCACCTCCGGCCGGCAAACCACCGCCAATCGACGACCACCACCTCCACGAAGGTGGTGGTGGCAATAGTCGACCGGGAGGATGTGTGGGTGGCCGGCAAATCAAGCATAAATGTCACCCGGGATGGGTTGTCGGGGACCGTCAAACCATCGGGGATGATGATCACGCGCCAACCGATCTTGCGGGATCTATTATACGCAGACCAAATGAATCATTCTATATCTTTTGTTATATTCTGTCAAAGATTTTGATGTGGTTTTAATTATTAAAAATACTTAAAAGCATTTTCTGTGGAAATGGTCAACATGAAACTTGTAGGGCTTGAAGTCTACTTTGATTTAAAATTTATTTCAACTCATTTAGCCCACTGGTTTGACCTCGGCACTCATTTTAGTGCAAGGTGTCACAAGGAATGACCAGATACAAAATTGTGTGCTCCCTCTAAACCCCTCAGTCAAATGCTTTGAAACTTGGATCATAGGCTAGTAATACCAGCACAGTCATCATATCCAAAAAAGGGAATTTTTGGAGATGATTTTTTATAGTTTTTGTAAAAAATTGATAATCCATGTATGAATTATTTAAAGGGTCTATGGACCTCAAAACCCTCCAAAATTTTGTTGAGTGATGTTATGGGTCATCATATGACTCTGGTAAAAATTTCAGCCCCTTGGGTTTTGATTTGATAAGGTAATTTTGGTGGTCAAAATTGATCTCCTAGAAAAGTCAACCCTAGGTCATGTAAAGGTGCACATATTGAAATCAAGAGGTTTCCTCATTCAAATATGATGAAACTTTGTCCATTGCCTTGTTATCACTTATAACACCCTTTCAAGAGGTTTTGAGTGGTTTGGGGTTGGTATACCCTAAAACCCTAGTTAAACCCTAAGGTTGCCCTTTTGAGCATTGTGAAGAACATAGGGTCATATATCATTGGAGTAACTTGAAGCTTGTTAGATAGTTTCATAGGTTGGAAGTAAGCCCTGGATAATTTTGCTATGATTTTTAGTGACCTAAATCCCACTTAATTGTTTATTATTTAATTAGGACACCTCCTTTCAAAATGAAATTACATGTCCATATATGTTGGGATGATTGTGAAACTTTGTCAGTGAGTTTATACTGATGTTATAGTTTTATGATAATTTTCCCATGAATTTTGGAGTGATTTATATAGTACTTCATTCACAACCTCAATCTTTGCCCTAATAGTGAGAAAACTAATTATGGGTTTAATATTCACTGAAAAATTATTAAACTTGTTTAGGGGACCTTTTAGAGCAATATAAAGTTATGTAAGTTTTGTGGTGATATTTGGAAGAGTTTACATGTAGGTTCCTTCACAAAGTGCCCTAGGTTGGATTTCCATTAAGTCAATTATTTGAGTGATCAAATAAGTTTAGAAAATTATTATTTCTGGTCAGAAGACTTTTCTGGTTATTTTAGATCCCTGGTAATTTTATCATAATTTTTGGATGAATATTTTTGGTGCTTTGATAATCCCTGAATTTGATCAATTGTTCAATATTTTAATTAAGGGTTGAAATCTTTCTGGAATTTAGTGATTTTCATGCCTTGTTGTTATTTTGTTGTTATGATGTTGTGAAAAATTTATCAAAGCATTTATTTGTCAGAATCTCATACTTCATGTTCAAATCCATAGGTGGTCTGATTTTAGAAAAAAATATTTTAATTGCCAAATAAACTATGGAAATTACAAGTTCCTGAACTTAGGCTTAAGATGTCATGTTAGACCCCCAATAATAATCTCAGAGCTTTTGGATGGGTATCTAGAGTATACTCTTTCATACATACCATGTAGCACTAGGGTCTGCATATAATGGAAATGCTGATTTGAGATAAACATGTAGGTCTTACATGGGGAGATAAAGAAGTTGGTGCACCTAAACTGGTTAGGTTTGGATGAGGTCTCCAATAGAGGCTAGGAGTGGGATACCTGGTTGACAAGGAGACAAGGTTGTGCTCAGGATCGACGATATATCATCTTTCCCTGTAAGGTCATAAAGCACTTTGTGTTAGCTCAAGTGTAATGTCAAGAGGAGTATGGTTATGAGTAGTTATCAATAATAGTAAGTGTCTTGTAAAGGGAGCTTTGGGGTTCAGCCCATCGTAGCTCCTAGTATCATTGCAAGCCCCTCACATGGTAGACCTCGGGAAGTCCAAGATTTACCCTAAATTGTAAGGTTAACTGTTAAGCAAGTTTAAATCTTAATAATACACCTTCACACACCCTGTTGTTAGGGGAGATTAGTCTAGTTTAGTCTCTCGAGCGGTAGGCTCAGTGGCTCGGTAAGTTAATTATGACGGACGGGTTAGTCCGGTGTGCCGGTGGCTCAGGAATTCAAATCCAGCATATGTGCGTGTGCATATAAGTGGTGGGTCTTCGATACTGCATAGTCGTTCACACCGACGTCGGTACGTTGGCCAGGCAAGTGTGAGTATTCACTTAGCCAAGAAAAAGACTGGTGGGTTTGTCAGCATTAGTACAAGAGGCTCTGTAGCACCTGGCTAGGTGCCCCGAGTAGTACGTAAGGGCTAGGTTGGGTAGTGTGGATACCGGCCTAGAAGTGGGGTGGCCCAACCCACTGTCTCTGTTTGCCACAACGGGAGGCTCCTAAGAGTTTAGCTAACTCCAAAATCGGGAAACTAATGGTCTGTGCACATTGAGTCGTGTGGGTGAGTTGTACTTGTGTGAAACATGTTCATTAACAATGCATAGCATAACATTCATAACATTACATATAACCTTTACCCACATCATATAAATTAGTATAGGTTAGATTATACGATGGGCCTTGCAAAATGACCCCTTGGCTTATAAGTTTGTATGGGCATTCTTATAAGTTGAGGTTATTTTTCTGTGATGGTACATAGTTTTTCTTTACTTAATATTCATTGCATTTATACTGCTCCCAATTATTGCTCACTACCTTCCAGTACCTATATATTAGAACTGCTAGACTAACTTTACATTTCATATTCCAACTATGTGAGTGAGAGACATGTCACTTGCTTTGTACTTCTGCTTTGATATCCTCCACTTCATTCCTCCCGCTCGGTGCCTAAGAGTCATCGGGGGAGGGGTGGGGTATTGGCTTAGTCTTTTGACTAACGGTCAGTGGACTATATCATTTTAGGAGTTCGAAGAGCGGCACCAGGAGATGCAGTACCAGCAAAGGACGGTGCAGATGGAAGGGAGCCAATCTAGCACGGCAACAGCAGCGACCACGGGATCCATGAGTGTCTAGTAGTTCTACTTCCATGAGTGATTTGTAGTGAGGCTTGATGTATAGGGCAGGAGCCCATTTCTATGTACAGTCTTTTGTTTTCTTGACTATTTGTGGACTTGTTGATGTTCTCTTACATTTCATGTGATTGTGGACCTTGTTTTATCCATTTATACTTCCATGTCTTTTGTGGTTGAGGTTGACTAGTATTGTTGAAAGTGTCGGTAGGATCGGCGTTTTGTAGTGGCAACCCTCCTGAGTGTTGGTGTCACCGCAAAACGGCAGTTCTGGGCATAAGACTCGGTGAAATTGAAAAAAATTGGGTCTTACATGCATTAGCGCGGGCTAGCGAACTCCCACGCTGATCATCGCCCGGCTTCGCAGCAGAATTCTTTATTGTCTCTTCAACCTATTTGCCCCCAGGCTTGTTGAGCATAGCCAGCAACTTATTAGTATCGAAGTTGATGATGGTTCCAAGAAGATCCATAAAGACTATTTAGAGGATGGAGTGCTCACGATTTTAACATCTGGAAATGGGACCAGCGTGACCGCAAAAGTTTTCTGCGCTGGCACTTTCGCCGTTCTCAATCTCTTTGATCCCTCGATGGCTTCTCTCGGACCGCTCTTATTCAGGATTTACTTCCAGTTAGGAGAAGATTGCATCCTAACATCATCATCAAACATCGCCATCAAAGACTTTTTTCCAGACCCAGACATGGCGTACAGAAGAAGGCTAGCCGCAAGTGGTGAGAATAGCCCAGTTGCAAACGAGTTTTGAAAATCTATAGACCCATCAGCCATATTTATAGATTTTCCCATCATTAAAGGCGTGTCGCAGTCTCAGCGGTTAAAGCGGGCATTTCCGAAGTTTCACAAAACTTGAAAATGTGTGGATATCATGTTTACCCAGAATACTGCAACCCTTCAAAAAACTCAGTGTGCAAGCCTACGATTAGAGTTGCCTCAGTTCATGTTGACCGCCTATACCGCCCAAAGCAGCTCTGTAATCATCTTCAGAGAGGTCAAGGACAACTGCCAATCTGACCTTCGGACCGCGCTGTTAGATCCATTCTTCTTTCTTAGTGCTTTTCGCACGCAATGTAACCTCTCGCCTCTGCCCGGTCTCCTATATCGAGCAACCCATAATTTTGGAGCCTCTCCATTCGGGCAGGCCCCAACTAGTATAAATAGGGGTTAATAGTATTCAGAAGGTATGCGTACTCAAATTCAAGCCTCATTACTCCGTATGCGGTCTCGAGTTTAGTATCTTCTTGGTCACTTAGTCACCGGTTGAGGTTATCTTACTCGTGTAACCTCTCCTCTTTGGTAGAATAAAATTGTCCGCAATAAGTTGTATTCTCCGCTTCGGGCAAATCTGGCCTCGCCGTTCTACGACCTATGTTCTTTTTTAGTCAGACCTTGCAAACCAGAAAGTAATCCGCAACTCGTAGTTTCCCCATTGTCTTTTAACGTGAAGTCGTGGAGGTACATTTTCCGAACCAACATGGACAACTAAGTGAGGAGCAATAATTGATATTCGTTTTGCTAAAAAGAGTTTGTATCCACTTTAATATCATCTTTTTCAAATTAGATTGATGCATTGAAACTTAATCTTTGATCATCGAGCGCCTATCGACGATCGTCGAATACTTAGGAAGATCGCATTAATTAATTTTGACAATCATCGAGTTTTGATCTATCGAGGATTGTTAAGCACCTTTCGATGATGGTCAAGCGCTTATGGATTATTTGTTACAGGTTTCTGTGTTTATTTTTGTTGATCTGCATTAGTTTTATATTTGTTGTGATTAATTTTTATAGTTGTTTATAATTAAAATTAATTTCTTTACTTTGTGAGGTTCATATTAATATATAGTCATTTGAGATTAACTATGTGATTGATATTTGTATGCTTTTTATGGAGCCTGACACTCAACTAATACGGGGAAGAATGACTTGTTGCAACCTCCATTGATTTGAGGGTGTTGTTTTCATTCGTACTATGACCGGCGCTTTTAAGTTCAGGTTCTTTGCGATCATCTTCAAAGGAAAGACGCGGGACTAGTTCCACCAACTTCCTGCGAGCTCCATCTATTGCTCCGATGACCTTCATCACGTGTTGATACTGAGATTTGCCACATCGAATAGGAGGAATAAGGGCCACAAGTGCTCTTCTTGGACAAGCAAGGAACACATGAGTTACTGGTGAGCTATATCGACCGCTTACAGGAAGAAGTGATGGATATCCAAGAGGCGAAAGGATACACCCTGTAATTGGCCTTGATGTGTGGTGGGGTTGTAGGAAGATTATTCAAAATGGAGGTCTTCCTCCACCTCCACTCCCGCGCGCGCGCGTCTCTTTTGAAAACCTCATTTTGTTGGATCGTGGCTTTTTAGAGGGGGTTAATAAGGATTATCTAAAAAGTTAAGTTTTTTTATACTAATTAATAACTTGAATCATAAAAGCATTTTTGCACAGTGGAAAGTGAAGATTCAAACCATGATTATTACCAAAAGGAAAAGCTCTGTCATTTAAATAAAATCTGAAAATATTCAATGAGTTTGATCTTATGATTGTAAGACCTAAAGGTAGTATAAGTAAAAACCTGATCTTTTTTGTACATACTCTCCCTTAGAACCGGTTGGCTCTAGCCAATCCACCCTCATATTATGCTCACGCCTCTTTTTCCTGGAGAACTCCCTAAGATCCCTCCTAGAGCTAGTAGCCACACGTGTGGAGAGTTCCTGTAACATCCCCAGAACAACTAGACCCCTGAGGTGCATTTTGTCATAACAAGGTCATGACATTGCTCTAAGAGGCCAAAATGGCCCTAAAAACCAAGGTGAATAGGTAAAAACCATCTTGGTGTGCAAATAGCCAAATTGAGCTCAAGGCTTAGTGCTTGATATTTAAGCTTCAAGATGACAAGTGAGCCCCACTAACTCTCCCTAATCCCCTTAGGGAGTCCCTTGGGTCATTTAGGACCCATTGGGGTCAACCCAATTGATCAATTTGGCCAAGGTCAACTCTATGCCCAAATAAGTCAACCATCCCTATTAAGGGTCAATTCGGGTTCAAATTAACCCCACCAATGTATTACAAACCTTAGTTGGGGTACAATGGACCCAAAAGCCCCATATAGTGGTCATTAATTTGTCCAATTTGACCAAAGTCAACTTTCCCCCAATTTTGGTCAAAAACACATGTATTGGCAAAATTGACCCAATTGAGGCACCACCATGACCCAATCAACATTGGGTGGAGTCAAGGGACTCATGACCAACACATTGTACCAGCTCACTCACCTATTTGACCAAGTCAACTCAAAAGTCAACATTTGATCAATTATGCATAAAATGGGCTTATATGAAATCAAACCAAATCCCCATGGGCTAAGACCCTCAATAGAGGCCCATTCTGAGTCCCAAGAGCCAATTACCATGCTTGCCCCTTAGAAATTGGAAGAAGGTGTCATGTAAGGGTGAATTTGGGTTTCCCCCCAAATTAGAGAAGAGACAAGGAGGGATTCATGGATTGGTGGCCACATGGCCACCATCCCTCATTTCCTGGTCTTCTCTCAGCCCACCCAAGAAATCGCCAGCAGAAAATTGGTGAGGTGGCAGCTGATTAGGGGGAGAAAAACCAAGATTTGGCCGGCCACACGAATGGCCTTGCATGGAATGAGCTCCACATGGCTCTAATTCCTTCTCCCAACACCTCCTCTCAGCCCCCACAGTTAATTCCAGCCGAATTCATGCACGGGGGTGGCCAGCTGGGAGGGAATTATGGACCCCATTGATTAGCCAAGAGGTGGCATTAATGGCAACCTTGGAATAAGCCACCCCCCCCCCCCCCCCTGACCCTGTTCAGACCCCCCATTAGCTTCAGAAGGTGCCAAGGAGGAGAAGCCCCATGATTTCAGAAGGAGGCGAGCTCTGAGGACGAAGATCGAGCAAGGAGATGGAGCTTGGATTCGGCCATGGCAAGTGCTGAAATTCCCCTCCCCGGGCTCGATTCAAGGCAAGTTTCCTCCCTCTCTCCCCCTGTGCTAGTCCTCCCTTCTTCCCATTTTGATTTTATTTGAGTAATGGCGAGTCCATTTTCCCGATTGGGCTCCAAATCCCCCCAAGTCCCCTCCCCATTTCCCTTACAGGCCACACCCGGCCGAGATATCACTTCCAATCGACGGTCAAACCTCGGCCGGAGGTGATGACATCGTCCGTTAGGCCGGAGACAGCCGGAGTTGGCCGGAATCGAGCTCCAAAGTAGCTTTAGGGCGGTGAAATCAGGACCATCGGCTCAGGGAGGAAGACGATCTCCCTGCCGTCCGGTCTTAATGTGATGGTATTCGCAGACCAATATAAATAAATACAAATTCTGTCACATATATTGCAGACACTTTGAGCTCAAATCTACCCTACTTTCACTCATATTTGGAAAAAGTGCCCAACATGAAAGTTGTAGCTGGTGATCTTACCTTTCTTTTGATATGTAGAACATTGTTTTTGGACAAACCTAGCACCCTATGTAGCCGTTTTAGTGAGACTAGTCCAAATAGTGAACCAGGCGCATTTTTGTTAATTCCCATTGATTAGGACTTCACCATGACCTGAAATTTTGGGCATGGTTGAGATATAACTAGATACTTATACTGTATAAATTTCAGAATTTTAGGGCAAAAATGTTCCATGGTTTTGTTAAACATTTATTTTTCCATTTGGCACCTAAATCTTGGGTTATACAAAGTCAAATCCACTTAAATCTCTGGTGGATGGTAGATTAGATCAAGGATAGTCCATGACAAAAAATTGAGGTCACTTGGACTCATGCATGTTGAGATATCTCACATGCAAGATCTCTAGTTATGGTGAAAAGTAACCCTTTTACCCAATGACCTATTTTGTGAAATTAATGGAGAAATTCTCCATGCATGCCTCTGAAACCTTGGGGTTTTTGTATGTCATGAGGATATACACTATAGATATGAGTTTCATATTTATTTGGAAATTAATTTCCTAATGTTTTTGAAAAAACAAAAATTGTCACACTTTAAAATAAATGAAATATCTTGAATCAAAACTTTAAGGATAAATTCAAAACTCTGGGAAATGGGTCTTTAACTTGAAAGACATTTAGGATTTTTGTTGAAATTTTTGATCATATATATTTCTCTGAAATTGATTTATTTGGTTAGGTCAAATTTATCAAAGTATGATATTTGTGTCTCATATTACTATGGAAAATTATGAAATTATTCTACTAGATTCCCTTGGTGCTCTTATAGCTCTATAAATTTTCCCAGGATTTTTAGATGAATCTCTCCAGTAGATATCAATTTATTGAGGAAAACTCCCTTTTGTAATTAATTAATTTAAGGGGGTGAAATAGTTTGTAAAATTCCAAATCTCTGGCTATAGTGATATTTTCATGTTATAGATCTCTGTTAATTAATTCAAATCATGTTGATGAATTTATACAGTAGTCACTTTACAAATCAAGTGAAAACCCTTATTTTTATTTAATTCTGAAAATAGGGTAATATAATTCATAAAATATTGATTCTCTGGATTTGATAGTTTTATGGTGTGACAAACTAGTTGTAATTATCTCAAATTATTTTGATGAAAATTTAGGGTAGGTCCTTCACAAACATTGGAAAACCCCTAAATAGAATTTAATTTAATTATGGTGAAAATAATTGTTGCAAATTTATGATTCTCTGGATTTGGTAGTTTTAAAGTGTGACAAACCAGTAGTAATTATCTCAAATTGTTTTGATGAAAATTTAGGGTAGCCCCTTCACAAACTATGAAAAGTCTTCCATAGACATTTTTATTATTTATTGAAAAATTTAATTATATAAAATTGTGATTCTCTGGAAATTGTAGTTTTATGTTGAGACGCATCAGTGGAAATAATCTCATGTTGTTTTGATGAAAATTTAGGGTAGATCCTTCACAAAGTTGAAATCTAGTTAATATCTTGAGAATTTCATAACTTGATATATACTTGTTGGATTGTGATAGAATCTTGTACCCGGACTTTTTATAACAATATGAAGCCATGGAAATTATGTTAGAATTATCAACTACAAAAATTGCATACTTCTTTCACAAGGTAGTAATTGAATTATGACTTGGGGAATTAATTAACGGATTATAACTGTTGGAATATTATAGAAACTTGTACGTAGAACTTTGACATCAATTCAAACCTCTGAAATTAAAATGACCTCATGCTTAGTTATAATTCATATAGTCCCACTTGTAGGACATGGGGTTTCACTCTAAGATATGCCGGCTTGCGAATAGTAGAAACTGAAAACAAAGATTTGGACCCCTTCATTATGGTCACCACCCCTAGAGTTATTAACTCTAAGAGATTTGCATATGCCTAGTTAGGTTGGAGGATTAATCACCAAAGGCAGTCATCGGAAGTAAAGACGGGGTTGCGTTTAGTAAAACTATTAATTCAGGAATTTGACAAGGACCTATTAGGTGAGGTGAAGAATGACTTAGCGGGAAATGCAAGTTGTGATTGGGAGATAACACAAAGAAATAGTCGGTCACTAGGAATGACATGGTTCGGTGTTCAACAGAACACTGACACATGTCTGTCCGAGTCAAATGGTAATCCACCCTAGGATTTTAGAGCAATTGGAGAGCAAATGGTCATACAAGAATGGGTAGCCACTAAATAAAATAAATATCCTGGAAAGGGGGATTTGGGCTTCAGTCACCATCGCAATCCCTAGTACCGCCGTGAGCCCTTCACAGGGGAGTACACGGGAAGTCCAGGATTCACCCCAAGCTTCTAAGATCAACTAACAATAGACAAGAGTAGTAAAGTAGGAGAACATGAAATATAATCTCCCTCCCAAATTTGGGAAGGAATGAAGGAAGGACTGGCATAGTCCTGCGAGCGGTAGGCTCGAGTTATAAGAAAAGGACTAGGATAGTCCTGTGAGTGGTAGGCTCGAGATATAAGGAAGGACTGGCATAGTCCTGTGAGCGGTAGGCTCGAGTTATAAGGAAATGACTAGGATAGTCCCGCCAGCGATAGGCTCGAGATATAAGGAAGGACTGGCATGGTCCTGCGAGCGGTAGGCTCGAGTTATAAGGAAAGGACTAGATAGTCCTGCGAGTGGTAGGCTCGAGATATAAGGAAGGACTGATATAGTCCTGCGAGCGGAAGGCTCGAGTTATAAGGAAAGGACTAGGATAGTCCTGCGAGTGATTGGCTCGAGATATAAGGAAGAACTGAGATAGTCCTACGAGCGGTAGGCTCGAGATATAAGGAAGGACTGAGATAGTCCTACGAGTGGTAGACTCGAGATATAAGGAAGAACTAGGATAATCCTGCGAGCGGTAGGCTCGATATATAAGTAAAGGACAAGGATAGTCCTGCGAGCGGTAGGCTCGAGATATAAGGAAGGACTGAGATAATCCTGCGAGCAGTAGACTCAAGATATAAGTAAGGACTGGCATAGTCCTGCGAGAGGTAGGCTCGAGTTATAAGGAAATGACTAGGATAGTCCTGCGAGCGGTAGGCTTGAGATATAAGGAAGGACTGGAATAGTCCTGCGAGCGGTAGGCTCGAGTTATAAGGAAAGGGCTAGGATAGTTCTGCGAGCGGTAGGCTTGAGATATAAGGAAGGAACTAGGATAGTCCTGCGAGTGGTTGACTCGATTTTTATAATGTTGGTTTTGAATTACGAGCTGAAGGCTCGGTGTTAAGAGATAATACATATTTGCAAGTGCATAAGATGTGGTGGGTCTTCGGTTCTGGCTTAGTCATCACACCGACAGCAGTTCGTTGACTCGGCAGTGCTAGTGGTTTGATTAGGGGCCAGGTTGTTTTACTGCGCGTCCGACAGGACGGATTCCCTAAACCCTGCCTGGCCAAATTCAGTAGGGTACGCAGGAGCTCGTGAGTACCGGGTACCGGTATCACAGCGTACGTTAGGTCCTAGGTCTGGTAGTGTGACTTACCCACCTGGGTGAGGAGACTCCCGCTCCTCTGCCACCATTTGACCACGACGGGAGATGCCCGAGAGGTTAACTACCTCCAACAAGTGGGAACTAAAGGTTTGTATGTACAGAGTCGTGTGCGTGAGTTTCACCATTGCATTGCATTGCATATCATAGCATAGCATTCTTGCATAAAACAGAGACCTCGTCGTATAAATTAGTATGGGCTCTTTTATACGATGAGTTTACCTTAGTGTCAGATCCCTTAGCTTATGTGCTTTTGTGTGTGTATATAAGTTAAGGTTACATTTGTAGCTGCTCTCTATTTATTATACTTGTTTCTTTTACTTGCATTGTCTTTTACTTATTGTTGTCTTACTATACGCTGCTAGCATAGAACTGTTATCATTAATTGTTTAGTATTTATATTCCCTGCTAGTCTAGCCGCTTGTCACCTTCTTGATTCATTACCCCTTGATGTCTTCCGCTTCCTCCTCCCGCACAGTGCCTAGGAGTCGCGGGTGGAGGCGGTGAGGAATATGCTGGGTCTTATAGACTGACTGTCGGTGGACCTCATTTTTAGGGATGGTGTGTCAGAACAGTAGGACCCCGTTCAGGAGATAGGTTAGGAGGACGGGATGAAGCAGAGCAACCACTACCCATTGTTGCAGTAGCAGCTACAGGCACGTGATGACAAGAGTTTAATGGTTGCCGCATATATGTAGAGACGAGCAACTTTTGTAGTAAGGATGTTGATGTACTGGGCATACGCCCTTATCCTTATTAGTACTTTCTCATCGTGGACATTTGTAATTATGTAATATATATATATATATTTAATGTGATTTGTGGACTTATTTCATTTAATACTTCAATTACTGTGATTATGGTTGGCATGGATGATGATGAATAGTCGGCAGAATCGGCGTATTGTGGTGGCGACCAATCCAGTGAGATGGTGTCACTGCAAGACGGCAGTTCTAGGCGGTAAGACCCGGGAAAGAATGCAAAAAAAAGAGGGTCTTACAGTTCCATACTATAGAACTACCTAGATTTAGTCACCACGTAAGAGGTGATTTCCATAAGATACAAAGATTTTCAATCAAAGGTCAATACGAACCACCGGGGCATGGGATTACGATCCTGACATATTTGCATTAGATATATGAATGCGTTTATCGTATTAGTCATTTTTTGTGAAGCCCAATCATGATCGGTGGTCTAATTTGGTGGTTTTGTTGATGTGCATTTTAGGAGGGGTTTCGATAGCCGTGCGAATGTGGTTATAGTGTCATAGTAACGCCATTTTCTGTGAGATTAGCAAATGTTGAGGTTAGGGCAAAGAGAGCATACTAAATTCCTAATAATTCAATGTGACAGTGTTAAGACATGTATGTTAGTAGATATGTCGTTGGATAGATCACGGTCTTGAGAGTTTTGTATGATGTCATTGTAGGATTCAGTGTTGGGGGATTTCATGTTTTTTGTTTTATGTAAATAAATGGAGAAAGTAACGGTGAGGGAGAATTTGTGATTAATATTGTCGTTATGGCTAGAAGCCTTTACTTGCAATGCCCAATGTGCGAATTAGATAGTGTTCCAGAGGCGAGGGAGAATTCACGTGGAATGCCGCTAAGAAGGCCCGGATTCTTGGCACACGATGTCATCGCACATTATTTTAATAATAACATATATGGAGAATTCTTGGGTACTGACGTCGTGAAGGTCAGGAGTCTTTACCTTTGATGCATACGCGTATGCTTGGATGGTATGATAGAGAGGTAGTGGTTGTTGGGTCTATATTAGGATATGTTGTCGTCATACACTTATATTGATATATATTGTGATTGTGTTTTGATGGCCTGTTAGACTCACACGCGTGATTAGGTTGTCATGGGTAATTCCTGGTTACATTCATGTTGCATATTAGGCCATTTTACTTGGATGCTCAACCTAGAGACGTGATTGTTGTTTCTTACATGTAAACTAGTGTTTTTCATGCATGTTTATATATTTTCAGGTTTTATGCGAAGTGCAGATTTGCAGGGTGATGTGGTTCCCAGGGTCCGCTAGGACGACCAGGAGGAGGGGGTGTTGTTACGATATTGTGGTCAGCTTATAGCTGACCCTCGTGTACCAATTTTGCTATGTTGGTTGCAGGGCAAGGTTCAAATGCTAGAACACACTAGCCGACTAGAAAGACAAGCCTCATGAAGTGTTTTCGCTTCACATCTTTGTTGTATTTTTCCCTTTGGCATATTTTGTCGGCCTTCGAGCCGAGGTAGCTTAGGGATTTGTACATTTTGGATGTTATGTTTGTAACGTAAGGCCAGAGTCACTTGTTGATGTTTTATTAGATATAGATATACTCCGGGTTATAGTTTCAATTTTCGCTGTGTTGTGTTAGTTGTTTAGTTTCTTGAGATTTTTATTTTATATCACTTTCTAATACTTTAATTGTGTTGTGTATATGTTGTGGGGCCCGGCCAGACCCATAAAATATGGCATTGCGGTGGAAGTGTTACACTAAGTCCTAAATTTCAAGGGATTTGAATGAGAATCGAGGGAGTTATGAAAATTTAGGCGAGCTACTTAATAATAATTTCGGTGCCTTGCTACTTGGAACCAAGTTATTACAATAACTTGAAAGCGTTAGTAATGATTCATGAGGAGGTTTAAGTGTTGAATTTAACATGGAGAGTTCAATATTTTCTTTATTATGTTTCTACTTGTCACCATGATTATTGGAACTTTAACAAATTGTGAGTGGAGATAAACTAGTGGGCGGGAAAGCCCATAGGATGCAAGAAACACTTATATTGAATCCCAGGTTTTAATCTTAGGTTATCATGAGCATCCCCACCCCCAAAGTGCCTTGAAAGACCTTCGGGGTAATGTTTTCATGAGGTAACTCCTGTGTGATCTGGTAGGTCTTGTCGTGGACAAGAGTATGGAACAATATGTGACTTGGAAATCCCATGTGATCTTGGTTTCACTGATCCTTGTTGGATTTACTGTTGGTCATCAAAATCAAGTCCTCGCTCTTGCACAAGACTGTCTGTGAGGGATATTGTTAGTGGAATCGTAAGATTGCAGACGGTGGGATGAGCATGTGTGGGCGAGCGTTAGTGGAGGCTAGTTTTTAGATTCGTTTTTAGAACTGAAATTGACTTTTAGGGCTTACGTCCCCTCTCTCTCTCCAAGCAATTTAATGGCCAGATTCTCTCATAATCAACACAATAAGCAGTTAACTAGGGGTGTGTTTGGTTTGGCTTTTTACTTCCGGTGCGACAGAAACGCAACTGAGGTATGTCCATAAGCAGCGTTTGGCGCTGCTGATGGACTGAAACAGAGGTTTTTAATAACCTCCATTTGTTTGTATAGCCCAGACGGTATTCATCTCCCCAGTTCAGGTGCGTTGGTACCCGCATCTAGGTATTCCTCTCCCCCGCATCTCGCCTTCTCGCGTGTGCTCGATGGCCGATTTCGTCGTCCCTCCTCGCCGCCGATGCCTCCTCTCGCCTTCTCGTGTGTCGTCGACGCCAGTCATGCCGCCCCTCGTCGTCCTTAGCAGCTACTCACACCGCCAGTCACGCCGCCACTTCTCCTCGCCGGTGTTTCTGCAAGCCGCCGCCTCTCCAGCTTCAACAGTCGACGTCGTCGTCGCCTCTCTCGTTCCCTGCTACCATTATTAGGTATATCTCCTCTCTTTTTATTTTTTGGGGATTTCTATATGTGTGTGTGGTGTGTGATGATGATGGTGTTATATGTGTGTTTGTTTGTGTGATCATTGGATGAATGTGTTATATGTGTGTGTGGTTATGTGTGTTTTTGTTTGTGTTTGTGTGTATGTGTGTGTGGGTGTTTTCTTATATGATTGTGTGTGTGTTTGTGTGTTTTCTTATATGAATGGGTGTGTGTGTGTTTTGTTATGTGTGTGCTATATGTTGTATGTTTATGTGTATTTGTATGTGTGTGTGTGTGTGTGTTTGTATGTGTGTTTTGGTGTTTGTATGTGTGTGTTATGTGTATGTGTGTGTGTATTTATATTTGTGTATGTGTGTTTTGGTGTTTATATGTGTGTGTGTTATATTTGTGTTTGTGTGTGTGTGTTTTCTTATATGTGTGTGTGTGTGTGTGTTATATTTGTGTTTTATGTTGTGTTATATGCGTATGTGTGTGTGTGTGTGTGTGTTTCAATTTTGGTGTGTATATGTTTGTGTGTGTTTGTATGTGTGTGTCTGTGTGTGTGTTATATGTGTGTGTTTATGTGTGTATTTGTATGTGTGTGTGTGTTATATTTGTGTTTATGTTGTGTTATATGTGTATGTGTGTGTGTGTGTATGTTTTTCAATTTTGTTGTGTATATGTTTGTGTGTGTGTGTGTGTGTGTGTGTGTGTGTGTGTGTGTGTGTGTGTGTGTTTGTGTGTTATATGTGTGTGTGTGTGTGTGTGTGTTTATTTGTATGTGTGTGTGTGTATTTGTATGTGTGTGTGTGTGTGTGTTCTATTTGTGTTTTATGTTGTGTTATATGTGTGTGTGTGTGTTTCAATTTTGGTGTGTATATGTTTGTGTGTGTGTTTGTATGTGTTATATGTGTATGTTTGTGTGTGTTATATGTGTGTGTGTGTGTATGTTTGTATTTTTGTGTTATGTGTGTGTGTATTTGTATGTGTGTGTGTTTTGTGTTTGTATGTGTGTGTGTTATGTGTATGTGTGTGTGTGTATTTATATGTGTATGTGTGTTTTGGTGTTCATATGTGTGTGTGTTATGTGTGTGTGTGTGTGTTATGTGTATGTGTGTGTGTTATATTTGTGTTTGTGTGTATGTGTGTGTGTATTTTCTTATATGTGTGTGTTATGTGTGTGTGTGTGTGTGTGTTATATTTATGTTTTATGTTGTGTTATATGTGTATGTGTGTGTGTGTGTGTGTGTTTTAATTTTGGTGTGTATATATTTGTGTGTGTGTTTGTGTGTGTGTGTGTGTGTGTGTGTGTGTGTGTGTGTGTGTGTGTGTTTGTGTGTGTTATGTGTGTGTGTGTGTATTTGTATGTGTGTGTATTTGTATGTGTGTGTGTTATATTTGTGTTTTATGTTGTGTTATATGTGTATGTGTGTGTGTTTTTTTTTCAATTTTGGTGTGTATATGTTTGTGTGTGTTTGTATGTGTTATATGTGTATGTTTGTGTGTGTTATGTGTGTGTGTGCGTTTGTATTTTTGTGTTATATGTGTGTGTGTGTGTATTTGTATGTGTGTGTGTTGTATGTTTGTTATTTGTGTTTGTGTTATGTGTGTGTTATGTGTGTGTGTGTGTTGTATGTTTGTATTATATGTGTGTGTGTGTGCGTGTGTGTGTGTATGTTTATGTTTGTGTGTATGTGTTTGTTTGTGTTTGTGTGGGTGTGTGGGTGTGTTTGTATATGTGTGTTTGTGCTATATGTGTATGTCTTATGTGTGTGTGTGTGTGTGTGTGTGTGTTATATGTGTATGTCTTATGTGTGTGTGTATGTTTGTAGCTGTTTTGAATTTAATAGCTTGTGTATTTAGTTAAGAATTGTATTTTTTTTAAGATGGGTAAGGCGAAAGACGTCGGTATCTCCGCTATATGGGATTCAAATGATGTCCTGATTTTTTGCGACATATGCATTCATGAAATAGAGATTGGTAACCGACCGACAACCCATTTTAGCAAAGAGGGCTGGGTAAATGTGACTACCCAATTACACCTATAAACTGGAAAAAAATATGATAAGGTTCAAATGAAGAACAAATGGGATCATTTGAAAAAAGAGTGGAAAATTTGGAGTGAGCTAAAATGTGAGTCCACAGGTTTGGGTTGGAATCCGACTATGAAGACTATAGATGCTTCGGACGAGTGGTGGACCGAGAGATTGAAGGTATTCATTTATTAAATAATTATGATTTAACTTTATGTTCAACTATTTGCCCTTTCTAATTTTTGTTATAATATTGTAGGTTGTCCCAGCGGGCAAAAAGTTCAGATATGCTGGCATCCCCCCCCCCCCCCCCCCCCCGAGTTAGAGGAACGATTGAGGAGGATGTTCGATTCAGTAGTTGCATGTGGACGTCATGCTACCATTCCTAGCTTAAGGAGTAATCCACCTGAGTCTACCGACGAGAGAGAGTTGTCCGGTGGGGAGCATGACATCCAGGAGGATAATGTTTCACCACCTCCCCCCGAGGTCACATCGGCGAGGAAGAGAAAGAAAGGAAAGAAAAGTGCCACCAGCTCCGTCTTAGAAGATATGGCAGAATCTTCAAGGACCATCAGTCGATGCATTCAGGGACATCCGAAGAGCAATCTGTATACTATTCTTCGGGCATTAGAGCGGTTAAATGGATACCCCGACGTTGTAGCGGACGAGAAATTCTATCACTTTGCCATCATATTTTTGTTGGACAAAGGTCATAGAGAGGCATTTTTGTTAAGGGATATTGATTTCAGTGACTTCAAGCAGGGAGGTGGTGATGAAGGGGTGAGCACACAAGGGAATCAAGTAGTCTGTCCTGATACAGCAGGCGGGGTAGAAGAGATGATCATGTTGCGTGAAAGTATAGCGCAATAGTTGTACACTTCTAGATCTTAGATGGTGAGAAGAATTGTTGGTATTTTTATCTATTGAAGTAACTATTATCAAGATTGTGTATTTTGTGTGTCGAAAATTTTTTATCAAAAACTCAGTTTTGTTCCCAAACAAAATTTTCAAAACTCCATTTCAATAAGCACTGAAAACTCCATTTCACCCAAACAGTTTCTTTGACAAAACTCCATTTCTCAGAAACAGCTCTTTTTCAAAACTCCATTTCTGATCTGCAGCTTTTCATCAGCAACAACCCAACCAAACACACCCTAGGACTTTAAACTAACAGTATTAACTCCTCTTTTTAGGACAAAAATCATAAATTAAGTTGAATATAGAGATTGAAATCCTAAAGTTAAAAACTTTATGACTAAAATCTTAAAATTCCCAATTTGGACTAAAATTAGAATTTAATCTCTTAATATTTTGATTTTGAACGAATTATCTCATGTATTATATTGAGGGACGAAACTAGGATTTTTGCTCAACTGAGGCACATATGATTAAAAATTAAAAATAACTGGTGAAAATATTTCACATTTTTTTACTCTTATAGTAGCGCTACTATATGGAATTATAATGACGAAGATACTACAAATTCCTAAAGAAATCACAAATAAGAAGCAACGTGTGCAAAATTACATAAAAATGTATTACCTTGTCCGTAAGCATTGACGAAGAAGAAGCTTCAAGCTCCTAATAACACACTCATAAGCTTGTTAAATATGTCAAAATTGTCCATGTCTGCAAAAATCAGTAAATAATGAAATTGACTAGAGCTAAAATGCTACTTTAATAAAAAAATGAATAAAATTTTATAAATAAAAGCAACATTTTCTTACCATTCAACAAATTACTTTTCGTGGACACATAATTTGAAATTGTGTAATGAAAGTCTCATTACTAATAGTGTCACTAACATCTTTCTCAGTATAAATTATCATACATTCATTTATCCATTCATCTCCAATTCTATTCCGAAAATGATTATTTATAATTTTCATGGCAGAGAACATTCTTTCAACACTGGTAGTTGCGACGGCCAGAAGAAATGTCAACTTCAAAGGCCTGGAGACCAATTGAAGGTGATCTTGTTTTTCTACTCTACCAATATTTTTAAAAGTACACTAATTCTTTTACAATGAGAGAACGTGTCGGTTGATATAAAGCCCTTGTCAATGATGTATATATCAAGTTATTCTTCAAATATCTACAATTCAATTTGTGAAAATTTGATGGATACAATTCTGCAAGACGAATCGACTTTTGTTTAACAAATGAAGCAAATTGATCACTTGGGTCTAGACAAGAAACACATAGAAGCAGTTCAGCGTTCATTTTATTAAACAGACTTTTAACTCATTCATAGTCCAATCGAGCACTGTATTGAAGATTTCAACACGAAAATGATAAAATTGTATAATCTCTCTTGCATTACGTCTTAATCTTCCTGTTTGAATATATTTTTCATCCATATTTGATACTTTTATACACTGTAGTACAAAAAGATGATACTTCACTCATAAAAGAGTTCAATTCAAGATTATCATTTCTCAAATTAATCAGCAATTGCTTTGAATACTTTACAAAGTTCATTGCATTAACAATATCTTGATCTTAGTTTTGTAAAGCTTGCGATAACTCGTCTGTTTTGGCTAAAATATTCCTCATTAAATGCATTAGGAATATAAAGTAAAAAAGTCAAGAGACTTTTAATTAGATTGTTTGTCATTCCTTTTTGATTTCCAAATACCCCATCAATTTTGATAAACTCAAGTTCCTCAATAATAGATGAGAACATCAGAATAAAATTTAACGTTGTATGATATGCCAAAAGTGTATATACGCAAGAGTACGTGCCGTACAAGTAATATAAAATGAGTAAGATCATCCCTCGAGGAAGTGAATATTCTAATGCTTATGAGTATTAGCTAACTCTTTTCTTTAAATCCAAGTTAAGTAATTCGATTGGTTTGATAAAACTAACTCACCAAAAATTTAAAACTAACTTTAAAACTAAAATTACTTAAGTATCTTTAATCAAATTTGGGAGAAAAGAACCTCGTATATTGCTTTCCTAGGTCTGTTGTGATATTTGCTTAAGTAAACCGTTGCATTATATTTGTTTTACTATCTTGCACGATTAAAAACTAGGAATCATAATCTCTCGATCCTTGAATTCCCTTAACCTAGACTTCTCTAGTTATTTCTAACTTAGAAAAATTAAAGGTAAATTAAATTGCTCAAATCGCACTTGCTAATAAGGTGATGGAATCTCTTACTCTCTCTTTTATTATATCAAAATTATGATGCAAACACACCGCTCCTCTCTCGAATCTCGAGGCGTAACATAGAAGTGAAAGATTTAAATTAGATATCTATGCGACTCATCTCTCGAATCTCACCGCATAACATTAAGTAATTATCTTAAATACATCGTGATTCCTCTCTCGAATCTCACCACGAAGCATTAAAGATAAACATTATTCAAATCCTTCAAAATAAGTCATAACATTGATAAAGATAACAACCCAAGAAATCATACGGAGAAATTATAAATTAAACATCACAACAAAACCTAGTACTCACAACACACAAGATATGAAGATTTAGTTCATGTTTCTGGAAATGAAAAATCAAACTAGAAAGATCTTACAAGACATTATTCAGAGTCTAGAAATTTGCGCAGGAACAGTCCTCTTGATTTGCCTTCTTTTCCTTCTCCACTGATCACGATTTTTGCTTCTCCCAGAACATTTGAAAAGTTCCAGGTTATCTCCCTCTTAAAAATTCAGCCTAAAACTGTCCAAGAAAACTGTTTTTAATGCTTGCATGCTCCGGTATTTTCCCTGAAAAGGTGTGTCCTTTCATAAAGAAACGGCTGGCCCACTTTCGATTTTGGAAAATCTGTACATTTTACTTCAGCGAAATTAATTTGAACCGCCATGTTATGACCAGGTCATGACCAAGCTGCTGCAAACCGCCCAACACTTTAATTCCAGCTTACGCTTGCCTATTTTCTTCATGGATTTCTCAGATTCTTGCACACATATATTACACATTTGACGATAAAAATGTCCAACGTCAAAGATATAATATGTATTAGTCAATTGATCGTTATCTTTCGTATATTTTCTCAATATTCACTAAAATAATAGAGTTAATAACTTCTTTTTGAGAAGTTATCACACCCCCACACTTAAGTCTTTGCTAGTCCCTAGCAAAAATTTAATCAATTCTAGCAAATAAATATGACAATTTCTATTGGGACGAGGCAAGAATCATCTTCTTTTCGTACACCCACTTAGGCTTACTTAAGGATTTCAAATTAACTAAGGGCAAATCTCTTAAAAGAAAATTTTCAAACATTCACAATTCCGTTAGTTGGATAACAAGTGAAGCTCTCTCAATACTTCTAGTGTTGTGTGTGCTCATCTTTAAAATTATTCACTCTCAAACAACTTAACTTATTAAACTTACTCATAATTAGAAAGGATAAGAATATACCGAGTCTTTGATTTAGCCTCCACAAGAGTTTAGTAGTTCAATTTGACAAGAAATCATAAGGGCTTACAGTATGAATGACTTTGGCTTGGTGAAGACTTTATGAACAAATTTTGATAGAGAGCGGAATTGCCCTAGTTAATATTCTTAATAACTCTCCAAACTTTGAGGTTTATTTCTCAACCATCATCATTTTTAGTCCATAGTTGGGATCATTCCAAGTAGGTGTACACACACTTAGGCCACATATCACTATGTCATTATACATTTGTCTCCTTTTTTGCAATTTTTTTACTTTATGATCATAGTTGGGATAATTCCAAGTAGGTGTACACACACTTAGGCCACATATCACTATGTCATTATATATTTATTTATTTTTTATTAAACACCCAAAGTTGGAAAGTTAACTAAGAAATAACTAGTAAAATTATAGGAAAATTATGCATGGTCAAATGATATCAAAATGGCAAGGCTCAAGCTCAAAGAATGATGGATAATCAAAACAATTGTAGGTCTTGCGGTGTAAACTGGTCCAAAGATGACCTTAATCATTGTTATCAATTAACTACATACACTCTATGTTTTAGCCTACAATATTGACTTAGTTCTTGCTCATCCTTCCATCATTATGTTAATAAGTTAATACATTTATTTTGTAGGGAGCAAATTATTTTAGAGAATATAGTGCATAATTGAAATACTTAAGAGAGTTATAGCCGCATCTTACTAACTTCAAATTCATTACTTGAAACTTCTCAATTGATTAATATGTCAATTAGTTCAACATGAAATGACTTAAGTAAGCTTTCTGGTGGTATCAAAAATGAAGAACTTATTGAAATGTGCCCTGAATAGAAATTCCATAAGTGAATCAAAACGGAGGATAACTGACGTCACCCCCACACTAAAGCGCCTGCTAGGCCCTAGCAGAGATCTCATAGAGAACGTAGTGAATCCAAATTCGTGGAAAATTTCAAATAAAGCAGGATGCCAAAGAAGATAATAAATAAAAATTGAATACTCCCCTAAAAATTTCTTCCGAAATGTTGGTCCATAATATGGTGTGCACTGGTTGTTAGGCTAAGGATATAGAGTTCCGTTAGACTTGATAGAAAATTATTCCTCGCACAATAGTAAACTCATTTAGCAGAGCACAAAAATAATTATGTTTAAATTCGTGGCCAATGAAATATTAAATACAGAAGTGTGTTAATGCAAAAAAATTAGACTATTCATGTTATTTGATTGTAACCGTAGAGAGCGTGACATTCAGATTAAACATCGTCCAACGCAAGTAACTTTGAATAAAGTTCAGATAAAGCACATTCAGATAAAGCATATTTCAGGGTTATTTTAATGATTGGAACACAGTCCAAATCAAGTAACTTGGCAAATCATATAAGTCACGAAATCATAATTTAAGAAAAACCATATCAATGCTACTGTGGAAAAGGAAGCATAAATGACGGAAGCATAGTCCATGTGCATAACATATCCAAAAAAATAAAGCATAAATGTTTAGTTATCAAAATAATAGCAACATAAGAGTCATCAAAATAACATGATCATAAACAAAATGTCTCACCATCATTCATCAGATTAAAGCAGAAAGAGAAAGGAACTAAGCATCGTTCATATCGTCATCCATGCTGTCGACTTCACTCAGATCGATCCGCGCGCCATCCGAATAGAGCAAGTAACCGTGCTGATCAAATTTGGACTTATATTTGTAAATTGTCTCCATTGTAGCTAAGCCAACATCCTTCATTAGTTTAGCTTGATTACTCAGCATAGCATCACATTTTTCATTAATCAGAAGATGATTGTATCGCATGTAACACTTCATATATTCTAGCTCCTCTTTTACACTTATCAAGTTGTCAATGATCTCAGATAAATCAACATTATTCTGCGCGGTGGAAGAGGGAGGAATGCTTGCTGCGGGCTTTGGAGGGGGTTTGGTCTTACCAGCTGGGGGTGGTGTACTCTCATGCATTGCCGAACTATCCCTAATATTACAAGTGATGACTACCTTTGTAATATGATGTCCAACTTTTGTAACCAAAGTGTCTTTTTCCGCACTCATACCCTTAGCTCGGCAGAGTTCAGTGATAAGTGTTGGGAACCACGGTTGTAACCTATCCATTGCAAGAAGCCTCTTTTGTAACTGACTCGAAATTATGCGCCCGACATCAAAACAAATTCCTTTTAAAATGCAGTAGATTAAACAGGCACGTTCCATGGAGACTCTAGTGCTGTTTTTGGTTGGGATGATACTTGCGTTTATGAATAAAAGACACACTTTTGCTTCTCCTTTTAAACAATTCGCTTTCAGATTTAAACCCTCCGCCGAAACCCAAGCTGTGTCTACGTGATTACAAATTGCCTCTGCAATGACAGACGGCGGAGTTGTGGCTTGTACTCGCATGAACTCTTCTTCATTCAGAACCTCTATGTCAAAGAAACTATTAATCGCATTTCCAGAAAAATCAATTTCTTTTCCTCGTACAAAAAATTTACTTTCTTCAAGGGTGAAAGCATTAGCATAAAATTCATAGACCCAGGGCACAACAGCCTCTTTTCGGGGATGACAAAATGACTCCCAACCAAAATCTTTCATGCGGCTAACATACTCTTTACTCCAAGCCCTTTTTTCGATTTCAAACCCGCGCTCAAAAATGAACGGTTTATCCTTAAACCCCTCATATCTTAACTTAGCTTCATCATTTATAAACCGAAAATCTTTTCTTGGGACGGATTTGCTTTTTTTCTTTACGCTTAGAAGACATAGTCTGACATGAAAAAACAAATCTATCATGAACCCTAGAAAAACTTAAGATTTTATCATTTTTTTTAGAATGAAGAATCGGTGGGAAATGTTACCGAATCGAAGTCGAAGTTGACTCCTTCTTGGCCGCGGCTTTGCTAGAGAGCAGTCGCCGCCTCCTTGTGAAGAAGAATCGAAACCTAGTTGCGCCAGAATCACCCTCGGCGCTCCCTGTCGAGAGGATGCTAGGGTTTCGAGTTTCACGGAAGCTGAACCAGGGCACGGGATGAGAGAATGAAACCTAAGCCGGTTTTCCTTTGTTTATAAACTCTTAAGTTGGAACGGCGGTTTACTCTGAATCAACAAAAGGAAAAAAAATTGAACCGGTCGAACTTGAACTTATAGGTTCGACGAACTGAGGGCCTCTGAGCTCAATGAATTGTTTACCCAGCGGGCGACGAATTTGAAATCCTCACCGTTCGACGAACTGAGATCGTCGCGGTCGACGAATTGAGATCCTCGTCGTTCGACGAATTTGTGTTCCCAGCGGTTCGACGAATCTTAGTTCCCAGCGGTCGACGAATTGAAATCCTCGTCGTTCGACGAACTGAGATCCTCGCGGTCGACGAATTGAGATCCCAGCGGTCGACGAATCTAGTGGTCCCAGCGGTTGACGAATCTAGTGGTCCCAGCGGTCGACGATTGATAGTGGTCCCAACGGTCGACGAATCTAGTGGTCCCAGCGGTCGATGATTGATAGTTCCCAGCGGTTCGACGATTTGAAATCTGCGCCGGTTGGACTTGGTGGTTTAATCTGAATCGACAACTTATAAATTATACCGCGTCTGCAAGCAGATGAACCGGTGGAATCACTTAAGATTTTTTATGGCTTTGTTTTCTTAGTCAAAATGACAGAAACCAAAATGTCAGGACCTTGGTTATAACCTGGTCATGACAATTTTGTTTACCTTCAGGACTGATTAAAAAAAAATATTCGCTGAATTTTTACGCATTAATTCTACGGACCTTCCTAACGTTATTTTTTCGTTCATAGTTATAAATAGTCCCTAGTTTACTTATTTAAATCGGGTTGCCTCCCAATAAGCGCTTGATTTAACGTCCCGGCTGGACCAAGCCATTCATAAAAAGATAAATTTATCACCATCGTCTCCCGAGGCTCATTATTATGGAAGTATGCCTTGATTCTTTGACCATTTACTTTAAAAATTGAACCGTCTTTGTCGTTGCAAATTGAAACTACCCCAAAAGGATGGACTTCTTTAACTCGAAACGGTCCGGACCACTTAGATTTCAATTTACCCGGAAATAATTTAAGGCGTGAATTATAAAGTAATACTAACTGATCCGGAATAAATTCCTTCTTCTCTATTCTAGCGTCATGCCATCTTTTTGTTCTTTCCTTATATAATTTTGCATTGTCATATGCATGAAATCGCATTTCATCGAGTTCATTGAGATGAAACAACCTATTCTTACCGGCTTCCTTATAATCAAAATTTAATTTTTCTGGTAGCCCAATAGGCTCTATGTTCCAGCTCGACAGGAAGGTGGCAGGCTTTCCCATAGATCATCTTATACGGGGTCAGTCCTATTGGCGTCTTAAATGCTGTTTGTAAGCCCACAATGCATCATTCAATTTTTGCGACCAATCCTTCCGGTTGGCACTTACAGTTTTCTCTAAAATGGATTTAATTTCCCTGTTGGAAACCTCAGCCAAACCATTAGTTTGGGGATGATATGCTAAAGCGATCTTATGTGTCACTCCGTACTTCCTTAGTAATGTTGTAAATTGTGAATTACAAAAATGGCTTTCGCCATCACTAATAATCGCTCTAGGTGTACCAAATCTTGAGAAGATGTTCGTTTTTAGGAATTTCAATACTACCTTGGCATCATTCTTATTCGTAGTGATAGCTTTTACCCACTTTGACACATAGTCGACTGCTAATAGAATATATAGGTTGTCATCCAAATTAACGAATGGGCCCATAAAATCAATCCCCCAAACATCAAAAATTTCAACCTCTAAAATGATATTCATTGGCATGCTCGCTTTGCGACTCAGGTTCCCCGTTTTTTGACATTTATCACAACTCTTCACGAATAAGTGCACGTCCTTAAATAAAGTGGGCCAGTAAAAACCTGACTCAAGAACTTTTGCCGTAGTCCGGTCTCCCTTAAAATGTCCTCAATAAGGTGATGAATGACACTTTTCTATGATACTAAAAACCTCTACTTCAGCAACACACCTCCGGATAATTTGATCTGAACAGATTTTATATAGGTATGGATCATCCCAAAGGTAGTATTTCACTTACTGGAGGAACCTTTTCCTTTGTTGATAATCCATATCTGGATGTAATATATTACTAACTATGTAATTCACATAGTCAGCATACCATGGTATACGACCCTCAGCGACAGCTAATATCTGCTCATCTGGGAAATTTTCTCTTATCTCTACTTGTTGATTTCTCTCATCACTTTGTTCTAATCTCGATAAATGATCGGCTATTTGATTCTCCGCCCCTTTTCGGTCCTTGATTTCAAGGTCAAATTCCTGAAGTAAGAGCACCCATCTAATCAGTCTAGGTTTGGCGTCTTTCTTCTCCACAAGATACCGGATGGCCGAGTGATCCGTGTAAATTGTCACCTTAGAGTTAATTAGGTACGATTGAAATTTGTCAAAGGCAAACACGACCGCTAAGAGTTCCTTTTTGGTTGTTGTATAGTTTACTTGAGCGTCAATAAGTGTTTTGCTAGCATAATATATGGTGTGAAAAAATTTATTACGAACTTGACCTAAAACCACACCAACAACATGATTGCTAGCATCACACATAAGCACGAATGGAGAAGAAAAATCTGGGGCAACAACGATAGGAGATGAAATTAAACTTTCCTTCAACGTTGTAAAAGCTTCAAGACAATTTTCATCAAAAAGAAAGGGAGTATCTTTTTCCAATAAATTGCATAATGGTTTAGAGATTTTGGAAAAATCTCTAATAAAACGCCTGTAAAACCGGCATGACCCAAAAAACTACGAATCCCTTTTACATTTGAGGGAGGGGGAAGATTCTTTATAACATCTACCTTTGCCCGTCAACTTCTAATCCTTTGCTAGAGACCTTGTGGCCCAGCACAATACCCTCTCGTACCACGAAATGGCACTTTTCCCAATTCAATACTAAATTAGTCCTAACACATCTGTCTAGCACTTTCTTTAAAACTTCTAGGCAGTTATTAAATGATGATACAAACACCGAGAATTCATCCATGAAAATTTCAATGCCTTCATTATTCATTACCCGCTAACTTATCCAAGACTTGATCGATAAATGGTAACGGGAAGTGGTCTTTCCTAGTGGACTTATTAAGTTTTCGATAGTCCATACATATCCTCCACCCTGTTACTGTTCTTGTAGGAATCAACTCATTATTTGCATTTTTAATTACAGTTAAACCTCCCTTCTTCGACACACATTGCACTGGACTAACCCATTTACTATCCGAAATGGGATAGATGATACCGGCGTCTAGCCACTTAATTATTTCCTTCATAACTACCTCCTTCATAGGAGGACTAAGCCTACGTTGGTGCTCAATTTAACCAGTAGCATTATCTTCTAAGAGTATTTTGTGCATACAGATCGAGGAACTAATTCCTTTAATATCAGATATCGTCCACCCCATTGCCCCTTTAAATTCTCTCAATACGTCCAGTAGTTTCTGTTCATTTTCTTGTTCTAAATAAGCGTCAATGATAACAGGAAGAGTGTTGCAATCGCCAAGAAAAACATACTTCAAGTGTTCGGGTAGAGATTTTAATTCTAAAGTAGGTGGCTCTATTATAGATGACTTAAGAATTTTAGGGTCACTTGGCCTAATTATTTCTTCAAACCTTTGAGCACAAGGTAACTTTTCTAGTGTCTCTAAAACATTAACACATTCTTCCATCTCAAGATCTCCTTCCAAATCTTCATTAGTTAATAATGATAGAAGTCTTTCTTCAAAATTATTTTTGTCTTTGATTAATTGGTTTTGAATTTCAACTTCTTCCATGGAATAGCAATTCTCCTTATCATCTGGAAATTTGATTGCTTTAAGAATGTTGAAAGTGATTTCTTCTTCATTTACCCTCATTGTTAGTTCACCCTTTTGTACATTTATTAAAGTTCTCCATGTGGCTAAAGAGGGCCTACCTAAGATAATTGGGACATCTTTGTCCTCCTCCATATCAAGGACAACAAAATCAGCTGGAAAAATAAATTTTTCCACCTTCACTAGAACATCTTCGACAATTCCCTTAGGATATGCCAAGGTTCTATCCGCAAGTTGGAGGGTGAGAGATGTTCGAGCAATCTCTTCGAGAACTAAATTCTTATAAATAGAGAGTGGCATTAGATTAATGCTCGCTCCTAGGTCACATAATGCTCTACCCGAGAATTTCATTCCTATAGAACATGGAATGGTGAAGCTACCCGGATCTTTTAGTTTAGGGGGTAACTTGTTTTGTAAAATGGCGCTACATTCTTCAGTTAATGCAACTATCTCCTTATCCTCAAATCTACTTTTCTTCGATAAAATATCCTTCATGAATTTTACGTAACTTGGCATTTGTTCCAACGCCTCCGCAAAAGGAATATTAATAGTTAATTTCTTAAAAACATCCATGAACTTCTGAAATTGCTTCTCTAATTTCGTTTTAGCCAACCTAGAAGGGAAGGGTGGTGGTGGATAAATTATTTCTTTCTTCTTATTTGGTAGATTTTCCACGTCTACTATTTCAGGTTCTCTATTGTCTATGTTCCTTTCTTCGATTTCAGATTTGTACGGCTTCTTCATTTTATTAAGACCCTCATCTTCTTTAATCCTCTCTAACAAACCGTCACCACTAGAAATCTCTAACCCACTTCGTGTTGCTATAGCCTTACAGTGACTATTTAGATCTTGTTGAGTTGGATTTGGTGTTGTATCAGATGGCAAGGATCCAACTGGTCTCTGACTAAGCGCATTAGCTAGTTGACCCAATGTGGAGTCCATAGATCGAAGGGTTGATTCAATACCAACTATCCTAGACTCATTCTTTTGAAACATACCCCAAATGAATTCGTCTGTTATTTTTCTAGAATTTACTTGATTACTATAGTGAGGATTCGGTAGTTGATTTACATTTTTGTTAACTCCTGATGATTGTGTCATTCCTTGGTTATTCTTCCAAGAAAAACTCGGGTGATTCCGCCATTCAGGATTATAGTGATTTCCAAAGCCGGGTGGTCCTTGTCTTGGTTGTCCACCTACATAATTTGCTTCCTCCGTTACTTGATTCAGTTGCTCTACTGTTAATGGTGCACCACATGTAGAGTTAGACATAGAATCTAGTCTTTTATTTATTGTATTAAATTGTGCCGCCATTTGAGCCGCTAACAAAGTAATTTGATCTACTTGATGAATACCGGCCGGATGGTTATTAATTTGCCTTTCGAATTCTTGGTAATTGTTAGAAGTAAGATCTTCTAAAATTTCCAAAGCATCTTCTGGATATTTCTTTAATAAAGACCCTCCCGCAGCTCCGTCAACTAGGATCATCGTAGTGGTTTGTAACCCGTTATAAAAAATGGTGACTTGTTGGTGTTGGGCCAACCCGTGATGCGGACACTTCCTAAGCATTTCTTTAAACCTTTCCCAAGCTTCATAAAGTGTTTCGCCATGGTTTTGGACAAAAGTGGTGATGTCCCTAACCAACTTAGCCGTTTTAGAAGGTGGGAAGTATTTATTTAGAAATTTCTCTTCCAATTGATCACAAGTAGTGATGGAACCAGGAGGTAGAGAGTTAAGCCAATCTTTAGCCCTACCCTCCAAAGAAAATGGGAATAACCTCAGTTGAATAGCTTCATCTGAAGCCCCATTTACCTTGTACATATCACAGATTTCTAAGAATGTTCTTAAATGAGCGTTTGCATTTTCATGATTAAGACCCCCAAACTTATTATGTTGTATTAGTTGCATTGTGGTAGAGTCTATTTTAAAATTATTAGCGGCGATTATGGGTCGCGCTATACTAAATTGCAAACCTCCTCTTAACGGCGTGTTATAGTCGTGACAAGTCATTCGCGGTGCATCATTTTGAACATTATGACCGTTGTGTTCGACCAGACCATTAGGGTCCACCTGACCCTCATGATCGTTTGCATTACCTTGCCGATTATTATCCATCTCTTGATGAATAATATTTCTTGCTCCTCTAACAGTTTGCCTATTCCGTCTAAAAGTACATTCGATTTCTAGATTCAAAGGTAATATTTCAATGTTACGAAACCGGGACATACACTAGACAAAAGTTCAGAGCGAAATAATATAAAACTTGGTCTCTATTTACTAAGAGCTCACTAATATCGTAAGAAATAAACCGTTAGATAGCCGCCTCCCCAGCTACGGCGCCAAAAACTTGATACGCCAAAAGTGTATATACACAAGAGTACGTGCCGTACAAGTAATATAAAATGAGTAAGATCGTCCCTCGAGGAAGTTAATATTCTAACGCTTATGAGTATTAGCTAACTCTTTTCTTTAAATCCAAGTTAAGTAATTCGATTGGTTTGATAAAACTAACTTACCGAAAATTTAAAACTAACTTTAAAACTAAAATTACTTAAGTTATCTTTAATCAAATTTGGGAGAAAAGAACCTCTTATATTGCTTTCCTAGGTCTGTTGTGATATTTGCTTAAGTAAACCGTTGCGTTATATTTGTTTTACTATCTTGCACGATTAAAAACTAGGAATCATAATCTCTCGATCCTTGAATTCCCTTAACCTAGACTTCTGTAGTTATTTCTAACTTAGAAAAATTAAAGGTAAATTAAATTGCTCAAATCGCTCTTGCTAATAAGGTGATGGAATCTCTTCCTCTCTCTTTTATTATATCAAAATTATGATGCAAACACACCGCTCCTCTCTCGAATCTCGCGGCGTAACATAGAAGTGAAAGATTTAAATTAGATATCTATGCGACTCATCTCTCGAATCTCACCGCATAACATTAAGTAATTATCTTAAGTACATCGTGATTCCTCTCTCGAATCTCACCACGAAGCATTAAAGATAAACATTATTCAAATCCTTCAAAATAAGTCATAACATTGATAAAGATAGCAACCCAAGAAATCATACGGAGAAATTATAAATTAAACATCACAACAAAACCTAGTACTCACAACACACAAGATATGAAGATTTAGTTCATGTTCCTGGAAATGAAAAACCAAACTAGAAAGATCTTACAAGACATTGTTCAGAGTCTAGAAATTAGCGCAGGAACAGTCCTCTCGATTTATCTTCTTTTCCTTCTCCACTGCTCATAATTTTTTCTTCACCCAGAACATTCGAAAAGTTCCAGGTTATCTCCCTCTTAAAAATTCCCCCTAAAACTGTGCAAGAAAACTGTTTTTAATGCTTGCATGCTCCCGTATTTTCCCTGAAAAGGTGCGTCCTTTCATAAAGAAACGGCTGACCCACTTTCGGTTTTGGAAAATCTGTACGTTTTACTTCAGCAAAATTAATTTGAACCGCCATGTTATGATCAGGTCATGACCAAGCTGCTGCAAACCGCCCAGCACTTTAATTCCATCTTACGCTTGCCTATTTTCTTCATGGATTTCTCAGATTCCTGCACACATATATTACACATTTGACGATAAAAATGTCCAACGTCAAAGATATAATATTTATTAGTCAATTGATCGTTATCTTTCGTATATTTTCTCAATATTCACTAAAATAATAGAGTTAATAACTTCTTTTTGAGAAGTTATCACTGTATCACTGACTTGATATTATTAGTTCACAATTGGTAAGAGTGTTGTCTAATACCACTTACTTGATCTCATTACTGTGCAATACAAGGAATTCTAGAAGTTCAAGAAAATTTCTTCGATTACTAGATTCTGTAAACTGTTGATTAAATCTCTAAACTGATCTGGTGTCGAATAGAAATATAGAATAATAGAACTTCTATTAACAAATTATATGATCCATGATCACTAAAACTAAACTCGTAGAAAATAAAAAAGAAACTAACTGCTAAATTAGATATAGAACTTGTAGAAAGTCAATCCTGGATCACTAAAAATTGGCAAAAATTTTATATCCATGTCCCGGACTCCGGGACAATCTCTATAGAGATCGAATGGAGCTCCATGGAGATAGAAACGGTTTCATTTTTTGATTACGGTTTTTTATTTTAGATCTCAACCATTGCTTTGTTTACGTGACAATATGTCACGGGTCCCGAACTCTGATTTCAAAAAGGGACCTGGGTGTAAAAATCTAAATTGAACTTACAGAGATGCTAAAAAAAGAAACTAAATGTTCAATCAAAAAATAACTTGTAAAAAGAAATTAAATTCTAAATGCTTATGGATGTAAAAAAACTAAATTGAACTTACAGAGATGCTAAAAAAAGAAACTAAATGCTCAATCAAAAAATAACTAGTAAAAAGAAACTAAATTCAAAATGCTTAATTTAGATACAGAACATGCTGAAATCTGAACTCAGGTTCATGCAGATACTCGGGCATGTGTATATAAAAGTCTATATAGCATTTAAAAATCTAATTAAAAAACTTTTAGTTCAGACAGAGATACTGAAAATTGAACTTACAGCGAGTTATAGAGGAGCTGAAGTCTAACTGGCGGAATTGCTGAAGGATCAACCGTCGACGGGGCAGAATTGCCTGCTCGTTGTCCTCGTCTCCTCGAAGCAGAAGGATGGAGAAGAAGAATCCGGTGATGTCGCCTGCTCGTGCTCCAGAATTAGTTTTCCTTTCTAGTTTCTGCGGACTGAAGGACCCAGAAATCACACGGTCAATCACTATATATTTATGAAAATATGGGATCCACTACACCATATCATGCATATGGTAGCGCTCAAAAACCTCTACTATATATGAAAAAACCGCTATTGTAGGGTTATGGTAGCGGTTGTGCGTGTGTTGCATCTGCCGTCGTGGTCGTAGGGTATGGTAGCGGTTACACAATGTATTGTGGCGTCTTTGAGACCGCTACCATTGGTACATCTATTGTAGCATTTATGGTTTTCAATGGTAGCGGTTATTGAATTCATTTATTATAGCATTTTAATAAATTCATTTATTTCCTATTAAATTGAATAAAAATAAACATATGAGACAATAATAGAGATAATATCTATTTTGTAAAAGAATTCAAATAATTTTTTTTTATTAATAGTAAAAAGGTGGGAGATAGCCCAAACCCTTCAATATAATCAATATATATAGATTGATCACTTAATTATTTTTATTAAACCCAATACATGAAAAAACATATATAGATCTCTTTCTTTTTCACGGGCTCATCCTTCTTGACTTCTTCCTTATTCGAAGCCTCCTTTGGTGCATCATTCTCTCATACCTAAAACAAATTAAAAGACGTATAAATTAGAAACAAGAAACCTAAAACAAAATAAAAATAGTTTTATCATTGATCCCACTGAACGCATCAACATGGAACATAATTTACAACATTTATATGTGACAAATTCATAAATAAAACTATTAGGACTATAATCATTACAACTACTATCATAAATTACACCAAAATGACAATAAAAATGCAAGTTATCACGGTGTGTAAGAAATAGAATTGTTAAGGACCCACTCTAATAACATCTTTTCTTTAAAAGATTGTCTATGCTTGAACGCAAGGAATAAAATTGATACAGCTCAAAATCAACATGGTGATGAAATTAACCAAAATTTGAATAACTAAATTTCCTATCAAATAAAAAGAGCTAAAAGTTATATTTTCTTTTAGGCTCAAGATCATAATCTTGGTTGCACGGAATTGATTTCTTCGAAGAACTGGAGGGGTGGACTAGAAGTGATATTAGGAGTAGTGTTAATGGCAAAGAAGAAAAATATAATTACATTGCTGATAGTTTAGATGATTTGTCTAATTCAAAGCACAAGATGTTTGAAGACATTAGAGAAATAGCCATTTGGAGATTGAAACTGATGAAATGGTTCAGGAGATCCAAAGCACAACAAACATCGCAAGCAGGTTATCTAAAGAGTAAACAACTTTCAATTCTATACAAAACTAATAAGAGTAGAATATGTAACTATTATGCTCAATAAGTTGCAGTCAGTCAAACAATGTTACAATAAGTTTAAAATGTTGTTTACAATTTCAGAAAATTTGTTTTGCATGTTGATTACCGTGTGGATTAGTCTTCAAATTTTCCATGCAGTTGGTATCTCGCCAAGCACCACTCACTTGCTGCAGAAAGAGATCACAACAGAGATATCATCAACAATGAACAACTTGAAGTAGATAACACTACAGAGAACACAACTGAGATATCACCAACGGTATACAATTTGCACAGAGATTAAGTTTGAGAAGGAAGAGATGGAGGACTGACCATCGGGCACGTCATTATAGTTGTTTGCAATATTTGAAGGACTGACCATCATCTTCAAAGACCAGGTATTACCAAAAGATTGAGTCCCGCCAATACATGTTAATCCCCACATCATTCAAGCCATTCATACATAGCTTGCATCAGTCAGCCTCCCATCAAGTACTTGCCAGGTCATAGTATTCATCCTACAACATTGGATTTGTGAGCAGAGCAATAAAATGTTAAAAATTAACGGTAATGGCATGGGTAGTTGTAAAAATGACATTGAAGACTATGCAATTACTATGGTGTAAGATGATAGTAATTGTAAAACTATATTAATATACGAATATGGCTCAATAAAATTTAGTGGATGACGTAGCAGGGAAGAACTTGATCCATATAAAACTTAGTAATTCAAATACACCTAGATCCAAAGAAGAAGAAATCAGGGGAGAAAAGCGAGCACCTGCGAAATCACGACCTTGATAGAGAGCGAAAAAAGCAGCGTGCTGGAGATCAGTTTTGCAAAGGATAGCAAGATGGATTTCTTTGAAGCCGAGAAGGATGGTGAGAGGGAAAGCGAGCGTCCGCAGGATTCTGCAGACAAAAATTCCCACATTAGTGATTGCATGCAAAAAAAATTAAGCCAATTCTGCACAAAAAAATTCCACACCGTATAAACCATTTAATAAGCCAATCAATGCAGTGACAATATTAACAGAAATATTTCAAGAAGTATAAAAAAATTAATTCAAAAGAAGTTTATTCATATATAAAATTTTGACAATTAGTCTTTGTGGAGAGGCAATTTTACCTTCATATACTCAACAAATGGGAAGGAAAGATGTGGGCCAACTTGCAATCTCAAAAAAAACTTCATCAACCTTATCCTCCCACAACCATGAACAAAAGGCAAGTCCAAAATATTATCATCATGCTGCGTTGTGGGAGCCACAACTTGAGATCTCAAACTCTGTACAGTTCTGCATGAGTGGTTGCATACCAAAACAACAAAAACTACCCCTTCTTAACTTCCCAGTCAAATTTCTTCCACAGGAACATGTTCCACCATTTGCATATCATCGACATTCAGATCTTGAACTGGACATTGAATAGGATTACCAGCTTCCCAATTGGGCTTAGACTCCCATTTTGGCTCAGAGCCCTATCCTGATATCAACACGTCATCCTAATCTTGTAGCATTAAATGTTCAAGATAAAGATAATAATCGTTGTTGATTATTCTAGACAACATTATAACAACCTTAATTTGTAGAGTTTAACTGCATAGTCAAATTATAGCATTACCCGTAGAGAAATTAATCATGGAATATTATAAGTAATTTGAATACAAATTTAAAATCTCCATTAAATAGAATCTAATTAATACCAAATGAAGAGCATCAAACATGTAACAGAAGCATACCTTTGAAGCCCTATGGAGCACATCATGAATGTTTTCAATTCCTCCAAAAGTGTGGATAAACTTCCCAAGAAGAACTGCCATAAGAAGCAAAGTAGCACCATTTGGTATTGCTCCAACAGATTACTGGGTCATGAGAAAGAAATCAACATTAGTAACTGAGTTTATCTGAATTGATCGATCTTAAGAAAGTATGTATCAATTTCATCCACCCGAATAATGTGTATGTACTGTCAAAACATGGGTGTTGAGCTTCTTATGGCATTGTGGTGCTTACCCAAATCGTCGTCTGGTTGCATTGTGGAGCTGGCGAGCCCAAACGGTGAGATAGAAAACCTCCCTTGTGAGCTGGAGATCCCTTCTTGCGAGCTAGAGATCCCACGGAGCTGACGGGGAGGAGGGAGGAGAGGGGCTCGACTCCTCCTTGCTCCAGGCCGGCGGGGAGGAGGGAGGAGAGGGCTCGGGGCGGCGTTTTACCTGCTCCAGGCTGACGGGGAGGAGGGGCGACGGGAGAGGGAGAGGCGACGGGAGAGGGAGAGGCGACGGGAGAGAGGGAGGAGAGGGATCGGGGGGGCTGCTCTGTGCAACGAGAGGGAGAGGGAGGGTTGTTTCACGCGATCTAAGAGGGAGGGAGGGAGATCGGGGAGAGGGAGGGTTGCTTAGGGTTTTAGGTTTTATTCTAAACCTAGCAAAGCACTATCCGCAGGCCATAACCTATATTCGCACCCTATAACCTCTATTCGCACCCCAAAACCAATTTTAAATAAATTGAGGCGTTACAAAATAAGCCAGTGTGTGAAAGTAATGCGGAAGAGCGCCTCTTCTGCCGCCAATTACTTGCGAGCTTTAAAATTACGGGATTCAAAATAAATTTTTTTGGGTGGCTTCGATGAAAGGGGAGGTATTTGTTGGAGGGTTCAGATTTATGTAGGGGCTCCTAGAAAGCCCAAAGGCCTCCCAAAAGAACTTTCTTCTAGCAATAAATAAATCAATTAACCTGGAACTCTAGAAGGGTTTAACCCACAGGTCATGTCAAAGGCAAAATTAATCCTTAAGTGTATAGTAGCGTTTATTTATCTATAAACGCTACCATAAATATCTTTTGGCAGCGTTTACTTAACCGTTACCATATGCATGATATGGTGTAGTGATCTAATAAACATAACTCAATATGTTCAAACAAATTCCATCAATTCATATAATTTTATAATTATGTCAACAAGACGGATGATTTAACATCCTAAGAAAACCCTTATTAAGTTTGGGTAATGATATGTGCAGATCGTTTTTGGCTAATGACAAATCCATGATTTGAAAATTTAAGTATTTTTTCTCCTCCTCATTTCCACTAAGGGCAGCCCGATCATTTCCGTGTTGGAACCGATGGAATATACTGTCGGTGGCAAGCTTTTCGAGTTATTCTTCCGCGCAGCAGAGATTCCGCTCTTCATTCCCTATTCAGGCGCAGCCTTAGGGGATTTGTCGTTCATCGCCACCTCGATCCAAAAAGAAACGTAGCAAATGGTATCAGAGTATTTGTTCCTCCGACCGCCAAAGATTTCATGTCGATACTCCCGGACCGCCACATCATCCTTATTCTGGAGGCCTTAGATTGTCTCGATAAGTCATTCGACCGCCTGTACCAAAAGATCGACGGGCTCCCGCTCGCTATACCATCTTAGCCGCCACCAGCAACGCCAACGCCGCTGCTGCCATCGCCGCCACCAATACCGCCGCCGCCACACCATCGTTGTCGTCGTCAACGTCATCGCCGCCAACTCCAACGTCATCGTCGCCGCCGCCAATGCGATCGCCGCCGCCGCCAGCACCATCGCCATCGTCACCGCCGCCAACGCCAATTTGATTTGATATTAAAAGTCTCGGTCAGACATTAACATTCTCAGACAGTTATTAACTCTGAGCTGTCATTAGCCAAAATAGATTTGCCCATATCACTTCATCAAATTTCCACAATTTAATTATTAATTTGAGTAATATTTAACTTCATCAAATTTCAATGCTTTGGTCCAAAGAAATTGAACGAACAAAGGAAACGGGCAGAGCCCACGTCACCCCCCTCGTTACGGAAACGGTGGCTCAATTTTTAAATATTTAAAAAACGATACTTACACGGCAACACCACCGCGGACTCATCATGCCACCCGGTGGCCAACCGTTTCCGGCTCCCCTGTAGCGCCCGTGTAGCCTACACAGCCTGGCCCACCGCGTCAGCCAGAAGAGCGCCTAGCGACGGAACCCTGGCCGAAGTAGCAGAAATGAGAAAACCCCTAAACGTGAGCTCGCACTCTTTCCAAATTCCATTTCCTCTCCCAAATGGGATCCGCCCACCCTCGCCATCCTCCCCGGCCCCCTCCGACGCCGGAAAACATTCCGACGGAACAGCGATGCGGACAAACCACAGCCGAGTGCGCCGCCGCCTGCGCGCTCTGCATCTGCTGCCCGCTCGCGCTGGTCTGCTGCAGCCTGCGGTTTCCATTCCGCGCCGCTCGCCGGCTTAAAAGGGCTGCCTCTTCCTCCTTCTCCTGCTGCGTCCGCCGTCGCAGCTTTTCGGGCTTCTCCTCTTCTTTCTCCGACATTGATTTCGACGCCGATCGTCCGCCAATTTGCGGCGTCAATCCGCAAACGCCGGAGAAGAAATCTAGGTTTCCGTTTCCTCTCTGGCCCTGGAGATGCTCTCGCCACTCCGATGCTACCCAGTAGTTATTTTCTCTTTCGAAATTTTTGAGGGGCATGAGTCATGGGATTGGAGCTATCCGATTAGGGCTAATTAAGGCTTGATTATATCTTATTGCTCCTTGATTTGAGCAACATTTTGTCCTGTGATTTTTGCGAAGGACTGTTGATAAAGATCAAGCTCAGCAGAGAAGAAAGGGATTTGTTGATATGTCAATAGATTTTTTTTTTCTTTCTTTGTATAGCTTTTCTATGCAAAGTGTAAAGATTTTTTTATTTCATACATAATTCCTTGAATTCCTTCAATCTAAGCATGCCTTTAGGCGAAGGTCACCGTCTTAGACGGTGTACTTCGCGACTCACGAAAGGTTGTATTTTTCAAAACTCAACGGCTATTATAATTAGGTCGTTGATATTCGCACTACAAGTATGGATATGCGCACTCAGTTTTGGCTTTTTTTAGGGTTTTACGAAAGCCTATACGCACTCGCCGCTTTCTTTTTCGCCGACACAAGTATCGCCGGCATTGGATTCGCACTCACTGCTCACCTTCTTATTTCGTGATCCTGAACCCGTGCTCATCTTCCTCCTCACGGTCGACCTCAGCATTGGATTCGCCGGCTCATCCGCATCTCCTGTAGATATCGTAATGGAGATTTTCAACAGCATAAATGACTCATAATAATGGAGATTTTCGGTTTAAACCACTGCTCATCTTCCTCTTTCACGATCCCGAACAGTGCTCGGCTTCCTCTTGTGCGAACCCGAACCAGTGCGCTTCTAACCACCGGACAGACTCCTCTTTCGCGCTTCTGCAGGTATAGCTAGCTTATGTTATTATTTCGGATTTTGTTTTTTTTTTCTGATCCTTTGTTTGTGGTATTTATGGTTGTGTACACATTGTTCCCAGATTTTTAGGATTATGCCCATTGTTCTCAGATTATTTAGGATTGTGCACATTGTCTTTTTTAGATATCTCAAGCCCACAAAATGTCATCGAACGATTTGGAAATTGCATGTGTAGCTATAACCGGTATGGAGATGCACATTCTGCTTTTTTTTTCAAAATACAAAAATTCATTTGTTTGCGGATAACAAATCTGTTTGCGGATATTTTTTTAAAAAAAACTGTAGTGCGGATAACAAATAGTTGCGGATAGCCAAAACTGTAATGCGTATATCAATGGTATGGATCGCTCAAGATTCGTCAACTGCTGGAATGATTTGCAAGCAAGCTGTCATTTGTAGTTTTTTTTTGGCAAAATTATGAATTCACTCCCTATCTTTTGGGACCTTTGTGAATAGGTCATAAATCTTTAAATTTTAAGATTTTGGTTTTCAAGCCTTACAATTTTAAAATTTACGACTAATTTCATAAGAGAGTTGATATTAGCAATCCGGAGCTGGCTATTCACAATCCCTCACTATTCGTTGTTCATAAATTTTATTTGTAGTCCAAAATTATATTTGCACCCCACTTCCATCTCAAAAGTGAAACACTTTGCTGATTTATTAAGTACTAGAAGCCTAGAGAAATATTTTAAAGACTCAAACAATTAAAAAACCTAGCAGGAAAACAAGTTAAATGACATGCATAGAGGAATTAATTCTAAAACAAGTTAAATGACATGCAAACCTTCCTCTAATCAGAAAAATGACTGTTTTTTGGATTTTTGTTAGATAATTTCCTTATTTTTTGAAGGTGAATCAAAGAGGGGAAATATGACGTGACCGATAGAACTACAGCTAGGGTGTAGACAATGAGTGGAGAGATGGAGAGGAGGAGATTATTCGATGGGGTACGATTAATGAGAATTGGACTGCAAATATAATTAGGATTTTTTACAAAATTTGGGGTGCTATTAGAGTTGAACTGCTAATATCAACTCTCTTTCATAAAGATCCTAAAAATTAGGAACTGAATTCATGATTTACATAATTTTTTATCCATTAATATGCAGAAATTGTCCTAAAATGTTGCAAGTGTCTTGAAACACTGAAACAGTACAGAAAATGCTGAAAATTTCAACCTTGAAATAGAAAAAAACTATTTATATTAGTAGTACTAGCAATCTTCCACAGAGCTACCCTGTCGAGAGCATGTCCACCCATGCTTTTTTTTATTCTTCTAAATGCAGAAATTTAATAAAGTGAAATAAAATTATGTAAATTGTTAATAATTCATTAGGGTCCGTTCGTTTGGACGGAATTGGCTTTTCAAAATTGGCATTGACGATTAGAAATTCAATTCAAGTGTTCGGCGCAACGAAATTTACGAGGATATTGGCTTTTATATGAAAACTCATGGCTTTGACTTTGAACTAAAAAATCAAATCGCCAATTCTTACCTCCACCCACGAGTTTTCCGCATAATCGAGTGTTTTTGCCAGAGTTTTCCGGCATACGCGAGTGGTTTCCTGCCGGGAGTGGGTTTTTTCGGCCAGGCGCGTGTTTTTCGGTCAGCGCAATTTTTCCACTCAGGCATTTATTTTTTGCCCAGTCTGGCGTTTTTCGCCCGGGCGCATGTTTTTCGATCGGCCGTGGGTTTTTTCGGCCGGCCGTGCAATTTTCACCCGGGCGCGCTTTTTTCGCTCGAACGCATTTTAACCCGGGCGCGCTTTTTTCGGTCGGTCGTGAGTTTTTCGGCTTACGCGCGTGTTTTCCTGTCGGGAGTGTTTTGCTCGGGCGCATTTTTTTTACCCGGGCGCGCTTTTTTCGCTCAAACGCGATTTTTCGGCCCAAACGCGATTTTTCCGGCCGAACGCGGTTTTTCCGGCCGAACGCGGTTTTTCCGGTCGAACGTGATTTTTCCGGTCGGAAGCGAATTTTCTGGCCGGGCGCGATATATTTTTCGCGGACGCGATATTTTTTGCCAGACGAGATTTTTTCTCCCGAGCGCATTTTTTTTTCGCCCGTACGCGTTTTTTTGTCGGGCGCGAATTTTACGCCCGGGCTCAGTATTTTTCCCTCGGGCGAGATTTTTTCCCCCGGGCGCGTTTTTTTTGCGCGGTCGCATTTTTTTCTCCTGTGCACGCCCGATCGCATTTTTTCGACAAGTATTTTGCCCGATCGCATTTTTTCCACCGGGGCAAAAAATGAGATTTTTTCCCCGGGGCGCGTTTTTTTCGCCTGGGAAAAATCACGCTCGGGCGAAAAAATTGCGCCCGGGTGAGAAAAATGCGCCCGGGCGAAAAAAACGCGCCCCAATGAAAAAACGTGACCGGGCGAAAAAAACGCTCTCGGGCGAAAAAAAATGCACCCAGGCGAAAAAAACGCCTCGGGCGAAAAAATCGCGCCCGGGCGAAAAAAAACCCGCCCGGGCGAAAAAAACATGCCCGGGCAAAAAAAATGCGCCCGGGCGAAAAAAACGCGCTTGCGCGAAAAAAAGCGACCGGGCGAAAATAACGCGCCCGGGCGAAAAAATCGCGCCTGAGCGAAAAAAATGCGCCCCGGCGAAAAAACGCGACCGGGCGAAAAAAACGCGTCCGGGCGAAAAAAATGCTATCGGCCGAAAAAAACGCGTCAGGGCGAAAAAAACGCACCCGAGTGAAAAAAATCACGCCCGGGCGAAAAAAATGTGCCCTAGCGAAAAAAACGCGTCCGTGAGAAAAAATTGCAGTCGGGCGAAAAAATTGCGCCCGAGCGAAATCAACGTGGTCGGCCGAAAAAAATCAAGCCCGGGCGAAAAAATCGCGCCCGGGCGCGGGATTTTCACCCCGCAGGATTTTCGCCCGGGCGCGCGTTTTTCGCCCGGAAAAAAAGTGTGCACCTGGGCGAAAAAATTACGCTTGGCCGAAAAATGCGCGTCGTAAAACGTATTATGCAAATTAATGCGTTCGGCGTTAACGCATATTTTGAGTATTATAAAATTATTGTATAATGTAAATTCCAATACCAATTCCATTGTTCAGCCGAACAACTTTTGTGCCTCAATTCCAATTCTGTTGACTGAATTCAATCTTACGGCCGAACAACAAAATTAGATTTCTGTACAAAGCCAATTCATGTAGATATTGGTTTTTGTCGAAAAGCCAATTTCAGAAAGCCAATTCCGTTCAAACGAACGGACCCTTATCTTTTTTCTCCATATTTAATAACTCCTTAATCTTTAGAAATAGTTGTAAAACCCTCTTTATCTTTTTCATCATAGTCAATAACCGCATAATCTTTAGAAATAATTGTATAACTCCTTATCTTTTTTATCATAGTCAATAAACCTATAATCTTTATAAATAGTTTTATAACTCTCATAATTTAATATTAAGTAGTTTAGTACAACAACAACAGCAACACTCAAGCATTTATCCCATCATAGTGGGGTCGGCTATACAGATCCTCTGTCTCCATTGCGCCCTATCTTTAATCATAGTCTCACTAATGCCTAAGTACATAATGTCTTTCCTTATAGTTTCATTCCAAGTCATTTTTGGTCTACCCCTCCCCCGTTTGACATGTCTAGTGGCTAAACTCTCACAATGCCTAACATGTGTTAGTGCGCTCGAAGCATCCACGTGACTGTCAAGTTTGGAACAGCTTACTCGTTGCCCCTAGCATGGTATTTATAGGCGAACCCTAAATCCTGGCGGGTAAGTGGATTCCTATCGGATCCAAACCAAAACACCAAGTATCTTGATATGCACTCATACATGGCTCTCATCTATCTATATGCAAGTCCAAGAGATAGTTATTCCCAAAACCCACTAAGGTGATGGGGGAAGAGTGGGAGAGTGGGCAAACCCACAATCTCCGCAACCAACCGCCTATGCAAGACCGCGCGCAACCGTGATGCCCACAGCCACGCGCACTACCGCGCGGCGCTACCACGCGGTAACGTGCAGGCGACACCCCCGAGTGGGGTGCGGCCTAACCGCACCCCTTGTGGGGTGCGGCCAAGCCGCACCCCTCTCCGCAGCGGGGTGCAGCCAAGCCCCCTCCCCCCTTCCGCATGGGGGCTCGCAGAGGTCTCGGTCGAAGTCACGCCCCTCGTCGGGTGCGACCCGAGCCCAGTCCCCCTTTTGGGGGCGCGAGTCCTCATTCCTCCGTCCGCTCAGAATGCTCTGCGCTCATAGCATGCCCAGAACACTTCCGTGTTCGTTGCACCCCCAGAACACTTCCATGTTCGTTGTACGCCCAGAACACTTCCGTGTTCGTTGCATGCTGATGAGTCCAGTTTATATAGGGGTTTTCGGACTCATCTGGGCTTGTTTTCACGCACATGCACTTCACTTTCTGCACATTATTGCTTATATTTCACTTGAACACATTTCTTCACGAAGTGCTCATTTTGGCCCATTTGTGGTGTGCAATTGCGCACTATTCTGTTGGGGGTAAGCACATGATGATCCTCATGTCTTTATTTTGTTGTTATTATATATTTCTGTGTGCTGGTGGTATGTTCCCCAGCTTGTTGGTTTATATTGCAGGTGGGCAGATCTTCATGCTATGGGAACTGTAACATGGAGAAATCGCACGGTCGTGCGATTCCTTGACGCACGATTTCATCGACCGTGCGATTCCTGCAGTACTTATAAATGGTGATCTACCCCGGCTCATGCGTTTTGTTCGCGCACGGTCAATTTTGATCGTGCGTGAGCAAAAGCGTACGAGTTTCCCTCTTTTATCTAAGAATTTATGTCATTTTGCAATTTTCCAGATCGCACGGTCGTGCGTTTATCCTTCACGCACGATCTGGTCGATCGTGCGCGTTCATTTGCGGCCCAAAACATCATTCTGAATTTGGTCGTGCGTTTTTACGCACGGTCGTGCGTTTGGTCGTGCATGAACAAATTCTGCAATCTGTTCTATTTAAACTGCGATTTTTAGGTTTTTCAGGAGCCGAACAGTTCCGCGATTTCTTCCGCCGGAAGGGGCGACTGCTCCATTTTCTTCCACTATTCCTCCCCCTTTTGCCTGAGGCCACCTCGCATCATCCAAGTGCTTCAAGGAGAGGATTCTACACTCATCTTCAACGCCAAGCTAGGAGTTCTTCGCATCGGAGGTGGCCGGATTGTAGTTTACCGGAGAAGACGGGTCCATTGGGAGGAAGTGACAACCCTCCTCTACCCCGGACGATAGTTGGGACCGAGCTAGGACGCGGATTGACAACCCGACGATTCCTTCCGTGAATCTACAGCAAGCCTCCGGATTCGGTCGTATCTCTTGCATTTTTCTCTTCTTAGGTTATTGTTGCTTGCAGTGTAATCTTCTATTTTATGATGATGTTTGTACTCTGCACTTGATTTAATTTGTATTTCATTGTTATGCAATGATACTATTTGTGTATGAGTACTTGAGGTGAGCTCTTGTGGTAGTGTGGGTGTGAGTGTGTGGTTTGGCTGCACTAGCAATTGCTAGGTGTGAGCTTGTTGACGAGGTGCTTGCGACCCTCATTCTGCCGGTGTGACCCACTCCATCCGTAAGCCTACTCTTCCATCCGCCAAGCGAAGCAGTGCATAGCAGCCCGTGTAATCCATCCACCTAGCCAAGAGGTGCTAACGGCCCTCAAAACCTTTCCGCAGTTACATCCACCTCATCCACTTGCCTACTCGCCCTTCCGCGCAGCGAATCGGTGCATAGCGGCCCGTGTAGTAATCCATCCGCCCGGTGAAGCAGTGCGCTCAAGGCCTGCATAGGAGTAGTTGTAGCATTTTCTTTTATTTTCCACAACCAAATCAACCCCCCTCCGCATTGCATCCGACCAAAGGACTTCGATCTCAAGTCCTTCCTCGAACATTAACTCCACCTTACTGTGTTCCTTGAGAGATTCGATACTTGGGGATTTACTTCCTCATATTATTACTTGACAACGACCGGTTCACTGCCGTTTCGTGCCGCAGTCTTGCTACCGCCTATAACGGTGTGCTAGATTTGTGCATCAAGTTTTTGGCGCCGTTGCCGGGGAATACAGACGTGTGAGTTTTCTGGAGAGGGAGAATCAGAGATTAAAGCCCTTCCATTTGTGTATTGCATCCTTTTGTTTTATTTCTTCTTATTCTGTTTTACTGTTTATATTAGGTTGCTCTAGTAAATTTTTGTTAGGTGTATTATTTTGCACAATAGTGTTTCTATTTTGAATCATTTTATCTTCACACTATGTGGGCTTCATTTAATATTCGATGTCGTTGGTGTGGAGATATTTCTCATGCTAGTGATAGATGCCCATCGGGAGATACTGGCCCTAGAACTCATGGCCCAGCATATGGAGCACCGACTTCGTCTGGTACTCCATATGGTGCGTGTAAGTCCTATGGTTATTCTGTCGAGCCTTTACCGTCATACTTCTTTCGGCTTCAGCACCTGCTGTGCCAAGGAAGCCCGCAAGGCAGTGCTTGTTTTGTCAGAGCACGGATCATGCCTTGAAGGATTGTGCTGCATTCCATCGCCAATTGGATGAGGATGACGAGTCGGATATCCGGATCGTCGCGACTCCTACTTCTGGCAGCACACCTTCAACATCCGGTTATGTGTCTGTGCCACCTTCACATTTTGAAGGGTATGGCGTGGACACAGTCACCAGATGTGTGGCTGATCTAGGTTCTGACATGACTGAGCCCATCTCCCCTGTGCATCCATCACCGTGCGTGGATTCGATTCTTTGTGAGGAATCCGTGCTTGACTTTTATCCAAGCACTATTCCTCCCCCTGTTGTGCATACTACATTCGTCTCTAACGACATTGTTGAGGATGTGTCGCAGTGTACAACCCGTATTTGGCGAGTGGGTCCCTCGAGTCAGTTGATGGGACAGGGGTCAGCCAGACCATTCGCCCGTACCAAGATAGGAAAAAGGATCCCCAGATTAGTGGGGGTAGGCTGCAGGCGAGTGGGAGCCTGACGAGTGATGCCTCCACGGACCATTCGCTCAGAGGCTTGATCGTTCGCCCAGTCAGGCGGGAACTCGGCGAGTGGTTCCCTCACGGACCACTCGCCCAGAAGGCAGTGAGGAGGAAATGACCATAATACCCCTTGTGGTCTGCATATAGCCCTTCAGAACAGCGGAGTTAGGCTATTCGTAGACCAATTTGGGGTGCCTTTAGTAAAATTAAAAGGCGGATTCAGGCTATTTACAGACCAGCCTAGGAAAACTATAAATAGACCCTTAAGGGCACCTTGGAGGAGATCCGATTTTTAGAGAATCCTCTCCTCTAGGCTAGTTTTGGTTGGCAGCCAGTGCCCTCCAAGGTGCCCGGTTGAGCTTTGGTTTGGGAGGGGAAGCTCTCTAAGATCTTCCGGGTGTGTGGCGGGACCTCCTCGCTTCAGCCTTGGGTCTATTCCGTTTCCAGCATCCACCGTCAAGAGAGTCTAGTGAGGGAGAAATAAGCATCGGCTACACCCCCAGTGGGACCGAACTCAAGAGACCAGTTGCTGGTTTCAACATTTTTGGTGCGGTGAGCGTGGACCGTAGCCGGTGAAAGAAAATCCCAAGCTGGTTTCGATGACAGGAGATGGAGGGAATGGTTCTGACTCAGGTCACTCGCAGCCACCCGCGGCGGGAGAGTGGCTGGAGATGTTTGAGAAGTTCAAGCGAGAGGTCCTGCAGACGGTTCTCGCGGCGAGGACCGAGTGCGAGGCCCCGGTGGTTCCAGTGGTCCCGCCTTTGCGGATTGGCGAGAACGCCCCGGGGCAGCGACCGGGAAAAGAGGTGCCAGCAGAAGGCAGTGCGCGGGACCTCCCCGGACGGCAGTTGTTCAGCAGTCCGGCGAGTGCTGAGGTGTGTGAGTTGGTCCCGCGCGAGAGGACCACTCGCCGAGCAGGGGAAGGGAGCCCCTTTTGCGAGATGATCCTCTCAGCCCCAGTGCCAGAAGGGTTTCGTGGGCCGGAGATGTCCTACTACACCGGCAAGGAGGACCCAGTTGTGCACCTGCAGTGGTTCGAGGACATGACTTCAATCCTTCCCATGTCAGATTCTTTCCAATGCCGACTCTTCGCAACCACCCTGAAGGAAAAAGCAAGGGACTGGTTCCACCAACTTCCCACAGGTTCCATCTATGCGTTCGATGATCTGCGCCGAAGCTTCCGACTACGTTTCTCGACGTCAAAGAAGAGGAAGAAGGATGCGGAGGCTCTCTTCAAGATCCGGCAGAGGGAGGGAGAATCCCTGGCTAAGTACGTGGACAGGTTCCAGGAGGAGATACACCTAGTGCAGGAGGTGCCGGGATTCGCCCTCCAGATGGCATTCATCGTAGGGCTGCGAGAAGGGTTCTTCAAGATGGACCTGAAGAGAAGACCTCCCGTATCCTTCGAGGAGTTGATGGAGAGAGCCGCGGAGGAGATCGAAGGGGAGGCGGCCAACCCCGAATTCTATAAAAGGTTGGCAAAGATGAGCGAGCCCGAGGCAAGGCAGCCAGAAGGAAGAAGGCGAGAGGAGCCCAGGGGCCAGGGGTTCGAAAGACCACCTCGGGTTTGGAGGAACCAGGAACCCAACAACAGGTTGGGCTGGAGGAACCAAGAAGGACCAGCGCGAGGTCAGGATGAAAGGTACTAAGGAAGGGAGGCAGGAGGAGTGAATCAGGGATGGAGGCAGGGTCCCAGACCCCCTAACCCCCCGAGGGAGCAAGCCATGGCGGTAGGCCGAGGGAGAAGAGGTAGAGGAGCAAGAGGAGGAAGAGGAAGAGCTGGAAGAGAGGACAGGGTGGCGTTGCCTTACTGTGATTTTCATCAGGAAGAAGGTCACGCGATCGCCACCTGCCCAGAGTTCTTGGAAATGAGGGAAAGAGGACGGCCACGGCGGCCGCATGCCAGAATTGAGGAAGTGCTTCCAGAGGCAGAAGAGGACCGGTGTGAGGATAGGGCAGATACAGGAACCAGGGGGGGAATCGGGGTGATTCACGGTGGGGTTGGGATAGAGGCCTCTCGCAAGAGGAGCTTCCAGGCCATGTTCGAAGGGACGTCGCGTCAACTTCCCAGACCCCACCCCCCTCCGAGAAGCTCACCTTCTCCTCAGAAGATATGCCAGACTACGAAGACCCATTCTGCGACGCCCTGGTGATCCAGACGGCAATAGAAAACTTCACGGTCTCTCGGATCCTGGTGGACAACGGGAGCTCGGTGAATGTGATCTTCAAAAGAGCTTTCGACGCGATGGAGGTAGAGAAGAAGAGAGTGCGGGCCTCCGACGGACCACTGTTTGGTTTCTCGGGAGAGAGGAAGGAGGTCGAGGGAGGCGTAGGTCTCCAGGTGACGCTAGGAGGAGTCCCAAGAAACTGCCGGTTCGTCATCGTGGACGCTCCGAGCAGCTATAACGCCATCTTTGGAAGACCCCTCATCAGCGCCTTCCGGTGCGTGCCCTCATCGTACCATCAGTACTTAAAGCTTCATAGTGGAGGGGTCCAGATCCGCGTCCGAGGAGATGCTAAGGTGGCGAGGCAATGCTACGTAACTGCCGTCAACACCATCTCATGGATGGCGGATGCCGAAAAGATGGATGAAGAGATGGAGAGGCCGGAGGGGCCAGGAGAGGAAGAGGAGAAGGAAGAAGAAGGGGGAGAGGGCGCTGCCCGAAAGGAAGTGTTGGAGGTCGCTCGTGAGGAGCAGGAGGTTGAGGTGTTGGAGGTCGCTCGCGAGGAGCAGGAGGTCGAGCCGATGAAGGCGGAAAGAGCTGCAGGGGAGAAGGCCCGGGAGGAGGGGCGAGAAGCGAAGGGCCAGTGGGACGAGCCAGCCCGGCTCGAGCCAGCAGAAGAGGTGATAGAGATGGAGGTTACCACCCAGGCAGGAAGGGTGGAGAAGGTGCGGATCAGCGGGGGCCTCGGCCCGGGGGACCAGAAAAGGATGCTGGAGTGCATCCAAAAGAACATGGATATCTTCGCGTGGAGCGCAGCGGACATGCCGGGCATCGAGGCGGACGTGGCTTGCCATCGTCTCAACCTCGATCCAGAAGCCCGCCCCATCCGGCAGAAGAGAAGGGCTATAGCTGACAAGCTCGAAGGACCAATCCGCGAGGAGGTGACGAAACTCCTCGAGGCAGGTTTTGTAACGGAGATCCAGTATCCAGGCTGGGTCTCTAATGTCGTAATGGTAAAAAAGGCCGATGGCCGCTGGCGTATGTGTGTGGACTTTTCATTGTTAAATAAGGCCTGTCCTAAGGATTGTTATCCCTTGCCTCGGATCGACGCGCTGGTTGACTCAGCCGTCGGTTTTTCTGTGATGAGTTTTTTGGATGCTTTTTCAGGTTATCACCAAATAAGAATGCACCCACCAGACGTCAAAGATGTCTCGTTCATCACCAGGGAGGGATGCTACTGCTATAAGATGATGCCCTTCGGGCTGAAAAATGCAGGAGCAACCTACCAGAAGATGATGGATCGGGTATTCAAGAAGCAAAGGGGAAGGAACCTGGAGGTCTACGTGGATGACCTTATGATAAAAAGCAAGTGCGTGAGCTCTCACATCCAGGACCTCGAGGAGACCTTCGCCACCCTACGCAAGTACAAGATGCGCCTGAACCCCCTGAAGTGTGTGTTCGGGGCCAGCAAAGGGAAGTTCCTCGGGCACCTCCTCACCCCCTGGGGGGTAGAACCTAACCCGGACAAGGTTAGGGCTATAATGGAGCTGGGGTCGCCTCGGAGCGCCAAAGAGGTTCAGCGCTTGACCGGAAGACTCGCCGGGCTGAACAGGTTTCTATCCCGGGCAGGGGAAAAATGCTCTCCCTTCTTTAAGGCGCTAAGAGGCAATCAGAAGTTTGAATGGACGAGAGAATGCGAGGAAGCCTTTCAGGCCTTGAAGAGCCAACTCACCAAGGCTCCGCTACTGCAAAGTCCCAAAGAAGGGGAGGTTCTACATTTATATCTCGGGGTCGGGGCGGAGGCCGTAAGCTCCGTCCTGGTTCGAGAGGAAGGAAAGAAGCAGCTACCAGTCTACTACGTAAGCAGGGTCCTGAGGGAAGCGGAGCTCAGGTACCCAATTTTAGAAAAGTTGGCCTTTGCCCTGGTCATCGCAGCCAGGAAGCTCAGGCCATACTTCCAGGCCCATTCGATCCACGTAGTGACGGACCATCCACTCCGCCAGATCTTCGAAGGAGTGGAGCACTCCGGAAGACTTGCAAAATGGTCAATCGAGCTAAGTGAATTCGACATTACCTTTGTCCCCTGATTATCTATGAAGGCGCAGGTGGTAGCTGATTTCATGACAGATTTCGTGGCCGAGATGAAGGGAGACGGAGCCCCTCGTCACATTCCGTGGAAGCTGCTAGTGGACGGAGCTTCGGGCAAGAATTCTCTTGGAGGAGGGGCAGTGCTGGAGAGTCCCCACGGAGTGAAGATAGAGCAGACGCTAGTGATACACTTCCCAATCACCAACAACCAGGCGGAGTATGAGGCTGTGATCGCCGGCCTGCGGTTGGCCCGGGAGCTCGGGGTCCATGACGTGGAGGTACTCACGGATTCCATGATAATAGCTTCTCAGATAAGGGGAGAGTTCGAAACAAGGGAACCTGTGCTCATGAAGTATTTGGCAAAAGTCAAAGGTCTCGTGGGGACGTTCAAAACTTTCTCCATCCAGCATGTCCCACGAGAAGAGATCACTCCGGCAGATCGGTTGGCAAAATCTGGTCCTCGAGCCGGAGGGACCCTGACGGACCTATTCCGTCCTTCGATTGAAGAAGGAGAGCTCATGGAAGTAGAACAACGGCCCTCCTGGAAGGATCCCTTCGTCACCTTCCTTGCAACGGGAAAATTTCCAAAAGAAGTTCCGGACCAGAGGCGCTTCCGGTATAAGTCTGCCTACTATGTGCTCCATGAGGGTGACTTGTATCGGAAGACCCTCTCGGGCCTCCTGGCCCGATGTATCTCGGAGGAAGAGGTCCCAAGGATCTTGGAAGAAGTCCACTCTGGCGAGTGCGGCAGCCACTCGGGGAGCAGAATGTTGGAGGCAAGAATAGTGAGGCAGGGGTACTTCTGGCCAACCCTAAGTAAAGACGCGGCAGCCTTCGCCAAAGAGATGCCAGAAGTGCCAAATGTTCGCCCCGCTTCAGCTCATGCCAGCTCAGAGGCTGAAGAGTATCACGGCGCCCTGGCCATTCGCCATATGGGGAATGGATCTGGTTGGACCCTTCCCCCAGGCTAGTGGGCAGAGGAGATTTCTCCTAGTCATGATTGATTACTTCACAAAGTGGCTGGAGGTCAAGGCGTTGGCTAAGGTCACCTCCCAGGTAATCCGCAACTTCGTATGGGGGGAGATCATTTGTCGACATGGGCTTCCGCAGGCCATAGTCACGGATAATGGACCGCAGTTCGCAAGCGAGGAATTCATCAGCTTCTGCGGCCAGCTGGGGATAGACCTTAGGTTTGCGTCCGTCCACCATCCCAGGAGCAACGGGCAGGTAGAGGCGGCGAACAAGGTCATCGTGAACTTGCTCAAGAAGAAGGTGGAAAATCTCAAAGGCAATTGGGTGGAACAGCTCCCCTCGGTCTTATGGGCTTTAAGAACCACCCCCAACACCGCCACGGGAGAGACCCCTTTCAGGCTCTCTCACGGCTGCGAGGCGGTCATCCCCATAGAGTTCGAGATTACAACACCACGGGTCACGATCGCCACAAATGGAGAGGAAGATTGGAGAGCCGAGAACGAGGAGGAGTTGCGGCTCTCCCTCGACCTCATCGAAGAGGCTCGGGATCGAGCAGCCATCCATCAAGAGGAGGTCAAGCGGCGGATGGCCAAGTATTTTGACAGGCACGTCAGGATCAAACAGTTCGAGAAGGGGGATCTAGTACTCAAGAAGGTCGACGCGGCTGGGAGATCCGCCGCGGTGGGAAAGCTTAACCCCAACTGGGAAGGCCCCTATGTCGTGAAAGAAGCACTAAAGTCTGGGGGGTATCGCCTTCAGAATGCGGAGGGCCAGCCCCTCAGCCACACATGGAGTGGCGACGACCTTAAACGCTTTTATCCTTAGTACCATGTAATAATGATGCTCTTTTTGAATGAAAGCATTTTGTCTAAACTATGTGTATGAAAATGATGCTACAGCTCGCAGGAGAGACCCTGGATGTTCAAGAGGTTGACCCCGAGCAGACCCGCTGTCCAGGCTCTCATCTAGCTGGCAGGTCCGAAGGCTCACTCGGTGGCAGGTTCTATGTTCCAGAGGTTGGCCCCGAGCAGACCCGCTGTCCAGGCTCTCATCTAGCTGGCAGGTCCGAAGGCTCACTCGGTGGCAGGTTCTATGTTCCAGAGGTTGGCCCCGAGCAGACCCGCTGTCCAGGCTCTCATCTAGCTGGCAGGTCCGAAGGCTCACTCGGTGGCAGGTTCTATGTTCCAGAGGTTGGCCCCGAGCAGACCCGCTGTCCAGGCTCTCATCTAGCTGGCAGGTCCGAAGGCTCACTCGGTGGCAGGTTCTATGTTCCAGAGGTTGGCCCCGAGCAGACCCGCTGTCCAGGCTCTCATCTAGCTGGCAGGTCCGAAGGCTCACTCGGTGGCAGGTTCTATGTTCCAGAGGTTGGCCCCGAGCAGACCCCCTGTCCAGGCTCTCATCTAGCTGGCAGGTCCGAAGGCTCACTCGGTGGCAGGTTCTATGTTCCAGAGGTTGGCCCCGAGCAGACCCGCTGTCCAGGCTCTCATCTAGCTGGCAGGTCCGAAGGCTCACTCGGTGGCAGGTTCTATGTTCCAGAGGTTGGCCCCGAGCAGACCCGCTCTCCAAGCTCTCATCTAGCTGGCAGGTCCGAAGGCTCACTCGGTGGCTGATGAGTCCTGATCATATACACTTTTATGGACTCATCTGGGCCATTTATTTAGTCATTTCACCGCACTTTAGCCCTGTTATCGTTTATATTTGATATTCCATGCTAGGTGCACCTCTAGGCCCATTTTTGGTGTGATTTCATGCTTATCTTCATTAGTAGTTTTCATGTACTGTTAAGTTCCATTTTCAGTGGCGAGACCGGTGTCGTATGCTGGAATTGGAGTCGTGCAGGTGTTCCCGGTGCAATTCTGCACAGGAACACTGCGCACGATCACTGGCTCTATTGCGCACGACCACCGGTCGTGCGTCACTGATCATGCGCACCTAACCCTTTTTTTGAGTTCTGTTTGGTGTAGTGCGCACGACCATCAACGCCAGCGCGCACGACCACCGGTCGTGCGCCACTGCTCGTGCGCACTTATCATTAAAATTCTGAGTTCTGTTTGCTGTATTGCGCACGACCATCAACTCCAGTGCGCACGACCACTGGTCGTGCGCCACTGGTCGTGCGAACATGTTATTTCATAATTTCTGTCTTTGCAGGTTCCGTCCAGGCAGAGCGCACGATCACCGAATGCTAGTGCGCACGACCACTGGTCGTGCGCCACTGACCGTGCGCACTGTTTAATTCCAGCGCCTATAAATTCCCTGCTCGCGATTTAGGTCAGGACCCCGCCGTATTCCGCCGTTTTCTGCTCCAGTTCGTCCGACCTCGCCCCTCCACCGTCGCCCACCATATAGAGGTGCTCCGGGCTTGCTCTTCACGCCAATCTTGAGCCGGAGTCTCCTCTCGGCCTCCTCCTTCATCCAAGAGCTCCAAAGAGAGATCTAGCCGCCATTACCGTCAAGCAAGAGAAAGTTTGCAACCTCCACCGGATCGTGACACGAAGAAGACGGGTCCATTGGAGAGTCGTGACAGCTCTCTCTACCCCGGACGTAGTTGCGGACCGAGCTTGGACGCGGATTGACAACCCGGCGATTCCAACCGTGAATCTACAACGAGCCTTCGGATTCGGTCGATTTCTTGCCTTATTCTTCTCTTATTGATTGTTGTAATAGCTAGATCTTGTGTATTTTGATGAAGAGCACTTAAACTTGCTTTTAGTTATATATATTTCATATTGTTGTGAAATGCTTTTGTGGTTTATGTGTTTATGAGGTGCGCCACCATCCCTTTTCCACTCCACCACCGTGTCCGGTGCCGCACTAGCAATTGCTAGTGGCGTGCTTGTCGAAGAGGTGCTTACGACCCTCATTCCATTAGCCTACTCGTCCATCCGCCTACCGAAGCGTGGCATCGCGGCCCGTATTCCATCCCGCCTTACGAAGCAGCGCGCTCAAGGCCTGCATTGTTCAATTCCGCTTGCCTTCTCGTCCATCCGCCCTTGCGACGCAGCGCGCTCAAGGCCTGCCTAGTCTCCATCCCGCCAAGCGAAGCTTTGCATAGCGGCATTGCATAAGAGTAGTTGATAGCTTTTATTTTATTTTCCAAAAGCCAACCCAACTCCCCCGCATTCCATCCGACGTTTAGGACTTCAATCTCAAGTCCTCCTCGAACGTTAACTCCACCTTACTGTGCTCCTCAAGAGATCGATACTTGGGGATTCATTCCCATTTTATATTACTTGAACGATCGGTACACTGCCGTTTCGTGTCGCAGTCGAGCTACCGCCTATAGCGGTGTGTGAGATTTGCGCCATCAGTGGCAGGTTCTATGTTCCAGAGGTTGGCCCCGAGCAGACCCGCTGTCCAGGCTCTCATCTAGCTGGCAGGTCCGAAGGCTCACTCGGTGGCAGGTTCTATGTTCCAGAGGTTGGCCCCGAGCAGACCCGCTGTCCAGGCTCTCATCTAGCTGGCAGGTCCGAAGGCTCACTCGGTGGCAGGTTCTATGTTCCAGAGGTTGGCCCCGAGCAGACCCGCTGTCCAGGCTCTCATCTAGCTGGCAGGTCCGAAGGCTCACTCGGTGGCAGGTTCCAAGTTCTAGAGGTTGGCCCCGAGCAGACCCGCTGTCCAGGCTCTCATCTAGCTGGCAGGTCCGAAGGCTCACTCGGTGGCAGGTTCTATGTTCCAGAGGTTGGCCCCGAGCAGACCCGCTGTCCAGGCTCTCATCTAGCTGGCAGGTCCGAAGGCTCACTCGGTGGCAGGTTCCAAGTTCCAGAGTTTGGCCCCGAGCAGACCCGCTGTCCGGGCTCTCATCCAGCTGGCAGGTTGGAGGGTCCACTTGGTAGCAGGATCCAAATTCTCTAAGGTGGATCCAGGAGCATTCGCAGGGACCACCCAAGCGAATGATAATCCTACCTCTCTTCCTGACTGCCCGGGCGAAATCCCCGTCCGAGCGAATGGTGAGGGTACGCGAGTGTTTCGGGTAGCGGGAAGTCGAAGAGGGGCAACACACCTAAGTCATCTTCGAACACTCGCTGGGTGGCCGGGGCGGTTACTCTACGACCTAACGTTCTGGTAAGCCTAGCGAGACGTTGCAGCGAATGATAATAAAGTTTGAGATAACATAAAAATTGAGATTATGCAGAAATTGAGATAGCATAAAAATTGTAAACCATAGATATATCTTTTAGGGGCATTCGCCCAATTCATGGTTACATCAGAAAAAAGAAAAGGTAAAAACAGAAAAAAGGGGGGGGGGGAAATACAGAGGGCCCCCCTCAAGGGTCACCAGACTCCTCCGAAGAATCTTCGCTCTCATCCTGGTCGGGAGCGTCTTCTCGCGGCGCGACGCCGTCGTCCTCCGGGAAAGGAATCGAAATGTAAAGCTCCGGGACTACTTGGCGAGTGGTGAGGCATTCGGCCTCCGGCTTCAAATACCCAGCCCGCCGCAGCACCTGCAACGAGTGCTTGACGGCGCGTTGCGCATTCTCCTGAAGCAGTTGCTCCAGCTCGTGATGGGGGTAAAAGTGCCCCCCATCACCCGGGGCGAGTGCTGTCATTCCAGCTTCTCGCAGTAGCTGGGTCTCGGCCTGGGCGAGGCGGACTTTCTCCTCGAGGTCGGCCACCCACGCGCGGAGCATCCCAGCACTTGTAGCATCCTGAAAAAATAAAGTGATCATGATGAGAGGAGTATGGGACGGTCAGTGATAACCATTCACGGGAGTGAAAGTAAATGTACCTCTACAACCGGGCGGCTGGCGAGAAGAGCTTCCGCGGTCTTTAGTTTTTCCCTGAGATCGCTCGCCTCCTGGGATAGAAGAGCCCTGGTCTCCTCGACCTTGGCCAGGTTCCGCGAGACCTCAAGGCTTCGGCGAGAGGACATATGCGAGAGCTCGAGAGCGCGCAGCATAGCCCGGGCGGCTTCGTGGGCGAGAACCTGAGTCTTCTCCAAATCGAAGACCTCGGCGTCCTCCCGGCCATAAAGAGCATACGCCAGGGCATAGGCCTCGCCGCTGGCAATGTTGGTCTCCACCCAAGAGGGATGGAGAGTGGATAGCGAAACCCGATTCGCGTTCCTGTCCCACTTCAGCAAAGGAGCCCCGGAAGGGTCCACGTACTTCTCGCCGTTCGCAAAGTTACGATGGTCCCGGGGCAACGGAGGCGGCGGCAGCGCCAATTTGTCTGGAGGAGCATTCGCGCCAGGCGCGTCGGTCCCCAGGGTTGAGGGTGGAGCACCCGCCCCAGAGGATTCGTCCAGAACCCCCTTGCCCTTCGCCGCGGGAGGACAAGGCGACTTCGAGGGAGGAGGGGAAGAAGCCTTCGCCGACTTTCGCTTCCGGCTACTAGGTTTGGAAGAGGACGGCTCCTCCCGGCAAGCATCCGCGGCGGCTTGCGCGAGAGGTAGGCAAAATCCAGGAGGGCGAGGCGGATGAACGGGAAGATTACGCACACCTGCATGATATTGCGAGTGGTTTAGGCGAATGGAGTAAGAATCACAACCAAAATGAATTCAAAAGTCTTGGAATCTTACCCTCGCCCTGCGGAATGAACGGGAGCGTGTTGACGTTTCGCCGGAGATAGACAAGGTCCATCCCGTACTGAAGAATGTATTGATGGAGTTTCGCCTCATGCCCCCCTAGGGTCGGGGGGCGGAAGGTCGACTCCTCCTCCTGCACCGGGGCGAGAAGGGTGTTACCTAGGCTCCCGCTGACGAAGATGAAGCGGCGAACCCATTCGTGGTTCTTGTTCGGGAGCCCGTAGTGTTTGAGAGGGCTTAAACCCGAGAAGAAGGAGATGCCGCCGGTGCAGCGGAAGGTGTAGAGTTTGCGGAAGACAGGCAACGAGAACTCGATCCCTTCTTCTCGCAAGTAGCTCGCGTACCCGACCAGCATGGCTATGGAGTTGGGGTTGAGCTGGGCGGGCACGACCCCATAGTACCTGAAAGTCTGGCGCAACTCCGGCCAGATGGGGAGGCGAAAGCCTACCTCGAAGTGCTCTAGCGGGATTGCGAGAGCACAAGGCGAGATAGAGTTCAGGCGCTCCTCAGGCCTGGGCTTTCGCCCCTCGAACCCCCCGGGGACGTAGTCAGCGACCGCCGTCAAGTAGGCCTCTTCGGAGAGGTCGCAGGAATCGAACACGTGATTGACGAATGCGCTGGCGCACTTGCCCCTTCCTTCGGCATCGGCACCCATCTCGCGAATGAGGGAAAGGAAAGGAGCAGCAAAGGAGGGAGAGGTGCGAATGCTAGGAGCAAAGAAAGAGATGGAGCGAATGGTGATGTATTTATTACGGTAGTTGAAGGGCCTATTTATAGAGGCATTAAATGGCGTTTGGGCTTTCGAGGCAACGGGGGGTGCGGATAGCAATCTGCCGCAGTCCGGCGCCTCGAAACCCGGTCCAAGTCTCTCTCGCCCATTAATGGCGAGTGACCTATAACTATTCGCTCATCGGCTTTGCGAAAATGATCAGGTAAGCATTCGCAAGGCATATCATTCGGCAGTACCAAGGCAGGTTATGAGAGAAGCAAAAATGATCAGGTAAGCATTCGCAAAGCATATCATTCGGCGACAATCAGATAGGCTGAGGAAAGTAAATAGCGATAAATAGAGCATTCTCAGAATCATAATATACAAAGTTATTACAGACAAATATTAATGTTCGACACTCGCGGCGAGGCGGGTAGGAAAAGAAAGAGATTATGGCGTCTGGGTCAGTACTCCACCCAAACCCATCGACCTCGCTTTCGCGACCCTGCTTCTGGGGGCATTCGCTGACGGTAGTATGTCATCATGTTGGTGATCTCGTGGGAAGCCAATTGGAGCTGGTCCCGGGCTCTCGCCGCGTGCCTTTCAGGCGACAGCTCCCCACCTTCGCCCCCCAGTCGCTCCACTGTCGCGAGAAGCCGCGAGTAGTCCCTCCGGAGTTCCTTCAGCTCGCGCTTGATCTCCAGCTTCTCCTCATCCACCTGGCCGGCAGCATTTCGCTGGAGGTGTATAAGCTTCCCAAAGATCTCCGTGATTCGCTCCTTCAGGGTCACGTGGTCAGATGAGTCACCCAAGAAGTCAGCGAGATCACCTGGGGAGGGAAGGGGCGAGAGCACCCCGTCTTCCCCCTCATAGTAGGACTCAGGGGGGGAGACCTCCCGATACCCTACGAGATTATAAAAGGATCAATACGATGAAGTTAGTGAATGCGGCGAGGACAAGATAGAGGCCTCACCTGGGGCAGGTACCCTGTGGCCTGAGGGGCGAGAAGTATGGGGGTGTACTTCGGGCAAACCGGCGAAAGGGGGGAAAACCTTCCCTTTTCCGGGGCGGAAAGGCGGGGGAGGAGGAGCCTGATCATCCGCCGGAGGATTCGCGTTATCTTCAGCACGGAGGTGCTGACCCGGCTCCCGCTCGGGGGGGACCCTCTGCTCATTCGCTGTAACAGAAAGGTTCCGCTGGGTTGGGGAAGGCGGAGGAATAGTGTCCCGTAGCGAGACGTCTGGGTTGAGGGCTGCAAAAAGTTGAGGGTCAGAAACAAGCCGTCTCAAAGGTAAATCGGAAGGATTCCAAAACTTACTGGACTGAAGTACGGTCTCGCCCGGAGGAGGGGGAGGAGCCAGGGCCAGATCTGGAGGAGGTCCCTCAGACTCGGGGGGTGGCGCCGCGACACTATTCAAGACGACCGCGCGGCCGTCCTCTGGCACCGAGGTCCCCTGCGAGTGGTCAAAACAACTTTGGAGTAAGGGTCCGAACTAAAAGGTAAGGTGGGAGGAATTCCCATACCTGGGTCTCGAGGTCAACAGGAGTACGCGCCGGAGATTCGGACACGGCCTCGCCTTTCTGACGATTCAACCGAATCGTCTTGGCTCGCCGCGAGACGTACGGGACGCTTGGGTCTCGCTTGGATGTCAGCCAGGGAGCGAATCTGGCAGTTTTCGGGGCGGTTGCAACCTGGGCCGCGGCCAGGCGCTCGATCATCTCTTGCGAAAGGGGTTTCGCGGAAGGCTTATGAGAAGACATTGGAAGTGGCAAAAGGTCAAGAGAGAGAAGAAATCCTGAGCCGAAATGGGGAAGTGGTCCAGAAAAACCTGACACAGGATGTGTATATATATAGGATAACGGTGGGACCCACGGAATCTTGCGGGGCCCACTCAACAAGCACTCACCAAATAAGGGGTTGGACTGTTCTTTCCGAGTGGACGAGCCACTCGCAAAGAGCGGGGATTGTGTACAACCTGTATTTGGCGAGTGGGTCCCTCGAGTCAGTTGATGGGACAGGGGTCAGCCAGACCATTCGCCCGTACCAAGATAGGAAAAAGGATCCCCAGATTAGTGGGGGTAGGCTGCAGGCGAGTGGGAGCCTGACGAGTGATGCCTCCACGGACCATTCGCTCAGAGGCTTGATCGTTCGCCCAGTCAGGCGGGAACTCGGCGAGTGGTTCCCTCACGGACCACTCGCCCAGAAGGCAGTGAGGAGGAAATGACCATAATACCCCTTGTGGTCTGCATATAGCCCTTCAGAACAGCGGAGTTAGGCTATTCGTAGACCAATTTGGGGTGCCTTTAGTAAAATTAAAAGGCGGATTCAGGCTATTTACAGACCAGCCTAGGAAAACTATAAATAGACCCTTAAGGGCACCTTGGAGGAGATCCGATTTTTAGAGAATCCTCTCCTCTAGGCTAGTTTTGGTTGGCAGCCAGTGCCCTCCAAGGTGCCCGGTTGAGCTTTGGTTTGGGAGGGGAAGCTCTCTAAGATCTTCCGGGTGTGTGGCGGGACCTCCTCGCTTCAGCCATGGGTCTATTCCGTTTCCAGCATCCACCGTCAAGAGAGTCTAGTGAGGGAGAAATAAGCATCGGCTACACCCCCAGTGGGTCCGAACTCAAGAGACCAGTTGCTGGTTTCAACACGCAGGATGAGGCTGGCGATCAATGTGTTATGCATGTTCCTATGGAGGAGGACAACCTTCTAGGTGAAGAGGAGCTTTCCTCAGCACCGGTGGAGGAAGTCCAAATCTTGGGCATGGCTACTGTTGATCCCACCGAACCTTGTAGCATTGATGACAATGCAAACATTATTTTACTTCCCCAACCTGATGGGAGTGAGACCGGGACCACTCCCCCAATTTTTGATAATTTAAGTCATTCCTCTCTTTTATTTCTTGAACCCCCCTTCTTCATCTGAGCCTGTGCAGGTTGAATCTTCACAGGTACTTCAGGAGGACTTGGAGCATTTTGCTCAAGTCAATGAGGAGCGTAATCTCATATGTGAGGAGGTTGACCCCTCCTCCATAGTGGAAACCCCACTCATTACCTTTTCCTCTTGCCACCTCCACGAAGATGACGCCTTGCTGGGCAAGGATAGTTTTGGTGAGTTGAGTGAGGATTCCTCCTCTTCTTACTTTTTATTCCCTCTACCTGTGACGAGCATGTATTATTTATATTCGGGTAGAGGCGTGACTGTTCTATTGCCGTATCGGTACCCGCTACCGACACGCATATTAGAACAGTTACCTGTGCATTTTCTTTTTCATAGACCCATTAGCTAGAACTGTTTTAAATTTGAATAAGTCGTGCTGGGAAGACAATAACCCCAGTAGTTATCTTACCTTTCTTGCAATGTTAGTTTATCTAGTTTGTTTAGTTAGTTTTACTTTATTTTAGTTTGTATATTTTCTTTTGTTTTTGCGGAGCTCACCCATACAGGTTCTTTTTCTGGTTGGGGATGTTGCAGCTTTGTCTTGGATTTCTAGCATCTTCTGGTATGCTCATTTCTGAGCATGGGGTAACCTCTCCTCTTTTCATTGTCTTACACTCATGTTGTTATTTCAGCTGATCTTAGTGCGTAGATTAAGTCTGGGGGAGAGATGTTTGGTACCCGCAGTGCACGCACATGTTGGATTGCATACTAGAAGTAATTTTATTTAAGCTTTGTAATAAATTTGTTCATATGCTTCACACACCATTTCACCCGCACAAGCGCACACTCACTTGTTTGTGTGCTTCCGTACACGTTATTGTGGTTGGAATGTGAAATAGGATGTTAGCTTAGGAATTGCATTTCGGAGTGCGATGTTGACTTTTGTAGTGCTCTAGTCGCATCCGCTTGCTCCAGTAGAAATTTGAGTAAAATTAGATTATTTCTATGCATTTAATTTACGATTAGTGTTTTTGTGTAGTTTTAGATTTATTATACTCAATTGGTGAATGTGAATGAAATTTGCGGTAGCACGGTGTTGTGTGTAAGTGAGCGCTAGTTGTGTGTTGCTCGAGTCAGAAGGAAGGTTTACCTTTCTCGTGGGCTAAGAACTTGCCCCAAGCGACTCTTGAAGCATGGGCGAGAGCAACTCATTTTGTTAAACGTGATGTAGGTCATTTTTCGGCTAGTTTGACCTTTATTTTCCATGACCTATGCGTTTACCTTTGCAAGCCAAGTTTGTGCCTACACCTCCTTTGTTTCAGCTCTTCTTTCAATCACCAAAGCCCGAAGTTTATCCTATTATCGCAACCAAAAAATGAGTTAACTAAAATTACATTTCATATTTGGATGTGATGTATGGAATTTTTGTGATGTGAAGAGAAAGTGTATTGTGTGCTGAACACATTGTTGTAAACCAACCGGGGGATAAAAGAAAAAAAATGAAGTTAAAAGAAAAAAAATGAAGTTAAAAGAAAAAAAAATCTGAAAAGAATTGGAATGAAAAGAAATCCCCTTGGGCGTTATAGAAAAAAATTCAGTTGGTATTTGTTTGGAGTAGGTTTGGTGCACACCCAGTTTTCAAGCTAAGTCTGGGGGTGTGTCACACTAGCATCATTCTTGGTTTTGTTTTGGTACAACATTATCTTTTGACTCAATTGGGTTGCGTAGCCGTCTCGTTTATCATTGAATAGCATACCATAACCTAAGCCCCATTATAACCTGAAAGTCCTATTGATTTAACTTGTGAGTTTGCTAGCGCCGTGGAGAGAGTGTAACCGGGCAAGCTTATGGTTCTCGTCGTTGATGGATTTCAGCGGAGTTATTCCCGAATTCCGGTCTTTAGCAACACCCTCCTGAGTGGCTTGGTTACTTTCACACTGGGCACGATCGCACAAATTCTTCATGATTCACCATCTGAGTACAAATAAATCTCTATTTACGCATTTATACTATTGTAAATTAGTTAGTATAGTTAGAATCTTCTTTTACAGAATTTTTATTTGCATGGGTATGATACTTCGCATCTTACTCTTTCTTTGCAATTCTATACGCCAACTACCATTTTCATACTCCGCCGGATTTGTTTGCTCGGGACGCGCAAACAGGTAAGTCTGGGGGTGTGATGAGTCCCAATTATATACACATTTATGGACTCATCTGGGCCGATTATCTAGTCTTTGCATTACACTTTAGGCATGTTTTCGTTCATATTTGAAATTCCATGCTATGTACACTTTTAGGCCCGTTTCGATGTGCAATTACACGCTTTATGGTTGGGGGTAAGCACATTGTGCTCCCCATTCTTTTTATGATATTATGATGTTGCTGGAGGTGTTTTCTCAGCTGTGTGATTGCTATTTGGTGTTGTGCAGGTGGGTAGAACATCCATATTTCCCAGATTGCATGCCTGCATGAATCGCACGGTCGTGCGTTTTCTTGACTCACGGTCAGCTGCGATCGTGCGCGTTCATTTACTGTCCAAAACAACATTCTGAATTTGGTCGTGCGTTTGGTCGTGCATGAACAAATTCTGCACCTGTCTATAAATAGCTGCTCCGCGAAAACAGTCGCAACTTCTTCGTTTCTAGGTCTTTTCCAGCGCCGTTTTTTGCGTTTTTTCGTTCTAAGCCTCCTCTCTTCAGCTAGAGACTTCAAGGAAGAGATTGGATCTTACTTTCATCATCAAGGAAGGTTTGAAGAGCATTGGACATCACCGGGTCGTGACACGAAGAAGACGGGCCATTGGGAGGAAGTGACAGCCCTCCTTTACCCCGGACGTAGTTGAGGACCGAGCTTGGACGCGGATTGACAACCCAGCGATTCCAACCGTGAATCCCAGCAAGGCTTCGGAGTCGGTCGAATCTCTTACTCTTTATTCTTTCTAAATGATGTTTGTATGCTAAACTCTACATTTTGTGGATGAAGAGCATGATAAATCTAGACCTGTAACGTTTATTTCATCTTTATGAAATTCCTTTTGATTTATTCATGTGTATGAGGTGCGCTATTGTCATTCATTTTATCGATTTCATTCCGTGAGCCTACTCTTCCATCCGCCAAGCTAAGCGGTGCTAACGGCCCGTGTAATCCACCCCGACTCCGCCGGTGCGAACCATTCCATCTGCAAGCCTTCTCGTCCATCCGCCCTTGCGAAGTAGTGCGTTCAAGGCCTACGTAGTTTCCATCCCGCCTAGCGAAGCAGTGCGCTCAAGGCCTGCATAGGAGTAGTTTAAGTTGCTTTCCTTTATTTTCCAAAACCAAATCATTCCCCTCCGCGTTACATCCGACTAAAGGACTTCAATCTCAAGTCCTTCCTCAATAGTAAACTCCACCTTACTGTGTTCCTTCGAGATCGATACTTGGGGATTCAATCCCACATTTTATATTACTTGAACGATCAGTACACTGCCGTTTCGTGCCGCAGTCTTGCTACCGCCTATAGCAGTGTGCTAAGATTTGCGCATCACATGCCCAGAACGCTTTCGTGTTCGTTGCGCGCTAAGAAGCGTTCTGAGCGCGCTCAGAGCACTTCCACACTCCGGGCACGCTCACTTTTTGTCTTTCCTAATTTCTCAGATTGCAGGACTCGCTCGTCGCCTTTCTTACCTTCAACGAAGCTGCCCGAACTGCCCGAACTGCCTGAACTTCCTGAAGGGCGAAACGATCATTTACGAAAAATAGCGATATGTGTGCTCCAAATCGACCAACGTGATTCACCGGTCAGGTGGTTATGGTGGTTAAAATGGCAAAATTACCGGTCTACCCCCGACCAAAGCTATAAAAGGAGCCCCAGGCCTTCATTTCAAGGGACCTTGCCTTCTGCACCCGAGAGAGCTCCTTTGAAGATTTCCTTGGAATTCTCATTCGGCACTTGAAGATCTCCTTCAGCGCTTGAAGATTTCCTTTGAATCTTCGAAGATTTCCTTCGAGCCTTCGAAGGCCGCGAAAGGCGACTCAGCCTTCTCACTTTTGTTCTCACCGGCATTCTCACTTTCGTTCTCACTACCGTTCTCAGAAGGAAAATGACTTAGCTTTTCGAGAGGTGGCCTGTCACCTTCGAAGATCTCTCTCTCTCTCTCTCTCTCTCTCTCTCTCTCATTGTAACGAGCAGCGGCCTGTCGCGCTCGAGTTCTAAGTCTCTAATTGTAATCCCCCAGAAGATAGTGAAAGTTGACTGGCACAGCTCCGGCCCCATGCTTTTTCACCCTTTCCGGGTTTTCCACGTTAAATGTTCTCGTGTCACTTACTAGCTTACTCTTTGACTGTTCGCGCACTCGGTTCTCTTCGAGCTAAGGTGTTTCAAGTCGACTGGTCTACCAAAGCACCCGAGCGATCCGCAACATATCTGTTAACCCGTTATATCAATATACCTCAACAATCTCCTTCTATATTGTATATAACGGGGTCACATCACAGATTACTTAAGCAAGAGTTAATAATGACCAATGAGTTTTTCAGAGAACATAAATATGAGTTTTAGAATACAGAATATCTAAACTCAAACACATAGTCCCAAACATAAAATTAGAATACTGAAAACTCAAACTGAAATATTAATCTATTCAAACAACAGATCATCTTTATCTAGGTCGAAATCAATTTTTTCTCCTCAAGTCTCCATGTAATCTGCAAACAAATACAATAAGAATGTCATGAGACATATCTCTATGAATTCTAACAATTAAAGTTATTAGTTCTAACAGTAAGATAACGTAATACTCTAAGCAGGAGGAAAGAATCGCATATCAACATCTCTATCCAATTTACTCAAAATTAGACAATTGATTTCATAGAATCAAACCATGTTCCTTCGATTATTAAGATTATTACTAAACGTTTCACAATTGTGTTATACCATCAAGTTTGGAATGATACAATAAGCTGTGACCAATATATCATTAAGTTTGGAATAATATAAATAATAATCATAATATCATGACACATATCAGCAACTTCAGCATTCATTTTTGGAATGATACCCAAATCAGCCTTTGAATAAAATAATTGCTTAAGTCATCAAGTTTGGAATGACTGACAACTATTCATCTCTGGCTTTCATCAGATAACATCTGAAATACTTCAGTGGGCTCACTCTAGATGCTTGAATGTAAGTAGACTTTGGTTCTTAAAATTTAAAACATAAGCGAGGTATTAAGTCCTTACTAAATATACGTTAATCTCATCTCCCCCGATGTTTTAGATGTTAGAACCTTACATAAGTCCTTGATAAAGACATCTGCTACATTATCTTTTGATCTCACGTCTAATAGGGAGATTATCCTCTGACTAGTGAGATAGGTCAACCAGGCCTATTTCATCCTTAGTTGCCTTCGCTTTCCATTGAACAACGTATTTGTTGCAATGGTCTTTGTGGCTTCATTGTCACAATATAACGAAATAGAATGCATTTTTAGACTCGTCATTGGAATGTCCATTATCAGATCTCTTATCCACTCTGCTTCTTCTCCTGCTGAAGCGAGAACATAGAGTTCTGATTCCATAGAGGATAGTGCAATGCATGTTTGCCTCTTTGACTTCCAAGCTACTGCAGCTCCTCCTAGGGTAATCACAAAACCGCTAGTGAATTTACTATCAGCAATTTCTGAGCACCAAGAGGCGTCAGAATACCCCTCAAGCACGGGAGGATGCCCACTGTAACATAAAACATACTTCTCAGTGTTGAAACCAATTTCTTGGTCTCTTATGAAGCTCGGGCCCTCAACAAGTTGAGGGGCAGCTAGCCCTTACTGATCCCTCGAAAAGAGCAGACTGGAGATTAGGAACTAGACCTAGACCTTAGTCGCAGCGAGGAGGTCCCACCACAAACCCGAGAGATCGTTGAGCGCTTCCCCTCCCAAGCCAAAGTTGAGACTGGGCACCTTGGAGAGCTAGAGAGCTAAACCAAAGTAACCTAGGGTGGAAGAAGCTCAGAGTCTGAGATTGGAATCCCTCCCAAGGTGCCCTTCAAGGTCTATTTATAGTTTCTTGTTCGTGGCCTGCTAATAGCGGAATCCTGCCTTACATTCTTACTATACGCAACCCAAAATGGTCTGCCAACAGCCAAATTCCGCTGCTTGGAGAGGCTAACTGCAGACCACCGAGGGCTTTTGGGAAAAAACATCTCTGGACCCTTGCTGGGCGAGTCGCCCCTGGGGCCTCCTCTCGCGAGCCTGACTCGCGTGTCTTCCTGCGGGCTACCGGCGAGAGTCCAGCTCGCCCGCTCACTGCGAGCAACCACCGGGAAGTCGACTCGCTCGCTCTATGCGAGCGGCTGCCAGGGGACTTGCTCGCCTGCCTCCTGCGAGCGAGCCCTTTGGTGGTCCCTGGCTCGCCCTCCTTATCACTTCCCTCGCCTGCTGACCTCCCGATCTATGCTCATCTCCTGGCGAATATTGGGGGTTGTACACAATCCCCGCTCTTCGCGAGGCTACTTAGGCTCGCGAAGAAACATCCAACCCCTAGTATTCGCCGGACTCTTGATGACGTGGCATGAATCTTTTGGTGGGGCCCAGGCCTGTTGCTATAAAAACCATTCCTCTCAGCTGGTGCTCAAACTTTTTCTTCCTCTTTCTCTCTTCTCCCCCTCGCCAAGAGACTCAGTGCGATGTCCAAGAAGGAAGAGATGTTGGCCCGCCCTAAGGCCTCGCAGGCGGCCTAGAAGTCCAAGGCAGCCGCGCTCGCTTCCTGGGCCTCGCCGCAGCGTGCTTCGCCTCAGCCCTCATAAAAATGGCGAAGACCGTCCGGCGTTCGCCCGGCGAGGATGAGTCTTCTCCTCTGTCTCCCTCCTCCCACGACGATCTTGCCTCGCAGGTACTAACGCCAGGTTCGCTAATTTAATGTCTTTCTTACCTGACATCGTTTCTTCGATCGCAGAACACTCCCCAAGGGGGGGGGGGGGGGGGATACCCTGGAGAAAACAACTTTGGAGACTCGCATTCCTACCCCTGGGAGGATCGACCCTGCATCCCGGGTCGTGAGGACCTCTGATATGCGGGCCTCACCTTCGCGGCCAGGTGAGTAGTTCGCCTCGCCCCTCATTGTATATTTCATTGCTCGCTAAGTCTCCCTTATTCCTTATGTAGTGTCTCCTCTTGCGAACTTGGAGGAACGGATTCCTCCTTTGGCGAACCCGCCCCCTTGCCGAACCAGACCATCATTACCCCATGGTTCGGCCTTCTGGGACAAAGGAGCCCCAGAGGGACGTTATTTGCCGAACCCGGGCTCGCTACCGAAGCCACGTTCTGTCCCCGTCTGGGGAAGGCTGTTACCCCCACCTTCGTAGAAGCTTTTAAGGGCCAGCCGGGCACTTCTCTCCAGTGGTCGAGTGCCTTTTTCTCATCTTCCCCGCTGATCTCTACCTCGCAGGTGATCCTCCGACCCCACCTACTAAATCAGAGCACGGAGAGGTGGATATGTCGCCACCCCCCTCGCCGGGCCAGGTCACGGATTTTCTGGGGGACCCCAGCAATCCAGAGCAAATGAAGAGGCGGGTCACCGAGATATTCCAGAAACACACTTCCATGCTGCGGGAGTTATACGAACAGAATCGGCTGGATCGGCTCGCGTATGAAGAGAAGTTTGTTGCGATGGAAGACGCGAACGCGCGCATCCTTGCCGAGGTGCGGCCGGTCGACCGCAGCGAGGTCGCCTCACCCGGGGTGCTTGTAACGCCCCTGATTTTCGTTAATTATTTACGTGGCCGCTGTGACGTAGTTTTGGCGTAAGGGCGTTACGTCAGCTCGTCAGGTTTAGTTTTGAGCCTTAGCTTAGTTAAAGCTTGTAATTTAGATCGAGCGTGCGGGTTTCCGCGTCGTTTTGATTTGTAGAGAAGATTTTGTGTAGTATTGAGAATTTAGCTTCGGGAAGCTTTTGCCTGAGTTTGGCTCATCGGAATTGAATTCTGACTTCGCCGTTGTATTCGTAGCGTCGTGTTTCATTTAAGGTGCAATTTTCGTAGTAATCCGAGTTGTTCTGGTCGCCCTCGCAGTTTAAGTAAATTGGGGAATTAATTAATTAATTAAATAATAATTTAGGTTATATATAAAGCCTAAAATCTTCTTCCCCTATTCATCTCCTTCTTCCTCGATCAAAAGCAGCCTCCGAGCGAAAGAACGAGAGCGGAGCTTCGTGGAGTGTTTAGCCAGCGATTTCTAGGGCTGTAGTAGTCGGAATCGTGTTTGGAGAGTGGATTTGGAAAGCTCTCGGCGAGATCTTCGTCTTAGTGGTAAGCTTTTCCCGTTTTGTGGAATTTTAAGAGTTAGGGTAGTGAACTAACCCCTTCTTTCGACCCGAAAAGTTTCAGGAATCTGTGCTTGTGTGTCCTCTTAGCCGATCCTTAGCGTTCAGAGCGGAGTTCTTCGGGTTTGCAAGGTTAAGGCAAGTGGCTTCTTCCTCCTCCTCTTTGTTTGGTTAAATCTTGGTTTTCCTCATGATAAATGCTTGGTGAGCTGTTAGCTCGTATTTCGAGCGTCTTATTTGATAGATAGAAACCCTAAATCCCCCCCGTAGTGTCAGGAAATTTCTCCCGGAAAGCACCGACGTCCCCAGGTTTAGCCGCTGAATGGTCCTTGTCGAGAAGTCCCGGTCGTTCTCGAGAAGTCGTTTTAGCCCAGTCTCGAGAGATCCATGTCTCTCTCGAGAAGTCTTAGCCGTTCTCGAGAAGTCCTTGTTGTTCTCGAGAGGTTGCCTTAGCCCAGCTTGCGAGAAGACCCCCTCGAGCTCTCGAGAAATGCCTCCTTTCTCTCGAGAAATCCGTGTATCGTCTCGAGAGCCCTTTTGCGATCTGTTTCTCGAGAGACCCCTGCCCTCTCGAGAAATCCTTACTGTTCTCGAGAAGACCCTATCTTGTTCTGTCCTGTTCTCGAGAAAACTTGTCTTGTTCTCGGGAAATCCCTGTCTAAGTTCTCGAGAAACCCTATCCTTCTCGAGTACTTTCCCAGTTTTGCTCTCTCTCTCTCTCTCTCCTAGTTGTTTCTCAAGGAATCCTATACTTATGCCTTGGACCCCTCTTCCCCTCATGAAGCCGTTGAATCTTCTAGAGTGTGCAAGTTTTGTCTGTGCCTGTTTGTGCCCTTGATCATGATTACTTCTTCTCTTTGAAATCTCGTACCCGTTGTGGTTAAAACAACTTATGGGTTCTCTTGTGATTAGTATTGGGAAATGTCTACTTTGTCGTGACCCTATCTCTTAAGGCATTCTAGTGATTATCCTTTCGGGCAGCGTCCTGTGTTTAATTGAAATTTAATTAATAAGAACCGTTGTCTTTAGCCTTACACAGTAGTTGTGTTTGGGGGACAGTGGGGGAAATGTTATAGCCTTGCACGATAGTCGTGTTTGGGGTGGTTGTGTCTAGTGGCACCCCCACCTGGTTTTGGGCTTTGGGTAGCAGAGGTAGGTAACCGCTCCCGTTTAATTTGAGTTGATCAGTCTCTTTAAATAATGAAACAAGATAAATGAAACTTTCTTGTTCCTGTTTTTGGCACTTTCTTTTTAGTGCACTCGGTGCTTGTTAGTTCTTTGTTTAGAGCTTCTCTTCCGATAAATCTGGCCTGGGTTGGTATCCCTTATGCCTTGCTTACTTTTCTGCTAGTTTTCTGCCACTTGTAATTCCTTGCTAAGGCATTCTTTGTTTTATTGAATGCCTCAGGTTCAGAGCCGTAGCGGCTAGTGGTGTAGCCTGAAGTTCAGAGTTTTAGTAGTTGTTCACCCCGCTGCTGTGAGGTAGTTGTTTTTAGTTTCTTCTTGTGCTCAGACATACTAGTTGGTGCCAACGGGTTAGTGTCATGTTGTTGACGCCCATTGTGCCCTTTTTATACTTTATAGTTTATTTGCCAGATTAATGCCACTACTTTTAAATCTTGTGTACCTTACTCTCTGGGAATGATTTATGCTAGGTGCACTATAGTTATAAAATGGTTTTTTTCTTCATCCTCATTGCATTCTTTCTAACTAAAATCCTTAACTTTAAAGTCGCTTAAAGGTATTTTCTACTCCTACAATACACCTAGTTATGTGCATATCATTTACGTTATGCTCGGTCATTTGCATACATTTAGGACTTTAAGTAAACTAAATCAAGTACTTTCCGCTGCATTTATATATACTTTCTCGGTGGACTAGTTGATCCACGAACTGAGAGACACAGTTCTTACCTCAAAACCCGTAATAAATGATTTAAAATGATGACTTATCATATAATCATGTTTTGTTTAGTTAAGTAATAGGTTCCCGCCTGAGCGTCTACAGTTGTCTCCTGTATGATGTGGCATCATGACGTGTATTTTCTCTTACTCTGATATTCTTAAATTCGGAGAAAATGCGGGTTGTGACAGTTGGTATCAGAGGGAGGTTGTTCGACAAGTTGGTCGGGCAACAAATTCTGATATAGTAGTTGTTTTGGTTTCATTGCATACACACACCGATGTGTCATCAGTACGTCTTGGCCGAAGCATGAACACTACACTCATAGCATGATAAGAAGTATACGGGGCATATTATGTAGTATGGGATGCATAATATGTGTTTGTATATGGATCCACCATAGGTGGCAACATGTGACGGTTATGTAGTATGAGATGCATAACCATCATCACATGGATGCCCATTAGCATGTTTTCTCTTTCGTTACATGCAATATTATGTAGTATGGGATGCATAATTTTACAAGTGTACGCCGCTCATAACATGCATTAAGGCCTTTATTAGAATGCATAGCACAACATACCTTACATAGCATTGCATAAGCACAGGTGCGAAGTTAAAGACTTATATGATGACACACGTACACACATGATTTCAAAACGAATAGCAAAATTCATGCATTCATGCCCTTTGCACATGAGTCAAGAGGGACGATGTAGTATCGTTCCCAAATTTATCATATCATCATGAAAAATATCCCAGAGAAAGGTAGTGGAAATGGCAAGTAGCTGTACATGTATGTTCTGAACCAAGCAGTGTAGTTCTAGTGTAAGGTTAAGTTTTAATTATATGTTTATACGTTAGCAGAGAAGTCTCAAAGGCGTGTTGCGACGAGGTTGACCCCCCAATCGGAGGGTGAATCTTCGGGTGCGCAGAGTGAGGCCATGATCAAAAGTCTGCGACAAAGTAATGAGGCTCTGTCCAGGCAGTTAGTTGCGATGCAATCGCAGATCTAGACGTTGTTGACTGCCGCCGCTGGGCAGTAGCCTGTGGTGCAGGACCCTGTAGTTGGTCAGACTGTACCTGTTCCTCCCGCTCCTTTGGTGCCTTCAGTTTTGCTTCCACCAGAGATGAACTTCATTTCGCATTTCCAGCGACTAGGACCTCCTACGTTTGACAGAAGAGCTGATTTCATGGCATTAGATGACTGGTTTGTTGCCATTAAGGAGATGTTTTCGTACTCGGGAATCTCTGCAGACCAAAAGGTGATGGTCGCCGCATACCAGCTGAAAGGACTTGCTAAAAGCTGGTGGATTAGGGAGAGGGAAAATCTCGTAGGCGGATGTTCGTGAGAGTCGTTCAAGGCGATGGTGTTAAAGAAGTTCCCGCCGTCGGTCGAGCAAGACCGTTTAATGAATAATTTTTTGCACTTGAAGCAAAGACAGTTCACGGTTAGTGAGTATGAGATCGAGTTCAGTAAGTTGAGCAGATTTGCTCCAGATTTAGTGGCTTCTGAGGCAGGAAGAGTGAAGCGTTTTCTCGGAGGACTTCGTAGCGATATTCAGCAGTTGGCGAGCGCTTATAGATCTGAAAGTTATGCTGAAGTGGTAGAAGCAGCGCTGAAGGTCGAGGCTATCGACAACGCCAAGAATAGAGGTGCATTAATGAAAAAGGACAAGAGGAAAGTCGAAGAGGGGGAGACCCCCAAGGTAGTTAGTCCGGCTCCAAAGAAAAGGAGTGGTGAAGTTTGTAGCTTCTGTGGTCGCCCTGGCCATCCAGTTGAGAAATGTTTCAAGAGGAAGGGAGCTCAGAAGCAGCAGCGAGTGCTAGCAATCTAGGGTGCTCTAAGGGTGTGGTGCTCTGCCAGTTGTGCAAGCAGAGTGGGCACGATACGGACCAGTGTTGGACCAAGGAAAAGGCCTGCTTTCAGTTCAAGCAGAAAGGGCACATGAAGTTCCAATGCCCGCTAGTTCAACCACCGTTGTAGCCTATTCCACTTCGAGCCTTGCCGCCGTCGCAGCATCAGGATAAAGGAAGAGGAAAGCTGAACGTGTTAACCCAGGAGCAAGTGCAGTCTTTGACCCAAGTGATCGCAGGTTAGACCTTAAGCCAACTGTTTTGTCTCGATTCCTTTTAGTTCGCTGAGTTAGACTAGTTATTGTTCACGCTTATAGGTAGATTTAAAGTAAAGAATCGTTGGGCGCGTGTTCTGTTCGATTCGGGTGCTACCAATTCGTTCGTAGCAAGGGCTTTCGTCGAGCGTCACCGTTTGACCCCTGAGCTGGGCAACGATTCGTTCCTCGTTAAGTTCCCTTCTTGTGATTTGGTGTCCTCGAACGGGTGCATCCGAAGTTGCCCCATTCTCTTAGTAGATTTCTTGGCTGTTGCTGATCTCAAAGTGTTGGACTTAGAAGACTTTGACGTGATTTTGGGTATGGACTGGTTGTCCAGTTATGATGCGGTCATCTGATGCAAGGAAAAGCGTCTGGACTTCGTGATGGACAACGATCAACCCATGAGCGTTTTTGGTTCTCCGTACCAGTGTTCCCCGAATATTTCTGCGGTATGTGCTCGGAAACTGTTAATTTTCGGTTGTTTAGTTTACCTTGTTTCTGTAGTAGAAACTGTTCCTGGACCGCCGTATATTGAGAGTGTTCCGGTGGTGCGAGAGTTTCCTGATGTCTTTCCTGTCAGTCTTCCTGGACTCCCGCCTGATAGAGATGTAGAGTTCGTCATTGATCTTGAGCCTGGTACTCGTCCTATTGCTAAGGCACCGTACCGTATGGCCCCGAGCGAGTTAGAAGAGTTGTGAACTCAGTTAGATGAATTGTTGTAGTGTGGTTTCATTAGGCCAAGTTCTTTGCCCTGGGGTGCTCCAGTTTTGTTTGTGAAAAAGAAGGACGGTTCTATGAGGTTGTGCATAGATTATAGAGAATTAAACAAAGTGACCATCAAGAACAGGTATCCGTTGCCGAGGATAGATGATCTGTTTGATCAGTTGCGTGGTAGCACGGTGTTTTCGAAGATTGACCTTCGATCAGGCTACCATCAGTTGAGGATCCGTGAGTCGGACGTACCTCAGACTGCCTTTCATTCTCGTTATGGCCATTTTGAGTTTCTAGTCATGTCGTTTGGTTTGACAAATGCACCCTCTGCATTTATGGACATGATGAACCGCGTGTTCAAGGATTTTCTGGACCATTTTGTTGTGGTATTCATAGATGATGTGTTAGTTTATTCTAAGAGTGCCGAGGAGAATGATACGCATTTGCGTTTAGTATTGTCTACTCTTAGAGAGCACAAGTTGTTTGCGAAGCTGAGTAAGTCCGAGTTCTGGCTTCCTCAGGTGTCCTTTCTGGGTCATGTGGTGAACAAGGATGGAATTACTGTAGACCCAGCTAAGATTTCTGCTGTGTTAGATTGGAAGACGTCTTCAACACCTAAGGAGATAAGGAGTTTCTTAGGGTTGGCTGGGTACTACAGGAGATTTGTTCAAGGGTTCTTGGTGTTGTCGGCACCTTTGACTAAGCTTACCCAGAAGAATACGGCTTTTATTTGGAGCGATAAATGCGAAGAAGCCTTCCAAGAATTAAAGAGGCGTTTATGCAGTGCACCTGTGTTGGCCTTGCCGATCGAAGGATTAGAGTATGTCATTTATGTGGACGCATCTCACATTGGTTTAGGATGTGTTTTGATGCAAGAAGGAAAGGTGATTGCCTATGGGTCTAGACAACTGAAAGTTCCTGAAAGGAATTACCCTACGCATGACTTAGAATTTGCTGCAGTGATTTAAGCTTTAAAGCTTTGGAGACATCTTCTTTATGGAGTGTCATGCAAGATTTTCACGGACCACAAGAGTCTGAAGTATGTCTTTACCCAGAAGGAGCTGAATTTGCGCCAGCGGAGGTGGTTGGAGTATGTTGCGGATTATGAAGTTGATATCCTATATCATCCGGGTAAGGGTAATGTGGTGGCCGATGCCCTGAGTAGAAAGACCGCGCAAATCTTCAATATCTCTGTGTAGTCCTTGGTAGAAGAGTTTATGTTGTTGGATATCTCAGTCGGTAGTAGTACCGCGCCTTCGAGCTTAGGAGTTGAAGAACCTTCTTGGATTACCCTTACGAGATTGCATCAGAAGGAAGATCCTGATTTGCAACATCTCCGGAATAGAACTGAAAAAGGTGAGCTACCTGACTTTTCAATCGATGATAAAGATACTTTGAAGTATCGAGGTAGATATTGTATTCCCGCGCTTGATGACATTCGAACCAAGATCTGTAGCGAAGCGCATGATTCTAGTGTTTCATATCATCCTGGCTCTACAAAGATGTACAAACACCTGAAGCAGATCATTTGGTGGTCAGGTATGAAAAGTTATATAGTCAAGTATGTTTCTGAATGCTTTACTTGTCAACGTGTTAAGGCAGATCATAAGAGGCCTGGTGGTAAATTAAACCCTTTGGATATTCCAACCTGGAAGTGGGAGAGTATTTCAATGGACTTCATTACCGGTTTGCCGAGATCTCCTGGAGGTCACGATTCGGTATGGGTCATAGTTGACCGTCTGACAAAGTGTGCTCACTTTGTGCCGTTTAAAATTGGATATTCTATGGAGAAGATAGCAGAACTTTATTTGAATGAAGTCATCAGATTGCATGGTGTGCCCGTAAGCATTGTGTCGGACCGAGATTCAAGGTATATGTCTCGTTTCTCGAGAAGTCCGCAAGGAGCTTTGGGTACTGACCTTAGATACTCTACCTCTTACCACCCCTAGACAAATGGTCAGACGGAGAGAGTGAATTAGATTTTGGAAGATATGATCAGGTGTTATATTTTGGATCATGGTGGGGCTTGGGATAAGCGCCTGGGATTGATAGAAGTTTCTTACAATAACAGTTATCAGGAAAGCTTGCAGATGGCCCCCTTTGAGGCTTTGTTTGGGAGGCGTTGCCGAACTCCTTTGCTTTGAGCCGAGGTTGGTGAGAGCCCGTTGTTAGGCCCAGAAGCTTTCGAAGAGATGAGCGTTGCTGTGACTCATATCCGCGAGAAGCTTTGTGTTGCTCAGGAGCGCTATGAGAAGTACGCTAATCGGAGGAGAGTGGATCTAGAGTTTTCCATTGGAGACTTAGTGTTCTTGAAAGTTTCTCCGATACCGGGCGTTAAGAGATTTGGAAGGAACCACAAGTTGGACCCCCGGTATGTGGGACCTTTCCAGGTTATTGAACGCATCAGAGTGTCCTCTTATAGATTAGATTTGCCTGCCTCCTTTCCAGATATTCACGATGTGTTTCATGTGAGCCAGTTGAGGAAGTGTTTGCGTAGTGATTGACTTGTTCTTGATTCGGTGCCCATTTTGCAGTCCAATCTTTCGTATGTTGAAGATCCTGTCCGAATCTTGGAGACTCAAGAGCGTGTGTTGCGGAGGAAGACGATCCCGATGGTTACGGTTCTTTGGAAGAATCAGGGTGTCGAAAGCACAACATGGGAGCTGGAGTCTGCCATGAGAGAGACTCATCCTAGCCTCTTCTCTTAGATTTCGGGTAACTCTTCTGTCTGGTAACCTTTAGATTAGATTCATTATCTTTCTTGGTCTTTGGATTCCAAGTTTCGAGACGAAACTTCTTTTTAGGGGGAGTGACTGTAACGCCCCTGATTTTCGTTAGTTATTTACGTGGCCGCTGTGATGTAGTTTTGGCGTAAGGGCATTACGTCAGCTCGTCAGGTTTAGTTTTGAGCCTTATCTTAGTTAAAGCTTGTAATTTAGATCGAGCGTGCGAGTTTCCGCGTCGTTTTGATTTGTAGAGAAGATTTTGTGTAGTATTGAGAATTTAGCTTCGGGAAGCTTTTGCCCGAGTTTGGCTCGTCGGAATTGAATTCTGACTTCGCCGTTGGATTCGTAGCACCGTGTTTCAGTTAAGGTGCGATTTTCGTAGTAATCCGAGTTGTTCTGGTCTCCCTCGCAGTTTAAGTAAATTGGGGAATTAATTAATTAATTAAATAATAATTTAGGTTATATATAAAGCCTAAAATCTTCTTCCCCTATTCATCTCCTTCTTCCTCGATCAAAAGCAGCCGCCGAGCGAAACAACGAGAGCGGAGCTTCGTGGAGCGTTCGGTCAGCGATTTCTAGGGCTGTAGTAGTCTGAATCATGTTTGGAGAGTGGATTTGGAAAGCTCTCGGCGAGATCTTCGTGTTAGCGGTAAGCTTTTCCCGTTTTGTGGAATTTTTGGAGTTAGGGTAGTGACCTAACCCTTCTTTCGACCCGAAAAGTTTCAAGAATCTGTGCTCGTGTGTCCTCTTAGCCGATCCTTAGCGTTCGGAGCGGAGTTCTTCGGGTTTGCAAGGTTAAGGCAAGTGGCTTCTTCCTCCTCCTCTTTGTTTGGTTAAATCTTGGTTTTCCTCATGATAAATGCTTGGTGAGCTGTTAGCTCGTATTTCGAGCGTCTTATTTGATAGATAGAAACCCTAAATTCCCCCTCCCCCCCCCCCCCGTAGTGTCAGGAAATTTCTCCCGGAAAGCACCGACGTCCCATGGTTTGGCCGCTGAATGGTCCTTCTCGAGAAGTCCCGGTCGTTCTCGAGAAGTTGTTTTAGCCCAGTCTCGAGAGATCCTTGTCTCTCTCGAGAAGTCTTAGCCGTTCTCGAGAATTCCTTGTTGTTATCGAGAAGTTGCCTTAGGCCAGCTTGCGAGAAGACCCCCTCGAGCTCTCGAGAAATGCCTCCTTTCTCTCGAGAAATCTGTGTATCGTCTCGAGAACCCTTTTGCGATCTGTTTCTCGAGAGACCCCTGCCCCTCTCGAGAAATCCTTGCTGTTCTCGAGAAGTCCCTATCCTGTTCTGTCCTGTTCTCGAGAAAACTTGCCTTGTTCTCGGGAAATCCCTGTCTAAGTTCTCGAGAAACCCTATCCTTCTCGAGAACTTTCCCAGTTTTTTTCTCTCTCTCTCTCTCCTAGTTGTTTCTCAAGGAATCCTATACCTATGCCTTGGACCCCTCTTCCCCTCATGAAGCCGTTGAATCTTCTAGAGTGTGCAAGTTTTGTCTGTGCCTGTTTGTGCCCTTGATCATGATTACTTCTTCTCTTTGAAATCTCGTACCCGTTGTGGTTAAAACAACTTATGGGTTCTCTTGTGATTAGTATTGGGAAATGTCTACTTTTTTGTGACCCTATCTCTTAGGGCATTCTAGTGATTATCCTTTCGGGCAGCGTCCCGTGTTTAATTAAAATTTAATTAATAAGAACCGTTGTCTTTAGCCTTACACAATAGTTCTGTTTGGGGGACAGTGGGGGAAATGTTATAGCCTTGCATGGTAGTCGTGTTTTGGGTGGTTGGGTCTAGTGGCACCCCCACCTGGTTTTGGGCTTTGGGTAGCGGAGGTAGGTAACAGCTCCCGTTTAATTTTAGCTGATCAGTCTCTTTAAATAATGAAACAAGATAAATGAAACTTGCTTGTTCCTCTTTTTGGCACTTTCTTTTTAGTGCACTCGGTGCTTGTTAGTTCTTTGTTTAGAGCTTCTCTTCCGGTAAATCTGGCTTGGGTTGGTATCCCTTATGCCTTGCTTACTTTTCTGCTAGTTTTCTGCCACTTGTAATTCCTTGCTGAGGCATTCTTTGTTTTATTGAATGCCTCAGGTTCAGAGCCGTAGCGGCTAGTGGTGTAGCCTGAAGTTCAGAGTTTTAGTAGTTGTTCACCCCGCTGCTGCGAGGTAGTTATTTTTAGTTTCTTTTTGTGCTCAGACATACTAGTTGGTGCCAATGGGTTAGTGTCATGTTATTGACGCCCATTGTGCCCTTTTTATACTTTATAGTTTATTTGCCAGATTAATGCCACTACTTTTAAATCTTGTGTACCTTACTCTCTGGGAATGATTTATGCTAGGTGCACTATAGTTATAAAATATTTTTTTTCTTCATCCTCATTGCATTCTTTCTAACTGAAACCCTTAACTTTAAAGTCGCTTAAAGGTATTTTCTACTCCTACAATACACCTAGTTATGTGCATATCATTTACGTTATGCTCCGTCGTTTGCATACATTTAGGACTTTAAGTAGACTTAATCAAGTACTTTCCGCTGCATTTATATATACTTTCTCGGTGGACCAGTTGATCCACGAACTGAGAGACACAGTTCTTACCTCAAAACCCCTAATAAATAATTTCAAATGATGACTTATCATATAATCATGTTTTGTTTAGTTAAGTAATAGGTTCCCGCCTGAGCGTGTACAGTTGTCTCCTGTATGATGTGGCATCATGACGTGTATTTTCTCTTACTCTGATATTCTTAAATTCGGAGAAACTGCGGGTTGTGACAGTGCTCATCGCACGGATTGAGGATTACGCGCGGTTGCTAAGTCGCGAGGCCCAATCGGTTCGCGAATATCACTACCCGCGAGTCCCCCCGCGCTCGGGTGTGCGGGGCCGCGGACGCTGGATGTGGGTTCGCTACTGAAAGGCCTTCTGTAATTTACTGTTTGCTTTCCTCCCCCCCTTATGGAGGGTTTTAAATATTTTGGCGATCTGTAATATTAATAATTTTGACTCGCTTGCGAGCCCGCTTTTTTGTTTTCACTATTTCCGTCATTATATCAACCTCGTCCTCCCCTCACAGACTTTTCCCTTAATAATTGAATTTTGTCCGCCTTGCTCTTGCGACTCGCTCTCGCGACTCGTTCTATTTCTTTGCACAGGTCTCGCTCGCCCGTGTCCAGTTCGGAGGGATTTTCTGCGGGGTGCCAACTCGCCAAGAGCGGATAAGGCTCCAGGAGGTGGAAAAATGCTGCGCAGATCTGCTATCCGCAGGCCTTGGCGCTTCGAATCCTTCTCGCCATTCCCATTTCTATAAATAGCGTCTTTTTCTTTCTAACCACCGCATTTACTGCTCTTCCTTCGCTCTTCTCTTCTTCCAGCTCTCTCGCAGATCCTAGCTCACGCTCGCTGCCTTTTGACTCGCAGCCTTACATCATCATGGTCGCAGATGTGGAATCGGAGGGGCGAGCCAAGTGCGTTGGTGCCTTCCGCGAGGGCCTTTTTTTCTGCGCCAACCTCACTTCGGAGGAGCACCTTGCCACGGTAGACCACTACATCCCTCCTGGATTTGTGGCTTGCCGCCCTACCGAGCGAGACACCATCAGCGATCCTTACTCCGACGAGCTCGCAATCCCCATCGCCCATTTTGAAAATGGGCTACGACTCCCACTCTGGCCCGAAGTGCGCCAGGTATATATACATTTTTTCCTTTCATGGCCATAATATTCATGGCTCGCCTTGCGAAGAGTATTCTAACCCTTACCGATTCTTTTAGGTACTCAAGTACTTCGGCGTTCTGCTGAGCCAGCTGATGCCGAAAGTGATTGCAGTGGTAGTCGCTTTCGCCAGCTATTTGCGGGCGTAGAGGATCGAGTTCAGTCTGCTCGTCTTCCGCAAGGTGTTCTCTTTCCGCGCCTACAAGGACGGGACGGCCCACTTCGCGAACCAGCACGTCAGCATCTGCGAGATGGTGAACAAGACTCACTATTGGACGCAGAAACATGTCCTAGTGAAGGGTCCATTCTGAAAGAATATAGGTATGCTACCTAATTCACCTAGAGGGGGGTGAATAGGTCTTTTGGATTTTACTTGATTATTATGGACTGTTAGAACTATTCTAAGCAGAAAATCAAGCAACACAGAAAACACACATGCATGTATAGAGGTTCCTCAAGACAGGGTGTCTTGAGTAGTCCTCTTTCCCCCTTCACCTTTCTAACAATGTGTTAGACAAGGCCAACTCCTCCAAACTTGGCTAAAAGAGCTTATAACTCAGATCCCTCAGAATCTCTCAGGATTTCCCAAACCCTACCTCAGGCTCAACAGCCCTACAACTCAGATCAGCTCCTGATCCTACAGCTCAGACCTGAGCAGGTCCTACAACTCAGAGAATTCCTTCTCCTACAGATCAGGCTATGAAGCCCTACCTCAGATCAGCTCCTGATCCTACACTCAGGCCTTCAGCCCTACAACTCAGAACCCTCAGGTTCCTACAAACTCAGACCAAAAGGTCTTACAACTCAGGCAAAATGCCCTACAGAAAAATGGTTTAGAAATATTCTACAGTAGAGGAACTCTCCTGTAGATCCTGCACAGTCTGTGCTTCCTGTAGCTGAAGATTGTTGATAACAGCTACCACTTGATCATCTTCCTCTTCAATAGAAGGGTGGAAGATCACCTTGCCCCTTCTGGTGGAGGAGCTATCTTCTTCTCTCTGTTTCTTCTTCTCTTTCAGTAAGCAGGAAGAAAGACGAGAGCCGCGCAGCCGTCAATGGCGAATGTAGATTTTGCACGCAATCGGCCGGGGCATGGAAAATGCCCTAACACTTTCTTTTATACTTCTTTTCATCTTCAACGGCTCTAATTTGATCTCCCAAGAAGTATGGGAGAGATTGGTGGTCCCCTATAGCTTTTCTGCAACTTGCCCTAGCCGTAGGTCCCGCCGCCCTACTTATCCGTAGAGAAGGTCTGCGCTCGATGAACGTGCTACACTCTACGTTCGATGAACCCACTGTATTCTGCGTTCGACGAACCCGCTTCACTCTGCGTTCGACGAACCCGCTGCATCCTGCGTTCGACGAACTTGCCAAGCTCTGCGTTCAACGATCGGCCTTGTCTCTGCATTCGACGAACGACACTCTGCGTTCGACGATCGGCCTTGTCTCTGCATTCAACGATCTGCCTTGTCTCTGCGTTCGACGAACGACACTCTGCGTTCGATGAACAGGATATTGTCAGCAGTTTCTTCTATCTCATCTCAGCGGTCGACGAACTTTGTCCTGCGTTCGACGAACGGCTCTCTGCGTTCGATGAACATGCCCGCCTTCTCAGCGTCTCCTTCTCTGGTCTCGTCTCAGCGGTCGACGAACTGAGTCCTGAGTTTGATGAACGGAACTCTACGTTCGACGAATACGCTGATTCTCAGCGTTTGATGAACTTATCAGCTGAGACACCTTCTTCTCAGCGGATCCAATGAGACGGCTCCTCGTCTCAGCGGTTCAGCCAAGACCTTTCTGCATCAACTTAGGAGAAGATTTCTCCTAACCTTAGGTCTTGATTAACCCTTTCTCTTGAGTCACATATTTTATTAAATGTTCTATAATATAGTCATGATAACATAGCTAACAACAACACGATACAACATTGTTAGACAGTGACCCTGCCTATGAGACAGCAACCATAGGTCGACGCTTTTTGCTCACAAGCGTCGAGCGATGTATGGTGGCTCGATGCTTGGTCGACGCTTTTAGCTCACAGGCATCGAGTGATGTGTGTGGTGGCTCGACGCTTGGTCGACGCTTTTTGCTCACAGGCGTCGAGTGATGTGTGGTGGCTCGACGCTTGTGGACCTGGATGAACTCATCTCCCCCCTTTTTAGTTTAGAGGGCTAACACTACTTTGGTCTTAACAGCTAGCATTCCATCTCCTATTTGCAACTAGCAAGACCAAATTTGGTCTTAGCATTGGCCATCTCCCCCTTTCTGGGTTCTTCAACTTCTTTCCCATTAGGGAATAGGAATCTTCAAGCTCTACACTATTCTGACCTACTGAGCATCAGCTATCTCTCCCTCAACTTATAGCCAACTCCCCCTCAATTTGAGCAGGAGCTTACTCACCCTTAATTGGAGCACCTGTATTGACCTTTTGATTTAAGGGAAACCTAAAACTCAGCCGATCCAGAATTTTCTGAATCAGCTGATCATCTTTCTTTAAAATCAATAGGAGTAGAGATACTTACCTTGAGGAGGTAGTCAGTCCTCAATTGATGTTGTGATCACAATGGTTGTGCATAACAGCTGTGGCCACCTCTTTCTCCATTCTGAGCATTTGCTCTTCCAGCATCTGGGCTGTGCTCCCCCTCACTAACACACCCATCTCCTTCTCCATAGAGATAGGTATGCAACCCCTCACTTTGGGCATCCATGGTTGGAGAATTCTGTCTAGGAGAACCTTGAGGATTTAGTCCTCTACTTGATGTTGAATCTGTGATATCAACCTCCTGTCTCTCATGTGCCATTGGCACTCACTGTTCAAGTACCAAATGATGATGGGGCTGGTACTTGAACTATTCTACAAACAGAGTTTAATGTCCCTTAGGAGCCCAAGATGACTTGGGTCCTTGGTTCTTGTTAGTTTGATGAGATAATATCACACTAGCTACACTCCTAGCAGGAAAGCTCTTCTTTGCATTAGGTACATTGGGGTTGTACCAACAATCTATGGCAAAGTGTCCCACCTTGCCACATCACCAACAATCATGAATATTGTATCTCCTTTTCTGAACATTTTTCTGAATTGGTACAGCACTATGCCCATGTTCCCAGAGGAGACTGCAGCATTCTTCCTGTCTCTTTCAGCAATAATCTGACTGAAGGTTAATCTGTAGACAGTCTTGCTGCTCTTTGTCCTGATAGCCTCAGCTTGCTTTGACTTGGCAGCCATACAAGATCTGATGGAATCATACACTGGGCAGCAGGCCTTGTCAACAGATTTGGCAGCAGTCTTGCTTTTTGCTGAAGCTGATTTGGAAGTGCTTGCTTCCTTATTCTTGATTGGAGGTGCTGAGACACCAAACACAAATGGTCCAGATTGGGCCATTTGTATTTCCTCATGGGGAGCTTTCAATGCACTCAATCCCATGCCCTTTCTATCACTATGGGAAGGAGTATTTTCCTTCCTATTGGATCTCTCATTCTTCCAGTGACCATAAATGCTTTCATGGTCATACCTATTGGATGGAAGTAGCACCTTTTGAAAGGTGGTTTGAGGCTTAGCCTTCTTCTTGCTCTTTACTCCACTCCCTTCTCCTACTTCCATCTTGTTGAATCCAAGTCCTCTCCTATTTTTTTGAGAGGAGAAGGTGTCAATAAGGGGAAGCACAGATTTGGGCTTGGACAATTGAGCCACCAGGCTCTTCTCTTTCACCAGCTTCTCCTCAAGGTCCTTGATGACCTTGTTCTTCAGGGAAATAGTGCTCAATTGAACACTTGTCATACCCTTTAAATGACTTATTTGTCTACTCATCTGGGCCACCAGGGAGGTAGGTCCAGTGTAGTCACTTTCAGTCTTCTTAAGGGTGGCAATTTCCTGGGCTTGCCTCTTGGCAAGCTTCTTGCTCTCTTTTAGAGCAACCACAAGAGCATCATATTTGTCAATCAATTGATTGACATCTACCTCAGCTTCTGAAACACTTCCATCATGTGATGGCTGAGCTTCAGATTCTGGACATGCACCATGATCAGAAAAAGAAGTGGAATGGAGTGATACCTGATCATTGTCAGAACAGTTCTGACAGTCTTCCTCATCAGTGAAGGCCATAAGGCCTATCTGAACACAGTCTTCTTCATCCTCCTCTTCATCACTATCTGAGTGTGATAGAGAGGCCCTGATTCCAACCTTTGTAGCTGGGCAATCTTCATCTTCTTCTTCTGCAAATTCTTCAACAGCAACCAGCCCAATAAGGGCTTCTTCCTTTTCAGATTCAGATGAGCTGGAGTCTGATTCACTCTAGCTCCTTTCCTTCTTAGCTAGAAAGGATTTTTCTCCTTTCTTGCCCTTTGGCTGATGACCCTTCTTCTCATCCTTCTCTTTTCTCTTGACTGGGTAGTCAGTAATGACATGCCCTGGCTTGCTGCAGCAATAGCAGGCAACTTTAGAGGAATTAAATTTAGAGTTAGAGCCATACCTGCCATTCCTGGAGTGATGCTTTGACTCCTTGCTGTCCTCCTTTTTGTGATATGAGGAAGAGGGCTTGTTCTTCCATTGCCTCCTCTTCATCATCTTCTTGAATTGCCTCAAGAAGGCAGAAAACTCTTCATTAGAGGAAGAGCTATCAGAGGTGCTGGTTTCTGATTCAACACTTCTCCTTTGAGGAGACACTAACCTGCCCTGGCTTCTCTTGGAGCTGTCAGCTTTGAGAGCTACAGAATTCTCCATTGCTTGAGCCCTTGAAGAGGTGTCCTCTTCCTTCCTTGCAGACAACTGCATCTCATAGGAGAGCAGCTTCCCAAACAGTGTGTGAGTTGGGGTTTCTCCAAGTCTTGCCCTTTCCCTGATTGCACAGATTTTTGTGTCCCAATCCCTAGTTAGAGATCTAAGGAACTTGTCATTCAGCTCATAATCAGTGAATACCCTCTCATAGGTTCTTAGTTCATTTACTATCCTAAAGAACCTCTCATAGCACAGGGATATGCTTTCCTGGGTCAGCTGCCTGAATGCTTCATATTCTTGGTTAAGGAGTGATTTTATATCATCCCTTACTTCAGTTGTCCCTTCCATGTATACAACCAATGTGTCCCACATTTCCTTGGAAGTTGTGCAGTGTACCAAGTTCTGAAATGTGGTGTCATCAATTGCATTAACAATTATATTCTTGGTCCTTTTGTCCATAGTATATAAAGCCATTTCATCATTGGACAGATCAGCAAGTACCTTGAGTACTTTTCTAGTAGGGTCAATAGTGGAGGCTTTCTCAAAGGTATAAGGTCCATTCTTGAATGTTACATATATCCTTGGGTCTGAGGCTTCCATGAACAGCCTCACACTTTGCTTCCATATTCCAAAGTTTTCTTTGGAGCATATGGGCAACTTCATTGACCCCAACTCCTTCTTCACTCCACTGGAGGCCATCTGATTTGAATCATCAATACCTAATTAGGAACTAGTCAGACTGTTAAGTCCTTCTTAACGAACCTCGCTCTGATACCACTTGAAAGAATATAGGTATGCTAACTAATTCACCTAGAGGGGGGTGAATAGGTCTTTTGGATTTTACTTGATTATTATGGACTGTTAGAACTATTCTAAGCAGAAAATCAAGCAACACAGAAAACACACATGCATGTATAGAGGTTCCTCAAGACAGGGTGTCTTAAGTAGTCCTCTTTCCCCCTTCACCTTTTTAACAATGTGTTAGACAAGGCCAACTCCTCCAAACTCGTCTCAAAGAGCTTACAACTCAGATCCCTCAGGATCTCTCAGGTTTTCCTAAGCCCTACCACAGGCTCAGCAGCCCTACAACTCAGATCAGCTCCTGATCCTACAGCTCAGACCTCAGCAGGTCCTACAACTCAGAGAATTCCTTCTCCTACAGCTCAGGCTATGAAGCCCTACCTCAGATCAGCTCCTGATCCTACACTCAGGCCTTCAGCCCTACAACTCAGAACCCTCAGGTTCCTACAAACTCAGACCAAAAGGTCTTACAACTCAGGCAAAATGCCCTACAGAAAATGGGTTAGAAATATTCTACAGTAGAGGAACTCTCTTGTAGATCCTGCACAGTATGTGCTTCCTGTAGCTGAAGATTGTTGATAACAGCTACCACTTGATCTTCCTCTTCAATAGAAGGGTGGAAGATCACCTTGCCCTTTCTGGTGGAGGAGCTATCTTCTTCTCTCTGTTTCTTCTTCTCTTTCAGTAAGCAGGAAGAAAGACGAGAGCCGCCGCAGCCGTCAATGGTGAATGTAGATTTTGCACGCAATCGGCCGGGGCATGGAAAATGCCCTAACACTTTCTTTTATACTTCTTTTCATCTTCAACAGCTCTAATTTGATCTCCCAAGAAGTATGGGAGAGATCGGTGGTCCCCTGTAGCTTTTCTGCAACTTGCCCTAGCCACAGGTCCCGCCGCCCTACTTATCTGTAGAGAAGGTCTGCGCTCAACGAACGCGCTACACTCTGCGTTCGACGAACCCGCTGTATTCTGCGTTCGACGAACCCGCTTCACTCTGCGTTCGACGAACCCGCTGCATCATGCGTTCGACGAACTTGCCAAGCTCTACGTTCAACAATCGGCCTTGTCTCTGCGTTCGACGAACGACACTCTGCGTTTGACGATCGGCCTAGTCTCTGTGTTCAACGATCTGCCTTGTCTCTGCGTTCGACGAACGGCACTCTGCGTTCGACGAACAGGCTATTGTCAGCAGTTTCTTCTATCTCATCTCAGCGGTCGACGAACTTTGTCCTGCGTTCGACGAACGACTCTCTGCATTCGACGAACACGCCCTTTGTGCCTTCTCAGTGGCTCCTTCTCTGGTCTCGTCTCAGCGGTCGACGAACTGAGTCCTGATTTCGACGAACGGCACTCTGCGTTCGACGAATACGCTGATTCTCAGCGTTTGATGAACTTATCAGCTGAGACACCTTCTTCTCAGCGGATCCGCTGAGACGGCTCCTCGTCTCAGCGGTTCAGCCAAGACATTGCTGCATCAACTTAGGAGAAGATTTCTCCTAACCTTAGGTCTTGATTAACCCTTTCTCTTGAGTCACCTAAGCCTGTTTAACTTACAAAAACAAAGCTTTATCAAATACAATATGTACTTAGTATTGGAAGTGATGCCTCTTCAAATCAAGGTAACATTGAGGGCAATATTCCCAACACATTCGGCAACATCTCCTACTCTCCCCTCCATCAGGACGAGGCCACCTACATCCCGCCCGCCTCGCTGGGGGACGATGACGCGAAGCTGTACCAATATCTAACTGGGAAGAACTTCGAAGTCGCCTTCCTCCGGCAGAGAGTGGACTCGCTGATGCCCGTCCCCCAGGGAGAAGGTTTGACTCGCACTCGCCGACTTCCCCTTACCCTTTCTTTCTTATTTGCTAACGTTTCTAACTTCTTTTCAGGAGAGCGCGATCTTCCGCTCAGCCCCCCGCACGCGCCGTCCTCGACCCTCACCACTGGCTCGCTCACGAGCGTGGCCGTCGAGGCGTGTCGTGACCTCCCGAGCTCTTCGTCGGGAATGAAGCGCCCCCTCCTCCAGGCCGACTTGCCTCACAGTGATTGGCGAAGAAGACCAAGAAAGCCCCCCCCCCCCCCCCCCCCCCCCCCCCCCCCGCATGTAAGGCGAAGGACATTGTGGATTTGTCCGAGCCAGAGACCCCCCTCTCCCCATCGGCGAACCAGAAGCCCGCCGATGAGAGTGGCAAGCCAGGTGGCACCACCTACAAGCCCAAGCCGATGAGCCACAAGAATTTCGGGCTCGGCGCAAAGATCCCGGATGCAGTCGGCGAGCCGATGCTCGCATGGGACCCCGAGCAGAACAAGATCGTTTGCTCCTCTCTCTCCTCCCCTCCTGGGTGGAGAGTGACAAAGTTGGGGGTGAGGCGTTCGCCCTCGCCTTCGGGCTCTACGGTCGCGAGGATGCCTCCCTCTTCTGGGCCTTCATGCCAAAAGGACACGTGTATGAAGCCATGCGGGTCCAGTTCCGGGCGATGGAGCTTACCCATATGGCGGGCCGCCGGTACTTCACCGCGGATAGGGAAATCAGAGAGCTCAATGTCGAGCTCCGGAAAGCCGTGGATGAGGTCGCGGAGCTTAAGGGAAAGGAGGCCTTGTCCGAGGGCCTCCTCGCCAGCCTCCAAGGCGGCCTGGTAAGTAATGCCTGTAAGAATTCTTTTCCTATCTCGTTATGCTTTACCCTTTTCTAACTCCCCTTCTGCAGGATGCTGAGTCCGCGAGTAAGCAAGCCGCAAGGATCACCGACCTGGAGATGGAGAACAATTATCTCAAGGCATAGGTTCGCGAGCTAACTCTGGCGGTGCTTCCCATGCCCCCTCCGCGAGCTGGGACTCGGGGCCAGTCGCGAGGTGAAAAGGAGGCAGCTCGCAAGAACTCGATGGGGATCGCCGAACTCGTCTTCGACACCCTTAAAGGGGCGGGCCTGATCGTCCCTGACGCAATGGTGCTCACCGTTGAGGACGTCGTCCCTGACCTGTTCGCGCAGATCTCTGAGGTGGGAGATCGCGGGAGCGACTGAAGAATTCCTGGGCAGCTTTGATGTTTTTATTTATTTATTTTCTAAGTGTAAAACTTTTGTTTTGACGGGCGAGTTAGCCGTTAACTGTAAACATCTTTTGATCAATGAAAACTAATATTTTGTCTATCTTTTAAGTGTAATTTCTTACTCACACTCGCGCTTTCATTCATGCTCGTGTGACTCTATATCTTAGAAATTCCCTTATTTCTGAACTTTCCTTCGCTAAGAGACTTCGTTAGATAGACCCACCTAGTTTTTCTGGCCGAGGTGAAGTCGGGCCCGCTTCGCACCTCTGGCTCGCTCCATAGGGAAACTTGCGAGCGGGCTCAACGTTACCCTGCCTCGCTCGCGCTCGCTCTTTGCGAGCTCCCAAGGCTTCTTTTTGGCTGTCGTGCCGACGGACCCTTCTTGGTTCGCATTTTTTTACATATGCCATCGCAATTTACAAGCAATATTCGCGAGCCTGGGCCTGGCTCAGCGTGCTTAGTGACCAATCTACTCAGTCGCCCCGCTTTTACCCTTGGGCTTAGGCACGTTACACCCGTCGTGTCTTTTTCTTCCACACGAGCGAGCCCCCGGGCTCGCCTCCCCTTGGACTTGAGATTTTTTGCGAACCAAGCCTCTTATCATGGAGAACCTACTTGTCAGCCTCTCCAAAGATCAACCTGGCTCACCGTCTACGAGAGCCCGACAGCAGAATCGATCTGGGGCACTCCAGCACCAAAGAACTTGCCACTTGCCAGCCTCTCCAGAGATCAACCTGACCCGCCATCTATGAGAGCCCGACAGCGGAATCGATCTGGGGCACTCCAGCACCAATACTTGTTACCTTCCCGGCCTCTCCAGAGATCAACCTGACCCACCGTCTATGAGAGCCCGGCAGCGGAATCGATCTGGGGCATTCCGGCACCAACACTTGTTACCTTGCCAGCCTCTCCAGAGATCAACCTGACCCACCGTCTATGAGAGCCCGACAGCGGAATCGATCTGGGGCACTTCAGCACCAAAGAACTTGCCACTTGCCAGCCTCTCCAGAGATCAACCTGACCCACCGTCTATGAGAGCCCGACAGCGGAATCGATCTAGGGCACTCCAGCACCAACGCTTGTTACCTTGCCAGCCTCTCCAGAGATCAACCTGACCCACCGTCTCTGAGAGCCCGGCAGCGGAATCGATCTGGGGCACTCCAGCACCAACGCTTGTTACCTTGCCAGCCTCTCCAGAGATCAACCTGACCCACCGTCTATGAGAGACCGACAGCGGAATCAATCTGGGACATTCCGGCACCAACACTTGTTACCTTGCCAGCCTCTCCAGAGATCAACCTGACCCACCGTCTATGAGAACCCGACAGCGGAATCGATCTGGGGCACTCTAGCACCAAAGAACTTGCCACTTGCCAGCCTCTCCAGAGATCAACCTGACTGACCGTCTATGAGAGCCCGGCAGCAAAATCGATCTGGGGCACTCCATCACCAACGCTTGTTACCTTGCCAGCCTCTCCAGAGATCAACCTGACCCACCGTCTATGAGAGCCCGGCAGCGGAATCGATCTGGGGCATTCCGGCACGAACACTTGTTACCTTGCCAGCCTCTCCAGAGATCAACCTGACCCACCGTCTATGAGAGACCGACAGCGGAATCGATCTGGGGCATTCCGGCATAGAACACTTGAGGATTCCTGTTTAGAAACTACTTCAAAACCAATATACAGAGAGTAAAACATACAACAAGTTAATTACAAAAATTTAAGGATAGAATCACTTCAAGTCATCCCCACTTCTGGCTCGGCCGAGAGGTATCCCTTACACATCTTGGAGGTGGTACCCTCCTGACTTGAGCACTTCGCTTACAATGTAAGGCCCCTCCCAGTTGGGCTCAAGCTTACCTACAGCGGCCCCTCTTCCTGCCGCATCTACCTTCTTCAGGACCATGTCCACCCTTTCGAACTGTTTTATTCTGATGTGTTGATCAAAGTACCTGTCTATCCGCCTCTTGACTTACTCCTGCAGAATAGTAGCGAGGTCTCAGAGCTCTTCTACTAGTTCCAAAGACAGCCTTTGTTCTGCGTTATTTTCCACTAGCCATTCTTCATCCCCTTCACCCGCGGCGACCACCCTGGGGATTTTCACCTCGAACTCTATCGGTAGGACGACCTCAGACCCGTGAGAGAGTTTGAATGGAGTATCCCTGGTGGCAGTATTTGGAGTAGTCCTCAAGGACCAAAGGACCGAGGGAAGCTGCTCTACCCAGTTGCCCCTGAGGTTCTCCACTTTCTTCTTGAGTAGGTTGACAATTACCTTGTTCGCTGCCTCCACCTGGCCATTACTCCTCCGGTGGTGGACCGATGCGAACCTGAGGTCTATGTCGAGTTGGGTGCAGAAACTGACAAACTCTTCGCTGGCGAATTGTGGCCCATTGTCCGTCACTATGGCCAGTGGGAGCCCGTGCCTGCAAATTATCTCACCCCACACAAAAGTTCTTACCACTTGGGACGTTACCTTGGCCAGCGCCTTTACTTCTATCCACTTGGAGAAGTAATCGATCATCACCAATAGAAACTTCCTTTGGCCACTAGCTTGCGGGAATGGGCCTACCAGGTCCAAACCCCATATAGCAAAGGGCCAGGGAGCTGTGATGGTTTGGAGTCTCTGAGCTGGCAAGAGCTGGAGAGGAGCGAACAACTAACACTTTGAACATTTTCTCGTGAACTCCAATGCATCCTTGCTGAGGATAGGCCAAAAGTAGCCTTGCCTCAACACTCTACCTTCCATGGTTCGGCTCCCGGAGTGACTGCCACATTCCCCCGAGTGGATTTCTTCGACGACTCTCGGGACCTCCTCCTCTGATACACAATGGTCCAGGAGCCCCGAGAGCATTTTCCTGTATAGTCCTCCTGCTAAGCCGATTTATACCTGAAGCGTTGTTTATCCACGTCCCCTTCGGGGAACTTCCCTGATGACAGGAAGGCGATGAAGGGATCCATCCATGATGCTCGCTGATCTACCTCCATCAGCTCCCCTTCCTCGATGGAAGGTCGGATGAGTTCCGATACGGTCCCCCCAGCTTGAGGGCCAAACTTGGCTAGGAGGTCCGCCGGGGTGCTCTCCTCCCTGGGCACATGCTTGATGGAGAAATTGCGAAATTGCCCGATGACCCTCTTGACCTTCTCCAGGTAGCGCTGGAGGGTCGGCTCCTTTGCCTCGAATTCCCCCCTGACTTGGCATGCCACCACCATGAGTCCGTTGAGACCTCCACGTCCTGTACTCCCAGCTCTCGGGCCAGCCGCAGGCCTGCTATCATTGCCTCGTACTCGGCCTGGTTGTTGGTAATTGGAAAATGGATGCTTAAGGCTTGCTCGATCTTAGTCCCTTGGGGGCTTATCAGGATGATTCCTCCTCCACAGGAGTGTTTCCCTGACGCACCATCCACCAGTATCTTCCATGCCACAGGGGGAGGTGATTCATGCTCCCCCATTTCGCTTGTGTAGTTCACCATGAAGTCTGACGCTGCTTGTGCCTTGATCGACATCCTAGGCACAAACACGATGTCGAACTCACTCAGCTCTACAGACCATTTTGCTAGCCTCCCCGAGTGCTCCACCCCTTCCATGACTTTGCGAAGCGGGTGGTCGGTCACCACTCTGATTGAATGCGCTTGGAAATAAGGTCGGAGCTTCTGGGCCGATACCACCAATGTGAAAGCCAACTTTTCTAAAATGGGGTATCGGAGCTCCGCCTTCCTCAACACTCAGCTGACGTAGTAGATTGGAAACTGCCTTCTCCCTTCTTCCCGGAACAATACCGAACTTACTGCCGCGGATCCTACCGCCAAGTATAGGGATAGATCCTCTCCTTGCCTTGGCCCCTGGAGTAGAGGAGTCTGAGTGAGCTGCTCTTTCAAAACTTGAAAAGCTTCCTCACACTCTGAGGTCCATTCAAATTTTTTGTTTCCCCTTAGCACCTTGAAGAAAGGTGCACACTTCTCCCTCGCCTTAGAGAGGAACCTACTGAGCCCGGCCAATTTTCCCGTGAGGCTCTGAACCTCCTTCGAATTTCTTGGCGACCCCAACTCCATGATTGCTTTAACTTTATCTGGGTTAGGCTCTACCCATGCTGGGGTGAGCAAGTGACCTAGGAACTTTCCCCACTACCCCCGAAGACACACTTCAGGGGGTTGAGCTTCATCTTATACTTCCGCAACGTCCCAAAGGTCTCTTCGAGGTCTTGGAGGTGGGACTCGAGATCTCGGCTCTTTATCATGAGATGGTCAACATAGACCTCCAGATTTCTCCCCTTCTGCTCTCGGAAGACGTTGTCCATCATTCGTTGGTATATGTTCCCTGCATTCTTGAGCCCAAAGGGCATCATCTTATAACAATAGCACTCATCCCTTGTGATGAAGGAGACGTCCTTGACGTCGGGGGGGGGGGGGGGGGGGGGGGGGTGCATGCGGATTTGATGATAACCTGAAAATGCATCTAAAAAAGACATTATAGAGAAACCGACGGTTGAATCAACCAACGAGTCGATTCTGGGCAAGGGGTAGCAATCCTTGGGGCATGATTTGTTGGGGTTCCAGAATCTCCCTGGTGCTGCGGTGCTATTCGAAGCGGAAGGGTGTGTCTCCCGTGGGCCTAACTGGCTGCCCCGTGGATCCGCCCGAGGACCATGTTGATATAAAGAACAGTTGCGCCTTCACCAACAGACCGGTCTTTTGGTCGAGTTGGTGGCGCTGGGTCCTCTCAATTGGTATCAGAGGGGGTCGCGGGTTCAAAACCCCGGGGTCGTTTCTAGGGGGGGGATTGTTGGGGTGCCAGAATCGCCTCGGTGTTGCGGTGCTATTCGAAGCGGAAGGGTGTGTCCCCCGTGGGACTAACTGGCTGCCCCGTAGATCCGCCCGAGGACCAAGTTGATATAAAGAATGGTTGCGCCTTCACCAACAAACTGGTCTTTTGGTCAAGTTGGTGGCGCTGGGTCCTCTCATGATTTATTAAGTAGTGAGAAATCAACACACATGCGCCACTTACCTCCTCCTTTTTTCACCATAACTACATTGGAGACCCAGCCTGGGTACTGGATCTCCGATACAAAACCTGCTCGGAGGAGCTTGCCCACCTCCTCCCTGATGGGGCCTTCCAGCTTGTCGGCAATGGCTCTTTTGTTTTGGCGGATGGGTCGAGAGCCGGGATCGAGGTTGAGACGGTGGCATGCCACGTCCGCATCAATCCCGGGCATCTCCGTCGCGCTCCAAGCGAAGACGTCCACGTTCTTCTGCACGTAGGCTAGGATTTTCTTCTGCTCCTCCAGGCCGAGCTCTCCGCTGATTCGGACCTTCTCCACCACTCCAGCCCGGGTGGTGACCTCGAGCTCCATGACCTCCTCCACGGACTCTAGCCGAGAGTGCTCCCCCCAATTGCCTTCCTTCCCCTCACCGTTAGCGAACGCTTTGGCCTCCTCCTTCCCTCCTTCTTCTCCGATCGCCATCAGTTCTTCCGCCCATCTTTCCTGGGCTTGACCCCCTTCCTCTTCCTTCTACTCCCCTCCTTCCTCCATCTGCTCCTCTGCCTCTCCCGCCTGGGCCTTTCCTTCTCCCCTTCTTTCCTCCTCTGCTTCCTGTCCGAGACCCGCTGGCTCCCCCATCTCCCGATCCCATTCCTCTACTTCGGCCATCTAGGAGATGGTGTTCATGGCCGTCACGTAGTACTGCCTTGCTACCTTTGGGTCCCCTCTTACCCGAACCTGAACTCCACCCGAGTTGAACTTGAGACATTGGTGGAAGGTGGAGGGGACGCAGCGAAAAGCACTGATAAGCGGTCGTCCGAAGATGGCATTATAGATGCTGGGGCGTCTACTATGACAAAGCGGCAATTCCGAGATTGCCCCCCTAGGACCACGTGGAGCCACCCCCCCCCCCTTCTACCTCCTTCCTCTCCCCGGAGAACCTGAACAATGGGCCATCTAAGGCCAGCACCCTCCTGGTCTCAACCTTCATCTCATCGAACGCCTTCTTGAAGATGACGTTGACGGAGCTTCCGTTGTCCACGAGAATTCGGGACACCGTGAAGTTCTCAATGGTGGTCTGGATGACCAGCGCATCACAGAAAGGGTCTTCGTGACCCGACATGTCCCTCTGGAAGAAAGTAATTTTTTCTGCTGGGGGTGGGGCCATGAATGTCGAAGCCACACTCCGGCGGTAGATGGTATGGAGGCTCGCCTTGCGGGTTTCCTCAACCCCTACACCCCGGTGGATCACTCCGATGCCTCCTCAGGTCCCCAAATCGACCCTATCCTCGCACCTTTCCTCCTCATCCTCCCGAGGCAGGACCTCCTCAATCCTCACCTGCTGCTGCTGCAGTTGTTGCTGCTGCGTTGACGCTCTGGCCCTCTTCGTCTCCAAGAACTCCGGGCAAGTGGTCGTCGTGTGACCTTCCTCGTCATGGAAGTCACAATATGGCAACGTCACTTCCCCTCTCTCGGCCTCTGCCACCCTATTCCCCCTCCTTTGGGTTACTGCCCCTGCTCCACCCCTTGCCCTTTCTCCTCTTCCTCTCCATATTGCCATCGCGTTCTGAGGCGGGGGAGGCACCTGCCTCAGACCCTGCCTCCATCCCAAATGATGGGGTCTTCCCTGACCCCCATGGAAATTACCCCCACGTGGGACATAACCTCTCCCTTGACCTTGCATTCCTTTGCCATGCTGCCTCCATCCCCCCTCCGGGGCCTTGGGCTCTTCTCTTCTCCGCACCTCCTGCTGCCTGACCTCCGGCTCACTGAGCTTTGATAGCCTCCTGGTGAGCTCCGGATTGGCTTCCTCCCCTTCGATTTCCTCTGCCACCCTCTCCATCAACTCCTTGTAGGAGACGGGGGCCTTCCTCTTCAATCCCATCTTGAAGAAACTTTCCCTCAGCCCAACCGTGAAGGCGAGCTGGAGGGCAAACCCCAGTATCTCCTGGGTGAGCAATACCTCCTCCTGAATTCGATCCGTATAGTGAGCCAACGACTCCCTGGGTTCCTTCTTGACCTTGAAGAGGGATTCAGCGTCCTTCTTCCTCTTCTTCGAAGTCGAGAATCGCAACAAGAAGCTCTGACGCAAGTCTTCAAATGCGTAGATCGACCCCGCAGGGAGTTGATGGAACTAGTCCCTGGCCTTCTCTTTCAGGGTGACGGCGAAGAGCCGACAGTTAAAGGCATCCGACATCGGCCTGATAGAAACCGAGTCCTCGAATGACTGCAAGTGCTGGACAGGGTCGTCCCTGCCTTGGTAATAGACCCTGTACCATTCCCTGAACCCTTCCGGGATGGGTGCAGAAAGCACCAACTCGCAAAAGAGGCTCCCCCACCTGCCACCTTTTCCTGCTCCACTCGCCCCCCGAGCTCCCTCGCCAGACTTGAGCTCGCAGGAAACACGCTCGCGAGAGCCACACTCACCGGAACCGCTCTTACGAGTGCACTAAGCTGGTAAACAACACTCGCCTTCACTGAGCTGGTAAACAGCACTCGCCACACTCGCCTGCACCGTGCTCGCCTGCACTGAGCTCGCCGGTACCGCGGTCGCCAGAACCTCGTTCGACGGGCTGGCAAACAGCACTCGCCCCTCAAGGTCTTGCACTGACCCCCGACCACTTCCTTTCCAGTCCTTCCTCCCAGGGCATTCTCGCCGACCGCTGATGGAGGATGAAACGCCTGATCCGCCGGGGTCGCGAACTTGCTTCGCAATGCTGCGACGGCGAACCCGAGGGTGTCGAGGAATTCCCTCCTGAAGTCTGAGAACATCCTTGGTGTCACCACCGGGGGTGACCCGCAAAAATCCTCGCCCTGTTCTCCATCTCCTGCCATGTCCCTTCCTTGGAACTTTCTTGGACCAGCCACACTCCATGCTCACCGCACCAAAATGTTGAAACCAATTTCTTGGTCTCTTGTAAAGCTCGGGCCCTCAACAAGTTGAGGGGCAGCTAGCCCTTACTGATCCCTCAGAAAGAGCAGACTGGAGATTAGGAACTATACCTAGACCTTAGTCGCAGCGAGGAGGTCCCACCACAAACCCGGAAGATCGTTGAGCGTTTCCCCTCCCAAGCCAAAGCTGAGACTGGTCACCTTGGAGAGCTAGAGAGCTAAACTAAAGTAACCTAGGGAGGAAGAAGCTCGGAGTCTGAGATTGGAATCCCTCCCAAGGTGCCCTTCAAGGTCTATTTATAGTTTTTTGTTCGTGGCCTGCTAATAGTGGAATCCTTACATTCTTACTATACGCAGCCCAAAATGATCTGCCAACAGCCAAACTCAGCTGCTTGGAGAGGCTAACTGCAGACCACCGAGGGCTTTTGGGTAAAAACATCTCTGGACCCTTGCTGGGCGAGTCGCCCCTGAGGCCTCCTCTCGCGAGCCTGACTCGCGTGTCTTCCTGCGGGCTACCGGCGAGAGTCCAGCTCGCCCGCTCCCTGCGAGCATCCACGGGGAAGTCGACTCGCTCGTCCTATGCGAGCGGCTTCCATGGGACTTGCTCGCCTGCCTCCTGCGAGCGAACCCTTTGGTGGTCCATGGCTCTCCCTCCTTATCACTTCCCTCTCCTGCTGACCTCCCGATCTATGCTCATCTCATGGAGAATATTGGGGGTTGTACACTCAGTATACTTTAAGTATCGCATTAGCCTTTCTAAGGCATCCTAGTGATCCTTCCCAGGGTTAATCGTGAATTTACTCAACATGCCGACCGTAAAGGCTATGTCAGGTCTAGTGTAGGTAGTAGCATATATACATGAGACTTCCTATGAGTTTGGAGTAATCCAACTGTCAAACAGATGAACCTTCATTCAGTTGCAGTCTATTATTATAATCGTATGGAGTCTCAATTTTTTTTGCTATTAACGTAACCCCACTTTTCTAGTAGATTTCTAAAGTAGTGACTCTGACTCAGGGTAATACCCTTCTTAGTGAAGTTCACTTTCATTCCTAGGATGGTTTTCACCACACCTAAGTCAGTCATGTTAAATTGTGCCGTCAAGGCAACTTTTACGTCTTCCACCTCAGACTAATCAGAGCCCAGAATTAACATGTCATCAACGTACAAGCATATAATTACAACTTTATTTGAACTTGTTCTTACGTACAGACATTTATCTGATAAGCTGGTTTTGAAACTCATGACTTTAACACAAGTGTCAAATTTTTTGTGCCACAATTTGGGTGCTTGCTTCAATCCGTATAAAGACTTAATCAACTTACTGATCTTATTTTCTAGACCTTGTATGACAAACCCTTCAGGTTGGTGCATATAGATCTCCTCAGTCAGATCTCCATTTAAAAATGCAGTCATGACGTCCATCCGATGAACTGTAAAGTGTTTAATAGATACTATCGCGAGAAGTATTCTAATTGTCGCATAGTGACAAACAGGTGAGTATATATCAAAGTAGTCTATACCACTCACTTGAGTGAAGCCTTTTGCAACTAGACGTGTTTTGTATTTAGCAATACTCCCATTAGGATTAAGCTTCTTCTTTAGAACCCACTTGTTTCCAATGGTCTTAGCCTCTTTGGGCAAGTCAACCATGTCCACGTATTATTCTGCATGAGAGAGTTGATCTCTTCATCTATGGCTTCTTTTCATAGTAGAGAATCCCTAGATCACGTCGTTTCCTTATAGGTTGATGGATCAACTTCAACTTGGTAAGTCACAAAGTCTGTACTGAAGCTTTTGAACACTTTTTCTCTATTAGATAACCGTGCGGGCTCTAAAATCATAATGTTTATCGGCTCAATGCCAGAGATTCATGGTTCAGTCTGAACTAAATTTTCAGTACTGGGGGCTAGAAGACCTGAAAGAGTAAGGTTCTTGTCCTTAAGGAACTTATCCTCAAAGAAAATAACATCTCTAAATTTTATGACAGTGTTGGTTGAGAAATCTAGAAACCTGTCTACAGCACTATCCTCTGCACATCCAAGATAGACACACGTATTTGTCCTATGTCCAATCTTAGCTCTTCTAGAGTTAGGTATCCTAACATAAGCAATACAGCCTCAGGTCTTAAGATTATCAAATCTAGAAGGTCTCTTAAACTAAAGCTCATAGGATGTCTTAGTAAACTTAGCATGGGGAACTTTATTAAGAATGTGATTTGACATGAGGATTGCTTCACCCCAATAGGCCGCAGGCATACCAGTAGTCAACAACATAGAATTCAACATTTCTGTTAAAGTTCTATTTTTCCTTTCAGCGATACCATTAGATTGGGGGGAATAAGGGGCAGTGGTTTCAGGGATTATGTCATTGCTGGCAAGGAAATCTCTGAACTACCCCGAGACATATTCTCCTCCTCTATCACTCATTAGCCTTTTAATTTTCATGTCGAGTTGATTCTCAACCCTATCTTTGAATATATGAAATTTTTTAAACGCTTCATCTTTGGTTTTAAGGAAATAAATGTGACTAAATCTAGAGTAGTCGTCAATAAAAGTTATCAGATACTTCCGACCTTCTCTTGTAACAAAAACTTTTGTAGTCGCATATGTCGGAATGTATTAACTCTAGCAATTGCGTGCTCCTAGAAACCTGACTAAAAGTGTTCTTGTTACCGTAGTTTGAGCACAAATTTCACATTTGTCGAATTTGTTTGTTGTGTCTAAGGGGATGTCGTGAGTTCTAGCTAGCAGAAGTAGTTTTCTATAGTTCACATGTCCTAGTCTTGCATGTAAAGTCTTAAGATCTATCAGGTTTGAAATAACTGAGTGTACTACTTCATTTGCTAGACTCGGTCTATACATTTCATTTAATACATAAGCGCAACCAAAATAATGAGAGTTAACCATCAAAGTTACCCTACCACCACTAATGTTAAATGACATACCAGCATTGCATAACAAGCTAACTAAAACTAAATTAGCAGCTAATGAAGGTATTTATTTAACATCTTTAAGAGTAAGAGTTTTGTTGGAGCATGCGTTTCGCACTCCTCCGGTTTGATAATAACAAAGTCCCGTTTGTATTTGATTCTATTTTTTATCAATGGTGTGCAGATAACAGGTATGAGATGTTCACATTTCTGCTGGAGCTAAAATTGAATGTGGGAAAATTTCACTGTCGGAAAATTCCGACAGCCACTGTCGCCCAGGCGACAGCAGAGAAGTTACAACTACTTCCCTCCACGGCAGATCGACGAAAGGCAGTTTTGCGCTGTCGGAAATCCGACAGCGATGTCGCCCAGGCGACAGCTCGGCGGTTACAACAACTGCCCACGTTTCCACCCACGACCGGCAGTTTTGCAATGTCAGAAATCCGACATCGATGTCGCCCAGGAGACAGCTCGACGGTTACAGCAACTGCCCACGACTCCACCCACGACGGCACTCCAGCGGCAGTTTAGCGCTGTCCAAAAATTCCGACAGTCACTGTCGCCCAGGCGACAGTGAATTTCTATAAATTGGTTCCTTTGGTTCGTGCATTCCAAGCTTTTGAGAATTCCAGTCCCTTCCTGAGTGCATACGAACCAGAGAGCTCCAGAACCTCCTCAACTCCCATTTGTGCAAAGAAGGATTGAAGATTGAAGACGAGATCGGGCGCGCTTCTACATCATCAATCATCTCGAGGCTTCAACAATCCGTTCAGAGATCTGATTTTCTAGGGAGTTGTTCTTTTCATATTGTATTTTCATTCACATACTTTTCATTTAGTATTGGTAGAGAAATCGTCGTCTTGCGTGCGGCGTCTAAGTCCTTGCGCGGCTTAGGGGAAAATCGCTTCCTTGTGCGGAGCGTCCAAGTCCTTGCGTGGCTTGGTGGGAAATCGTGGCCTTGTGTGCTACGTCTAGATCTTGGGAAGATCTAGAGGATAGGCTTGGACTTGGTCTTGGGAGAGACAAGCGATAGCCTTCCGATCCTTGGGAGAAGGATTGGTAAACCAAAATTGTAAAAAAAAATTTTAATATAATTGTGCCTTGATCTTAAGCATCGTTAAGATCATTTTTATTGTACTCAAATTTCATGATTAATATAATTAAGTCTTTTTCTTTAATCAAATATTTGGTGGCATAATCTTTATCTTAGAAAATTTGTGTTTTGGTTTAATACCAAAATTGCATTGTTTTTGAAAGTATTTAGAAGTAATTTTTTTTAGTAAAGTAAAATCCCTTAAAAGAAATTACTAAGTAAAAATTAATCTTTAAGACACACCCTTATTCACCCCCCCCCCCCCCTCTAAGGGCGCTATACGATCCAACAAGTGGTATCAGAGCGAGGTTACTCCAAAACGGTTTTACCACCGGGAGTAATGGCGCACAACGATCATGCGTTCGTTGAGGGGCAAGACATAAGTATACCACCTTTATTCACGGGCACAGACTATAATTATTGGAAAACACGTATGCGTTGTTTTCTAATTACGCTAGATATAGAAGTCTGGAATATGGTAGAATCTAGTTACACTTCTCCAACATTTGTTGTAGGAGATGTAACCATGGATAAGCCCAAAGACAAGTGGGATGACAACGATAAATTAAAATGTAAGAACAACGCAAAAGCCATGAATGCTTTATTTTGCGCACTAGATCGCACTGAATTTAATAGAGTTTGTGCTTGTAATACTGCATTTGAAATTTATTAGAAATCACTCATGAAGGTACTTCGCAGGTAAAGGATTCAAAGCTATTTCAACTGGAATCTGAATTTGAAAGGTTCAAAATGGAGGTAGATGAAGAGATTGATACGATGTACACACGATTTACAAAAATCGTGAATGTCTCAAAGGTGCTAGGAAAGGTGTTCTCAAATGGAGATTTGGTAAGGAAAATCTTAAGATCACTTCCCCCGAAGTTCAATCCTAAAGTGACTGCAATTTCTGAGTCACATGATCTTAAGACCTTAAAATTGGAGAGCCTCATTGGGAATTTGAAAACTCATGAAGTTGAATTAAAAATTCAACAACAAGAGTATATGGAGCCAAGGAAGAAGGGATTGGCTCTAAGATCAAAGAAGGAAGAAACTAGTGATTCTGAGGAGGATGAAGAAGATGAGGAAAGTTTATTTGTTAAAAAATTTAGAAAATTTATGAAAAATCCGGAGAGAAGGAATTCGTTTAAGAAGTATTTTAAGAAGGAGACCTTTAGGAAGAAAAAAGGAAAGGAAGGCGATGAGGAGGAAGAGAGACCGCCACGGGAGTGCTATCACTGCAAGAAGTTAGGACACATTCAAAGCAAGTGTCCAAAGTACATGAAAGAACTTAAAGAAAAGAAGCACAAAGGGTCGAAAAAGGTGTTGAAGGCGGAAACCTGGGATGATACTACTTCTGAGGATGCAAGCAGTTCCGACTCAAGTAAAGAAGAGGAGGCCAACATATGCTTAATGGGAAAGAGTGTCATATCTGATGACGATTGCAGTGTCCAAAGCGACACTGAGGTAACTCCTCCAACCTATGATGAATTATTTTCTGAATTTTTAAAGACTTGCAAATTTTTTGAAAAAAGTTTAAAAGATAATGATCTTCTAAAATCTGAAAATGGAATTTTACTTAAAGAAAACAAAAAATTGTTAAATGAAATTAAGACTATTGGAAAAAGAAATATTTCTTGCCAAGAGTGTGATCACTTTTTGGGAAGAATTAATGAACTTGAAGAATCTCTTTCCAAATCTCATTCTACAATAAAAGTACTTACTAAAAAGAATGAGATTTTAGAGAGAGATCTGAAATCTTCAATTTCCAAAGTCCATGAGGGAAAGAAATCTTTTGAACGAAGATGCGTAAATCTAGTATCCGAGAATACAAAAATGAGAAACCAGATTCATGACTTAATACTAGCCATGAAAAAATTTGGAATGGGCCGAAGATCACTGGATATGATCTTAGGATACCAACGCCATGGATCTGGAAGGTTTGGACTCGGATACACGTCTGGAAGCTGTCGCCCAGCGACAACCACTGCGCCAGCGACAGTGAAAAGTCCAGAAAATTCACTTTTAAAAATTCTAAAATTAATGAAATATCAAATACTGCATCCTCATCCAGTAAAAGTCCAGAAAAGTTATACTCTTCTAAATACATTACTTGTGCCAAATGCAATAGATTTGGTCACACTACGGACTCTTGCTGGAAGGAAGGAAAAACTAAAATTAAACAAATCTGGGTGCCTAAGGCTTCTACCTATACTATGGGTGGAACCACTTGGGTAACCAGATCTTTACTCACCTCTTCTTTCTAGGTGTGTTGGCAGGCTAAGGACAAAGAAGACGTGTGGTACTTGGACTCGGGTTGTTCAAAGCACATGACGGGCAATAAAGAGAAGTTCCTTAGCTTGGAGATGAAGAAAGGAGGAATTGTTACATTCGGTGACAATGGAAAAGGAAAAATCATCGGCATCGGTGTTGTGGGTAACGAAAATTTTTCAATTTCAAATGTTTTATTTGTAGAAGGATTAAAGCATAATTTGATTTATATTAGTCAATTATGTGATAAGGGTTTAAATGTTTTATTTGAATCTTCTACAAATTTATGCAAAATTATTAATTCCAAAACAAATGAAATTGTTTTTACCGCACCTAGATGTCATAATGTATATATGATTAAATTTCTTGATTTTTCAAATTCTACTTTGAAATGTTTTCTATCAAAAAATGATGAATTAGATTTATGGCATAGGCGACTTGGACATGCTAGTGCCAAGTTAATTTCAAAACTTTCAAAAGACAAATTAATTAAAGGTTTACCTTTGCTAAATGGAAATTTATCTTCTTCACTATGTGTGCCTTGCCAAAAAGGAAAATTTTCAAAATCATCTTTCAAAAGTAAAAACATTATTTCTACCACTAGGCCACTTCAATTAATACATATGGACTTATTTGGGCCAATTGGAATTTCTAGCTTAGGAGGTAGAAAATACACATTTGTTTTGATTGATGATTATTCTCGTTTTTGTTGGACTTTATTTCTAACCTCCAAATCCGAAGCATTTTCAGAATTTTCAAAATTATGTTTGCGTATTCAAAATGAATTTGAGTTAAAAATTAAACGCATACGATCGGATCATGCAGGAGAATTTGAAAATGAAAAGTTTATTTCTTTTTGTACGGAGTTAGGAATTAAACATGAATTTTCCGCTCCACGCAGACCACAGCAAAATGGTGTAGTGGAGAGGAAAAATAGAACTCTTCAAGAGTTAGCCCGTACAATGTTATCTGAATTCAAATTACCAAAATCTTTTTGGGCTGAAGCGGTTAGCACGGCATGTTATGTAATTAATAGAGTAATGCTTCGCCCTATTTTAAAATTAACTCCTTATGAATTAATATTTAGTAAACAACCAAATGTTTCTTATTTCAAAGTTTTTGGTTGTAAATGTTTTATTTTGAATTCTAAAGATTCCTTAGGAAAATTTGATGAAAAATGTGATGAAGGTATTTTTATTGGCTATTCTTCAACTAGTAAAGCTTATAGAATTTTTAATAAAAGAACAAAAATAGTTGAAGAATCTATTCATGTTAGGTTTGATGAGTTTGCTTCATGTGTAGAAAAGAAAATTACAGGAAAAGAAGATGAACTCCTTCCCACGGTGGAGAATGATGAAGAAGAACTTGGAGAAAATGAAGAAGAAAAAGAAGAAGAAAGAGAAGAAGAAAGAGGAGAAGAAGATAGAGAAGAAGAAGAAAGAGAAGGATATGTGCCTCCAAGTGAATTGAGATTCTCTAAGGATCATCCAAAGGAGCTTATCATTGGAGATCCGCAAAAAGGGGTTAGTATTCGTTCATCACTACATATTTTATTTTCAAACCTTTGTTTTGTTTCTGAAATAGAACCAAAAGATGTTTCCACCGCTTTAAATGATGAATTTTGGTTTTTAGCTATGAATGAAGAACTTAATCAATTTGAACGTAATAAGGTTTGGAATCTTGTAGAACGACCCAAAAACCGTCCTGTAGTTGGTGTTAAGTGGATTTTTAAAAATAAAATGGATAATGAATCTAGAATTGTTAGAAATAAAGCCAGATTAGTTGCAAAAGGTTATGCACAAATTGAAGGGGTAGATTTTGATGAAACTTTTGCAGCCGTAGCAAGATTAGAAGCGGTTAGAATATTTCTTGCATTTGCTTGTTTTAAAAGATTTAAATTATATCAAATGGATGTCAAAACCGCATTTTTAAACGGGTATATAAAAGAAGAAGTTTATGTAGAACAACCCCCTGGCTTTATAAATGAGAAATATCCAAATTATGTTTATAAGTTAGATAAAGCGCTTTATGGATTAAAACAAGCGCCTCGTGCTTGGTATGATCGATTAACTCAATATTTGTTAAAACACGATTATAAAATTGGAAGTGCTGATTCTACGCTCTTCATTAAGCAAATTGATCATGATTTAGTTATTTTACAAATTTATGTTGATGATATTATTTTTGGAGCCACTAATGAAGAGTTGTGTAATGAAGTAGTTCAAATTATGAAAAATGAATTTGAAATGAGTATGGTTGGAGAACTTTCATATTTTCTAGGTTTTCAAATTACACAAAAACATGATGGAATTTTTATATGTCAAACCAAATATATTCATGATATGTTAAAAAGATTTGGATTTGAAAACCTTAAGCATGCAAACACTCCTATGAGTACTTCACTAAAATTAGGAAAAGATGAAAGTGGTGTTTCAATTGAACAAACCCTTTATAGAAGTATGATAGGGTCTTTATTGTATTTAACCGCATCTAGGCCTGATATTATATTTGCCGTTTATTTATGTGCTAGATTTCAAGCTAATCCTAAAGAGTCACATTTAAAAGCGGTGAAACGTATCTTTAGATATCTCATAGGCACATCAAAATTAGGTTTATGGTATCCTCATAATGATTCTTTTATTTTACATGGTTTTTCGGATTCGGATTATGCGGGATGTTCCTTAGATAGGAAAAGCACTAGTGGCACTTGTCACTTTATCGGCCCTTCACTTATTTCATGGTCGAGTAGGAAACAGAATTCTGTTGCCCTCTCAACTACCGAGGCCGAATATATTGCACTAGGTAGTTGTTGTGCCCAAGCTCTTTGGATGTCACAAACATTAGAAGATTTTGGCATGCAACAAAGTAGTGTAGAATTAAAGTGTGACAATAAAAGTGCTATAGACTTAACTAACAATCCCATATTACATTCTAGATCTAAGCATATAGATGTCCGACATCATTTTATAAGGGATCATATTAAGAAGGGTAATATAAAAATCAACTTTATAGGCACGGAAAATCAACTAGCGGATATATTCACTAAGTCATTATCGGATTCCCGTTTTTCAATGCTTAGGCTAGAATTGGGAATTCTAGACATTTCACAATGAATATATCACTATTTAAAGCCTATAAAATTAAAAAATTATTATCACAAAACATAAACAATGTACAAAGAAAAAGCTAAAATCTTAAAAATCAAACCATAAAATTTCAAAAGACTTAACAAAAATTTCAACATCACGTTAAAAAAAAAATTTATTATGTTTTTTCAAATCAACATATTCTACAAATCCTTTACTATTCATCATCTTCAACCCTATACACTAAACTAGATCTACCAAAACCCTTTAGAGAATGAACAAATGGAACCCTTCATCACAAAAATCACAAAATCAAAAATTTTCACATAGATCCAACAAGATCCACTTGTTTTTAAACTAGATCTACATTTTTTTTAAATAAAAGAACTAAACTTCAAAAACCTACACCATTCATCAAAAATCAACATGAAAACTACATTTTCCTTCTTCTCTACTTTCAAAATCAAAAATCCAACAAAAAAAATTGGAGTCAAAACCATAAAAAGCAAACTCCCATACCTTAGATCTTGAGATGTCGCCGATTTCCGACAGCCCTCTCTCTCTCTCTCAACAGTCCAGAAAAATGAAGCACAATAGGGTTTGACTCGGTCTGATGCCCTATTTATACTTTTGGCTGTCGCCCAGGCGACAGTGGGTGTCGGAATTTTCCGACAGCTCCAAATGTACTAAAAAATCAATGTTGGGTCCCTTTGATGATCTACAATAGTTATATGTCATTATTAATGCTTCACCTCATGACTTGATGACAAACCATGTGCTATTTATTTTAAAAAAAATGACTTACATGTTTATATGATTTCATTTCCAAGCTATCATCGTATTGACACTTCTACTTAGTTGTTTAGACCATTGGAAATTGTTTTTGCATGCCTCTAAGTATGAGAAATTGTTTATCTATCATAATGAACTATCACGTTCACTTCTTTTGATCAATACATATGTGTACTTCTTTAATATATACATGGATCATATTTGTTTTAACATAATAAAATAGCACTTCTTAAATACAACTTTCACCCTTGATTTGTTAGCATAACAAAATATACACCATCTTTTGCGATTCAAGTGAATTCGGAGATCCTTGGTCATTTAAAAAAATTATATCAATATATCAAAATTAAGATATCACAACATCTGTGATCAAAAAAAAATTAAAATAAAGACAAGGATACTCCACCAAGCACTACTTACCCTCCTGATAAGTCTTAATGAGCATTGTGAGGTTAAGCACCTTGGACAGAATTGTAAAGTGTCTTGTGCAAAAGAAACATGGTTTTCTATTCATCTTGTGCTATATCTTCAAAGTCAAAGTTGCCTTTATGTGCTTTTATTATGTTCTACATTTCAATGATCATGTAAATTAAATAGCTTCATATGTTTGATCTAAGTATCACATGTACACATCATTATGTTAAATAAATATTCATCTCATGAGAATTGGACCGAAAATATTCCATAATTCTATACACTATTGTGTCTTTCTATGATACTTTCAAAAGATCTTACTCATGTTTAAGTTATTTTCTTTCATTACTTCATATGGCTATACCGTCATTTCATGAGTTTATTCATACTATGGCATATTCCTATTATTTCATGGACTTCAATCATTTCCACAAAAAAAAGGTGCTTCCGCTTACTCTTTCTTTCTATATCCTATGTCCATTCCATCAAGAACTACTCTTTTCTCTAATATTAACTTTTGCTAATATCAAAAGGGGGAGAATTAACAGTATAAAAAGAACAATCACAAATCTATTACACCTATATATCCCACCTACACAATACATCATATATTTAGGGGGAGCATATATTTAGGGGGAGCATATATGTAGGGGAGCTTTCATTTATAGGGAGCTTTCATCTAAAGGTAGATCATTTATTTTCAAGAAATATATATCATGTTAATTTTGTGCACACACCAAAGGTTAAAATCAACAATCTAAATAGACATGATTTCTTTTTAAACGGATTTGTTATTATCAAAAGGGGGAGATTGTTGGAGCATGCGTTTCGCACTCCTCCGGTTTGATAATAACAAAGTCCCGTTTGTATTTGATTCTATTTTTTATCAATGGTGTGCAGATAACAGGTATGAGATGTTCACATTTCTGCTGGAGCTAAAATTGAATGTGGGAAAATTTTACTGTCGGAAAATTCCGACAGCCACTGTCGCCCAGGCGACAACAGAGAAGTTACAACTACTTCCCTCCACGGTAGATCGATGAAAGGCAGTTTTGCGCTGTCGGAAATCCGACGCGATGTCGCCCAGGCGACAGCTCGGCGGTTACAACAACTGCCCACGTCTCCACCCACGACCGGCAGTTTTGCACTGTCGGAAATCCGACATCGATGTCGCCCAGGCGACAGCTCGACGGTTACAGCAACTGCCCACGACTCCACCCACGACGGCACTCCAGCGGTAGTTTAGCGCTGTCGGAAAATTCCGACAGTCACTGTCGCCCAGGCGATAGTGAATTTCTATAAATTGGTTCCTTTGGTTCGTGCATTCCAAGCTTTTGAGAATTCCAGTCCCTTCCTGAGTGCATACGAACCAGAGAGCTCCAGAACCTCCTCAACTCCCATTTGTGCAAAGAAGGATTGAAGATTGAAGACGAGATCGGGCGCGCTTCTACATCATCAATCATCTCGAGGCTTCAACAATCCGTTCAGAGATCTGATTTTCTAGGGAGTTGTTCTTTTCATATTGTATTTTCATTCACATACTTTTCATTTAGTATTGGTAGAGAAATCGTCGTCTTGCGTGCGGCGTCTAAGTCCTTGCGCGGCTTAGGGGAAAATCGCTTCCTTGTGCGGAGCGTCCAAGTCCTTGCGTGGCTTGGTGGGAAATCGTGGCCTTGTGTGCTACGTCTAGATCTTGGGAAGATCTAGAGGATAGGCTTGGGCTTGGTCTTGGGAGAGACAAGCGATAGCCTTCCGATCCTTGGGAGAAGGATTGGTAAACCAAAATTGTAAAAAAAATTTTAATATAATTGTGCCTTGATCTTAAGCATCGTTAAGATCATTTTTATTGTACTCAAATTTCATGATTAATATAATTAAGTCTTTTTCTTTAATCAAATATTTGGTGGCATAATCTTTATCTTAGAAAATTTGTGTTTTGGTTTAATACCAAAATTGCATTGTTTTTGAAAGTATTTAGAAGTAATTTTTTTTTTAGTAAAGTAAAATCCCTTAAAAAAATTTACTAAGTAAAAATTAATCTTTAAGACACACCCTTATTCACCCCCCCCCCCCCCCCCTCTAAGGGCGCTATACGATCCAACAAGTTTTACCTGAGGAAAGCGTCAAGGTAGCATTGCCGACCATCAGCACATCAGCTACTCCTCCATGTGCAACAGTGATAGTCTCTCTGACTGCAGTAACACCCTCTAGAAGCGCAGAGTTGTTGCAGACGTGACATGTAGCACCTGAGTCTATTCACCACTCAGTGCTGGCCTTTCCTTTACCAACCATGGAAACAAAGTTGGCAGGCGCAGTCTAATGAGCCATATTGGCCCTGTTATCTGTCTTTGGTGTGCTAGAGTCACCTTTCTTTGGTTGCTTACACTCGGAAGCGCAGTGACCCCACTTGTTAATGTTGTAGCATTTGCCTTGGAATTTCTTAGCCTTTTTATTGGTGTCCACAATTGCGGGTGCACTGGGCTTAAGATGTGAAACCATGTTGGCAGCAGAGGATTGCTTGCTAATTGTCTCCATAGCGTGTTAGTATGGTTCTCATCATCAATGCAGATGAAGCGCTTGAGGTATTTTAGATTGACCTGCATTTTCTTCCGATACATTTCAGTCTTGAAAGAATACCACGCCGACAGGAGCTTAAAAATGATGGCTCTTGCAACGAACCCATCTGGCAGTGGGATGTTTTCACTGTTCAGCTTGTCCACAAGATTTTCAAAATCAGCTACCTGTGGAAGGATTTCTCTTTCCTCGGTTAAAGTGAAAGCCAAGAACTTGTCCACCAGATACGTCTTGGACATGTTCTCCTCTTTCTTGAACTGTTCCTCCAAAGTGTCCCAGATTTCCTTTGTTGTCTTCAACTTGATGTACGTCTCTGCCAGTCGATTTGAGAGACAGTTTAGGAGATAGTTGCGACATAAATCTTCGTCGTTGACCCACTGATCCGCATCATCTCATCTAGCATAAGATGCAAAATCGAACTGTACAGTGTAGAAGATGTTCAAGTACTTCATGCCAAACTGCGTGTTCGGCTTCCAGGCACTGAACTCTGAGTTAGAGAATTTATCCAGCTTGATCATCGGAATGAGAGTATTTCCCTTCGACGTTGTAGGCCTCTAACCAACTCTGAAGTTCCAAGCGGTAAAACGGGAGGGCGTCTCATCGATCGGGAGAGCTTCTTGTCGATCGGCGGGAAAACTTCTTGTAAAACCTCCTTTCAGAACAGCGACAGGAAAACCTCCAAAGGCACACTCTTCCTCAGTTCTAACAAGAGAAAAAGGCGCACTGGCAGAGGTCTCCTGAGCAAAGCCGGCCGGAGAACGACAGATCCCAGGAGTTCTGAAAAACTTCTACGACACAGATCGGGGTCCTCCCTTGAGATCGAGCGGCGCCAGAAAACTATTCCTTCTTCCTAGAGGTCTCCGCCGCTTCGCTCAGGGAGAATGAAGAAAAGCCTTCTTCTTCTCTTTCTCGATCCCAAAAACAAAAGAGGGCGATAACAGCGATCGGGATTTACTGGAGAACGGCGGGCGACCTCCTCGCAGGCGGCGAGCGACCTCCTCGCAGACGGCGTGCGACCTCCTCGCAGACGTATGGCGAACCTTCTCGATCGCTGAAAACACCAAATGCGAGAGCGACGGGCGACCTCCTCCAAAACGGGGAAGATCGAGAGCGACGGTTTTACGGGAGGGGGCTAGGGCACACAAACAAAAAACTTGCTTCGAAAATGTTAGTGCGCTCGAATCATCCGCGTGACTGTCAAGTGTGGAACAGCCTACTTGTTTCCCCTAGCATGGTATTTATAGGCAAACCCTAAATCCCGGAGGATAAGTGGATTCCTATCGGATCATGACCAAACCATAAAGTATCCGTTAACCCGTTATATCAATATACCTCAACAACATGTGCCTCTAATGATTTCCTATGTACATGTCCGAACAATCTTAAATGAGCTTTCCACATCTTCTCTACAATTGGCGCCACTCATGTCTTATCCCTGATACATTCATTCCTAATTTTATCCAGTCTCGTGTGACCGCACATCCACCTAAGCATTCTCATCTCCGCAACTCCCATTTTTTGCTCATGTACACCATTCACTGCCCAACACTCAGAACTGTAGAGCATTGCTAGTCTAATTGCAGTACGATAAAACTTGCCCTTAATTTTTAATGGTACTTTACGATCACATAAGATCTCCGCAACATAAGATCCCAGATGAATGGAGCAAGTTTGAGAAGAGGACAACTGAAAGAAGAATCCACTTCAAGAATGGTGGATCTAAAGAGTCTGCTCCTGATAAATATTGGCTTAATCCAAAGGCATTCTTTGAGAGAATGGATTCAGAACTGAAGAAGAAAGCTGAGGCAGTGGACAGAATGTTTGCAAAGAAGAAAGGCAAAGGTCATGAATAAGCTGTGCTTATCTGGAATCATGATGTTTTCTTTTCTTATATATATATATATACACACATTTCTTTTGTGTTAAGTTAAAACATTCAGTCCTATTCTGTTTTTCCTTATATATTACTGCCTGGGTTGTGCATTCTCTTAGTATACTTTCTGTGCAATTCAAGTTAGTGCCTAGGGTTATAACATCTTCAAATAGGGGGAGATTGTTGGGTATTGTGTCTACAATCACCTAGATTTGAAGATGTCCCCTAGTGAACTAAAATGAATTGAGTATGTATTTGATGATTTCTGTTTAGATGTGTTATGACAGGTCTTAATGCTAAGTGCACACCAAAGTCAGGTTGCAATGGATCACCAAACACAGTTCTAGACAATGTAATCCCTCATTGTATAGAACAAAGTGTTGGTCCATGTGTAATCTCTCTTTTGGGGTGCACTTCATATACTCATAACTGAAGGCTTTCAAGGGTGAGGAGTGGAGCAGGTTTTCAGATGAAAAGAAAAATTCTGCTGAGTCAATTCGTCGAGATGACTCGGGTCATTCCGATGAATCCCGACGAATGCTGACAGAGGTCATTTTGGCTGGGTTGTGAAGAAAATTCTGCAGCTAAGTCCATTCGTCGAGATGACTCGGGTCATTCCGACGAATCCCGACGAATGCTGACAGAGGTCATTTTGGCTGGGTTGTGAAGAAAATTCTGCAGCTAAGTCAATTCGTCGGATGTTCTCGTGAACTCCCGACGAATCCCGACGAATGGTAACAGAAAGTGTTTTTCACGGGTTGTTCAGTGTTTCCCTGTGGCCAAGTCAATTCGTCGGATGTTCACGTGAAGTCTCGACGAATGACGGACAGACGGATTTCAAATCTTCGTTTCGTTTTCGAAAATTAGGGTTAGCCACCATGATCAGTACACGTGTCGCCTCTTCCTTCATTGTCGCACGAGCCGTTGGAGTCCTCCCTATAAATAAATCCTTATTTTAGGGCAGGGCATGAATCTTAAAAAAATCGATCTAAAATCTCTCTTCAGCCGACAGTTCAGAAAAGATAAAGCTAAAGGTCGATCTCCTTTCTCTTTTGCTGAACAAGAATTCTGAGACCTAACATTTGCTGCTCAAGATCCTTTCTCTATTGTTGTTAGAGATTTCTCAGAAGAAGGCCTTTGATCTTATTGTTGCTCTCATTATTGAAGTTTCTTTCAAGTAAGTCAAAGGGCCTATTCAGATCTGGTTAGCCAAGTCTTCTCTCTTCCACATCTTTCAAGTGCCAAGCTTTCTTTCAAGGTTGAGAAGAAGACTCAGTTTTCAAGATCTGAAGTTAATCTCTTTAGAGGTTAAGAAGAAGTATTTTGTTTCAATATCTTTTCTTTTGTAGGAGTTTTCACTCCGAGATTATTTGTAGGAGTTGTTTACTCCGAGGTGTAGGAGTTGTTATACTCCGAGTTGTAGGAGTGGTATACTCCGAGTTGTAGGAGTTTTGACTCCGAGGTGTAAGATTAGTTATAATCTGAGATTGGTGAAGTAGCCGAGTCTAGCCTCGAAGTGCTAGATAGGCGAGGCGGGAAAGAGGACTACCCACATCGGGGAACCTCTATAAAATCCTTGTGTCTGTGCTGTGTTTGATTGTTTGTTTTTCTGTGTTAAATTTTTAATTCCGCATAAAGACATAGAATCCACCTATTCACCCCCCTCTAGGTGATTTAGGCCGCAACTAGATACTTTCAGTGGCCACCAGAAGGAATGCCAACTCCCTCCCTCTCTTCTAGTGTCCAGCAAAGTGGAGCTCCGCCCCTTGCGCTCTCCCTTTCGAGCTCCCCCTCTCTTACCCGATCCCCCTCCTCGCCGCCCTGAATAGGAGGAAGAAGAAAGGACACGCTGCTGGGTTCTAAGCTTGTCGGTGGCCGAGAAACTGAAGGTCGAGCCTCCTCCCTCCAAGCTCCTTGTCGTGGGGTTCCTATAGGGCTCATTTTGTGAGCCCTCCTTGCCGGAAGTAACTGTTGGAGATCGGATCTGTGGAAGGGCAGCCCCTCTGTTTACGCTTTGTCAAGCCGCTTGCCGGGAACCGTGTGCGGAGCCGAGTCGAGGCTAGATCTGTTGTAGGTCAGCGTTACGATCGTTCTGATACCTTCGCGACGCGCGTCAAGGGTAACGACCATTTTCCCCAGTCTTAGGACTGTCTTTTCTGTATTTTTGTGCTTACATTTGCTAATCGTGCAATGAGAGTCCCCTCACGCCGTTTCGGTTGAGGACGGGGACTCCGTCAGGGCGTGGGATTGCTACCCTGGCGTATGTTTGTGTGAGCTACACGTAGAGTCCCTCTCCCGCTACGCGGTGGAGAGCGGGGACTCCGCCAGGGCGTGGGATTGCGACCCCGGTTTAGTTTTTCTGCTTTTGCTTTGCTTAGGAGGGCCACCCGCCTCCAATTGGACGCGGTGTGTGTTTCCCTCGGTTCATTGCGAACCCCCGGGTCGATTGTGTCCGTTCCCGGCATAAACTGCATTAGTAATCCGACGCGTGAGTCTGGATTTAGGCATGCTGTGTGAAGCCTACCCATGGCGTTCAGCCCGGATCGGTGATGTTGTTGTGCTGCGCATTGCGGTTAGCCTTAAACACGCGAACGAGAATGTCCTGTGTTATTTTCCGTATAGATCAAAGGAATTTGTGGGTTTCGTTCATGAATACCTCGTTCCTAGGCGAGCTTACGTGGGCCCGGTAGAATGACGTTCGTGAGGATTGTGCGGAACGGGCGAGTTTCCCTGTCACGACGTTCCAGGACCGGGAGTGGTGCTATGCTCTTTGTCGCGCTCGTTTGGACAGTGGCGGACTGTGTTCCCCTCTGTCGCGCTCGTTTGGACAGTGGCGGACTGTGTTCCCCCTGTCGCGCTCCTTTGGACAGTTGCGGACCATTTCTTCCTGCTGTCGCGCTTGTTCGGATGGTTGGAGACTGTCTTCTCCTCCGTCGCGCTCTGTCGGATAGATATGTACTTCGTACCTCGCTATCGCGTCCCGTCGAATCGATGCGAAGCGTAGCTCACCTACCTCTACGCTCGAGTGCGAAAGGCGATCACACGCCTCTCGTCATGAGTACTCGGTTTAGAATGCCTCTGTGGTTTGGGTTGTCTGACCTTGGGAGTCAGCGACGCGTGTGCTTTGGTATGCTATGAGGACCCCCGTGTGTGCCCCTTGGTCCTTTGTTTTGGTGCTTTGGTTTTCGTGCGTGCTTGCAGGAGAGCGATGTACTCGCCCCGGAGTCCGCTAGGATGGCCGGGGGGAGGGGTCGTTACGTTGTGTCACTTCAGTACTATTTTCCTTGTTGATGTGGACATTTTGACCCCTTTGTTTTGGGCTTGTGGTTAGCTTCCATTTCGGTTTATCCTGAGTGTTTTAATTAATTCTTGTATCAATTATTAACATTCTAGATTTTATGGGTATTATATGTCGCGGGGTCCCGGCCGGACCCATATTATATTCTATTTGCAGATCATGGAGGTTACAAAAAACATATTTGATTAGAACGTCAATTATTTTGGCACCTGTAATAACATAAAATTTTTAACGTTAACAAAATATATGAATAACTCAAAAATACAAATTAATATACAAAATTAGTTGTGTACAAATTAATATACAAAGTTAGTTATTATATCTTCTGGAAATCTGATCTACGCCATTCATTATTATTGATTTTACAAATATCTGCTTAATGAAGATTGATTGTATATAATCAATATATATTCTCTGTGATTTTATCTTACAATAGAAATTTTTTAAAATCAATGCGAATTTATCTTAGAATAAAATTTATCTTACAATAGAAATTATTTATTTCATTAGGAAGTTTATTTAATTTTGCTTTCTTCTGTTCGCCGGTACAACAACACTCAAGTCTTTATCCCATCATAGTGGGGTCAGCTTCTTCTTTTGGCAAATATGTGAAAAAAATGTATTTAAATTAATTTAAACAAAGTAAGCAAATTAGAAAAAAACTTAAAAATATATTTTACAAGAATTTTATCATTTATTTTAGAAATACTCATTTATTTTTCTCATTTAGGCAAATTATATTTCTAGTTAAAACATCGAGATGAAAATTTGAGTGTAAGCATACCTGAATCTAATAGATCGCTGTGGTCACAAATTTTCCAAATCTACATAGCCCTGATGAAGAAGATAAACTCATCATCTTCCTCCTACCTACTCTCTAGCTATGAGATGTTAGGACTCAATGAGATTGAACTGATGTCTTGTGACTTTGAGACCATAATCTATTTATATTAAAACTCTTATGCGACTTTTACACTTAAGTCGATCATATAAATGTAAAGTGACGTTCAGTATGCACAGATAATCTGAATTGTCCATACAATATGAAACGTAATCGACCTAATTAATTCGATCATCTAAATTGAGTTGATATTAATGACAGCTCAGTTACACATAATTTACATAAATTAACTATATAATTATTATTTCTAGCAATCTTCCACTTTGATCAATATATGTTAAACCATTAGTTGCACATTACATAATAACTTTATGAGCTTAAAGTTTATTGTCATTAGCAATCTAACCAATCTAGTCCACGTGTTAGGAAAAATCTTTTTTTTTTATTCGATGACACAACATTATTTATAATTGATGATAATATTACTTATATTAATTGGTAAGTTGTTCTGAAGAAGAAGCTATAAAGAAGTCGTTGAGAAGAAGAATCTATAAGTAAGTTGTGAAGTTCTGTGAATAATTGGCCAAGTTATATGAAGACTTGACTAAGTTCATGCAGGCTCGTTGAACGGGCATTTGCCGATCGACAACTCGATCACTGACCGGAGGACGAAAAAGTAGACTGAGCTTCAGTCCATAGAGACTTGTTCGTTGAGGGGCCATATCTCTTTCACTAGCCATTCTCTAACTAGTGCTCAACATTCCCCAACCGAGTCCTCCCTTTATCAACGCTCACATAAGGATGTTCGTTCAGGTGAAGAACTAGAATATACGATCGTCGACCAACGCTCAACAATCGTCGATCGAGCTCAATGAGAAGGCTCGTGTTAAAATCATTTCAGTGCAAAGTCCTTTTCATTCAGAGCACAAAACCAGAAGATGCGTGTACTACTTCTAGGTAAGAAGCCGCTTGTTGAATTCTATTCGATGCTCAAAGAATATGAAAGAGAATATGCATCTCAGAGCGAGCTAATTAGAGCATGTCAAATTGTATTCGACGTATCAAAAAGAACAATTTGTGGGCTTCAAAAGAGTCGTTGTAGGTGTAGAAAAATAAGACGTTGTAGAAGAACTTAATAATAAAACTAGGAAAAGATATGTTCCGATTTTCTGAAACTCTTCCTTTCTGGTATTGGGAAAAGAGGACAATAAAGGGACTCTTTACGACAGAAATAATGAAGCTCACTCTCTTGACCTCTCTTTCTCTATGTCTCTCTCTCTCTCGCTCTCTCGTATTATGAAACCCTAGGTCTCTAAATTATAACATGCATCTCTCTTCTTCTTGAGACACGACTAAAATCACCACCTTTCTCACTTGGTTATACTTTCTACTTGATGAATTTTCCATACTAGTGTAAAGGGTTACATGATCTCCTCAAGAGATCTATTGAGGTTTTGCGTCTCCTAGCAAAAAGATTCAGGGAGGTTGTTTGAGTCTCCTAGAAAAAAGACAGTGAATTCTTAAGCCTCCAATTGGAAAAGAATCTACGAGGTTTTGAGTCTTCTAGCAAAAAGATTCTATAGGGTTTTTCAAGCAGTGCTATCTCACAATCTATAGAAGAAAGAATGACCTATTTGACCGCTTTCTAATAATCTAATCCTAGATTACTCAAATATCTGCCCAATATTTCAATAATGAATGTAATTTCTAGAATTGTACAAACTTAAGCATACATAAGACTTCCTACAGTTGGCGCTTAAGGAAGCTTTTGCATCTCTAATTTCCCGGCTTTAGTTTTGGGGTACTGATTAAGACAATTTGTCTCCCTCAGCGACATGGGTATCTCTTGGCTGCATGTCAAATCTTTTAAGGACCTTATCAACATAACTTTCCTGAGATACCCGAGTATACCTTGAGTGTGATCTTAGTGTATTGTATGTCTAATACAAAAGAGGCAGCATCAAGATCATTCATTTCAAAAAAAAACTGAAAGAAATTTCTCCGCCACATACAATATATTTATATCATTGTTGGCAAGCAGAATGACATTCACGCACATATAAGACAATTTTTGTACTCACAATAAATATGTGATAATGATGTGTCCCCAAGATAATTCGGGGTGACCAACGCGACAAGTGCACCAGTTATCAAGTAATAATTAAAACGGGAGTAAATCCTGGAGTATCAAGTTTCTCGAGGAACACAAATGCTCATGAATTAATTTATTTGAAAAACTAATTATAAAGAAAAGCACAAAACAAAGCATTGATTTGAGAGTTTTTGTTTACTAATTTAATTGCAGAAAATAAAATCTTAAATTACGAGTGCAGGTCGCCTACACCACTTTGCTTCTCCGTCGGTCGCCTTCACCGCTTCACTCAAGAGAGTTTGGTTGCGGGTCGCCTTCACCGCTTCGCAGCTCCACGGGTCTCCTTCCTCCGCTTCGCACCTCTGCGGGCCGCCTTCCACCAATTCGCACATCCACATGTCACCTTCCTCCGCTTCGCTTGTTGTCGTAGCAACTCACAACACAAGAACTCACAACAAACTTCTCAACAAGATGAAATAGCTACAATATCACAACAAGAGGCTAGGCCTCTTAGACTACTCCAAATGAAATGGACAAGATCAAGAACAAAGCAGGCCACATTTAAGACATAAAGATAAGTTCAAAACATGTCCAAGACAACCATCATCAAAATAGAGGAAAACATCCATAAATCTCTACCTAAATGTAAGAAAAAGAAGAGAGAAATACAAACAGTGCTTCAGAATATTCCATAGACGGCGAGACTCCGGAGGATGAATCCATGTTGGCCTCAATCGTCGGCTGTCATCCGGGGTAGAGGGAAAGTTGTCACCTATCCCCAATGAGCCCATCTTCTCAATGGTTCTGCGTCATCCATGTTTCCTCTTCGAGATCCTTGCTTGTCGGAGGAGAGGAATAGAAGAATCCTTGCTTTAATGCTTTTGGAAGATGGAGAGACCCTAGATGATGAACCATAGCCCTTGGAATTGAAAACGGCGGACTGGAGGTGTATTTCCAGGATGATACCTAAAATCCCGTCAAAATTGGTATTTATAGGCGAGCAGAAAAAATGAACACACACGGTTAGACACACGACTAGTGGTCATGCATGAAGGAAAGGCCATTAATCGTGCGTGAAGGAAAGAGGACTAGCGGTAAAATTTCGGCATATGAAGGGAAAATAATGAACTCGCGCGACCAGTAGTCGTGTGTGAAGAAAGGTCGATAACTGTGCGCCAACCCGTGCGCTAAAATAGGGTCACTCGGGACAATTTGTGCCAATAGGCATGCACGACCAGTGGTCGTGCATAAACAAATCCACTAACTATGAGCGAAGGAAAACACACGGTTAGTGGCTTCCTTAACTAAACAGGGCCCATACACCCGAGGAAAGAAACACACGACTGGACCTGCACGGAAACACTCAAGCACAAACAGAAATGGAAATAAAATCAACCATACAGCTAATATTCATGTAAAGTCTAAAAAGAGAGGGGGATGTGATACCCCTGTTACATGAAAAATCCATGAAATATGCTCTCATTAGCTTACAAACACTCATATGATGAAAAATTGGGCTTTAAGAGATTTTATGCTAAAACCAAATAAAAGATTGAGCAAAAACTATGAAAATCCAAGCTAAATGAGAGTAAAAAACACTATATAAAATACGCTCATCAAATATCCCCAGACTTGAGCAATTGTTCATCCGGAGCAATCCATCTACCTACATGGAGTACGAGAGACTAATTACAAATCAATAACTAAAATAGGGGTGGTGGACAGAGAAGTCTCATGCTCATAGAGAGTACAAGTAGATTAAATAAACTTTCTAGGCAAACAATCTAATTACACTCTTTTTAATCAAATTATCGAAACAACTATATCCACTTATATAGGAAGAACACAACAATCAGTCCTACGCATAGTGTAGCTCGATAGTAGTGAACGATGAGATTGGTATTATCATCACACAATTATCATGGTGGCCTCCAAAGAAATACATCAATGACGACGGTCATAGGCTCGTCAGGTCACACCTTCTTTGCTACATTAATTAGAATTAACTCTATCAATTGTTAGGACTTAGATTAGGATGAACTTTGTTGGCTTAGATTTAAGGGTGAAATATATCAAAGATAATGATCGAGGGGTCTCTCACACTTGAAATTTTTTTTTCTGAGCTCGCATCAAAATAAACTACCAACAAAAATGAGAGTGTGGCACCCCAGACTTGAATTTTGATATGAGATCACTATCGCATAACCTACACCATAACAATACGCATTTTCTTTTTCTTTTTTTTTACTAATTTTCTTCTTTCTTTTCAAATTTTTACTTTTATTTTTCAATGCTTTCCATACAAACACCCAAGTAAACTAATGCTTTCAGCTCTTCACCAACATCACAAGAATATAACTCCAGATTTCTTTTAACATGAAAAATATGAAATCAAGCTCAGATTGTAGACTCGCACAGGACAATCATTCATTGTGATCTTATAATACGCCTCTAGTTACACACTACACATAACTTTACACTAGTGTTAGACACCTTCGTGTTCTATCAAAAAGTGAATATAGTCTGATGATAATTAGCAAAAAGAGAGTGTAATTAACATATGCAAAGAAATAAACTCAAAATCTATTTCTACCCAAGAACACGCGCACTTGACTAGGAGCACTGCACGAGTCTACAATCCACTACCAGATTCAATTTTTTGTTATAAATTAATCTAACATACACACGAATAGGTAAATAGAAAACAAAGAACTAATAATTATTCACATCATAACGTGTGGGTGCTGAAATGGAATGCACATTAGCTATAGAAATTTTTTAAAATTTGGAGAAAAATATGAAAAATAATATCGCTTACGAAATGTTAGGTGTATACGTGAGCAAGCGAATGACGCTATCTCCCCCCGACTTAAACTAAGCAATGTCCTTAATGCAAATATATATATATATATATATATATATATATATATATATATATATATATATATATACGAGCATCTTCGCACGGGCTACGCCCGTGCTCGATGCTCTCGGGCGGCCTTCGGCCGCATTCCGGCGGGCTTCGCCCGCCCCCGGCGCCCGTGCGAAGATGCTCTCGGGCGGCCTTCGGCCGCATTCCGGCGGGCTTCGCCCGCCCCGGCACGATTGATTTGCGCGCCCCCGGCGCGATTGATTCGCGCGCCCCCGGCGCGATTGATTCGCGCCCCCTGCACAATTGATTCGCGCGCCCCCTGCGCAATTGATTCGCGCGCCCCGGCGCGCTAACGTGAAAATAAGTTAAACTAAATTTAAAAATAATATAACCCATAAAATTAAAAAGAAAACAAAATATCAGAAAAAAACCGTAAAATATTTAAGTTTTAAAAAAAAAACTTACAAATAATTAAACGTAAAACAAAAACGGAAAAAATTTAAACGTAAACAATTTAAGCTTTAAAAAGAAAAACTTAAAAATAATTAAAAAAAAATTAAAACAATATTAGTTTTAAACAATCATTAAAAAATACTTAAATAGCATTAAACATAAACAGCGGATGAACAGTGGCTCGCGCCACTGTTCATCCGCCTGATTTTAAAAAAAATTTAAAATATTACGGGCGGGGCCCACAGGCGGGCCCTGCCCACAGAAATCTCATGGCGATGTGGGACATTATTAGTCCCACATCGCCAAAAACAGAGTGCTTTTGCTGTTTATAAGGAGACAACCTGCTGCTCTCTTGAACTGTACAGCGGGCGGGGCACCGCGTGACACCGCACCAACCCGCGTCCGTCCGCGCTCAGCTGCACCCGACCCACCACTCACGCAGCACTCGACCCGCGCCGCACCCGTCCCAGCCCCCGCGCCTCACCCGACCATCCCCGCTCGCGCTCACCCGCACCCGACCCATCTCTTGTGAACCTAGAAGTTTTAGGCCGTGTAGGGGTAAAACGGTAATTTCATAGGTTTAGGAGCCCTATGAAAAAGTGGAGAGAGAGACCTCGTTTGATCAGACGGTGGTGGGAAGATCGGACCAAGATGGACGGTCTGGATGCGTCCAATGAACTCAACAACAGCTACATTCGATACTTTCTTATATGAGTACATATATATATATATATATATATATATATATATATATGAAAAAATAATATGTGAACCTAGAAGTTTTAGGCCGTGTAGGGGTAAAACGGTAATTTCATAGGTTTAGGAGCCCTATGAAAAAGTGGAGAGAGAGACCTCGTTTGATCAGACGGTGGTGGGAAGATCGGACCAAGATGGACGGTCTGGATGCGTCCAATGAACTCAACAACAGCTACATTCGATACTTTCTTATATGAGTACATATATATATATATATATATGAAAAAATAATAAGAGGAATGCAAGAAAAATGAGAAGGGACAGAAACGCGTTATGCAATGAGCGAGAATGGGGAATTCTGGAAGCAAAGAGTGCAAAATCTGAAATTATAGTTTGTCCTGGTCCCGGCTCGGCCAGGAAAAATTAGCAAGCACGCCAGAGTTCTATAGGGATTTAGCGCCAACAAAACAAACAAAAGAGAACTAATATAATAATAAAAACAAAAACATGCATCCAAACACACTCAAAAAGTTCCTCTAAGCTGCTTTTTTGTCAGTCCCCAGAAGGACTCATGCAGCATACAGGAACACAAATTTGAAAACTGAAATTAGAAAAAGGATAATCATGGGGGTGTCTCGCAAGAGCGCTTTGTTTATCGTCCTTGAGCTCGACCAAATACCTGTAATATGCACTTTTATAAGATAGAAAAGTTCATAAAGCTCAAAATAAAACAGAAGTGCAAAGTATACTAATTAATACTTATACAACATATCAAAATATTCAGCTAAATGTTGATTTGAAATAGTAACTTAAAATAAAAGAAAATGGTCTGGAGACCAAGCAGTAGGGGTGGATAGAAGGGATGATGGTCCTCCATCCTTAGATTTCCTCCTTTTTCAACGTTTTCTTCTCCTCCATCATTATATCTTCATAAAAGTATTTCTTTCCCCCCTGCAGCCAATCTTTCAGCGGAAACACAAGCAAAGATGATGGGGTGGAATAAGTGATGAACTTCATCGCTGAAGTGTGCATTCCATGGCAAGATTGAGTCTCCACATACCCAAAAATGGGTCAGAAAAATCATAAACCTACTAGAGAGGACAAGAAAATGCATTAAGAGCATCAGGATTAAGAGAAGGCAAAACAGGATCAGCAGCAGCGGGGGTAACACATGTGAGCAATGCATGAAGTTGAACTTCCTCTCGTGAGGGGAAATGATCTCGCTCACAAAGAAGAGAGTTGTCATCCATGATTTGCAAACCGGGTTCAGCTTCCACCTGATGAACCTTTGCTAACTCACCCTGTACATGCTCAACCAAAGAAAGGTGATTGGGAAATAAAATAGACGAAAGACATAAATACTCAGTAATCGGGAGAGTGTTCCTGGTCTCACTCCTACTAGGTTCCACAAATTAATCGTTGTCAGTGTCATCTGAATCATAGTACAGGGCATCCGAGAACTCAAGGGTCTCGGTGGTGAGTTGGACCTCCTTGTCTAATGAAGAAGTGCAAACCTCCTCATCAGAAAGGATATCTGATCCTCCTCATCCAACTTCAGCGCGACATCGTGCTCCAAGTTGTCATACTCCTCATCAGAGAGAACAACCTCTTCATCCCACTTTGGCCCAACCTCAGGCTCCGATTCCTCACCCTGTAAAATATCTTTGACAGGATCATCATAAATAGGTGTAGAAAATTCATACAATGAAGGCGGAGGAACGATGGTGATAACATCATCAGAGAAAATGTGGACTTGTTCTTCCACAAATGAATCCAGAGGTGGTGACAAATATACAGGGGAGGGAGACTCCACCATGTTATGATGCTGATCACGGGCGATGTGGAGGCGGGTCTCATCACTACCGAGTAAACAAGGGGGTAATGCAAAAGGATCCTCCGACCAAGAAGTAGCGGGGAATAGTGATGAAGGTGACAAAATCGTGATGGATGGCTCGTCATCCTCCTCAACTTGGCATTTAAATGCCTTGCAATTCTTCAAAGTGTGATCAGTGCTATGACAATACAAACACTTATTTAGATTATCCCTTAGCCATGAGGTGGGCGAGCTGAAATATTGGGGATGTGTTCGTTGTGGAGGCGCGTGGGTTAAATAATTTGGCCTTTCGTATAAGGAATCATATGACACTGATTCCCCAAAAGATGGGCCATAAGAATTGATGGGGTCAAGCCCACTAATTAGGGGATCACCGCGTATGGAAGGTCGACAACCAAGGAAACCCGATATTCATGGAATCCTCCCCACAAGGAAACACTATATTTGGTGAATCCTCGCTGCAAGGAAAGTTCGCCCCGCACGCGCGATCGGTGCACCGGACCGCACGAGTGTGCCGCGATCCTAGCGTGGCCCTCACGCTCGCGGCTGGACGCTCAAGGGCCGGCTGCCCGGGGCACCGCCGCCAAAGGCCATGCCAGCCTTGGGCGCGGCCTCCCAAGGCCGCGCTGGCCGCCTGGGGCGCGGCCACCCAAGGCCGCGCTGGCCGCCTGGGGCGCGGCCACCCAAGGACGGGCCGGCCTTGGGCGCGGCGGACCAAGGCCGCGTCGGCCTTGGGCGCGGCCGACCTTTGCTTCGGCCGCCAAGGGGGCCGCCGCCCAAGGCCGCGTCGGCCTTGGGCTAGGCCGCCCTTTGTCGCGGCCGCCTAGGACACCTCCGCCCTAGGCCAGGTTGGGCGCCCTCCATCCCATCCACCATCTTGGCCGGAGGCCGCGCGCTGTCTCCTCCTTCTGGACGCGTCTGTTTAGGGTTTGGGGGTAGGGCCGTCATTTCCAGGAATTTGGCGATCCGCGTTATTGGATCTGAGCGATCCTATTGGCCGGTTCGAAAATTAACGGGTATAATTATCGGACCGCCCTCTCAAAAGCCTATAAATAGACCCCCCTCTTATTCTCTCATTTGGACACTTTTGGGGTGGAGGAAGAATCTCTCATTTCTCTCTCTCTCCCAATTCCTCTATCTCTCTCTCTAGAGATTGGAGACTCAGAGCTCACTATCAGCAGATCGGTTGGAGACTTGGAGTACACTATTCGCAGGTCGCTTGGAAGATTGGAATCTGTTATCCGCAAGCCACTTGGAGACTTGGAGTTCGATATTCGCAAGCCGCTTGGAGACTTGGAGTTCGCTATTCGCAAGCCGCTTGGAGACTTGGAGTTCGCTATCCGCAAGCCACTTGGAGACTTGGAGTTCGCTATCCGCAAGCCGCTTGGAGACTTGGAGTTCGCTATTCGCAAGCCGCTTGGAGACTTGGAGTTCGCTATTCGCAAGCCGCTTGGGTACTTGGAGTTCATTATTCGCAAGCCGCTTGGAGACTTGGAGTTCGCTATCCACAAGCCGCTTGGAGACTTGGAGTTCGCTATTCGCAAGCCGCTTGGAGACTTGGAGTTCGCTATTCGCAAGCCGCTTGGAGACTTGGAGCTCGCAATTCACAAGCCGCTTGGAGACTTAGCATACGCAACTCGCAGTCCGCTTGGAAGCTTCAAACCTGCTATCCGCAGATCGTTGGGAGGCTTGGAACTAGCTATCAGCAGACCGCTTGGAAGCTTGGAACTTGCTATTGGCAGACCAATCAAGGAGCTAAAGGCCCGCGGTGGTACGGACTCTCTCTCTCACCTCCATCATTGTAACGAGGTGTGGTCTGTCGCCCTCCCTCTCTCAAGAACAAACTTGTAAAGGAACTCAAGGCATAGTGAAGGTTAATTAGGTCGGCACAGCTCCGACCGCGTGGTTTTTCACCCCGATTGTGGGTTTTCCACGTCATCAGCTCTTTGACTCAGTCTTCCCAAGAGACCCATTTATCTGTTTGCACGTTCGGGCACTAGCGGGCTAAGGCCGCCGAATTGCCCGATCTACTGGAGGCCCCGAGCGATGCACATCAAATTTGCGTCGTCTGTGGGAAGGAGTTCCCCATAGTCAGCAGGAGAAGTAGAAGCTATTCTAGACATGGCAGGGAAAGACACTCGAACGACCTGAGGATTGGCTCGCAGGGAGCCAAATGGCATTCTCCCGTCACAATCCAACACACCAGAGCATCGCGAGGATGCCCCACCCCATGGAGAAGCACCCGCGGGAGGAGACGCCCCCGAGGTAGACATCTAGGCCGAAATGCTCACCCTTCTCATGATCATTGCCGGCGGAAACCCCGCACAAGAGAACGTGCCGGCACCCGATGACCGCGGCCAGGGGCACCAGGCACACCACCGATGAGTGCCTAAAGCTGAAGGATGAAATCGAGCGGCTCATCCACCGGGGAGCACTTCGAACGTTCGTACAGGACCAGGAGAGGCACCGCCCGGACGAGCTCAGAAAGGACCAGGCTCCCGAAGCACCAGGAGGGAGTCCAATCATAGGAATGGTCCAAACCATAACAGGGACGTCATTCGCTACCGTAAACTCGATTGCGCAAGGAGAATCAGGGCAAGGAGCGCAGACCAAGCTGAAGATCAGTTTCATGGATGAGCATTTGGAAGGGTTATTATAACCGCACCAAGATCCACTGTGGTGACCGTAGAGATTGGACTCAGTAAACGTACTATTCATGCCATCCCTCCTGGGGATGCGCAATCCGAGAGAGGATCTCCGACCAGCAGCCGACCCGATCTATGGCTTCTACGGAGGGACAGTTGTAGTCGAGGGCACACACTCCCAGTCACCCTTGGATAGTTCTCGAGATAGGCCACCCACCAGGTGCAGTTTGTGGCGGTGATACCGAATCATCGTAAAATGTGATCTTCGGAATCCCCCTCCAGATCACATTCGAGGCAATTCCATCAATTCCTCATCTCGTCATGAAGTTCGCCACGCCTACCAGAGTCGAAGTTGTCAGAGGAAACCAAGGGGAGGCCAAGGCTGCTAACTACAGCAGACCAGCCACCAGCTAGGAGCACCCTTGGAAACAGGAAAGGGGGAATCGAGCAGGGCGAAACGGCCATGAAGAGAGCAGCAATAAAGTAAAGAACACCAGAGCGCCACACGACGGTCATTTATCCTTTATCTTAACCTCAAATCATTTGCCACTAAAGTCACGAGCTAGTGCTCGCTTAAGACCGCCACTATAAAGTCGCGAGCTAGTTCTTGTACCCTCCCGTGCTATAAAGTCGCGGACCCGCACTCACGCACCATTTCTTACGTATTTCTTTCCCTGACAGTTTCAAACTCAAACCATGCAGGGACATCACAGGCAGGACCGCACCCCAATGGCCACTCCACAAGGACCAGCCCTGGGGAAGGATCGTGGCTCGCACATCCCGGAATAAGGATGAACTCTAGCCGTCACAAACTGCAGCATGGCATTCACGAACACGCAGCGGCATCCCCCAGTTTTCCGGGGTCTTACCCAGACCTTCAGCAGCATCCCCCAGTTTACCCGAGTCTCGCCCAAACAAGTAGCGGCATCCCCCGGTTTACCCGGGTCGCGTCCAGATATTCGACGACATCCCCCAGGATAGCACCATCAGTCTCTCCTTGGCGGGCAAAGGTTTCCCCAAGTCCAGGCGATCGAGCACGGAGCTATCCGGGTCTCATCCTTCACGACCTCTCGCTGTTATGGATTGAAGGTCAGCCCTTCTCCGCACAGCAAGTCACAGCACCGTCAGGGCCTGCCCCCTCGCGGTCACCTCGGTTCGAAGATTCGCTCTTCACCCACATAAAATCAGCGGCATCCCCCAGTTTACCCGGGTCTTGCCCAGACATTCAGCGGCACCCCTCAGTTTACCCGGGTCTCGCCTACACTGTTGGGAATATTACCCTCAATGTTCCCTTAATTTGAAGAAGCTTCATACTCAATGCTAAGTACAAGTTGTATTTGTTAAACCCTATTTCATCTCATGACTATGCAGGGTTAGCTTATTCCAAGATGGAAAGAAAGTTCAGTGGTTTACAGCCAAAATTGCTGAGACAAGTTCTCTGTCTCAGCTGAACCGTTGAGACAAGGCTAGGAGCCGCTGAGAAGGTGTCGGGGCTAGATGAGCTGCAGATAGAGGAAAACCGCTGAGACAACTGTCTGTCTCAGTCGATCCGCTGGGATGGGAAAGAACTAGCCGTTGAGACTGGAAGCTGTCTTAGCCCAACCGCTGAGACAGATTCAAATGTTCTGGCGGGTTTGCTTTTGGCGCAACACGTTGTAAAGCAAGATAGGATGTTCCAATCACCTCCATACTATATCAGGAGGACATCTGATATCCGTTGAAGACTGGAGGAGTATAAAAAAATCATTTACGGCTTTGTAAAAGCTTTCTCACTCACTAAAGAAGAAAACTAACTATTGTTCCATTGACGACAGCCAAGAAAGCTTTCTCTTCCTGCTTCCTGAAGCTGCAAGGAGAGAAAAGAATGTTCATCTTGACTAACTCAAGATACAAGTTGATCCCCATTCATTCTCTGAAGAAAAGGATCAGAAGAATCAGAGTTGAGGCCATTGGACTCATCCCTGTTTCAAGACAGCTACATCATTTGTTCAGCAACAGAAGATCAAGGCTTGATTTCTATTCTAGCTTCTGTTGTAATCATCTCTTATTATCCTCTGTAGGAACATCATTTGTTCTGAGATTGTAGGTCATTTTGCCTGAGGGAGTAGGGCTGTTGGTGCCTGAGTGTAGAGCTGAAGGTTCAGCTTGAGTGTAGGATCTCAGTGGAGATCTGAGGTAGGACTTCTTAATAGGTCTGAGATTGTAGGGGCGCTGTGCCTGAGGTAGGGTTGTGAGCCTGAGGTAGGGTTTGGGAAAACCTTAGAGATCCTGAGGGATCTGTGTTGTAAGCTCAAGGAACTGAGTTTGGAGGTGTTGTCCTTGTCTAACTCATTGTTAGAAAGGTGAAGTGGGAAAGAGACTACTCAAGATACCCTTGTTGGGAACATTGCCCAACAGTGTTCCTGATTTGAAGAAGTGCTTAGCTCAATGATAAGTGCAAGTTGTATTTAATGGCATATCTAGTTCATGCTTGCAGAGATGAGACAATATGTTCAGTACTTCAATAACCTGCCTAAGTATAACATCGCCAAAAAAGGCTGCACATATCGTCGACAAGAATAGGCACATCGCTGAAATGATGAGTAAAACAAAGAAGAATGGTTGTGTCTGATGTTGTCGAAAAGGCTCAAGCATGTCGTCGACAACAGCAGGCATATCGTCAAGAATATGCAGAGCACGGCAAAATGGTGATATCGTTGTGACATCTACACGACGATATTAGAATGTCGAGATAAAGAAAAAGACTGAAAGATGTCGACAATATCGTCGACAAGAAGGCTCGGCATCGATAAGGCTAAAGAAGAACAGATAGCGTCGACAAGAAGCCTTGACGTCGAATAAGGACAAAGAAGAACAGATAGCGTCGACAAGAAGCCTTGACGTCGAATAAGGACAAAGAAGAACAGATAGCGTCGACAAGAAGCCTTGACGTCGAATAAGGCTAAGGAAGAACATATATCGTCGAGAAGAAGCCTTATCGTCGGAAAGGCTAAGTGACACTGATGGCGTTTGACATCATCATAAAGAAGGCGTGACGTCGAGAAGACTGAAGAAGGTCAGTTGAAGACAAGCAGTTGCTGAAGTATAGTCTGTCGACATGATATCATTCATGTTGTCGACATGATAAGGTGGTCTATGCGACATCGTGCAGACAAGGAGTTCTCGCCGATATCAGTTTGATAACTATCTGATGGAGATAGTTATTCATGTTGTCGACATGATAAGTATCGTAGAGATATCACTATCTGATGGAGAATCGAAGAAGAGACTAGTTCAAGGCATCGACAAAGTCCTATCGTCGAGATATTATCCATGTCGTCGTAACAATGGAAATATCGTCGAGACAATTTCAAAAGTAGTCGGACACGCTGTCAGCATTTAATGCCACCGCCTGATTGTCCAATCAGCGCATGCTCTGGAGGGATGGGCGTCTGACAGTAAATGACATCATATGTGATCGTTATGCGACACATCCATCCTATAAAAGGGAACAGTGATGCCCTAAAATAAAGAAGAGAGAAACGAACGAAAAATAATTCCGCCTAGCAATACAACATTACAAGCGGTGGTGAAGAAGAAGAAAGAAAAAGAACGAAACGATCATTCTCTGTTCTTCAAGTTGCAGTCAAGCCACCATGACTGATAAGTTTCTCTCAAGAAAGGTAGCCAGTCAACATCCGACAAATTTAGAAAGCTTGAAGATGATTTGCACCATTCAGATTGAAAATCAGAAGCATTTCCTTCAAGTCAAGAAGCCAATCTCCATCAGGCAGAAGAAACAGTTTTCTTTACTGAAATATCTTGTAAGGCTTGCGGGCCAAGAAATTGTAAGATTTGTTTTCAGATCTGAGTTTCAAGCTTAAGGGCTTGAGATCTACGAAGCTTGAGGGCTAGGGCAGAGGACTTGCGGGTCCAAATGTGTCGAGCTTGAGGGCTCGGGTGCAGTGAAGGGGCTTGTGGGCCTAGGATGCAGGCAAGACTTGCGGGTCTGTGCTGTATAGGGCTTGAGGGTTTGAGTGTCGAGCTTGCGGGCTCGGGTGCAGTGAAGGTGCTTGCGGACTTAGGCTACAGGCAAGACTTGCGGGTCTGTGCTGTGTAGGGCTTGAGGGCCTAAGTGTCGAGCTTGCGGGCTCGGGTATAGTGAAGGGGATTGCGGGCGTAGGCTGCATGGACTTGCGGGTCCGAATTGTAAGGCTTGCGGGCCGGAGACATTGGCGGAGTTTGCCGAGCCTAGCACACTGCTAGGTAGGCGCAGAGGGACAGAGGACTACTCAAGACACCCTGTCTTGAGGAACCTCTATAAGTTCTTGCGTGCTTTCTGTGTTGTGCTACTCTAATCTATGGATCTATTAACCAGAAATCAAGAACACTGAAAGGGGGAACAAAATAATTTGAAATACCTATTCACCTCCCCCCCTCTAGGTGATAAGTCGACACCCAATAACTAACAAGTGGTATTAGAGATAGGGTGTTCAAAGAAAAGCAAAACAGCTTGAACAGATCTGCTCTTGGGTGTATCAAATCAACAGATCATCATATCCTAACTCTATGGAGAAAGTCAAAGGATCTGACATTAGGAAGTTCAGATCCTTAAGTGAAAGCAGCTGGAGCTCTTCTCATATTAAAGAAGAAAGAAGTATAGGGGTCAGTGTCATAGGGATCAGAGCACCCTTGACTATTTCAGACAATGAATCTGAAGATGAAGAATGCTCTGTAGTCAGAAGATGAATAAGAGCACCCTTGACTCTCACAGACTGTAACTCTGAGGATGAGGAGGTCTATGGGTTGATGGCTCTATCAGATGAAGAAAATCACGATGAGTCACATTATGATGAGGTATGAATCACTCACACACCTTTACCCACTGCTTCAATTAAGAAGACCAAGAGTGCATCAGATGATTGTTCATCTTCTGAAAATGATGCAGAAGACTGCTCATCCTACAACAATAAGAACCATGCTGATCTAATAGAGCAGTTTGGTGATCTCTTGGCTGCTCTGAGAAAGAGCAAGAAGCTTGTTAAGAAGCAAGCTAGGAAGCTAAAATCACTCAGACCCATTAAGGCTGAGATGAATAAGGAAATGAGTATGTCTCACAATGAGGGCACCAATTCCTGTGAGCTCAAGAAAATCATAGGCAAGCTTCATGATGATAGAAACCAAAAGGAAGAACTCATTAGGAAGCTTGAGAATGATCTTCTTAAGGAAAGAAGCTTAGTGGCTCAATTCTCTAAGCCCAAAACTATACTACCCATCATTGACACCTTCTCCTCCTATGGAAATAAGAGGGGAATGAGTTTCAATGAAAAGGCAATAGATGTTGGGAATAGAGAAAAGGGGAAAACTGAAGATGAGCCTCATACCACCTTTCAGAAGGTAGTACTTCCATCTAACAAACATGACCAGGACAGTGTCTATGGTCACTGGATGAATGGAAGCTCCAATAGCTTGGGAAATGCTCCTAACTATGGGAGGAGAAAGGGCATGGGGATGAGTGCATTGAAGACTCCCCATGAGGAAATCCAAATGACCCATCATGGACCATTTGTGTTTGGTGCCTCAGCCCCCACCTTCAAGGGTAAAGGAGCAACATCTTCCCAATCTCTTCCAAATAAGAAGCAGACTAGTAGCACCAGTATAATCAACTCTCACTTGATCATATCTGATGTCATCAACACCATGTCAGCTACCAAGATGACATCTGTTGCTGACAAACAAATAAAGTCAAGAAGAAATAATTATACTAGAGCAGCTAGTCAGCCCTTGACTGAGAGAGATAGGAAGAATGATGCTACCTTCTCTACTGAACATAAGCATTGTGATTCTCCACCCACCTCAAAAATTGTTCAGAAAAGAAGGTACAACATCCATGAATGTTGGTGCTGTGGTAAAGTGGGACACTTTGCCATTGACCGTTGGCACAACCCTAGTGTGCCTAGTGCAAAGGAGAGACCTCCTGGAAAGGCTGAGGTGAGTAGAAGAATTCCTTATTATGCTAACAAGAACCTAGGACCCAAGTCACCTTGGGTTCCTAAGGGATATTAAATCTGTCTTGCAGGGAAGTCCATTTAGCCAATCAAAAGCAAACAAGGCTAATGGACAATAAGTGATCCAGGCTTAACTCTGGACTAAGAAAAACCTCACCTGATGCCAAGATGCACTGGTCAAGGGGGAGCTAAAATAAAGATAAGAGAAACATCAAATCAAGGGGGAGCTACTAGCTCAAGAAGATATAAAAGCTAAGGTGAAGGTAACTATATTGATGTTCAATACATAACCTCATCCTTATCATTTTGTTAAAGGTAATTTGTACTTGATTAAGCAAAAGCTATCACTCAAGGAGCACATATGTATGGCACTGCTAAAGAATTGCACTGATCATACAAAAGAGTGAAAAAGAACAATATCATTTTGAACACAAAACTATATCGTCGAAATGATGATTGGTATCGTCGGAATGAGTCCTCGACATCGAATTTGCGTCACGACGATACCTAATCATCAATGGACTCTTAAATAGACCTGAGCTTAACCAATCATAACAACTTAACTCGAGTTAATCAGACATTTAACAAATGACACTTTGTCTTCCAACTTGGAAACTATAAATAAGGTCAGATGTCTTAAGGTTTAAACACTTTCTACATTAGCCCTAAAAAGACGGTGTGCTCTCTACGCTTTCGAAGAGTGAACGAGTCGACTAAACTAGAATCCTCTCCGATCAAGTAAGAAATGGCGCCAAAGAAGGAAGGATTCCTCTTTGAAGGAAGTGAAGTGGTGAGGAAGTTTCGTGGAAGGACCAGAAGAGATTCAAAATGCTATCAAGCTATTGGACGTCGTCGGTCTGGAAATTGCCCTCTCCGAACCAACAGTGATACTCAAAAGAGAAGTGCTGGAGTTCTACTCGAATGCCAAGGGTGGCTCAAAAGGAACATCTGTGAAAAGCGTAATCAATGGGATAAAGGTCAAAGTGAATCCTAAGAGGCTGGCTAGGGCACTTCAGCTGCCGGCCTTTGCCAAGGGGGAGGAAGATGAAAATGTCACCCAGGAAGACCTCAACAGAGCTCTGGAATGGTGCGGACACTCCAACAAGACCCATGGGTCCCTAGAAAGGAAGAGTTTTAATCAACAAGGAAAACTTGTGGCAGATATAGTATGTAAAGCCCTCCTCTGCAAGGAAGGTGTTGGAACATGCTTTCCGCATCTCTTGGTTTGACAATAACAAATCCTATTGTATTTGATCATATTTGTTTTTGTGTTTATAACATGCAGGATCCTGTGCATTCAAATCTCCATAGGAATATGTTGTGTTGTTGCTACCGCGGAGCGGTAGCACTACCGCTGGCGCTAGCGAATCAGATGTCGTTCGAAAAAATGGTGTTCGACGAACTGGCGTTCGACAAAAATGGCGTTCGACGAAATGGCGTTCGACGAAAATGGCATTCAACGAAATGGTGTTCGACGAAAATAGATGCCGTTCGAAGAAAATAGATGCCAGGCGTTGCTACCGCAGAGCGTTAGAACTATCGTTGGCGCTAGCATAAATGGAAACAATTGACGGGAAGGAAACAGTGGAGAAAAAGGAATGATTGGCGGGATGCATATTTAGCTTGCTCTACCGCGGCACGACATCTCTACCGCCCGGTGGTAGCTTTTGGAATCCTCCCGTCTGCATGTGATTGAGGAGAAAATGTGGAAGGAGATATTGGCTGAAGGAAGGTCATCTCGCTATCGCGGAGCGTTAGAGTTACCGTGGCGCGCTAGGCGGAGCTCAAAGTTTGGCGCTCAAAAGTTGCCTAAGCTGTCACGATCCGTTTGCTTGATTATTGCCTAACGTGGCTACCGCGCGGCGGTAGCACTACCGCAGGCGGTAGCGCCTGATTCTATTTAAAGACGCGCACTTCCTCCATTGTTGCTTGCTGTTACAGAAAGAATTGAAGCCATATATTCAGAGCACTCGTGAGAACCTTCCCTAAGCAGCCCGAAGAACTCTGTCAATGTTCATGAACGCAAAGAACTTGAAGACTGATCCGATCGCATCTACATAGACATCAAGTTCTTCTTTTGAGGGAGTTTTTAGTTTTTGTTTTGTTTTAGTTTCTAATTGTAACCTTTATATCTTTTGTTCGGTAGAGGAATTTACCACACGACGACTAGGGTCTTGCGGGGAATAGGGGGAAATTCGCCTCGCGTTGGCGACTAGGTATAGGGTGTAGATCTAGGGAGTGCTCGAGGCCTTTCCGGTGAGGGAAGGGCTAGAGCGGCTTGAGGCCATATCTGGTGAGAGATAGGCTAGAGCCAACCGGTCCTTGTGATCAGAAGGGTCGGTATAGAAAACCCAATAGAGCTTTTCATTCGTCGCCTCTTTCCAAGCGTCATTGGGAAAAGATTTTGTAAACAAAATTATTTGTTGTTAATGAAAATATGTCTTTCTTCATCTCTGTTTTGTGTTCGCTGATTTTCATTACTATAACATAAACAGTTTTTCTCTGTCACTAACGCCGAGCGGTAACACTACCGCTCGCGATAGCAACAAAGAATCATTTTTCATTTAAATATTCTCGAAAATCTTAGAACCCTTATTCACCCCCCCCCCCCTATAAGGGCGCCTACAGATCCAACAAGTGGTATCAGAGCGAGGTTATTCCAAATCGGCTTAACAATCGGGAATAATAGCGTCTCATGATCTCGCTTCTATTAGTGGGGAAAATCATTTGAAGAAGAAAAATCTCTTGCACCACCTTTATTCGAAGGAAGAAATTATAAAGGGTGGAAATTGTTAATGAAAACTTTTATTAAAAATTTAAATATCGAAGCATGGAATATAGCAATCGTAAGACCAGCAGATGAAACAAATAAAAAGGAATGTCACCTAAATGCAAAGGCATTAAATAGCATTTTTTGTGCCTTATCTAAAGAAATTTTTAAATTGATTTATTGTTTTTCCAGTGCATACAAAGTATGGAAATTTCCTGAAGAAATGTATGACTTTCCTCTTCCAGGTATGGAACGAATGCAAGAATTGGAGAACATACAAGCTTGCAAAGATGTTCAAGAAAGCTCCTCTCATGATGGATCAATGGAGCACACATCAAATGGAAGAGAAGAAGAAATACTATCTTCGGAAGAGGAGTGCCAAAAAGATGTCAAAGAAACTATATGTTCAAATCATGCCTCTCCTGAAAGCAATGTAAGGAAATCAAATTCCATTTTTTGTACTTCTATTTCTACATTACAATTACTACAAACTACTAAACATAAGATTAAGAAACTAAAAATGGCTAGTGCAAAACTACGTTTAGGAAATAAAACTTTGAAAGCAAATGTGAATGTAGAATCCAAAAATGAAATGTTTGTATCTCCATCATGCTCTTCATTTGAAAACTCTATATCGTGTTTTGATTGTAATGATATTAAAGAAAAATACAAGGAACTTCAAAAGAAATTTATTTGTGTAAAAGAACACAATGAAAAATTGTCTTTAGAAAATTCAACTTTGAAAAATGATTGTGCTATGCGTACAAGTTATAAAATTGAAATTAAAGAGATGGATGAAACATTTGAAGAATTTAGAAATAATTATCAAAATCATATTGACTATATTGTTTCCACTCTTAAGAATAGCACAATTGCTTATAATAAAGCTAGACACAATCTCAAAAGTTAAAAACTACGAATTAGAAAATAAAATTAACGTGCTTAAGGAAATTATAAGGAAAAATTCTCAACACATAAATTCAAATTACCATGCAAAATCCAAAGGCAAGTTAAATATGATTTTTCATAATTTATCCAAGCAAAACATAGGAAATGAAAAGCAACAAAAGCTTCTAAATGAAATTCCAAAACTTTATCATCATTATCATTTACAACATAATTATTCTCCCAACCTAAAATTAAATGCAAACAAATTTCCTTCAAATTATAAATTCAAAAATCATTTTTATCCAAATATTCAAGTAAATGACTATGGAAATTTGAAAACTAAAAATAATGTTTGTCCAAGGTATGAATGGAGACCCATACTTAAAAATGACGCACTAATGTCAAAAGAAAGGGTCCATCCATCCTTGTCCTCCCCAAAAGTCAACACGTTATATTTGGGTACCCAAAGGAACCATCCCACATGGTCCCCTTTGGATACCTAAAACACTTATTCATTAGGTATCACAAAATGCATGGAGTAGAATATTTTCAAAATGATATATACAATTTTCTACTTCATGATATGCTTTAATGTCTTTTAATTTTTTTTTCTTTTTTTCTAAGCTATCATGTCATGGTCATCTAATATATTGTTGGAAATATGATTTGATCTCTTAAAGCTTAATGAGATTATAAATCAAATTGATCAAAATTCAAAGTCATATTTTATTTTGATGACCTATCTATCTTTCTTAAATTCATTGCCTACAATCATCTTATATCATTTTTATAAATTAGATACTCAACTTGCTATAAGATATTACAAAAAAAATAATAAAAGGATTGATTATGAATAGTGTGTCATGAATTTTTTTTTGCAAAACCAAAGATCAATAAATTCAAGTAATAAATGCAATGATATTATTTCAAAACTTTATTTATGTGACCTTTGTCTTTGATGTGATTGTATTATGTCTAAAGATTTCATGTACATTTTTTCTTTGACTATAGAATAAATCTTGCTCATATAAAGGTTCATTATTCCGTTCTAGGTCCTATGAAGATCAAATTGAAATTCCTCTTTATGTAGATGCAATACTTGCATCTATCAAATTGATCTATATCATTATGACTTTGCACCAAATCTCATTATCTCAGCATCACTTCCTAGTATAAGTTTTCTTTTGGTGCTCATAATAGATATATCACTTAAATGTCATGCTAAATCAAAAGGTAGAAAAACTATGTGAGTCTAAAATTTTTAACTATAAAATTCAAACAACATCATAGTTTATAAATCAATTGCTAAGACTTGAATTAAGTGTCCTAGACCTCTCGGGTTAAGTAAAATATGAAAACTAAATCGTTTCATGCAAACTTATACTACCTAGACATCTCATAAAATTTTGAAATTTCTGCATGAACCTACCATTGGTACACTTAAACAAGATCAACAATCAAAATGTTCAAAATATCCAAAAACCGCGTGTTGTATTTCGCGCTAGCGCTAGCGCCGGCACTAGCTCGAGGCTCTGATTTTCTTTCTTTTTTAAATTTCCAAAAATCAACAAAAATATGTATTTCTATATTTCCTACTTATTTTTGCTTTACTGCATTTCATTAATTTTAGAAAAATTAAAATACAAAGGCCAAAATTACAAAAACATTTATTTTTTGTGAGTATTTGTCTTTTTTGTGCAAACAAAAGCAAAATCAAATACAAAAAAATAAAATCATTTTTATATAAAAAAACTGTATGAACTCTATTGTAAATATCAAGCAAGATTTCTTCTATCATTTAAGACCTTCTACAATGTTGTGATTCATATTTTCAAACTACTTTGAACATTGTCTTTTGTTGGAACATGGTCTTCCGCATCTCCTAGGTTTGAGAATAACAAATCCTATGTGTATTTGATCTTGTGTGTTTAAGTGTGCAGGAAATCAAAGTCCATATGACTCAAGGATGGTTGCCCCCAATTTTGAGCCAGACATTCCAAGACTCCCACTAGCGCCGGCGGTAGCACTTAGCGCCTGACGCTAGCGATAGCGGAATTTCGGGAGCACATATGGAAGGAGATAGCGCCTGGCGGTAGCCGATAGTGTTGAATTTGTTGAAGTGGAAGTGAAGGGGGCTGTTGGACCTGGGCGGTCAGGAGGAGGTCGGGCGGTCTGGTGTGACCGCACGACCTGGCGGTCTGCATCCGCGGTCTGGCTGATCTTAGCCTAGCTGCGGTCTCCCGGGTTGACCGCTGGTCTTGTCCAAAGTCTGCTGAAGGGGCCGCGCGGTCTGTGCGTGACCGTGTGGCGTGCTGTCCTCTTCAAGACTGTGGCGGTCTGGTGTGACCGCACAGTTTGATCCAGGTTCTCTCCGGAATGTGGTCTGGTAGCTGACCGGGCTTTTTGGGGGTATTCGCGGACTAAGGGTCTTAGTCGCGCGGTCTCAGTTCGCGGTCTCAGGAGGAGACTGGTATGCGAGCTGGTTGCTGTTCGCGGTCTCAGAAGGAGATCGGCATGCGGACAGGAGTTCGCGGTCTGATGGCGAACTGACTGTGTTTGCGGTCTCGTGCGAACACAGGTGGTGAATAGCTTCGGGCGGTCTGGCGAGCTCTTTGTGGAGTCGCGGTCTGCTGTGAGAGTGGCGGTCTCTCATAGCGACACTGAAGCTGGCGGGTTCACCAAAAATGAAGCAGAAGTAATGTTGCTGATCGCGCGGTGTGACCGGTCAGGTCGCGCGGTCTGGGGGGTGGTGATCCTATCTCATAGGGTGGTGACTGGATCAGGTCCCACGCCTATAAATAGGAGGTCACTGTAGCAGCAATTAAGACACACCAAGCGTAAGCTAAACTTTTCTCTTTCCTGCGGTCTGTGTTTATGTGACCGGGCGGTCTCCTGATTGAACTTCTGTTGTGCAGCTTCTGCGGATAGTGTGGGCAGCAGCGATCACCTCTTCCTCTGAAAGTGTTCGGGCGGTCTGCGGCTTGGAGTTGTGGTGCTGGAGTTTGGGAGAATCAGGCGGTCTGGAGAAGTAAGCGGCTGGGAGCAGGTGGTGTTCTGTGATCGTCGAGTAGCAGCGGTCTGGCAGCTATCGAGATCGCAGTGAGGTCGCGCGGTCTGGGCGGTCTCAAGTTGTCTTCAACATTGTATCTTTCCTTTGTGTTTGTGTTGACGAAATCATGTCTCGTCAAGCATGCCTCGCCTTGTAATTTTTTGAAGTACTGCTATCAATAAAGATCAGTTGTTTGCCTTCATTCATTTCTGGTTGTTTTGGTCTTTATCTCTAAGTTGACTAGCTCCTGCTTGCTCCATAAAGATTCGAAAAATTTTCACATGGTATCAGAGCGAGGTTGGAGTGGTTAAGCAGTGAGTAACTTAGAGTAGCCATCGCCTTTGTGAAGAAGGAACCAGTGGAAGAACAATGGAAGGCGGATTTGCAAAGGGTCTTGGGATTGAGGTGCTTACATCGACTAACTTCAAGAAGTGGAAGTCGTGTATGCAAAGCTATCTTGTCGGTGAGGATCTTTGGGAAGTTGTTGGGGGAGATCAGACGCAAGAAATTGTCCCGGCAGGGGATAATGGAGCTGAGGTGAGAACTTGGAGGAGGACGAATGCGAAGGCAGAGTTCACTCTGAAGAGGGCAATCTCACCTGACCTATTTGATCACATCTTGGGGTGTGGATCAGCTGCGGAGATCTGGAGAGCCCTGGATGGGCTGTTTAACAAGAAGAATGTAGCAAGGCTGCAGTTCTTGGAGAATGAGCTGGCAAGGTCGGCTCAGGGTGATCTTTCTATCTCCACTTTCTTTCTGAAGCTGAAGAACTTGTGCGCTGAAATCTCAGCATTGGATCCGGATGAGCCTATCTCTGAGGCGAAACTGAAGAGGCACATCATCCGCGGCTTGCGGAAGGAATATGTTGCCTTCGTGACGTCGGTGCAGGGATGGGCAAATCAGCCGTCTCTGTTGGAGCTGGAGAACTTGCTTGCATCACAAGAAAGTTTGGCAAGACAGATGGCGGGGGTGTCGGTGGCTGGGGGAGATGGCGAAGTTCTCTTCTCGGGGAAGAAAAAGAAGTGGGACAAGAAGAAGAAGACCGCTGGAGGTGGCTATGGGCCTTCAACTTCTGGGCAGCAGGAAAGGGGGTATGCTCCCAAGGCTGACGGGAAGAAGAAGGGAGAAGGTCCGAAGTGCTACAAGTGTGGCAAGTTTGGCCATATCAGGAAGGATTGCAAGGTGGTCACCCAAGCTGGGCATGCTGCGGAGAAGGAGGAAGCTGAGGCCAGGAACATTCAAGGAGGTTGGGGAGGAGCCTTTTCGGCTTCTGTTGGAGCTTCTGCTCCTATCAACTATCTGGAGGATTGGATCGTGGACTCAGGGTGTGGTCATCACGTCACCGGAGATGGGACCAAGCTTTCTTCTGCACAACCATATACAGGTAACAATGCAATCATTACTGCTGACAATACTGTGCATCCAGTAGAGAAGGTTGGGGTTGTTTCCTTGGGCAGTGATAGAGGGCCACTTACTTTGAAGAGTGTCTATCACGTGCCCGGTATGAAGAAAAACCTCTTCTCCGTGACCAACGTTGTTGACGCTGGGTATCACGTTTTGTTCGGCCCAACAGAAGTGAAGTTTCTACGCAACGTTGAGGCCGTAAAGGCGGAAGTCGTCCATGTTGGGAGACGGGCAAAGGACTTGTTTGTTTTATCAACAAGTTCCTACGTCGACAAGATGAAGACGAATGATGGTGCCGTTATATGGCATGAGAGGTTGGGGCACGTAGGAATGGACAAGCTGAAAGCAATGGCGGTGAGAGGTCTGGTCAAGGGCCTGCCAAGTCTATCCTCCTACGGAGAAGGTCATGTGTGCGAGGGATGTCAGTTCGGCAAGTCTCATCGACTACCGTTTGACAAGTCGCAGACAAGAAGTAGTGTGCCGTTGGAGTGCATCCACGGTGACTTGATGGGACCTACTGCTACCCCAAGCCTCGGAGGCAGCAGATATATGCTGGTGTTAATCGATGATTACACCAGATATGTCTGGGTTTATTTTCTGAAGGAGAAGGCGGAGGCATTTGCCAAGTTTGTGGAGTTCAAGGAGCTCGTGGAAGGTCGGTTGAGACTGCGGGTGAAGAAGCTGAGGACTGACAACGGAGGGGAGTTCACCTCTAGTGAGTTCTCTAGTTTCTGCAGGAAGGCGGGCATCCGGAGAGAGCTCACTTGTGCACATACTCCACAACAGAACGGAGTTGCAGAGCGGAAGATCCGTCATCTGACGGAGACCTGCAAGTGTTGGCTGCATGCCAAGAGTATCCCAAAGTCCTTTTGGGCGGAGGGAATGTCTTGTGCCGCTTACGTCATCAACAGGATGCCTTTGAGCCCCATCAACATGCTGACCCCACATGAGATGATGTTCAAAGAGAAGCTAAGCGTGGCACACCTTCGGGTATTTGGTTCCATCTGCTACGTGCATATTCCAGATGCTCTTCGGACGAAGCTAGATGCGAAAGCAAGGAAGCTAGTCTTTGTGGGATACGATGAGAGGAAGAAAGGCTGGAAGTGCATGGACCCAGAGACGCGGAGATTTGTTGTATCTCGCGACGTCGTGTTCGATGAGGTGACATCGTACAAGGGGTCTTCTGATGTGGAGTTACCAGAGAGCAGGGTAGAGGTGTCAGAGAAAGCTGTGGAAAATCTTCAAGTGGTGCTACCTGTGTCGCCAGGTGGACCATCTCCTTCTAGTTCTGAGACGGAGGCCTCTGGTTCAGGGAGCAGGGGGAGCGATGCTCCTAGCACGTCTGGAAGAGGAGCTAGGGAAGAAGCAGCTGAAGATAATGCGGTTCAGGGGAAGGAGCTTAGGAGATCGAAGCGAGCGATCGTCGCCCCTGATCGCTATACAGGAGGAAATGCAGTGAGTTTCGTCTCATGTTTTTTTGCTGGTCCCTTGGATGAGAGGGAGCCGTCGAACTTTGAGAAGGCCAGAGGTGTGAAGGAGTGGGATGTTGCAATGCAAGAAGAGATGGCAGCTCTTGAGAAGAATGAGACCTGGTCTCTTGTGCCCAAGCCCAAGGGCACTACTCCTGTAACATGCAAATGGGTCTACAAATTGAAGAAGAAAGCTGACGGCAGCATCGAGCGGTACAAGGCTCGTCTTGTAGCTCGGGGGTTCTCGCAGCAATACGGTGAAGATTACGATGAGACATTTAGTCCGGTGGCAAAAATGACTTCAGTTCGGTTCATCATTGCCTTGGCAGCGTTCAGTGGATGGGAGATTTGGCAGCTCGACGTCAAGAACGCCTTCTTGTACGGGTTGAAGCAAGCGCCGAGGGCGTGGTACGGGAAGATCGCAGAATATCTCCTATTCTGTGGATTCGTTGCTTCAGACTCTGACTCAAGCTTGTTCGTCAAGAAGAGCGGGGAGCTTCAGGTCATCGTGCTGTTATACGTCGACGATATGATCGTGACGGGGAACTCGAAGGAGGAGGTAGCGCAGCTTCGGGCCGAGCTGTCTATCAGGTTCGAGATGAAGGACTTAGGTGAGCTTCACCATTTCCTTGGACTTGAGGTGCAGAGGAAGGAAGGTGGAGTGCTGGTGACCCAAGCCGGATATGCGAAGCGGATCGTGGTGCGGTTCGGCATGAAGGAAGGGAAGTGCACTTCCACACCTCTGGACAAGGCTATGAAGCTTCGAAAAGATGAGGGGAGGATTATGCAAGATCCGTTGGTGTTCCGAGCTCTAGTAGGGAGCTTGATTTATCTGACGATCACGAGGCCGGATATTGCATATGCAGTTGGCAGAGTGAGTCGATATATGGCGGAGCCACGGGTACCTCATCTGCTAGCGGCCAAGAACATTCTGAAGTATGTCAAGGCGACCTCGGACATGGGTCTCCTACAGGAGGGATGCGGACTTTGAGGTGCACGGGTACATGGATGCTGACTACGGGGGAGATTCGGATGATCGGAAGTCGACGTCTGGATTCGTCTTCATGGCGGGCCCTACGGCTATATCATGGTGCAGCAAGAAGCAGGATTCCGTATCGGTCTCTACCACGGAAGCGGAATACAAGGCTTCGGCCTTGGCAGCTCAGGAAGCCATCTGGCTTAGGAGGTTGGTGGGAGACGTCCACAAAGAGGTTCGGGAGCCGACTCTGCTACGCGGTGACAACGAGAGTGCTCTCAAACTGGTAACCAATCCAGTTTGTCACGCGAGGACCAAGCATATCGAGATTGAGCATCACTTCATACGAGAGAAGGTGCTGGAGGGATCTCTTTCGGTTGGGCATGTGCGGAGTACGGACAACGTGGCGGACATCTTCACAAAGGCGCTGGCAAGGGGGCCGTTCACACGGCTAAGGGAGCTACTTGGGCTGGTTTCCACTTCCCACTTCAAGGGGGAGTGTTGAATTTGTTGAAGTGGAAGTGAAGGGGGTTGTTGGACCTGGGCGGTCAGGAGGAGGTCGGGCGGTCTGGTGTGACCGCACGACCTGGCGGTCTGCATCCACGGTATGGCTGATCTTAGCCTAGCTGCGGTCTCCCGGGTTGACCGTTGGTCTTGTCCAAAGTCTGCTGAAGGGGCCGCGCGGTATGTGCGTGACCGTGTGGCGTGCTGTCCTCTTCAAGACTGTGGCGGTCAGGTGTGACCGCACAGTTTGATCCAGGTTCTCTCCGGAATGCGGTCTGGTAGCTGACCGGGCTTTCTGGGGGTATTCGCGGACTAAGGGTCTTAGTCGCGCGGTCTCAGTTCGCGGTCTCAGGAGGAGACTGGTATGCGAGCTGGTTGCTGTTCGCGGTCTCAGAAGGAGATCGGCATGCGGACAGGAGTTCGCGGTCTGATGGCGAACTGACTGTGTTCGCGGTCTCGTGCGAACACAGGTGGTGAATAGCTTCGGGCGGTCTGGCGAGCTCTTTGTGGAGTCGCGGTCTGCTGTGAGAGTGGCGGTCTCTCATAGCGACACTGAAGCTGGCGGGTTCACCAAAAATGAAGCAGAAGTAATGTTGCTGATCGCGCGGTGTGACCGGTCAGGTCGCGCGGTCTGGGGGGTGGTGATCCTATCTCATAGGGTGGTGACTGGATCAGGTCCCACGCCTATAAATAGGAGGCCACTGTAGCAGCAATTAAGACACACCAAGCGTAAGCTAAACTTTTCTCTTTCCTGCGGTCTGTGTTTATGTGACCGGGCGGTCTCCTGATTGAACTTCTGTTGTGCAGCTTCTGCGGATAGTGTGGGCAGCAGCGATCACCTCTTCCTCTGAAAGTGTTCGGGCGGTCTGCGGCTTGGAGTTGTGGTGCTGGAGTTTGGGAGAATCAGGCGGTCTGGAGAAGTAAGCGGCTGGGAGCAGGTGGTGTTCTGTGATCGTCGAGTAGCAGCGGTCTGGCAGCTATCGAGATCGCAGTGAGGTCGCGCGGTCTGGGCGGTCTCAAGTTGTCTTCAACATTGTATCTTTCCTTTGTGTTTGTGTTGACGAAATCATGTCTCGTCAAGCATTCCTCGCCTTGTAATTTTTTGAAGTACTGCAATCAATAAAGATCAGTTGTTTGCCTTCATTCGTTTCTGGTTGTTTTGGTCTTTATCTCTAAGTTGACTAGCTCCTGCTTGCTCCATAAAGATTCGAAAAATTTTCACAGATAGCGTCGGCGGTAGCGACGCACACAGAAGGCAAGGGAGAATTGTTTCCTCAGATTGAAGATTCTGCCGCGCAAAACATGTCCTAATTTGGGATAGCGCCAGCGGTAGCGCTAGCGCAGGCACTAGCGCTAAGTCTATATAATGGACTCCTCTCCTCTCGTTTCAGACACATATTAGAGAGATATCAGAGAGAGATAGAGTGCTAGAATTCCAGAGGCTATCTTGGCCGAAAGTTGATGTCCTACCAAAGTTCTGCAAACTTCTGAAGGAGAATCTCATCACCCCGGATCCAAACGAAGTCTACTTCTGCAACGCTTACTCTACAGCGGATCTTCGCCTCCGACTTCAGAAGGGAATTTTTATTTATTTTCATTTCATATTCTTCTTGTAAACGGTTAGTGAAATCGCCTCGTGTTGGCGACTAGGTCTGGGTAGGACTTAGGGGGAAACTCGCCTCGTGTTGGCGACTAGATCTAGGCTAGGTCTAGGGGGTGCTCGAGGCCACATCCGGGGAAGGTTTGGCTAGAGCGGCTTGAGGCCGAATCCGGGGAGGATAGGCTAGGGCCACCGGTTCGTGGGGAAGCGAGTCGGGATAGAAAACAAAAAGGAGTCTATTTCTATTAGCTTTGATTTCTAGCTTCGATAAGGGATCAAGTTTTGTAATCATGCTTCTCAAGTTAATAAAATCATGTCTTTACTTTTACTTCACTTGATATGTCTTGATCTTGTTTTGTTTTATAATCAAAACTTTTTCTAAAATATTCAAAATATATCAAAAGTTTTTAAAACCCTTATTCACCCCCCCCCCCCTCTAAGGGCGCCTACCGATCCAACAAGTGGTATCAGAGGGGTTTTATTCCAATCGGCTTAACAACCGGGAATAATGGCGTCTCATGATCTCGCTTTTCCGGAGGGTCAAGGGGTTAGTCGACCACCTCTCTTTACTGGGTCAGATTTTAACTACTGGAAAAATTGAATGATGTATTTTCTTATGACCATGGATGTAGAAGTATGGAACATGGTAGAAGTTCGATACTCTCCTCCTACAACTGTAGTGGGAGAGGCGACATTAGCAAAACCTAAGGATAAATGGGATGATAACGATAAACTAAGGTGTAAAAATAATGCTAAAGCAATGAACGCTTTATATTGCGCTTTAAATAGGACTGAGTTTAATAGAATTTTTGCATGCACAACTGCTTATGATATTTGGAATCAATTGGAAGTTACTCATGAAGGTACATCGCAGGTGAAAGATGCAAAGCTATTCCAACTGGAATCTGAATATGAAAAATTCAGGATGGATACCGAAGAGGACATTAACTCGATGTACACCCGCTTCACCAAGATCGTCAATGCTTCAAAGGAACTTGGAAAGACCTACTCAGACGGGGACTTGGTGAGGAAAATTCTTCGTTCCTTACCTCCAAGGTTCAATCCAAAGGTGACAGCCATCTCAGAGTCGCACAACTTAAAAACGCTCCAGATCGAGAACCTTATTGGGAATCTCAAAACCCATGAGGTAGAACTCCAGATTCAACACGATGAATACAACAAAGAGCCAAAAAAAAAGGCGCTAGCACTAAAGTCAAAGAAGGAGAGCATCGAAGATGATGATGAAGATGAAGAAGGTCTCCTGGTGAAGAACTTCAGGAAGTTCATCAGGAATCCGGAAAGAAGGAACACATTCCGCAAATACTTCCAAAAGGATACTCGACGAAAGGGATCTTCCTCTTCATCAAGGAAAGAAAAAGGAAGCGAAGATGAAGAAGAAAGACCACCACCAGAGTGATACCACTACAGAAAGACCGGGCACATTCGGATCCAGTGCCCAAAATATCAAAAGAAGCAAAAAGAACAACACAAAGCAAAAGAGAAGAAGAAGGTACTGAAAGCCGCAACTTGGGGTGATTCTTCCTCTGAAGAGTCAAACGAGTCTGAGTCAAGTAGCGAGGAGGAAGCAAATTTATGCTTAATGGCAAAGAGCAACGATGACGACACCAGTGTTCTTAGCGACACTGAGGTAATTCCTCCTACTTTCGAAGAACTCTATGATGAATTCGTTTTAACTTGCAAATCTTATGATCAAAGTATAAAAGATAACATTATATTAAATCGTGAAAATGAAGCTATTATCAAAGAAAATCATAAGCTCACCAAAAAATTGATTTCCCTTGAAAAGAGAAAGGTTTCATATCAAGAGTGTGAGCACTCTTTATCTTTGGCAAAAGAACTTGAAGTTTCTCTTTCTAAAGCCCTCTCACAAACAAAACTATTGCAAAAGAAAAGGGGGACTTAGAGAGAAAACTAAAAACCTCTCTTTTACAAATTCAAAATAACAAAAAGGGATTTGAAAATAAATGTGTTATGATTGTACAAGAAAATACTTTTCTTAAAAAACAAAATCATGACCTCAATATAGCCATTAAAAAATTCGGGATTGGTCAAAAATCCCTGGATATGATTTTGGAAAACCAATGTTATGGTTCTGCAAAATTTGGGGTCGGATATAAAAGTGAACCCTACCGCCCAGCGCTAGCCACTAACGTCGGCGGTAGCTCAAGTGTTAAAAAATCTTCTGCTTTTTCTAATATTCAAACATCATCCAACAAGAGCAACGTAGAAACTCAGAAAAGGGTCTCAACTCTCTTTATTTCGTGTGCTAATTGTCTTAAGTTTGGACACACGTCTAGCTCTTGCAGGAATATAAAACAACGTTCTTTAAAACAAATCTGGGTACCTAAGAAATCCACTTACTCTATGGGTGGTACCTCTTGGGTATCTGGATCTTTACTCTCATCTTCTCTCTAGATTTGCAGGAAGGCTAAGGAAACGGAGGACGTATGGTACTTGGACTCAGGCTGCTCCAAGCACATGACGGGCAACAAAGCAAAATTCCTTAGCCTAGAAAAGAAGAAAGGAGGGATCGTAATGTTTGGTGATAACGGTAAAGGAAGGATCATGGGAATTGGTACAGTGGGTAACGAATCTTTTCTTATCTCAAATGTTCTTTATGTTAAAGGTTTGAAACATAACTTAATATCTATAAGTCAACTATGCGATAAAGGATTAGACGTATTATTTGAATCATCCACTAATCTTTGCAAAATAGTTAATCCTAAAACAAAAGATGTGTTACTAACTGCACCTAGTATTCACAATGTTTACATAGTTTCGTTTCATGATATTTCCAAATCATCTATAAAATGTTTTATAACCAAAAATGATGAATTAGAACTATGGCATAGACGTTTAGGTCACGCTAGTACAAAGCTCATTTTAAAACTAGCAAAAAGGGAATTGATTAGAGGATTGCCTAAGTTGATGGAAATTTATCTTCACTATGTTCACCATGCCAAAAAGGAAAATTTACAAAATCATCTTTTAAAAGCAAAAATGAAATTTCTACTTCAAAACCATTACGACTAATTCATATGGATCTCTTTGGTCCCATTAACACCGCAAGTCTTGGTGGTAAAATATACACCTTCGTTCTAATAGATGATTTCTCAAGATATTGATGGACTTTATTTCTCTCTTCCAAATCTGATGCATTTTGCGAATTCTCAAAACTATGTACGCGCATTCAAAATGAACTAGATTTAAAAATAAAATGCATTCGCTCAGATAATGGAGGTGAATTTGAAAATGAAAACTTTAAATCTATTTGTGAAATGTTAGGCATTAAGCATGAGTTCTTCGCTCCACGCACACCTCAACAAAACGGTGTTGTAGAACGGAAAAATAGGACAATCCAAGAACTAGCACGCACCATGTTATCTGAATATAAATTACCTAAGTCTTTTTGGGCCAAAGCCGTAAGCACATCATGTTATGTAATGAATAGAGTTATGCTTCGCCCATCTCTAAATCTCACACCATATGAACTATATTTTCAAAAGAAACCTAACGTATCATATTTTAAAGTATTTGGATGTAAATGTTTTATGCTTAATACAAAAGACTCTTTAGGAAAATTTGATGAGAAATGTGATGAAGGAATATTTCTTGGTTATTCTTCAACCAGTAAAGCCTATAGAATATTTAATAAAAGATCGAGTAAGGTTGAAGAGTCTATTAATATTAAATTTGATGAGTTTATTCCATGTGCAGAGAAGCCTTCTACAGGTACAAATGATGAACCTTTGCCATCTTTGGAGCACGACGAAGAGGAACCGTCCAAAGAAGAGGAGGAGAAGTCCAATGAAGTTGAATATGTACCTCCAAGTGTGTTGAACTTCTCAAAAAATCATCCAAAAGAGCTAGTCATTGGGGAACCTTCTACTGGGGTAAGAACTCGATCCTCTCTTCATGAAACATTTTCAAATATTTGTTTTGTTTCCGAAATCGAACCTAAAAACGTTTCCACCGCTTTAAATGACGAATTTTGGTTTTTTGCTATGAATGAAGAGTTAGGACAATTTGAAAGAAATAAAGTTTGGAATCTAGTAGAAAGACCATCTAATCATCCAATTATCGGCGTAAAATGGATCTTTAAAAATAAATTAGATGGTGAATCTAGGATTATAAGAAATAAAGCACGCTTAGTTGCTCAAGGTTATTCTTAAATTGAGGGGGTAGATTTTGAAGAAACTTTTGCACCCATTGCTCGCTTAGAATCTATACGAATATTTTTGGCATTTGCGAGTTTTAAACGAATAAAATTATTTCAAATGGATGTTAAAAGTGCCTTTTTAAACGGGTTTATAAAAGAAGAAGTTTATGTAGAACAACCCCCCGGTTTCATAAATGAAAAATTCCCTAATCATGTTTACAAATTAGAAAAAGCGCTTTATGGTGTAAAACAAGCGCCCCGTGCATGGTATGATCGACTTACATCATTTTTGTTAAAACACGGGTATGTTATGGGAAGTGCCCACAACACACTCTTCATTATGCATAATAATAACGATCTAATTATTCTACAAATATATGTTGATGATATCATTTTTGGAGCCACTAATGAAGAGTTGTGTAATGAAGTAGTCTTAGTAATGAAAAATGAATTTGAAATGAGTCTTGTAGGAGAACTATCATATTTTCTTGGTTTTCAAATCTCACAACGAACTGATGGTATCTTTAGTTGCCAAACAAAATATGTTCACGCTATGCTTAAGCGATTTGGATTTGAAAATCTTAAACAAGCTTCTACTCCTATGAGTGCTTCTTGAAAACTAGGAAAAGATGAATCCGGAATTTCAATTGATCAAACGTTATATAGAGGAATGATAGGATCTCTTCTTTACTTAAGTGCATCTAGACCAGATATAATGTTTGTCGTATGTTTATGTGCTCGCTTTCAAGCCAATCCAAAAGAATCTCATTTAAAAGCGGTAAAACGTATTTTTCGTTATCTATTAGGGTCATCTAAATTAGGATTATGGTATCCACACTATGATTCATTCACTCTCCACGGCTATTCCGATTCGGACTACGCCGGGTGTTCACTAGATCGAAAAAGCACTAGCAGTACTTGTCACTTTCTAGGACCCTCTTTAGTAGCTTGGTCTAGTAGGAAACAATCTTCGGTTGCACTCTCCACCACGGAGGCCGAATATATCGCACTTGGTAGCTGTTGTGCACAAGCTTTATGGATGAGTCAAACACTAGAGGATTTTGGATTTCATCTTAAAAACATTGATCTTAAATGTGACAACAAAAGTGCAATAGACCTCACATATAACCCCATACACCACTCTAGATCCAAACACATCAATGTTCGTCATCATTTCATTAGGGATCACATTAAGAAAGAGCATGTAAAAGTAAGCTTCATTGGCACGGACTCTCAACTCGCTGACATATTTACTAAACCTCTTCCCGATGCAAGATTTTGATTATTACGGCTTGAGTTAGGTGTCCTAGATCTTTCGAGTTAAAACACATTCACAAAACACAATTCTTGCCAGTTTTAACCATCGAAAACATCTCCTAAAAATCTGAGATTTCAGCATGAAACTACTATTGGGACACTTAATCAAGATCAACACTCAAAAATTTCAAAATCATGAAAAATCGTGTACTGTTTCCCGCGCTAGCGCTAACGCCGGCGCTAGCGTACTTATGTGTTTTTCTGTATTCTTAAAATTTTGAAAAAATCCTAAAAATATATTAATCTATATGTACTATTTATTTTTGCACTTCTGATTCTATTTAATTTTTGAAAAATCAAATACAAAAATACAAAAGACAAATTACAAAAAATATGTTTTTTTTAATTATGCAAAAATCAAATACAAAAATATAAAAGCTAAAATTACAAAAAAATTATTATGTTTTTGTGCGTCTCTTTAGTCTTATGCCAAAATCAAATACAAAATTACAATAACCAAATTACAAAAAATATGTTTTTGCTTTTTGTTTAAAGGTTATGTCTTTTTGAAAAATAAAATCAAATACAAAAATATAAAACACTAAAACTATAAAAAAAACTGTATGGATTTTCCTATGAAAATCAAGCATGATTTAATCTATTCTTTAGAACTTCTATAAAGTTGCACTTTATTTTTTCAAACTCTTTGAACATTGTTTTCATCATGCTTTGATATATCTATTACCATGTGCATCAATTATATTGAAAGTTGTGTAGAACTAAGTTTAGCATGCCTCTAAGTATGAGTAAATGTTTTATGTTTGATAATGATCATTATTCACTCACTTCTTTTGACATTGTCTACATTTGTGCTTAATCTAAGAATGTTTGTGTATGTTTTGTATTAGTACTATGAATTAAAATTGCACAAGTATCTTACCTACACTCCTTTATTTGCACTCTTAAAAATTAAGAAAAGTGGTTACCTTTCTCATAAATTATATTGGTTTGCAAAAACAAGTGTATTCAGAGAACTTTGTACAAAACAAAAATCATAAAATAAAGTGACAAAGATAACTCCATCAAGCACTACTTGAACCTCCTGATAAGTCTTAATAAGCGTTGTGAGGTTGAGCACCTTGGAAAGAATAATAAAGTATCTTGTGCAAACCATAACTTTCCTTCAAAATAAAAACCACTTATTCTTAAGTACACCGAATCACAATAAAAATCAATCTTGAAGAATAAAATTATATGATCACCCAAGCACTACTTTGCACCCTGATAAGTCTTAATGAGCATTGTGTGTGCAAAGCACCTTGGTAGTTGTACATTTTTTTGTGCATTGAAGTTTGTGGAAGTAAAATTATTTGTGTTTTATTGTGCTCTTACTTTACATATTACTTGTATTTTTGATTAAAGCATGTGTTTACTCTACCAAAAAAATACACTTATTGCACATCATTATCTTCCATAACACTTCTTCTCATGAGTATTGGATCCTAATGCTAATTCTATACTATTCTTTACTTATGAAATGCACTAGATAACCTAGCATGCTCTCTACAATGTTTAGTATGTTTTGAAACTATGAATTAACATAACATTGTAGTACTATCTTTCTGATATCATTATTTCATGCTTGGTTAATTTATTACTGATTTTAAAATGTTTACAAACCATCTTCTTTATAAAATTAAACTCCTATAGTTTTTAATCATCATGTCTTACAAAAGATGTTTGCTTGTGTTTTTATAAGACTTCCACAACTTTACATTGACCTTATATTTGGTTATGCTACAAACTCTGATTTATGACAATATTATGATGAAAATAATTCTAAAACTCCTCATTTCATTCTCTACAAGCTCGATCATGCCTTTATCCTATTATCGACTTTTTAGTGATTTCTCCTTACCCGCTTTTGCTAATAACAAAAGGGGGAGAACTAATATGATAAATATTAATCTGCTATCACACTAGAATGCTTAATTAAGATGATAGCTTACATATTAGGAGAACATTCACTTAGGGGGAGCATGTATTTAGGGGGAGCAATTCTAAATGCTAAAATCAATAACTATCCTAAGTCATCACTCTCACACACACACAAATATAGTTTCATCATGCTTATTTATTAATGCTCTGATTTATCATTAATGGATTTGTTATTATCAAAAGGGGGAGTTTGTTGGAACATGGTCTTCCGCATCTCCTAGGTTTGAGAATAACAAATCCTATGTGTATTTGATCTTGTGTGTTTAAGTGTGCAGGAAATCAAAGTCCACATGACTCAAGGATGGTTGCCCCCAATTTTGAGCCAGAAATTCCAAGACTCCCACTAGTGTCGGCGGTAGCACTTAGCGCCTGGCGCTAGCGATGATAGCGCAATTCTGGGAGCACATATGGAAGGAGATAGCGCCTGGCGGTAGCTGATAGCGTCGGCGGTAGCGACACACACAAAAGGCAAGGGAGAATTGTTTCCTCGGATTGAAGATTCTGTCGCGCAAAATATGTCCTAATTTGGGATAGCGCCAGCGGTAGCGCTAGCGCAGGCGCTAGCGCTAAGTCTATATAATGGACTCCTCTCCTCTCGTTCCAGACACACATTAGAGAGATATCAGAGAGAGATAGAGTGCTCAAATTCCAGAGGCTATCTTGGCCAAAAGTTGATGTCCTACCAAAGTTCTGCAAACTTCTGAAGGAGAATCTCATCACGCCGGATCCAAACGAAGTCCGCTTCTGCAACGCTTACTCTACAGTGGATCTTCGCCTCCGACTTCAGAAGGGAGTTTTTATTTATTTTCATTTCATATTCTTCTTGTAAACGGTTAGTGAAATCGCCTCGTGTTAGCGACTAGGTCTGGGTAGGACTTAGGGGGAAACTCGCCTCGTGTTGGCGACTAGATCTAGGCTAGGTCTAGGGGGTGCTCGAGGCCACATCCGGGGAAGGGTTGGCTAGAGCGGCTTGAGGCCGAATTCGGGGAGGATAGGCTAGGGCCACCGGTTCGTGGGGAAGCGAGTCGGGATAGAAAACAAAAAGGAGTCTATTTCTATTAGCTTTAATTTCTAGCTTCGATAAGGGATCAAGTTTTGTAATCATGCTTCTCAAGTTAATAAAATCATGTCTTTACTTTTACTTCACTTGATATGTCGTGATCTTGTTTAGTTTAATAATCAAAACTTTTTCTAAAATATTCAAAATATATCAAAAGTTTTTAAAACCCTTATTGACCCACCCCCTCTAAGGGCGCCTACCGATCCAACATCTTTATCATGTTTGGTACTTCTAAACTCATGTGCATAAATTATATTGTAAAAGTTGTGTAGAACCAAGCTTAGCGTGCCTCTAAGTATGAGTAAATGTTTTATGTTTGATAATGATATTTATTCACTCACTTATTTTGGCATTGTCTACATATGTTTTTAATCTAAGAATGCTTGTGTATGTTTTGTAATAGTACAATGAATTAAAATTGCACAAGTATCTTACCTACACTACCTTTATTTGCACTTTTAAAAGTTAAGAAAAGTGGTTATGTTTTCATAAATTATATTGGTTTGCAAAACAAGTGTATTCGGAGAACTTTGTACAAAACAAAAATCATAAAATAAAGTGACAAAGATAACTCCACCAAGCACTACTTGAACCTCCTGATAAGTCTTAATAAGCATTGTGAGGTTGAGAACCTTAGAAAGAATAGTAAAGTGTCTTGTGCAAACCTTATCTTTCTTTCAAAAAATAAACTACTTACTCTTAGGTACACCGGATCACTAGTCTCAATATTAAAATAAAATAAAATATGTGATCCCCCAAGCACTACTTTGCACCCTGATAAGTCTTAATGAGTATTTTGTGTGCAAAGCACCTTGGTAGTTGTACATCTTTTTGTGCATTGAAGTGTGTGGAAGTAAAATTATTTGTGTTTTATTGTGCTCTTTACTTTATATATTTCTTGTATTTTTTATTAAAACATTTGTTTACTCTATTCAAAATATACTTATGTGCACATCATTATCTTCCATAACACTTCTTCTCATGAGTATTGGATCCTAATGCTAATTATATACTACTCTTTTTTTATGAAATGCACTAGATAACCTAGCATGCTCTCTACAATGTTTTGTATGTTTTGAATTTGTGAATTAATATAACGTTGTAGTAATTTCTTTTTGAAAACATTATTTCATGTTTGGTTACTTTATTGTCAAAATTAAAGATTTTAAATGCAAAATGATTTACAAAAACATCTTCATTGTTGAAATTTAGCTCATATATCTTCTTATGAATTGTCATGTTAATAAAAAGATGTTGTCTTGTATTTCTATAAGTCTTCCGCATCATCACCATATATTTTTACCTTGCGCTTTCATGCTTATATCAAAGTCTTAAATATCAAAATTCCTTTTTCAACAAATGGTAGACTTGCTTGGTAGAATTTATATTAGTTATTCTAACACACATATCACTTATATGCTAAAAACTCTGATCTATTTCAATGAAAATTTTTATGCTAAAAACACTCTTCCAACATGTGAAATATTGCTTATAAAAACATCCTCTTATTATTGAATTTCAAATCATTTTTTTGTTCCTAATTGCTACAAGGATGTATTCTTTATTCCAAAATGTTAATTCTTCCGCAATAACTCTGCTTCATTAATGGATTTCAAAATAGCTTTGTGAGTTGTTTGTTTAAAAATTCAAATAAAAATATAAATCCATAGGCTATGTACCTATCATTAGATTTAAAATGCGTAATGTTTCTAATAAGTATTATCCCATGATTACATATCTCACCATAGTGGGGGCGTAGGGTTGTAGGCATTAGATAATCCAACCATTTAGTCATGTCTTGTCCTTATCCGGGGAGGGTTCCAGTAGGGCCTTGCGCGGCACTGGGGGAAAGAGTGCTAGGTTGAGTATTTTCTAGTTTTTGCATATGGGACTAACACCCCAACCTACGGCTTGTTTGCGGCTCCTCATGACCATCCGTAACTTAGCACGGGGTTAGGGTGTAGACATATTGTCTGGGTAGATTAGATACTTTGAAATCATTACCTTATTATGCTTAAAAACTCTCTATCATTATATTCTCTCTACTACTTATTCGCTCGATCATGAATATTTCTTTTTCAACAAGTGTGTTATCTTGAATTATCACTGCTCTTTCACTCCTACACTTTTTTCTCTTCCCTACGTATTATCTCGTTCTCATGCTCATGCCTTCTTACTCAAAAAAAAAAACATTACACACCTTCTCTTTTGGCTTTCTCTCCACCCTCTTTTGATAATACCAAAAGGGGGAGAATAAATTAGAAAGAAATTCACATATATGGGGAGTAGATTCAAAGGAAGTTCTGTGGTAGGGGGAGAACTCATTTAGGGGGAGATTTCATTTAGGGGGAGCATTTGAACAGGCCTAATTTTCATGCTATCCGTGTTAGTTCTTATTATAAACACAAATTCCTATCACTTGAATTATTTCTTTCTAAGGGGATTTGTTATTATCAAAAGGGGGAGTTGGTTGGAACATGCTTTCCGCATCTCTTGGTTTGACAATAACAAATCCTATTGTATTTGATCATATATGTTTTTGTTTTTATAACATGCAGGATCCTGTGCATTCAAATCTCCATAGGAATATGTTGTATTGTTGCTACCGCGGAGCGGTAGCACTACCGCTGGCGCTAGCGAATCAGATGTCATTCGACGAAATGGTGTTCGACGAAAGAAGATGTCGTTCGACGAACTGGCGTTCGACGAAAATGGCGTTAGACGAAATGGCGTTCGAAAAAAATGGCGTTCAACGAAATGGTGTTCGACGAAAATAGATTTCGTTCGACGAAAATAGATTTCGTTCGATGAAAATAGAAGTCAGGCGTTGCTACCGCGGAGCGTTAGAACTACCGTTGGGCGCTAGCATAAATCGTAACAATTAACGGGAAGGAAATAATGGAGAAAAAGGAATGATTGGCGGAATGCATATTTAGCGTGCTCTACCGCGGCGCGGCATATCTACCGCCCGGTGGTAGATTTTGGAATCCTCCCATCTACATGTGATTGAGGAGCAAATGTGGAAGGAGATATTGGCTGAAGGAAGGTTATCTCGCTATCGCGGAGCGTTAGAGTTACTGCGGTGCGCTAGGCTGAGCTCAAAGTTTGGCGCTCAAAAGTTGCCTAAGCTGTCATGATCCGTGTGCTTGATCATTGCCTAATGTGGCAACCGTGGGGCGGTAGCACTACCGCAGGCAGTAGCGGATGATTCTGTTTAAAGATGCGTGTTTCCTCCATTGCTGCTTGCTATTACAGAATGAATTGAAGCCATATATTTAGAGCACTCGTGAGAACCTTCCCTAAGCAACCTGAAGAACTCCGTCAACGTTCGTGAACGCAAAAAACTTGAAGACCGATCTTATCGCATCTACATCGACATCAAGTTCTTCTTTTGAGGGAGTTTTTAGTTATTGTTTTGTTTTAGTTTCTAATTGTAACCTTTATATCTTTTGTTCGGTAGAGGAATTCGCCACACGGCGACTAGGGCCTTGCGGGGACTAGGGGAAATTCGCCTCGCATTGGCGACTAGGTCTAGGGTGTAGATCTAGGGAGTGCTCGAGGCCTTTCCGGTGAGGGAAGGGCTAGAGCGGCTTGAGGCCATATCTGGTGAGAGATAGGCTAGAGCCAACCGGTCCTTGGGAGAAGGGTCGGTATAGAAAACCCAATAGAGCTTTTCATTCGTCGCCTCTTTCCAAGCATCATTGGGAAAAGATTTTGTAAACAAAATTATTTGTTGTTAATGAAAATATGTCTTTCTTCATCTCTGTTTTGTGTTCGCTGATTTTCATTACTATAACATAAACAGTTTTTCTCTGTCACTAATGCCGAGCGGTAACACTGCCGCTCGCGATAGCAACAGAGAATCATTTTTCATTTAAATATTTTCGAAATCTTAGAACCCTTATTCACCCCCCCCCCCCCCCCCCTCTCTAAGGGCGCCTACAGATCCAACAGTAGGGTCGCATGATAGGATATCCAAGCCCATGTTCGAGATAATGGCAAGGATAATACTAAGTAAAAAGACTTACTGGGGTTAGCTAATTTTCAAGAGGATACAAGAAAGCTTTCAAGCTCCAAATCTGGGAAGAATTCTATCACTATATCTTCTGTTATCCTACCCTAAAAGCCTTAACAAAAAGTATGGTGTAAAAATTCATCACATGAAAAGGATGGACATCAAGATCCTTGACAGGTGGGAGAAAGTTCTGACTAAATCTCTCAAGAGGTTGAAGACTGCAGAGGAAGTGAAGAGCAAGGGGGAAAGCTCATCTAAGGAAAGTGAATCAGGCAACAGCTCAGACTCGTCTGACTCTGGAATGCCTGTAGAGCAAAGGAATGTCTCCCTCCAGACCTCTGGCCTAAGTCTGGGATCTGGGACAATGGTAACAGCAGGAACAGATCAAGAGGATGCTGAGGCTGAAGGGGAGAAGAATGGTGAGCTCCCTGCTTTAGTGGAAGAAGTAATCAATAGGATCATCGAGGATAAGAATGCGGCCCAGTATGGACCAAAAGACCAAGAAGCCCCAAGTAAAGATACCCAAGAAGACAAGCAAGAGAATCCTGCTGATGAGACTAGCAGAGATCAGCCAAGTCCTGAAAAGGAAATTGAGCCCAACCAGTCACAAATCAGAAAATCTCAATCTCCAATGGTTGAAGAGGAACCAGGACAAGCCAGCTCACCTCTAGAGAATAGGCCAGTAAAGCCTTCACTGATGTCTCAGATAAAAATGCTCCTGGAAGAGCAAAGACTAAAAATAGAAAGCTATGTCACCTCTGCTGTCAGTGAACTAAAAAAGGAACTATATGCTGAAACTGTGAGCCTGAGAAATAATGGGAAGAATCTACAAGAGTCTATTGCCAAAGAGACCGCTCTCAGTCACATGGGTCTAACTAATTTAGGGATCAATCAGACATTGATTGTCAGCAACATAGAAAAGGCCTACATTGCAACCATCAAGAAAATGGCTGAACACAAAACCAATCACCAAGAAAGTCTAGAACACCATAACAAGGATCTAGACAGTCATCTGTTTGAGACTAAGAACCGCCTGGAAGGAGGAATTCACATGCTTAAAGGTAAAATACTAGTCTCTCAGGAGAATCTCCAAAAGGGGATATCTGAAGAAGTCATAAAGGGGGAGAGATCAGTGATAAAGGCTAGTGGTGAGCATGCCATCTGGACCACAAATACCATCAGGGAAGCAATGAATCTTCTGATAATTAGTTTTTATTCATCATATTTTAGGTTAGATTAGTAGAATATTTTCCTAAGTCTACGTTTAATTTCATGCACTTAATATATATTTTGCTTAGTTTTGATTTTCGCATAACTAATTTATATTTTTGTTCTATTGTATTAATCTGACAGGCCTGGGGGGAATTATTAGTGCACGTTGTCAAAGCATCGTCGTGACATATTTTCGGAGTTAAAGTGATGCAGCCCGGCCACCAAGAGATGCACAAATTCAGCTCAAGACAAGTCAAATTATTTTAAAGAGAAGACTTGGTGCAGTCCTTGCATAACCCAAGCAATCCAAAACCTTGTTATGAAGCAAACCGAGCAGCCCCCTAGTTGTCTACATGCAACCCGAGCCCCCACTACAAGTCAAAACCGCCAACCTCTCATGCATGAGCAGCCCGCCACCTTTGCATGGCTTCCCCCCCTTTCATTGCTTGGCTGGCCGCCCTCCTCTCTCCTCTTTCTCTTAAATGAAATCTCCTTCTCTCTCTCTCATTTACTCTCATTCCCTTCATTTTCATTTCTCATACATCCCCCTTTATTTTTATTTTTCTTTTAATAAAAGAGTGCATTGGAAATGGCCTCTCTTTCCTTCCATCTCTCCCCTCATTTACTCCCACACATCTCCTCTTTCCACCATGCATGGCCGGCCACCCCTTGGTCTCCCCTCTTCTCTTCAATCCTCTAGAACTCCCCCTTCACCTATAAATAGACCCCATGTCTCATGCATTAGTAGGACTTTTTTTGGCAGGAGAGAGAGCAAGAGAGTTTTAGTTCTTATTGTCAAGTTTTATTTCCATGCGTTGTATTTCTTTTTCTTGAGAATATTATTGTCATTTTACTTTTGTTATTGTACTCTTTTTATTCACTAATGGAAATGCAAGTTTTATTTTTCATCCTTGTCTCAATTTCTATTATGTGTAACTAATTTCCGTTAGCATTTGATCATGAGGATCCATGATTTGAGATGAGATTTTATTTTTCTTAGTTTTATTCTTGTTAAACTCTGCTCGATTCTTTTTTGATTTTATTTGCGTCGACTCCGTATTTCCGGTATACGGTAGTAGGCTATTTGATCTCATTTCATAGAAGTCGAGAGACTCGTTGGTTTGAAAGATCACTCAAAGAAGGAAGGAGTTGCACGCAATCCTAGAGATAGGACGACGTAAATCCTCTGGATTGGAGTCAAATCCAATAGTGCGGATCATTTCAATAATGCAACTTTAGACCTTTTTTATTTGCAAAGAGATTTCGGTCAAATCATCTAGAAGTTAGGAGATTTAATGCTCTAGCGAGATTACTTCTTATTTTCGGATCCGTCACGGTCGAGTTTGGTTTGCATTTGTAAAACTATATTTTTATCCTCTTCATCTCTTTTCATGGTGAATCATTGATCGGATGCTATTTTCTTAATCTGTTTTATCATCTTAATATCAACTTAAATTTGTCTTAAAAATTTTCAATATCACCCAACCAATGGTACAGTAGGATAATAGTTAGAAGCGTGAGTAATAGTACTTGACAACCCCGAGTTTAAATAAGACCTTGGTGCTACAATTCGATAGGTGCACTTGCCTTTTCGGATTGATCGTAAATTAATCATCAAGTTTTTGGCGCCGTTGCCGGGGACATTTGTCAATATTAAGAAAATGCCGTCGCTATTACTTCTACAAAAATCCAAAAAAAAATTAATTATTATATAATCAACCCACATCATCATTTTTCTACCCACCTAAATTCCTAGAAAGGACGCTTTGGGCTTGAATTCCCATCATAGCGTTTAGTACCGCTGCAAACCCCTTACAGGGCAGATCTCGGGAAGTCTAGGACTAATATAATCCGCTTAAAAAAAGACAAAAAAAAACAAAAAAATCATTATCATTTTTAATTTTGGTTTTTCACTTTCGGTTATTTTCCTTCTTTCTCTTTTCTTCCTACTAGTGCATGACCCGTAGTCGCTCTTCGAGTAATCCTGATATTCATTTTGATCCAGAGATCAAGCGCACCCTTTGGGAGCGCCTTCGAACTCGTAATCAGGATTTACATATAGATCTCGAATAGTCGAGCGGAGACACAACAACAGAAAATATGGGTGAGCCCAATCCAGAAGTTGACCAGCAACGGACCATGTCCTATTATGCTCGGCCTAACTTGGAGGGTACAGAATCAAGTATTATCCGCCCTGCTGTAGCAAGCAATAATTTTGAGCTTAAGGCAGGCACCATACAAATGGTGCAGCAATATGTGCAGTTCGACAGATTACCAGATGAAGATCCGATTGCTAGCTTCCTTGAGATCTGTGATACCTTCAAAATTAATGGTGTCTCAGACGATGCAATTAGGCTAAGACTCTTCCCCTTCTCCTTAAGAACAAAAGCCAAACAGTGGTTGAGTTCTCTCCCAAGAGGATCAATCACTACTTGGAACATTTTAACAGAAAAATTTCTTGCTAGGTATTTTCCGCCCGCTAAAACTGCTAAACTTCGAACTGATATTTGTTCTTTTAGTCAAATTGATTCTGAGACCCTCTATGACACTTGGGAGAGGTTCAAGGAACTTTTGAGACGTTGCCCTCATCATGCTCTGCCTGTATGGTTACAGGTCCAGACATTTTATAACGGGCTAAATCAAGCAACCCAGCAAATGATAGACGCCGCATCCGGTGGTTCTTTGAACCGAAAAACTCCGGAGGGCGCTCTTGAGCTTATCAAGGATATGGCGATGAACACCTATCAGTGGAATACGCCTAGGTCTCGCCCGAATAAACCTGCAGGTATGTACGAAGTGGGCTCCATGTCCCAACTGGCGCTTCAAGTAGAGATGCTAAACAAGAAAGTAACGGAGATGACTGCTGCCTCCGCCATTCAGGTACATGAACATGCAAATGCTGCTGCTGCCGAGCAGGTGGATTATCTGGGGAACATACCCAGGCCTGCTCAAAATAATTTTGCTAATCTTTCTAATTTTTCTTATCCGCCTGGTTTTAATTTACCTTCGAACTCGTATCATCCCGGATGGCGTAACCATCCTAATTTTTCGTGGAGTAATCCCGCAAACGCCGCACGTCCACCACAAGATTTCACTCCACCACCACCACAAAATCAAAATCCAAATTTTCCAAAACCTCCATCTTTGGAGGAAATGTTTTCCAAATATATAAATTTGAATGAGGCGACCATTAGAAACTTAACAGGGTCGATGAAAAATCTTGAAACCACGGTCGCTCAACTAGCTAAGGCTATCTACGAGAGACCACCTGGGACTCTTCCCTCAAATACTGAACCTAACCCAAGGGAGCAAGCGAAAGCAATTTCCCTTCGGAGCGGTAAGGTAATCCACAAGCCCACCACAAGGGAAGAGCCAGAGGTTATTGCCTCTCATGTTGATGATGAACAAATAATCGCTAAGGAAACTGATTTGGAAAATGACAAAGAAAAAATTATTTTTGAAAAAGAAAAAGACAATCCTCAAAGTAATGCTCTTGAGATTTTAAAAGAATTTCCGCCTCCTCCATACCCTGCTAAGCTTAGGAAGGACAAATTAGACGATCAGTATCACCGCTTTCTTGAAATGTTTAAACAAATTCATATAAATTTACCATTTCATGAAGCGATTAGTCAAATGCCTAAGTACGCAAAATATTTGAAAGATTTATTAACAAACAAAAAGAAATTGGAAAACTTATCTCACGTAACGTTGAATGAAGAGTGCTTGGCAGTCGTTAATAATAGTAATCTACCTAAAAAGATAAACGATCCAGGTAACTTTTCTATCCCCTGCGTTTTTGGTGATCTTTTTGTGAAGTATGCGTTAGCTGATTTAGGTGTGAGCATCAATTTGATGCCTTTTTCTTTATTTAAGAAGTTAGGATTGGGTACTCTCAGCCCTACACGTATGAGTATTCAGTTAGCTGATCGATCGATTAAATATCCGCTAGGAATTGTAGAAGAAGTGCTTGTGAAGGTTGACAAATTCATCTTCCCGGTGGATTTTGTCATTCTTGATATCGACGAAGATGTCGAGGTTCCTCTGATCCTTGGTCTCCCCTTCCTTGCTACGTTGCGTGCGGTTATCGATGTGAGTAACGGAAAGCTCTTGCTCCGTGTCGGAAATGACGAAGTCACTTTTCAATAAATCAATCCATGGAAAATTCTTTAAAAAATGATGACTCATGTTTTTTCTTGATATTTTAAATGACGATTCTGATTTTTCTCTTTCAAATGTATCTGCAAATGATTTTTCCTCTTCATTTTCTGAAAACTCTTCTGATTTTTTGAAGACACGGCTATGTCCGTGCAAGCTATTTTTGGTAATGAAAATCTTTCAAGATCAAAAAATTTTGAATCTATTATTTTTGAAAAAGAAAAGGTTTTAAAAAACTCTTATGACGAACCACCCACTCTTGAATTACAACCGCTCCCCGAACATCTAAAATATGCTTTTCTCGGAAAAAATTCTACGTTGCCCGTTATAGTCTCGGCATTTCTCTCTCAATCCGAAAACGATCAATTGATCGAAGTTCTACAAAGGCATCGCCGAGCTATAGCGTGGCAAATTTCTGATATTTCTGGCATAAGTCCTTCCTTTTGCACGCATAAAATATTTTGCGAAGAGAATTCTAAAAGTGTAGTCCAACCTCAACGACGTCTTAATCCAAACATGAAAGAGGTCGTAAAGGGAGAGGTGCTTAAGTTATTATATGCGGGGATAATTTATCCAATCTCGGATAGTAAGTGGGTGAGTCCAGTCCAGGTAGTGCCGAAGAAAGGTGGGATTACGGTGGTAGCAAACGAGAATAACGATTTGATTCCAACTAGGATGGTAACGGGATGGAGGATGTGCATCGATTACCGTAAATTAAATGATGCCACTCGTAAAGATCACTTCCCCCTTCCCTTTATCGATCAAATTTTAGAACGTTTATCCGGGCATAGTTTTTATTGTTTTCTCGACGGTCTCTCGGGATATTTCCAAATCTCTATCGCACCCGAGGACCAAGAGAAGACAACATTCACTTGCCCCTTCGGAACTTTTGCCTATCGTAGAATGCCTTTCGGTCTTTGCAACGCATCAGCTACCTTTCAACGGTGTATGTTAGCAATTTTTGATAAGTACGTAGAAAATATAATGGAAATCTTTATGGAAGACTTTTCGGTTTTCGGTGATTCTTTTTCTTTTTGTTTACAAAATCTAGCTAAGGTGTTAGAGCGATGCGAGGAAACAAATCTGGTTTTAAACTGGGAGAAATGCCATTTCATGGTGAGAGAAGGGTTAGTTCTAGGCCATAAAATCTCTGCTAGGGGAATCGAGGTCGATCGAGCGAAGGTCGAGGTGATTGAGAAACTGCCGCCACCTACGAACATTAAAGCAATTAGAAGTTTTCTAGGGCACGCAGGGTTTTATAGACGCTTCATAAAAGATTTTTCAAAAATCACCAAGCCTCTAACCCAACTTTTAGAAAAAGATACCACTTTTAATTTCGACGATTCATGTTTAGCTGCATTTGAATTAATTAAATCAAAACTTATAAATGCCCCGATTATGATCGCTCCGGTCTGGGATTTACCATTCGAAATCATGTGCGATGCGAGTAATTTTGCGGTCGGTGCGGTGCTAGGACAATGAATAGCTAAGAATTTTCATCCTATCTATTACGCTAGCAAAACGCTTAATTCAGCGCAAGAAAACTACACCACAACCGAAAAAGAATTCTTAGCTGTTATTTTCGCTTTTGATAAATTCCGTCCATATATTACTCTTTCTAAAGTTATCGTTTTCACGGATCATTCCGCATTGAAGTACCTCCTTTCTAAACCGGACGCCAAGCCGCGTCTTCTTCGCTGGATCCTCTTACTTTAGGAATTCGACTTGGAGATCCGAGATAAGAAAGGAGCGGAAAACTTAGCGGCTGATCATCTTTCTCGACTTGAAAATCCTGAAATAGGAACTTTAAATGAAAATTTTCTTAGTGATTCCTTTCCGGATGAGCAACTCTTAAATGTTTCCTCTTCTACCCCCTGGTTTGCCGACCTGGCCAATTATCTTGTGGCTCGTGTCCTCCCAAAAGAGTACTCGTCTCAACAAAAGAAGAAATTCTTTTCTGAGTTGAAGTATTATTTTTGGGAGGACCCCTTTCTATTTCGCATTTATGCGGATCAGGTGGTAAGAAGATGCGTTTCCCGGGAAGAAGGTTATAAAATTTTAAAGCATGTGCATGAAGGTCCAACTGGCGGGCATTATCAAGCAAACCGCACCGCCCACAAAGTGCTTAGTGCTGGTTTTTATTGGCCAAGCATATTCAAAGATGCTCAAATCTTTGTGAGCGGATGTGATCGATGCCAGCGGACCGGAAATATTTCACAAAAAAATGAAATAGAACAAAACTATTTTCTTGAATGTGAGGTTTTTGATTTATGGGGCATAGACTTTATCGGCCCGTTTCCTTCAAGTTTAGGTAATAAATATATTTTAGTCGCGGTAGATTATGTTTCTCGATGGGCAGAGGCCCAAGCTCTTCCGAGTAATGATGCCCGCATTGTGGTTTCCTTTTTTAAAAAATTGTTTTCGCGTTTTGGTTTTCCTCGAGCAATCGTTAGTGATAGGGGAAGTCATTTTTGCAACGCCCAACTCACTAAAGTTTTAAATAAATATGGCGTTACGCATAAACTTTTCACCGCTTATCACCCCCAAACTAACGGTCAGGTTGAGGTAGTCAATCGGGAACTCAAAAGAATATTAGAAAAAACTGTTTCTACTTCTCGCAAAGATTGGTCCTTAAAATTAGACGATGCTCTTTGGGCCTATCGGACGGCGTACAAGACCGCTATCGGTTGTACTCCCTTCCGATTAGTCTATGGAAAATCGTGTCATCTCCCGGTAGAAGTTGAACACCGCGCATATTGGGCACTAAAATTTTTTAATTTTGATCCGCACTCAGTCGGCGAACATAGAAAAAATCAACTAAATGAACTCGACGAGTGGCGTGCGTACGCTTATGAAAACAATAAACTTTATAAAGAGCGTACGAAATTTTATCATGATAAGAACTTGCGCCACCCTAAAACGTTTACACCCGGCGATCAAGTTCTTCTTTTTAATTCACGTTTACGTCTTTTTCCCGGCAAACTTAAGTGTCGATGGTCTGGTCCGTTTACGGTCAAAGAGGTTTTTCCGTACGGAACTGTGTTACTTTCGCACCCGGATAAGGGTGATTTCAAAGTCAATGGTCATAGACTTAAGCTGTACTTTTCTAATGATTCGATATCATCTGATCAGGAACAACTTATCTTTACCTCTTAATACTGATGTTTATTTGAAACTTTTTCTTGTTTATGTTGAACTTATTGTTGGACCTCTTATTATTTTGGACTTTTTATTCGCATTTGAACTTTGTGATAATAATTTAAGAACAATATTGGGAGTTTGTCCACGGGCCCTCCTATCTCTATTTTCTTGTTTTTTGTTATCCCTCCCGGTGGCCACTCAATCGCACGTTCGTGATCGCCGCTCCATCGTTACTGCTTTCAAGAAGGCCCGCCTCGTACCTGATGATGATCAAGTAACTAAAGTGCAAGCATGGGGGAGCGACTTCCGCATTCGGCCTCACAACCCCGGGGAAGTCCTATTTTTTTTTATTTAATTAACTGCATTTCCTGTCTCTTCCCCTATTCTCTTTCTCTTCCTTTTTATTGTTTTTCTTTTTCTTTTTCATTGAGGGCAATGAAAAACTTAAGCATGGGGGAGGGTTTCATTGTTCTCTTTTTCTCTTTTCTACAAAAAATATAAAAAACACAAAAAATTGTAGTTTTTCTACTTTTTCTTTAAGGTTTATCAAAAATCCAAAAAATTAGAAAATACAAAACCCAAAAAAATATATATAAAAAAAATAAAAAACAAATAAAAAACAAAAAAATTTAGAAAATCATCAAAAATTATTTTCTATCATTTCTTTAGCATGTTTCTTTGAGTGTTGCGTAGGCTCATGAAGTATTCTTAATCTTTGGTAGTATGATAGAATAGAGTTTAGTTTTACTATATTACTTTTGCATACGTTAGTTTTGCGTTTTCTCTTTCATAACTTTTGGCATCATAATTTTATTTTATCATCATAACGATGTTGTAATTTTTCTTCTAATCTAAGTGTAGTAGCGTGTATTTGTTGTTAGATGATATTATTAGACACTAACTCGCAGTGTAGTCTTTCTTGGTGGCTAGAACTTGCCTCTAGCGATCCTTGAAGCATTTGCATAAGTTTGTCATGATTTTTAGAAATGATTTAGGCCATCTTTTGGATAGTTTGTACCTTTTTGCCCACCTAAAACATTTACTTTGCTAAAACAATTTTGGGCCTTCTTCTTATTTTCTTTGTTAGCTCCATCTCTCATTTTTCACCAAAGCCAAATGTCCTTCCTATTATCACCTAAATTGTTGAGTTTTATTTAAATATCATGTTGTGATGGGTTGTTATCTTAGAAAATGAGAAGGAAATTATTTCAAGCCTATATTTGGAGCTCTTGTGCGATGAGAAAAAAAGAAAAAAAAATGAAAAAATCATGCAAAAGTATTATAAAAAAATTTGAATTGAAAAGTTATTGTTGGCCAAGTATGAAAAAGAAAAAATATTCATGGCCTTATGTTTCTTATATTTAAGAAATTTGACGAACGCCTCTTGTCATTTCTCGTTCTTGTGTACCTTGCTTTGAATTTTATTTAAAACTCTCCCCTTGGTTTAGTGTGATATTTTAGCCATCGTGTTTATCTTTGATTTCCAAATCCTTATTATTTACCTAAGCCAAGTCTTTATGCCTAATGCAAGTCCTCTTGATCTTTAAGACGTGACATTGTACTCGTGTAGTGGAGAGGGTGTGACCGGGCAAGCCTATGGACACCATCATTGATGGATTTCTTTGAAGGTTACCTTGGAGTGTTTTGTAGAATAATCACAGTCTCAGCAACTTGTTGCTTGCTCAATGCATTTAAATTGGTTGAATTGCTACTCGTGTTATGTTTGTTAGCTTTAACTTTTTGATGCCAGTTTGTTATGTTAGTAGGAAATTTGCAATCTAGGTTTATGCTCTAGTAATGTTTTAAACACTTCTTTATTCTCCTCTACAATGATTTCTCGCCGCACTCATTGGTAGCATATTAGTTTCGATAGCTTAATTTTTATTTGGGTTTCACAACTAAAATATTGGGTTGTGTTGCCTCCTATATTTTAATTCCTATTTTGCTTAAGGGCAAGCAAACATTTAAGCATGGGGGAGTTTGATAATTAGTTTTTATTCATCATATTTTAGGTTAGATTAGTAGAATATTTTCTTAAGTCTACGTTTAATTTCATGCACTTAATATATAATTTGCTTAGTTTTGATTTTCGCATAACTAATTTATATTTTTGTTCTATTGTATTAATCTGACAGGCCTGGGGGGAATTATTAGTGCCTGCTGTCAAAGCGTCGTCGTAACATATTTTCGGAGTTAAAGTGATGCAGCCCGGCCACCAAGAGATGCACAAATTCAGCTCAAGGCAAGTCAAATTATCTTAAAGAGAAGACTTGGTGCAGCCCTTGCATAACCCAAGCAATCTGAACCCTTGTTATGAAGCAAACCGAGCAGCCCCCTAGCTGTCTACATGCAGCCCGAGCCCCCACTACAAGTCAAAACCGCCAACCTCTCATGCATGAGCAGCCCACCACCTTTTGCATGGCTTCCCCCCCCCCCCCCCTTTCAATGCTTGGCCGGCCCCCCTCCTCTCTCCTCCTTCTCTTAAATGAAATATCCTTCTCTCTCTCTCATTTACTCTCATTCCCTTCATTTTCAAGATCACCGATTCAGCATGCCCGACTAGGCCCAGGCCAAGCGAAACCTTGCCAAGATCTGATCCCATTAGCAGTTCAGGGATCCCATGCGATCTCAAGATTTAAGAGAGGGAGAGTAGGAGAATAGAGAAGAAGATCGGCTCCGTGAACCCTAGTCGCGACGGGAATGAGAAAGACATTGAGAGTCGGCAGCAGCAGCCAATAAAAGAAAAGAAAATCAGACTTCTTATTTTATTTCTTCCCCCCACCGCCTCTCCTTTAATGCCCAATAAATCAAATGTTTACAACTCTGTAATATGTACTTAAGCACTTCAACTATGCCTACATGTTGATTAAGCATATCACATGTACAATCGTCCCACTAATCCAGCTATGAGGAACCTCTATTAGCACACCCAAATCTTTATGTAAGTTGCCAACATATATAGTTCATATTCAACTTTCGACGCGACGTCGAGTTAACACTGATTTGTTTTTTTCATCATAGGGGCCTAGCGCGCACTGGGATGTTACAAATCCAATAAACGAAGAAACAATTTCATCCCCGAAATTTAAGTTGAGGTTAGGAGGGTCTTCCGGATGGGATTGACACATACTCACCGTATGCAGTTACGGATGATTCACCCTTAACAATATGAAGCTCACTTATACATTCCCAATCGTTATGATTTATACATATGGTCTAGATTGTATGAGCGCTCTTGTATTGTACAGTCATACGAATTAATCGTGACTCACACTATTTCAACAATGGCTCATAGAAACTACACATAGCAGTCCCAAACATAAAACCAAATAGGATGGGTATATAGCAACCTCTAAATCGGGATTATACAATCAGCCCCGATGTAATCCAAGCAAGATAAATGTAAAGCAGCCCCCCCCCCTAAGGAATTCATAACAGCAGCCCCTTATATAAAGGATTTATAACGGCAGCCCCTAACTAAAACAAACAGCAGCAGCCCCAACTAAAGCCAACAGCAGCCCTCATTAGACAAGGAAAAAGATAGAAGCAGCCCTTACTTTAAAGTATATAAACTGCAGCAATCTGCACAAGGCAGCCCCCACATCACTAATTAACAAGTATAAGAAAACAGCCCCCACAATTCAAGGTATTGTAAAGGCAGCCCCCCAACAATAAAGCATTAAAATAGCCCCCCAATTAATAGGTATTATAAGAGCAGCCCCAACCAGATAGCATGAAAACAATAGGGCAGCCCCAGCTAAAACAACAGCAGGTTTCAGTACAGCCACCCCCATAACACATTAGACAACAACAAGAAGCATAGCCCCTAGTCGAATCAACATGAAAGAATGGAACCATTCAGATATTGAAATTCCTGGGAGAGCAAACCACCAGCCACTAGGAATAACCCAATTTGACATAAAGGAAGAGAATAAACCCAAAAAAATTAACTTCCTGGAAGAGTAAACCACCAGCCCCCGAGAGGCCCACATAATGCCAACCCCAAACATTAATCGGGTAGCAGGTTCTAAGAAGTCAGGTAAGAAAACTGACAGCATAAACTCCCAAATAACAGAACAAAATCGGGTGCAGGAAATTGGGAACTAGGCAAAGAGAACTGCCAGCACAAACCCCCAAGTTAAGAAATTGGGTAAAGAAACTACCAGCATAAGCTCCATACCAGAAAAAGCAAAAAAAGGGGGGGGGGGAATAAAGGAGGAAGAAGAAGAGTTTTCTTGCTCCAGCATTAACCTTTAAAATCCCTAATTCAGAATATAAGCATAGCAGCCCTTTCCAAACAAAGTCCCAACTGGGTACTACACGTATTTATAATGCAATTGTATGAATTTGTCGACTTAATAAATCACGTAACAATGCCTTAGCACCACGGGTGCTATAATTTCATATTATTTATCTTTAATTGGACGCTTGTAAACACACCTCTTTGATCAGCAATCGATACAATTCCCACTTAACAAACTTTAAGGCGTCCCCCAAAATTTGTCATGCGGTCGTCAGATCGACCTTTGATCCTTGAGAGACGCTACAACGCTACGTTACAGTTTACTTCTCTGAAAGTCTTCATTTAGAGTGAAGACCTGCTCATCCTTAAGGTACTCACCTCTATTACTCTGGGAGTTAACTCACCGTAAACCAAAACATGGTGTTCAATCATCCCCCTTGCTTAAGATGAACTCATTCATCAAGGAGTGCTAATTCCAATATCAACGGCTTGTAACGACTTAAATGGGAAAAACTCATTGTAGCAAGGCTAAGTGAAGCAGGCCACAAAGATTTCGGCTCCTGGTAGAATCCCAATTGGCCCATCTGCTAGGCCAATAAACGAAGGGACAAGCCCCCGTACGTTTTTGGACTAAATTTCATCCACCGCCCATATGGTACATTCATCTCACGTATGGGCACAAACCTTAGGGGCATATCTTCCTCTACTTAGAGTTCTTACCCTATAGATCCCCGTATCGACGCACTTATATATCAGCCATGATGTAGAAATTCAAATTTTACGGCGACGACCAAGCTGCATCTCATTGTAATGAGAGCATGTACAAATAACATCCAATTACCCGGTACATAACTAGCCCAATAAACGAAGAGATAAGCCCCCGTATCTCTTCGACTGAGTTTCTTCTACCACCAATATAACACATTCGTCCCACAATGAGCCTTCTCTGGATCCGAATTCTTATCATACAGTATAAAAGACATGCTTGGTGGTCTCTTACTAAGCTGATAATAGACTACTTGCACCAATCTCATTGAGGTTGCCCTAATATTTTGGGTAAGGTGATAATATCACTCCATATCCGAGATAGAAATCTCAGGGTGTGAGTCTCTAGCATCTACACTCACGTTAAACTCTTCTCTTAGTCGTTTGCGGTCACTTATGGCTTGGCCCAATCATCCCCAAGATCAGTATAAGGTTAGGGTATGTCACGACATATCCTGCTAAGTCGGCCAAAAATGGTATCCTAGTTAGGTTGGCATCAATCTTATGCCAAACCAACTCTAATGGTTGGAATGGGAATACCAATTACTGTCTCGAAGTGAGCCAGCATTTGTACGTAAGGGTACGAGTTTGGCTTAGGTTGGCACTTTCTATAGGAAAAAGCGGGCATACTTAATGTGAATCACACATGGGCACACCACCGCTTCCGCTGCATCAGTTTGTCCTCAAACTGATTTAGCTAGCAGGGGTGGCCTAGTGGTTTAATGGACTTCTTTATCTCAGGATCGTTGCAAGCTGATACCATTTGTAAGACCCCCCTCCCGGAACACAAGACACGGCCGAGGGGAGTCTTATGCCCAGGACAGCCGCCTTGCGGGAGCGCCAGCACACGAGCTAGCCTCCCCCCACAAGACGCCTATCAAGCCGGCCAGACCAACTGAACAGCGCCAACCCATCAATAAAGTAAAAGCAAGAAGCCATAAAAAGATATTCACATAAGTAAGAGTCCAAATAAGTACAAAGACAAGAGCTCTGAGAGCTCCTGCAAAAGTATCAGAGTATCAAACTAAATGCCCCAAGGGCTACATCTCAAAACACTCGCTCGCCTCTGCCACTAACGGCAACCAAGGTACCATAGTCACCAACCGAGTATCAGAGTATCAAACTAAATGCCCCAAGGGCAACATCTCAAAACACTCGCTCGCCTCTGCCACCAACGGCAACCAAGGTACCATAGTCACCAACCCTGCACACCTGACCTGTCCGGCCTCCTCCAGCACCGTGCGCTGCTGCTCTAGGGTGCGCTCCTAAAAAGAGGGACGTAGCAACCGTTAGTCATGAAGACTAAGTGGCTTCCCATCCGCTCCCCCGGCGACTCCAAGGCACCGAGTGGTATGAAAGGAAGAAAAGCTGCAATATAAGCAATAATATACAAAGCAGGTGATAGGAATGGTTGTTCATATATGTCGGTTGTATAAGTACCCAAGTACTTGCAATAACTCTAACTAACAAGTTCATAAATAACAGTGGTTATATAAGCAAGTACTAGTAACAAGAAAGCATGAGCATAGTATTAATAAACCGAATTGAACTTAACTTATAAGGATGCCCATACAAGCTTATAAGTTAAGGATCTGAACATGAAGGTAACTCATCATATAAAGGTGCCCATACAAGTTTATATGATTAGGATCCAATGCTGTGCAATGTAATGATTATGAAGGATGAATGCAATGCAATGATTATGATAAGATGACTCACCCATGCAAAGTTGCTATGTCGACATAGACCTTTAGTTCTCGCTTTTAGAGTGGTAGCTAACCGCTCAGGCATCTCCCGTCATGGCCAGACGGAGATAGTGGAACGAGCTCCTCCACTACTGGGAGGGTATGAACACTACCAGTCCTAGGCATCTGTACGCCTCGATGCTAAGAATACACAGCGGAGACCCTGTGTACTGCTCGACGCTAAGAACACACAGCGGAGCCTCCAAGGACACAGAATGGGACTTGGGTAGGTGAGCACCAAGAGTCCAACCCAACCGGTCTAGAGTCTACTGTCGGCTTCTGTCGGTGTTACGACTAGCAAGCCCGTAGACCCTCCACAAGCAATCCTCCCCAGCGGGGTCCATTTGTATCCGTGTATCAACATACACCAGGACTTTTAATCCAAGTCCTTCTATATAATCCGTGTATCTACGTACACCAGGACTTCTAATCCAAGTCCTTCTAAACAATCCGTGTATCTACGTACACCAGGACTTCTAATCCAAGTCCTTCTATACAATCCATGTATCAATGTACACCAGGACTTCTAATCCAAGTCCTTCTAAACAATCCGTGTATCTACGTACACCAAGACTTCTAATCCAAGTCCTTCTAAACAATCTGTGTATCTACGTACACCAGGACTTCTAATCCAATTCCTTCTATACAATCTGTGTATCTACGTACACCAGGACTTCTAATCCAAGTCCTTCTAAACAATCTGTGTATCTACGTACACCAGGACTTCTAATCCAAGTACTTCTAAACAATCTGTGTATCTACGTACACCAGGACTTCTAATCCAATTCCTTCTATACAATCCGCGTATCTACGTACACCAGGACTTCTAATCCAAGTCCTTCTAAACAATTCGTGTATCTACGTACACCAGGACTTCTAATCCAAGCCCTTCTAAACAATCCGTGTATCTAGGTACACCAGGACTTCTAATCTAAGTCCTTCTAAACAATCCGTGTATCTACGTACACCAGGACTTCTAATCCAAGTCCTTCTAAACAATCTGTGTATCTACGTACACCAGGACTTCTAATCCAAGTCCTTCTAAACAATCCGTGTATCTACGTACACCAGGACTTCTAATCTAAGTCCTTCTATACAATCTGTGTATCTACGTACACCAGGACTTCTAATCCAAGTCCTTCTAAACAATCCGTGTATCTACGTACACCAGGACTTCTAATCCAAGTCCTTCTAAACAATCCGTGCATCTACGTACACCAGGACTTCTAATCCAAGTCCTTCTAAACAATCCGTGCATCTACGTACACCAGGACTTCTAATCCAAGTCCTTCTAAACAATCCGTGTATCTACGTACACCAGGACTTCTAATCCAAGTCCTCCTAAACAATTCGTGTATCTACGTACACCAGGACTTCTAATCCAAGTCCTTCTATACAATCCGCGTATCTACGTACACCAGGACTTCTAATCCAAGTCCTTCTAAGCAATCTGTATATCTACGTACACCAGGACTTCTAATCCAAAAATTCTGAAACTAAACAGAAGACATCACGTAATACATAATTAAAAACCCTATTTAACAGAGGGTTATTCATCATATTCTCCAAACAAATCAAGTGCAATGTTATGAATTTTAGCAAGGGGCTATTTTCAACCTTGTTACATATTATACAATAAAAGACAAACCTATTTAACAGAGCATGATCCATCATCTTCCCCAAACATGAAGATCATTTCACCCCCTTTTAAAATCCCTAAATATCATTCCCCTCACTCTCCCACAACGACCATGGGTTTGCCCCAAATCAAATCCCATCTTTTCCTTTTGAAGAGAAGAAATGATCCCTAGAACCTCGCGGCGAACGATGCCCTAATTTTGAGGTTCCGGCTTGGTCTTCCTAAGGAAACTCCATTAAAGCTCACACGAGAAGCTCTCTTGAGCCTTCATCTCTCCTATTGTGATCTAAGAGGCTAGCACCAAGGGAGAGGGGAGGAAGTCACCTGATTTCCGGCCGACGTTCGCGGTTGTCTCCTTCGCGGGATGGCGGCAGTTGGCCAAGACTGATTAAAGGGTCCTGATCCACAGAAATATACAACATAAAATCAGTCAACATTACCCAAACTAAAAAGGGAAATAGCATAGAAAATCTGGACTGCTTAAGGGCAGACAAACAGCAAACAGCCCTAATGAAATAGAACCAAAACATGTACAGAGTACTATAGAAAGTCATCCCTATTCGCCATTCTCCGAATCACTCCACAATAACCAATAGAGAAGGAAAGTAATAGCAACCAAAAAAGATAGAAACCCTCCAATTGCTTACAAGATTTTGCCCAAATCTGCTACAACAATACTATCATTCCATTCTTCCAAATGCTCACTCAAGCAACAAAACTCAACAGAATATGGAAACGAGTAGCAGCCGGCCCTATAAAGAAATGCCATAATTTCTCACTTTGAAAACCAATAAAGGAGGAGCAGATGCATACCCAAGTAACCCTCACATATCAGCAACCAAATCAAAGCCCTCAGCCCAAAAATATCTCAATGAAGACAGCAATCAACTGAGAATAAAACCATACTAAAAACAGAAATCGCCCCCTCCAGTGGGAATCACAAAAACCACCATCAACAGGTACTAAAAGAAACCTAAGACAGCAGTACAGGGATCCCATGCGATCTCAAGATTTAAGAGAGGGAGAGTAGGAGAATAGAGAAGAAGGTCAGCTCCGTGAACCGTAGTCGCGACCGGAACAAGAAAGACATCGAGATTCGGCGGCAGCAGTCAATAAAAGAAAAGAAAATCAGCTCTTCTTATTTTATTTCTTCCCCCCACCGCCTCTCCTTTAATGCCCAATAAATTAAATGTTTACAACTCAGTAATATGTACTTAAGCACTTCAACTATGCCTACATGTTGATTAAGCATATCACATGTACAATCGTCCCACTAATCCAGCTATGAGGAACCTCTATTAGCACACCCAAATCTGTATGTAAGTTGCCAACATAAATAGTTCATATTCAACTTTCGACGCGACGCCGAGTTGACACTGATTTGTTTTTTTCATCATAGGGGCCTAGCGCGCACTTGGATGTTACAAGAAAGAACTGGCTGCCTCCAGAGAACACATTGTTCTCATTGAGAACAGGTTGTCTGAAGCTAAGAAATTTGAAGAATCCCTAAATGGGAGAAGTATCAAACTGATGGATATCACAAGCACAGTGAATGCCAGACTTAGTGGCAGACTGGGCTTGGGTGCATCATCAAGTGAGCCACATCTTACTAAGAAAAACATTCTCTCTACACCAGTAAAATTCATTTCTGCCTAAAACAAAGAGCCAGTAGAAATAGATAAAAACACCTCATGTAAGAATATTAAGAATAATGGAATTCAACAGAATTCGTCGAACGGAGCTCGACGAAATCACTTCATTTCGTCGAACGGAGATCGACGAACTCTGAAGACAGACCTTCAGTATAGTTATTATTCGAACGGCCCTCGACGAAAGCACTTCACTTCATCGAACGGAGATCGACGAATTCATCCAAATTCGTCGAATGGAAAATTTACTGAATATCAAAAGAATTCTTATTCTTCACAAACTAAGAATGCTTTCACTGAGTGGATAATTCTTCCAAGGAGATATCATCCACAAGGCTATAAGGATCAGCCTGAGATGTCTTTCATTTCAGAATTTTGTGGAAAAACAAAAGGACCCAAGGTAGTCTGGGTCAAGATCAACTAGAATATTTTCTGTTTTGCAGGTACAGGGCTATCCAAAAATAAAAGAACAATGGTACTTGGATAGTGGGTGCTCAAAGCATATGACAGGAAACAAGGTCAACCTAAGCAACTATAAGGCAAGACTTGGACCCAAAGTGATCTTTGGAGACTCCAACTATGGACAAACCAAAGGTTATGGACAGATCAAAGTTGGAGCAGTCACCTTCAAAGAGGTAGCTTATGTCAAAGGTCTGAAGCACAACCTCATCAGCATAAGCCAGTTATGTGATAAAGGTTATCAGGTATCTTTTAACCACTCATTATGTCTTATTACCAATAATAAAAACATAAATGTATTATCTGGTATTAGACATGGAAATATTTATTTAATCAATTTTGACTCTGCCAACTCAGATATTTGCTTATTTAATTCTATAAGTAAAACCAATGAATTATGGCATAAAAGACTAGGACACATTAACCTTAGAACTATCTCTAAGCTTTCTAAGGACAATCTTGTTAGAGGACTGTCTTCTGGTTCATACAAGAAGGAAGGACTCTGCAGGGCTTGTCAATTAGGTAAGCAAACCAAGAGTAGTTTTAAATCTTTATCTAAGAGTGATTCACCTAGGATTTTGTACTTACTGCATTTGGACCTTTTTGGACCCACTACAATACAAAGTCTAGGGGGGAAGTATTATTCTCTATTTATTGTAAATGACTTCTCAAGATTCACTTGGGTGTTCTTTCTTAGGAACAAGTCTGACACCTTCAGTGTTCTGACAGACTTTCTCAGGTCCACCAAGATTGAGTACTCTACTCTAGTTGCATTGATCAGAAGTGATCATGGCACTGAGTTTGAATCTCTTCTGATGAGAAAATTCTGTGGAAAAGAAGGGATCAGGCAGTGTTTCTCTGCTCTTAGAACTCCTCAACAAAATGGGGTAGCTGAAAGGAAAAATAGAACACTAATTGAATCAGCAACTACATTGCTTGTTGATGCTCACTTACCAATCTCTTTTTGGGCAAAGGCAGTGAACACAGCAAATTATATGTTGAACAGAAGTCTGATACATAAACTTAAGGGTAAAACTCTCTATGAATTACTCAAGAATAAAAAGCCTAAGGTTAACTATTTTAAGATATTTGGGTGTAAATGTTATGTGCGTAACAATGATAAGAAGTATCTCAGGAAATTTGAAGCAAAATCTGCTGAAGGTATATTCCTTGGTTATTCTCTTTCTAGTAAAGCATACAGAGTTTACAACAAATCTACTCTTAAGATAGAAGAGTCCATGCTTGTATCTTTTGATGATCTAATATGTTAAATGAGGAGAGGAACACCACCTCTACCAAAAATACTTTGCAGGTACCAGCTCTATGTGAAGAACTCAATGGACTAAATCTACAGAATGAAGAATCACTACTTCCATCAAATGAAACTATTGAAGACAGTAAAGAAGTGGATAATCCAGAAAATTTTGCTGACAATTCAAATCAAGTGACAGCTGATCATATCCCTCAAGAAGAAACTATTGCTGAACCAACTCCAACTGTTGATCACATCACAGCTAGAGATCATCCAATGTCTCAAGTCATTGGAGATATTTCAGCAAGTGTTCAAACAAGGCATCAACTACACCAAAATCAGATGCACACTTGTTTCCTATCACAAGTTGAACCTCAAACCATACAAGATGCAGAACAAGATCCAAACTAGATTCTTACAATGCAAGAGGAGCTCAACCAATTTGAAAGGAACAAGGTTTGGGATTTGGTTCCAAGACCAAAAGGCCATCCAGTCATTGGCACCAAGTGGGTCTTCAGGAACAAGCTAGATGATCAAGGCATAATCATCAGAAATAAAGCAAGATTAGTAGCCCAAGGATATTCTCAGGAAGAAGGAATTGATTTTGATCAAACCTTTGCTCCTGTTGCTAGACTTGAAGCTATAAGGATATTCCTTGCTTTTACTGCCTTCAAGAAATTCAAGGTATATCAGATGGATGTGAAGAGTGCTTTTCTTAATGGATATATTAAAGAAGAAGTCTATGTGGAATAACCGCCAGGTTTCATCTCTCCAACTCACTCTTCTTATGTATTTAAGCTTAATAAAGCTCTCTATGGTCTCAAGCAAGCTCCCAGAGTATGGTATGAGACCTTAGCTAAATTTCTTTTAGCGAACAAATTTTGTAGAGGCATTGTTGATAAAACCTTATTTTTCAGGATACATAAAAATCAAACATTACTAGTTCAAATCTATGTAGATGATATTATTTTTGGCTCTACTGATTCAAATCTATGCAAAAGGTTTTCTAACCTAATGCAATCTAAATTTAAAATGAGTAATATGGGTGAGTTATCTTACTTCCTTGGTCTTCAAGTGAAGCAAACTCCAAATGGCATATTCATATCACAATCCAAGTATGCTAAGGAATTAGTGAAAAGATTTGGTATGTCTGATGCTTCCACCATGAAAACACCCATGCCCTCCAATGTTGTTGTTGACAATGATGAATCAGGAAAACCTGTTGATTAGAAAGTATATAGAGCAATTGTTGGCTCTTTACTTTACCTAACAGCTAGTAGACCTGATATAATATTTGCTACATGCATTTGTGCTAGGTTCCAAGTTAACCCCAAAGAATCTCACCTAATTTTACTAAAAAGAATTTTGAGATATATAAAGGGTTGTCCAAATATAGGATTCTGGTATCCAACAGCTTCAGAATTTGAATTAAGTGGATTCTCAGATTCTGATTATGTTGGATGCAGAGTAGACAAGAAAAGCACATCAGGAAATTGCCAGTTTCTTGGTGATAGGCTTATGTCTTGGTTTTGTAAGAAATAGACATCTGTGTCTACATCAACAGCTGAAGCAGAATATATTGTTGCAGGCAGTTATTGCTCACAGATACTGTGGATACAAAATCAACTTCTAGACTATGGTATCAATCTAAATAAATCAATTATATTTTGTGACAATACTAGTGCAATATCTATAGCACAAAATCCAGTACTCCATAGTAGGACTAAACACATAGAAATTAGGCACCACTTTATCAGAGATAATGTGGATAAAAATAAAATTTGTCTACAATTCATTTCTAATGATTTACAAAGGGCTGATATTCTCACCAAACCCTTGGATGAAAAGAGACATATCTTCTTTATAAATCAGCTAGGAATGATAGATGGAGTTTCAATAAATTAAAAAAAATTAAGTTTTCTACTTAACCCATCATTTCGTCGAACGGAGATCGAAGAAATTGAGTCTTTCGTCGAACGGAGATCGACGAACCCTATAACTTCAGAGATCGACGAAGACAAGTCATTCGTCGAACTAAGATCGACGAAAATTAATTTTTTGTCGAACACTGTTTGATGAAGGCTAAGTCTTTTCGACTTCTGATTTTATTAGGTTTAACCGACCTCGGCTCTACAAAAGCTTGCGTCTTCTCCAATCCCTCTATATAATCAAACTATTATTTCCTTTTATCTTTGCGCCTACAGCAATTGTTTTTCCCTCCAGTTCCCTTTGCACTTGATCGTTCTTTCTTTTGCAGACAACACTGGCGATTTCTTAAGCAGTTCTTTCCTCAATGAAGTTTGACGTCGGGTTTGATATTGACATTGAGTCATTTGCGCATTCTGATCCAATATTCTAGGACATTCTTCATTTGTTTGAAGAACAACAGCTTAAGAAGTTAATGACCGCAAGAATCAAGCTTCCAGTAGTCGAGATAAAGGAATGGGTTCACACCATTAAGACAGAGAATGCAACAACTATATCAGGAACAATATCTGGAAATCAAGTTATTCTTACCCCAGATGTTTTAACAGAAGTTTTTGGATTATTGAATGGTAATGAAGAGTTAGAAATAAGTTCTGCTGAATTTGATAATGCTTTGGTTAAGATGGGTCATTCGTCTGGAAACCTTAACCATCTGTTGAAGAAAAACTTATCCAGTAAATATAAGTTTTTGGCAGATATTGTTGGAAAGGTCTTGTTAGGGAAGACCTCAGCCCATGATTATATAACCAGGCACCAATTTCTGTTGATGGTGGCCTTGGTAGAGAAGAAGAAAATAAATTGGGGATTGATTCTTTTTGAATCAATTAGGAAGAAAATAAGCAAGACTAATGTATGTTATGGCAGAATATTGGGAATTTTTCTTCAAGAAAAATATCCAGACCTGTTGGTCTATCCCAAGGTGTTTATTAATGCTAGCAAGAGTCTAACATCAGCTATATTTGGCAAGTGGGAAAGGGTGATCCCAAAGAAGATTCCAAGGGCAGATGCCCCAGGCCAGCTTCTGAAGGCACAAGGACTGACCCAGTCACTCCCCTGACCCTTCAAGAAGTCCCTCCTCTTGTCTCTTCCACTCCTTTCCCATCTCCATCTCCTCATGAATAAATTCCTCCCCACATTTCTCCCATAGACCCTTCACCTTCATTGCTTTCTTCTCCTCCTCTCCAAGCAAACTTATCTACAGAGATTCCATCTTCATCCCAAACAGATGTTAATTTCCTTCCATGCATCATTCAATCTCTTATCTCCACCTCAGTCTCCTATCCATCTGCACTCACCTATCCAACCTCATTCTCCTATTCATGAAGATTTTCATCCACCCATATCAAATGCCACTAACATCTTCATGCCCTCTATTCCATCCTCTATCCCATCATCATCTCAACATCCACAAGACCTTGTGTATGTTGATTTCTCATCTCTAGCTGATCAGATCTTCCATCATATATCTCCCAAGCTAGATGCCCTCATGGATGCAAAGCTTGCTCCAGTGCTTCAAACCCTATCTGACCTTTCTGCTAAAATTGCTTCATTCCCTACCTCCTCATCTGTCCCTTTTTCTAGGGGCCTAGCTTCAGGGCTTCCTGAAACTAGGCAGGGGGAGATGTCTCATGAAGAAGCTCCAGTGAATGCAGTTGCAGGTTCAAATATGTTTTGTGATGAAGAAGCAGCCCAAGCAACCCCAGCTCTAGTTTTGTAGAAGAAATTCCAGCTCCAGTTCAAGATCAAATTCATGAATCAGAAGTAGTTGGAGTGATGAATTCACCTCCAACCTTTATCTTTGATGATTCCCCATTGCCAAATTTTGATGATATTGATGTTGATCAAAATGTTGATGTTGAGAAAGATATTTCTGAAGCTCTTAAAGTAGTTGATGATTTATATGATAATCCTCAGTCCTCTTCTAATGATGATGAAGATGATGATGATTCAGATGATCAATCTTCAAGGAAAAGAAAGTCCAAACCTAAGCCAAAGGCTGTTCCCAAGCCTCCCTCCTCTAATAATGATGTTCCATACTATATTCTGCATAATATCACCCTAACACAAGATTCCCCAGCCTGGATGAGGTTCTCCAAGAATGAGAACAATAAGAGAAAGAAGATGAAAAAGACAGCATACTACTCTGACAAATCTGTCAAGTTTAGCCATCCTCCTCCTCCAGAACCAGGTGCAGCAGGTTCTGCAGGAATGTCATCTTCTTCCCAGAAATCACTTCCTCAGCAGTCAAGGAGACCAGCTAGTTCAAGTGGTTCTTTCAGTTCTAGGTCATCCAGACCTCCTCCTTCAGGATCATCCAGAACCATTTCCTCAGATTATAAATTTTACATATCTGATGGTTCATTTCATAGGAAAAAGTTTTCTCAAGATTATCAATTCTCATATCAGGGCAGTGATATTGATGAAAGGACTCCTCCTAATCCAGAAGCAGAAAGAATTTCTCAGATGGCCAGATTTAAGGAATCCATTGCCACAGCTCAGATCAACAAAGCTAAAGCAGAAAGAAAGAATTATTCTCAGTTTTCAACTATGTCAGAGTTCAGAAAGAAAGAATTTGAAAAGTACAGCTCCAAGCACCTATTTAATGTTGAAGATTACTTACGGTTGCACCCAGCAGTTGTGGTTCCACATGCTAAATCTCAAACCATGCTGGGAGCTCAAGACCTTTATATGAGTAAAAAGGAATCAGAAAACCCAAACAGGAAAATCATATTCAAGCCTCTTTCAGAGAAGAAGTAAAGGTTCTGACTTTTAGTTTTGATATATTTTCTATTTTCAATGTAATGTATCTAAACTCAGAGCACTATATTTCTTTTATCTACTGAAAAGAATTTACATTCTGTCAGATATATATGCTCTGCTGTTTTTTCTGTTGTTTTATTTGATTTTTTGTCAAATAATATCCTAACACAAATAGGGGGAGATTGTTGGAACAACCCTATTACTGATTTGGGCTAGGATCACTATCTGTTGACTATGACTAAGTTGGCCCCATTGTATAGTCTAAGGGTCAAGGTTTTAGGCTGCTAGAACTTAAGGAAAAGAATAAGTTTCTGCGTTCGACGAACTCCATCCTGCGTTCGACGAACGGCATGCTCCAGCTCGACGAATTTGCCAAGTCTCAGCGTTCGACGAATTTGCCAAGTCTCAGCGTTCGACGAATTTGCCAAGTCTTAGTGTTCGACGAATTTGCTAAGTCTCAGCGTTCGACGAACTTCCCAAGTCTCAGTGGTCGATGAACTCAACATTCAGATCGACGAATCCTTATCTCAGCTCGACGAATTTCAAACAGATCAGTTATATTCTATTCTCTTATTTCAGATCAACCTAAGTCAGCAACGGATCTATATTCCAGATAAGTCAAGGATTATATCCTTCCTTTTATTTTATTCCTTTCCATTGTCTTCTCTCGAGAAAATAGTCGTTTGGCTTATTGGAAAAGGATATCATTTATTAAAAAGGAAAAGGAATTAATGATTTAGATTGCAGTTCCAAGACACAATCAATTCTGATTATTCCATTCCTTATTCAGAGGATTTGAAATTCAAATCAGAGATATATTGTCAAGAAGAACGAAAAAGACAAGTAACAAGATAGAAAAGAAAAGGATTACAGTATCAGTCGAGAGAGAAGATTCATTCTAGAGGAAATACACAAAGTCAAAAAGTTTTATAGTGTTCATCCTCAACAACAGCACACTTTGATCCTCAAAGAACAACATTCTTCATACTCTCAGTTCTCTGCTGCTAGTTCAAATCTTCAAGAGCAACAACAAATCTGAGAAATTTTGTCTCTCAGATTCATCAGCTATTAGGAAGATATTTTATTCAAGTGAAAGCTCCATCCATCAACTGTCAACCATTTCTATCAGACAGGGGGAGCTTTATAATAAAAAATTCACTAGTCTTCTCTTAGATTATTGACAGAGAAGAACTTCATAACCCTCTTTATCCCATCTTATACAGGGTTCTAACTCCCTTCAAAAGTTAACTGTTTGGTGGCAGGGCACCTGATCAAAAACCTGCAAGTGGTGTTTGGGCACCTGATCAAAAACCCATTGGTGATAGGGCACCTGATCAAAAACCTAGTGGATTCCTACCAAGGGTGGTAGAAGAGTAGATGTACCCAGGTTTATTGGGGAACTACTATAGATCCTTGTGTTCTCTGTGATTCTTGTTTATTTTTCTGTACTGTGATGTGTGATCTCTTTGTGTTTTATTTTTATAACTCACTCAGTACACATATATTACTATTTAACTCCGCTATAAAAATGAGTGAAAAACTTTTTAATACTCTATTCACCCCCCCCCCCCCCCCTAGAGTAAATCTAAGATCTAACCTCCCATTCCTTTGATATCAGAGATTACTTTCAACTGATATCAGAGGCCTTTCAAAATCACTCCTCAATCAAGAATATGAAGCTTTCAGGCAGCTGAGCCAAGAAAGCATTTCCATATGCTATGAAAGGTTCTTTAGGATAGTCAATGAACTAAGAACCTATGAAAGAGTGTTCAGTGACTATGAGCTAAATGACAAGTTACTGAGATCTCTAACTAGAGACTGGTACATCAAGATATGTGCCATCAGGGAAGTGGCCAAGCTTGGTGAAACTCCCACCCATACACTGTTTGGGAGGCTGCTCTCTTATGAGATGCAGTTGTCAGCAAGGAAGGAAGAGGACACTTCCACCAGATCTCATACAAGGGAGAGAGCTGTTGCTCTCAAAGCTGACAGCTCCAAGAAAAGCAAGGCCAGGATAGTGTCTCCTCTAAGGAGGACTGCTGAATCTGAGAAATCTGAGAACAACACCTCAGACAGCTCTTCTTCTGATGAGGAGTTTGCTTCCTTCTCAAAGCAGTTCAAAAAGATGATGGGGAGGAAGCAGTGGAAGAACAAGCCCTCCTTTTCCTTTCATTCTAAGAAGGATCACAGAAGATCTGAAAGACAGCTCACCAAGGGTGTCAGGTATGAATCTAAACCTGGTAAACATGTTTTAAATAACATTATATGATATTGCTGCAGCAAGCCTGGACATGTCATTGCTGACTGTCCAGTCAAGAGAAAGGAAAAGGTGATAAGAAACATCACCACCAAAAGGATAGGAAGGGGGAAAATCCTTCCTAGCAAAGAAAGGGAAGAGATGGAGTGAATCTGAATCCTCAACTTCAGATTCAGATGATGAAGAGGAAGCCTACATTGGGCTGTTTGCAACAGAAAAGGATGATGATTTTCCTACTGCCAAGGTTGGAATCAGGGCCCCTCTATCACATTCAAATAGTGATATTGAGGAGGATGAAGAGGGCAAAGATCAACTAGGCCTTATGACCATCACTGATGAGGAAGCAAATCAGAATAATTCTGACAATGAACAGGTACTGATTCATTCCATCTCTTCTTCTGATTATGAGACAAGCCCAGAATTTGAAGCACCCTCATCAATTGGTGGAAGTGATTCAAAATCTGAGGAATATGTCAATCAGTTGATTGACAAGTTTGGTGCCCTCTTGGAAGCTCTGAAAAAGAGCAAGAAGCTGGCCAAGAGGCAAGCCCAAGAAATTGCTTCCCTTAAGATGAATAAGAAAGAGTGCACTGAGTCACCCACCATGGTGGCTCAAATGTGTAGAGAAATAAGCCATCTAAAGGGGATAACAATTGCTCAATTGAGCACCATCTCCCTAAAGAACAAGGTCATCAAGGACCTTGAGGTGAAGCTTCTGAAAGAAAAGAGTCTAGTGGCTCAATTCTCCAAGCCCAAATCTGTGCTTCCAATTATTGACACCTTCTCTTCTCAAACCAATAGGAGAGGACTAGGGTTCAATAAAATGGAAGTAGGAGAAGGGAGTGGAGAAAAGAGCAATGACAAGGCTAAGCCTCATACCACCTTTCAAAAGGTATTATTTCCTTCTAACAGGTATGACCATGACAGTATGTATGGTCACTGGAAGAATGGAAGCTCCTATAGGAAGGAGAACACTCCTTCCCATAGTGGAAGAAAGGGCATGGGAATGAGTGCCATGAAGGCTCCCCATGAAGAAATTCAAATGGCCCAACCTGGACCTTTTGTATTTGGTACCTCAACCTCATCATTCAAGAGTAAGGAAGCTAGCTCTTCCAAGTTCTGTCCAGCAAAGAACATGGCTGCTGTCAAACCTATAAACAAGTCCCGCTACTCAGTGTCTGATGCCATCCAATCTTTCCTGGCTCACAAGCCAAAGCAAGCTGATGACATTAAGACAAAGGGTGCCAATACTATTCATTAGTTAACATTCAGCCAGATCATTGCTGAAAGAAACAAGAAAAATGTTGTTGTCTCCCCTCCTGAACACAAGCATATTAATGCTCTTTCCTCAAGAGGTGTTCAGAAGAGGAGATACAATATTCATGAATGTTGGTACTGTGGTAAGGTGAGACACTTTGTCATAGATTGTTGGCACAATCGCAATGTGCCAAGTGCAAAGAAGAGCCTTTCTGCAAAGTGTGCAGCAGGTGTAAGGTCAGTTTATCATGCTAACAAGGACCTAGGACCCAAAATCATTTGGGCTCCTAAGGGTAACTAAATTCCTTCTTCAGGTTAGTTCAAGTACCAATCTTAAACAAATTTGGTACTTGCACAGTGGGTGATGACAGGTACCAGAAGTCTTCTACCAGACTACACAACTATGAAGAATGGACCTAAAGTCATCTTTGGTGGATCTGAAAAGGGAATCACCAAAGGATACGGAATGATCTCCAATGGCATAGTGTCAATCACAAGGGTAGCTTATGTTGAAGGGTTTCAACACAGCCTGGTAAGCATAAGTCAACTATGTGATTTAGGCTATGTCATTGAATTCAACAATGACACGTGCTTGATCAAAAAGTCTAATGACTTAGAGACCATTCTCTCAGGCACTAGGAGTGGGAATGTTTATTGGTTAGATTTTATATGCAATAATTCCCTATCATCTGTTTGTCTTATGGCTAATGAAAGTGAGTCACATTGTGTTCAATGGCACAAGAGACTTGCCCACATTAACTACAATACAATATATAGACTATTTTCTATAAACCTTGTTAGGAATAGTCCAAACTTAAAATGTATTAAAAGTGGTCCCTGTCATGCTTTCCAAATGGGCAAGCAAACCAGGGCCACCTTTAAAAGTATTAGCTCCAAAGACACTGAAAGATGTCAATATCTATTGCACATAGACTTGTTTAGTCATTTTCCAATTCAGAGCCTAGGTGAGAAGTTGTATACTTTGGTGATTATTGATGATCACTCAAAATATACATAGGTATTCTTTCTTAAGAAGAAATCAGAAACTTTAAATATCTTTATAAACCATGTCAAGGCAATTCAGAATGACTTACAATGTACTGTGGTCAGGACTAGGACTGACCATGGCACAGAATTTCAATTTGATGCCATGACAAAGTTTTGGCAAGAATCTGGTATCGCCCAAGAGTTTTCCTCCCCAAGGACTCCACAACAAAATGGTGTGGCTGGGAGGAGGAATAGAACCTTGATAGAAGCTGGATGAATACTATTTAGTGACTCCTCACTCCCAGAACACTTCTGGGCTGAGGCAGTCAATACTACTTGTTATGTTCTTAATAGAGCTTCCATCAATAAGGTTCATGGAATTACCCCCTATGAAATTCTGAAAGGCAAACAACCAACAATTTCATACTTTAGAATCTTTGGTTCAAAATGCTACATTTTAAACAATGGAAAATCTCAATTAACAAAGTTTGCAAAAAAATGCAATATAGGGGTTCTTGTTGGCTATAGCTCACATAGTAGAGCTTATAGAGTTTATAACAAGAAAACTCATGTTGTAAAAGAGACTATGCATGTGGTATTTGATGAGACCAGCCTAATCTATAAGGGATGGTCTAGTTCTTCTATTTTGACAGGAAATGAAAAGGAAATGGAAAAGATGTCTGTGCAAGATATACCCAGCAGTAGCAAAGCATAAATAGATGCTGCAATTCCAGAAGATGAAGAGGTGCAGGGTGTTGAAGATACAGCTGATCCAGTAGAAGAAATACAGCCTATTGAGGATAGATTGCATGCAGCTGTAAGACATCTAAGGGATCATCCAAGATAACAAATCATTGGATATCAGAACCAAGGTGTACTAACCAGAAGCAGGGCTCACAATGAGGCCCTATTCTTGAGCTTCTTATCACAAATGGAGCTCAAGAAGTTTGAAAAAGCCAACCAAGACACTTTTTGGATTCAAGCAATGCAAGAAGAACTTCTTCAATTCAAAAGATGCAAGGTATGGAAGCTGGTGCCAAAACCTGAAGGACACAACATTTTTGGCACCAAATGAATTTACAGGAACAAGGTGGATGAAAATGGGGTAATCATCAAAAACAAGGCTAGATTGGTAGCCAAGGGCTATAGACAAGAAGAGGGAATAGACTTTGATCAAACCTTTGCCCCTGTTGCAAGGTTAGAAGCAATTAGGCTATTCCTTGCCTATGCTGCCCACAAGGGGTTCAAAGTATATCAAATGGATGTCAAATCAGCCTTCCTCAATGGTGACTTGAAGGGAGAGGTATATGTTGAACAACCATCAGGTTTTGTGCATCCAACCCTCTCTTCCCATGTGTATTTACTTAGAAAAGCTCTATATGGTCTAAAGCAAGCCCCTAGGGTTTGGCATGAGACCTTGTCTAGCTTTCTCACAAGAACAAGTTCTTGAGGGGAAAGATAGATAGTGTTGGGAATATTTCCCTCAATGTTCCCTAGATTTGAAGAGACATCACTCACAATGCTAAGGACATATTGTATTTGATACATTCTATTTTTTCTTAAGTATAATACAGGGAAATGATATTCCATACACTGGAATAGATTCAAAGATGTGTTGTTTAATCAAGCTGTGAAGGCAGCTCATCGAACTCAGAAGGGAGTTCGTCGAACGCAGAGACAGATAGAAGCAACCGCTGAGATTTGGCGTGTTCGTCGAACTCAGAAGGCAGTTCGACGAACGCGGAGACAAATAGAAGCAAGCGCTGAGATTTGGCGTGTTCGTCGAACGCAGAGACAGATAGAAGCAAGCGCTGAGATTTGGCGTGTTCGTCAAACTCAGAAGGCAGTTCATCGAATGCAGAGACAAGTCAGAAGAAACAGCTGAGACTTGGCGTGTTCGTCGAACGCAGAACACAATTCGTCGAACTCAGAGTATGGTGAGTTCGTCGAACACAGAGTTGGGCAAGATCGTCGAAAGAGTTGGGCAAGATCGTCGAACTCAGAGTATGGCGAGTTCGTCGAACGCAGATTGTGAGTTCTGCCTGTGGCGCAAGCTGCAGAATGTCTGTGTGGGGTCCACCAGTCTCTCTCATACTTCTCAGAAGAACGGATGAGAGCCGTTGAAGATCAGGGTGTACAAAAGAAAGAGTTAGGGCACTTTTGAAGAAGCCGGAAGAGAACAAACATTTAACTATTCCATTGACGGCTACCGCTCTCGTCTTTCTCCTCCTGCTCACTGAACAAGAAGAAGAACACTGGCAGAGAAAGAAAGCTCCTCCACAAGAAGGAGCAAGGTGATCTTCCATCCTTCATCTGAAGAGGAAGATCAGTGAGTAGCTAACATCATCATCTCTAGCTACAAGGAAGCACCAGGTGTGCAGGTGTAAGACCTCAAATCAGAAAGTTGGATTTCTGGAATCCAGCGCTATCGCCGGCGATAGCGGCTATCACCGGGCGATAGCGTTCTGTTGAGAAGGTTCTGTCGAGGGGCTGTCGCGTGGCGGTAAGTCTAACGTCGGCGACACCGTGACACGTGTCAGGCACTGTTCAAAGTAGTGGCATTGACTGGTCAGAGTCGGTTCTTTAGAGCTATCGCCAGGCGGTAGCGCTACCGCCCGGCGACAGCTCCAAAATGTACTTTGCGGCCGAAATCGTGGGCATTGATGGCACTTGGACTTTGGGGGTTGTTTTGGACTGAGGTGGCTCGGGAGGTGTCCTTAGGAGGCCGAAAATCACTTGGCTTCCTTATTCACTTAAGGGTTTTGGTTTGGAGAGAAGGAGGGCTTTGGAGATGATGATGAATAGGGTTTTCCAACCCTAGAGCTCATCTTTGGTGGAGGTTTCCTACACCGAATCCCGATCCGTTGGTGGCTACGTGTAGAGGAGGACAAGACGCTCCTTTCCAACCGTGCCAAAAATCAAGTTATGGCCTCGAAGCGACGTCTAAGGGTAACGATCTTTTCTACCCTCTTTTGGACATGTGTTAGTCCATTTCCGTGCATATTTGAGGTCCCTACCCAAAAGGGTGAGGTCGTGACCTCCGACGGACGGATTCGTGTTATCCCCGTCAAATCTTGCATTCACGTAGAGTCCATGCGTGGAATGGACATAGGCGCGCTGTGTGAAGCCCATCCGAGACGGTTCGTCCGGGTTGGTGATGCTTTTTGATATTACGCATGCCGGGGGAAACTCCGTGTTGATATCCTGCTTCGTAGGACTAGAGGGTACTACTGCATGTGCAGCAACGCATGGGGGTCTGCCCCGGGGAGCACCCGAAGTTAGAAGCAGAATTGGAGGTTCTGTTCACTGTTGTCTGGCGTTAGCGTTATCGCCGGGCGGTAGCTCCCAGACTTAGTTCTGGTGATTTTGTGCGTTCTGAGGCAGTGGGAGTGCTACTGCATGTGCAGCAATGCCTGGGGGTGTGCCCCGGGAAGCACCCACAGCTAGAAGCCAAAATGGGGTTTTTGTGCACTGTCGCCAGGCGTTAGCGTTAACACCGGCGACAGCTCCCAGACTGAGTTCTGGTGTTGTTGTTGTGCCCACCTGTTGAGAGGACCTGGGGCCTATGTGCCCGACCTGTGAGGGTGTCCTGGTGGATGACTTAGCGGCCCGTAGAGCCGGCTATTTGAGAATACCTGGGCTGAGGGGACGCCATACCCACTAAGAGTGGAGCAAGTCCCCGTGAGGCGTGCTGCTGAGCAACAGCTGAAGCACTTCCTGGGATTTCGACCTCCTCCGTTTACCGGGGTTGAATCCCCAGCTGAGGTCGAGGACTGGCTGTCGCATATAGAGTGAATTCTGACAGCGACACAGTCAGATGAAGCGCAGAAAGTGACCTTCGCTACTTTCTTGTTAGAAAAGGAAGCCAGACAGTGGTGGGCTGAGGTAGAGAGGCGCCAGTTTGCGGGAAGGCGACTGGTGGATGTGCCGATGGAAGAGTTCTCGAGAATCTTCCTGGCAAGGTATGTGCCTCCGTCGCAGCAGATCGCGATGGAGAACCAGTTCCTGACTCTGACGTAGGGTGATAGACTGGTTGATGACTACCTGTATGAGTTCACCCGCCTCAGGCGTTACGCTGGAACTTCTTTTGATGACGAGGGGAGAAGGGTGAACAAGTTCTACGGAGGCTTGCGTAGTGAGTTGCGGTACCTTCTGACAGAGCCGTTGACGTAGGATTTCACGACCCTCATTGGTTCAGCCCGAGCGCTTGAGCAGGACATGCTCAGGGAGAAGAGCAAGGTGGCTGTGGTCGAGGCAGTGCCAGAGGGCAAGGCGCCGAGTGCGGCAAAGTTGCGGAGGTTGAATCGCTGGAAGAAGGCTCGATTATCTGGGCCAGCTCCCTCTGCTTCGGGCGCGTCGTCTGGACATGGCCCTCTTATTTGTTTTACTTGTGGCAAGCCTGGCCATTTCTCTTGGGATTTCCGCAGTGGGCTTCCAAGGTCAGAGAAGAAGACTGGGCCATCTTATTCTGAGAAGGGGAAGGCGGTTGAGTCCACTACCTCCCGTATGGCTCCCCCGCAGCCCAGAGACTTCAGTCTTGGTCAGCAGGAGGCTATCAAATCCAAGGACATCGTGACAGGTATAGTTTAAGATACAGTCCTTACTGTTTTATATACCTGTTTTAGTGTTCATGCTAACCTTGTTTGGCGGCGTAGGCTTTGTAAATGTTTTAGGGGTCCCTGCGAAAGCGCTTTTCGATACTGGAGCTTCGCACTCCTTCTTATCGTCGGACTTCGTCCAACGTATTGGTGCGCCGTCGATTGCTTCTGCAGATGGACTGGAGGTCCTACTGCTGAATGGATATTCGATGCGTGTGGAGAGGAGTTGCTGCGTGAAGGTTCTAGTTGGAAGCCAGGAGTATGACCTGAAAGCATCGTTAATTACTCCCCCTGGTTGAGTTCGATGTAATCTTCGGCATGGACTGGCTGTCGGAGCAGCGTGCGTGCATCGATTGCACCACCAAGGAGGTGAGGTTTGGGCAGTGTGTCGATCGCGAGACGGTCTTTGCGGGCATGCGTGGATCGAGCAAGATGCTGATGTCTGCTCTCCAGGTGTCCAAGGCAGTGCGTTAGGGAGCAGAGTTATTCTTTGCTCTAGTGGAGGCTTCAACGCCGAGGCCCAGCCTAGTGGAAGTTCCGGTAGTTTCAGAGTTCCCCGATGTGTTCCCGAGCGATCTCCCCGATGCTCCACCGCAGCGGGAGATAGATTTCACGATTGAGTTGGTGCCAGGCGCTAAGCCTGTGGCCCGCTCGCCGTATCGTATGGCTCCGAAGGAGTTGGCGGAGTTGAAGCTGCAGTTGCAAGAGCTGCTTGAGCAGGGCTACGTGCGTCCGAGTTCCTCACCTTGGAGTGCACCGGTCCTCTTTGTCAAAAAGAAGGACGGTAGCCTGCGGCTTTGCATCGATTATCGGGAGTTGAACAAGCTGACCGAGAAGAACAAGTATCCTCTTCCGAGGATAGACGACTTGTTCAACCAGCTCGTTGGCTCGACAGTATACTCAAAGCTGGACTTGAAGTCCGGCTATTATCAGGTGCGGATCAGGGAGTGCGACATCCCGAAGACTGCCTTCAGTACAAGGTACGGGCAGTATGAGTTCACCGTGATGCCGTTTGGGCTGTCTAATGCGCCTTCGGTGTTTATGCACCGGACTTTCCGTGAGTGCCTCGACCGGTTCGTGATCGTCTTCCTTGACGACATACTGGTCTACTCTCAGTCCGAGGAGGAGCACGGTGATCACCTGCGAGTAGTCTTGGAGGTGCTGAGGAGGAACCAGCTGTATGCCAAGTTCTCTAAGTGCGAGTTCTGGCTACCTTCTGTGGCGTTTTTAGGCCATGTGGTTAGTGGAGCGGGTGTGGCGGTAGATCCGGTGAAGGTTGCGGCCATCAGGGAGTGGCCTGTTCTTTCTTCTGTAGCGGAGGTCCGTAGTTTTCTCGGGCTGGCCGGCTATTACAGGCGCTTCGTGGAGAACTTCTCACGGATCGCGCTGCCTCTTACGACGCTGACACGGAAGATGCAGGAGTTTATTTGGACGCCCGCGTGTGCGCAGGCTTTCGAGGAGTTGAAGTGGCGGCTTTCCACGACTCCGATCTTTTGTTTGCCTTGCGGCACGGAGGGCTTTGAGATCTACAGCGACGCTTCTGGGAGCGGCCTTGGCTGTGTTCTGCAGCAGCATGGCCAGGTATTAGCGTACGTCTCTCGGCAGCTGAAGGTGCATGAGCGGAACTATCTGGTCCACGACTTAGAGTTGGCGGCCGTGATATTTGCCCTGAAGCTTTGGCGGCATTATGTGTATGGCGTGAAGATCGATATCTTCACGGACCATAAGAGCCTGACGTACCTTCTGACGCAAAAAGGGCTGAATATGCGACAGCAAAGGTGGATGGAGTTCCTTGGGGACTTCACCTTCGAAATTCATTACACTCCCGGGAAGGGGAATGTTGTCGCGGACGCGCTTAGTCGCAGGGCTCCAGCGCAGGCCAACTGGATTCAGATGCATGATGAGCACTTGATACGTGACCTGGAGGCCTTGGGTATTTCTTGCATGGAGAAGAGGAGCAGTGCTGATGCTTGCCTCTGTTGGACTGATGTGCAGTACGATCTCGCAGATAGAGTCCGCCAGGCCTTAGAACTCGATCCGAGTTTAAAGCGCTACGCGGAGGAGGCTGGTGGTGGGTCGGATGCCCAGTTTCAGGTGCGTGACGGGTTGCTGTGGAGAGGCGACCGTTTGTGCATCCCCAAGGTGGGTGAGCTGCGCGATGAGTTGATGTACGAGGCGCATCGTACCAGGTATTCAGTTCATCCGGGGAGCACGTAGATGTACAAGGACATGAAGGTCCTTTTCTGGTGGCCGGGTATGAAGAGGGACATCGCTCACTACGTGGCCAAGTGCCACACTTGTGCGCTAGTGAAGGCGGAATGTCAGAAGCCCTGTGGCTTTTTGAAGTCATTACCGGTTCAGGAGTGGAAATTCGATGACGTTTCCATGGATTTCGTGCATAGGCTGCCGAGATCGCAGCGCGGGAACGATGCCATCTGGGTAGTCGTAGACCGGCTGACGAAGGTGGCGCACTTTATCCCCAACCGGAGGGATGACTCGGTGGAGAAGTTGGCGAAGCTGTATGTTGATATAGTAGTGCGACTGCACAGTGTGCCCCGTAGCATCGTCAGTGATCGAGATGGACGCTTTACTTCGAGCGACTGGAGGCTAGTCAACCGTCTATTGGGTATGAAGCTGCAGTTTAGCACGGCCTTTCATCCTCAGACAGATGGCCAAACTGAGCGTACCAATAGGACGATGGAGGACATGCTCCGGATGTGCGTCCTGGATTTCAGCAAGGGGTGGGAAGATCACCTCTTTCTTATTGAGTTCGCGTACAACAACAGCTATCAGGCGAGTATTCAGATGGCGCCTTTCGAGGCCCTCTATGGCAGGAAGTGCCACACTCCCTTAGCTTGGGCGGAAACGGGCGAGACGAAGCTCTTCAAGAGGAAAGACGTCGAAGAGGCGACTTCGACGGTACGTATGATCCGGGAAAGGCTTTTGGTTGCCCAGGATAGGCAGGCGAAGTACTATAATGTGAAGCACCGCGACGTCCAGTTCGCCGTTGGCGATTGGGTTTACTTGAAGATCAGGTCGTTCAAGGGTGTATCTAGGATTCGACGCTTGAAAAAGCTGAGTCCGAGATACCTTGGACCGTTTGAGATCATCGAGCGCGTCGGCGAGGCGGCTTATAGGCTTGCACTATCGGCGGAACTGAGCGGGCTACACGATGTATTCCACATCTCCATGTTGCGGAAGGCAGTGCAAGAGCCTACGCAGGTGGTCGCGGCGGATCAGGTGCCCGTGGATAGTGGGCTTAAGATGGCGGTCAGGCCCGTTAGCATCGAGGATGCTGAGGTGCGTCAGTTGCGGAACAGGGCGATCTGTATGGTAAAGGTCCGTTGGGACAACTGCGGTCGCGAGGAACTCTCGTGGGAGCGTGAGCAGACCATGATGGAGGAGTTCCCCGAGTTGTTTCGGTGACGTTTATCTCTCTTTTTCCCCTTTATGTAAAGACCTTTTTGGATATATATATATAGGTGCCTGTTTTTACAAATTTCGGGACGAAATTTTTATAAGGAGGGGAGGGTTGTAAGACCTCAAATCAGAAAGTTGGATTTCTGGAATCCAGCGCTATCGCCGGCGATAGCGGCTATCGCCCGGCGATAGCGTTCTGTTGAGAAGGTTTTGTCGAGAGGCTGTCGCGCGGCGGTAAGTCGAACGCCGGCGACACCGTGACACGTGTTATGCACTGTTCAAAGCAGTGTCGTTGACTGGTCGGAGTCGGTTCTTTAGAGCTATCGCCAGGCGATAGCGCTACCGCCCGGCGACAGCTCCAAAATGTACTTTGCGGCCGAAATCGTGGGCATTGATGGCACTTGGACTTTGGGGGCTGTTTTGGACTGAGGTGGCTCGGTAGGTGTCCTTAGGAGGCCGAAAATCACTTGGCTTCCTTATTCACTTTAGGGTTTTGGTTTGGAGAGAAGGAGGGCTTTGGAGATGATGATGAATAGGGTTTTCCAACCCTAGAGCTCATCTTTGTTGGAGGTTTCCTACACCGAATCCTGATCCGTTGGTGGCTACGCATAGAGGAGGGCAAGACGCTCCTTTCCAACCGTGCCAAAAATCAAGCTATGGCCTCGAAGCGACGTCTAAGGGTAACGATCTTTTCTACCCTCTTTTGGACATGTGTTAGTCCATTTCCGTGCATATTTGAGGTCCCTACCCAAAAGGGTGAGGTCGTGACCTCCGACGGACGAATTTGTGTTATCCCCATCAAATCTTGCATTCGCGTAGAGTCCATGCGTGGAATGGATGTAGGCGCGCTGTGTGAAGCCCATCCTAGACGGTTCATCTGGGTTGGTGATGCTTTTTGATATTACGCGTGCCGGGGGAAACTCCGTGTTGATATCCTGCTTCGTAGGACTAGAGGGTGCTACTGCATGCGCAGCAACGCCTGGGGGTGTGCCCCGGGGAGCACCCGAAGTTAGAAGCAGAATTGGAGGTTCTGTTCATTGTCGCCTGGCGTTAGCGTTATCGCCGGGCGGTAGCTCCCAGACTTAGTTCTGGTGATTTTGTGCGTTCTGAGGCAGTGGGAGTGCTACTGCATGTGCAGCAATGCCTGGGGGTGTGCCCCGGGAAGCACCCACAGCTAGAAGCCAAAATGGGGTTTTTGTGCACTGTCGCCAGGCGTTAGCGTTAACGCCGGCGACAGCTCCCAGACTGAGTTCTGGTGTTGTTGTTGTGCCCACCTGTTGAGAGGACCTGGGGCCTATGTGCCCGACCTGTGAGGGTGTCCTGGTGGATGACTTAGCGGCCCGTAGAGCCGGCTATTTGAGAATACCTGGGCTGAGGGGACGCCATACCCGCTTTTCGTGTTGTACAACGAGAGCTGTGAACAACGGGCATTTGGCGAACCTGAAACCGCACCATTGCAGCACCTGATTAGTGAGTCGCGTACAGCATGTCGGGAAGTAATGGGAAAGAGTCTTCGGACTATGTGATGTTCACAATTAAAGCATCGGAGAGCCCGGGTATTCGGGCCACCGACTTTAGCCTCGGAGGGCAAAGCCATCAAGAGTGGATGGTGGTGGAAGGCGGAGTACACCAAAGAGTGCCTGAGAGCACGAGACGTGGAGGCCATTCCCACGTTTGTGATTGATGCATATGTATGAATTGTTGTGGGCCATGCCAGCCGCTTCATTCTGTTATATATATATATATATATGTTGTGATGCTCTTGCAGGGACGGGTAACTGCCACCCCCTCGAAGGGGTGGGGTCGTTATAATTTGGTCAGCCGTAGCTGACCGTTGCCCTGTTTTGCCACCGTTTTTGGTGGGCTTTTTGTACAGGTGTTGGACCGAGCGGGAACATAGCGGGTTGAAGCCCCTACGCTGTTGCGGCCCTTGAAGGCCTTTTTGATGTTCTCTTGTTTCATGTATGGCCGGCCTGCGCGCCGATGTTGGTAATTTGTAAGGCCGTTGTGCCTAAATTTTGTTGTATAAGACATTTCATTCCAAGTAATAGAAGTGGGCATACCCGGGTTCGGGTTTTGTGGATTATATATCTTGTCTCTCTCTTTTACTTCCGCATAGAATGCTCTGAGTTAGGTTCGTTGTTTAGAGTCATTCGATATTTCAATTAAGTGACGTTCCCGTTTATTTTGTAGTATATAGCGTGGGGCCCCGGCCGGACCCTCTATTATATGCTCCCGAATAGATGGGGGTGTTACAGCAGGAACTACAGGGGACTTCTTCTGCTGTCTGCTGTAGTAAGCTTCAACAAATCTTTTACTGTAGGGCTGATTAGCCTGAGGATTGTAGGGCTATTTAGCCTGAGCTTGTTGGGTTGTTTAGCCTGAGTTTGTAGGGCATTATTGCCTGAGCTGTAGGAGTAGGATTCCTCTGAGGTAGGACCTGGAAGGGGTCTGAGTTGTAGGATCTGTGAAGATCTGAGGTAGGGTTGTTTAGGCCTGAGATTGTAGGACCTGTTGTGGTCTAAGTTGTAGGATCAATGGCTGATCTGAGGTGGGGCTGTTGTGCCTGAGGTAGGGTTTGGGAAAACCTGAGAGATCCTAAGGGATCTGTGTTGTAAGCTCTTGGAGCTAAGATTGGAGGAGTTGGCCCTGTCTAACACACTGTTAGAAGGGTGAAGGGGGAAAGTGGACTACCCATAGACACACTGTCTTGGGGAACCACTATAAATGATTGTGTACTTTCTGTGTGGTTGATTACTTGTTTAGAATAATCTTAAACATCTAAATAAAACAAGTAAAAATCAAAAGAGACCTATTCACCCCCCCCCCCCCCCCCCCCCCCCCCCCCCCCTCTAGGTGATTTAGACTACAACCCTTATAAACTAACAAGTGGTATCAGAGGTAGGTTCGTCAAGAGGGACATAACTGTCTGACCAGATCCTATTAAGGAATAGTCAAATCACAATCCAATGGCTTCCTCTAGATTGAAGAAGGAAATGGGATCCATGAAGTTGCCCATATGCAGCAAAGAAAACTTTGGCATATGGAAGCAACGGATCAGACTGTTTATGGAAGCATCTGATCCAAGGATTTTCATTACTATTGAAAAAGGACCTTTCACCTTTCACACTGCCTCCACTATAAATCCAATAAGAAGAGTGGCCAAGGCATTCAAAGACTTGACCAAGGATGAACTTGAGTTGTTCACCATGGAAAAAAGAGCCCAGAACATCATAGTGAATGCTATTGATGATTCCACATTTCAAAACTTGGTACACTGCACTACTGCCAAGGAAATGTGGGACACTTTAGTAGTATATATGGAAGGGACGGCTGAAGTAAGGGATGATAGAAAGTCACTCCTTAACCAAGAATATGAAGCCTTCACGCAGCACAGCCAGGAGAGCATTTCCATGTGCTATAAGAGATTCTTTAGGATAGTGAATGAACTAAGAACCTATAAGAGAGTGTTCACCAACTATGAGCTGAATGATAAGTTCCTTAGATCTCTAACTAAGGATTGGGACACAAAAATCTGTGCAATCAGGGAAGTGGCCAAGCTTGGTGAGACCCCCACTCACACACTGTTTGGAAAGCTGCTCTCCTTTGAGATGCAGTTGTCTGTAAGAAAGAAAGAGGACACATCAACATGGGCTCAAGCAAGGGAGAATTCTGTTGCTCTCAAAGCTGACAGCTCCAAGAGAAGCAAGGGCAGGATGGTGTCTCCTCAAAGGAGAAGTGATGAATCAGAAACCAGCACCTCATATAGCTCTTCCTCTTATGAAACGTTTGGTGCCTTTTTAAGGCAATTCAAGAAGATGATGAAGAGGAGGCAATGGAAGAACAAACCCTCTTCCTCATATCACAAAAAGGAGGACAGCAAGGAGTCAAAGCATCACTCCAGGAATGACAGGTATGGCTCTAACTCTAAATTTAATTCCTCTAAAGTTGTCTGTTATTGCTGCAGCAAGTCAGGGCATGTCATTAATGACTTCCCAGTCAAGAGAAAAGAAAAGGATGAGAAGAAGGCTCATTAGCCAAGAGGCAAGAAAGGAGACAAATCCTTTCTAGGTAAGAAGGAAAAGAGCTTGAGTGAATCAGACTCCAGCTCATCAGAATCTGAAAAGGAAGAAGCCCTTATTGGGCTGGTTGCTGTTGAAGAATTTGCTGCAGAAGAAGATGATGATTACCCAGCTGCCAAGGTTGGAATCAGGGCCCCTCTATCACACTCAGATAGTGATATAGAGGAGGATGAAGAAGACAATGTTCAGATAGGCCTAATGGCCATCACTGATGATGAGGACAGCCACAACAATTCAGAACATGAGCAGGTTTTAATTCACTCCATATCCTCTTCTGATTATGAGACTGGTCCAGATTCTGAAGCACCTTCATCAATTGGTGGAAGTGGTTCAGAAGTTGAGGAAGATGTCAATCAATTGATTGACCAGTATGGTGTTCTTTTGGAAGATCTGAAGAAGAGCAAGAAGCTTGCCAAGAGGCAAGCCCAGGAAATTGCTTCCCTCAAAATGACTAAAACTGACTACACTGAACCTACCTCCCTGGTGGCTCAGATGAGTAGACAGATAAGCCATTTACAGGGGTTATCAATTGTGCAATTAAGCACTATTTCCCTGAAGAACAAGGTCATCAAGGACCTTGAGGAGAAGCTTGTGAAAAAGAAGAGCCTGGTGGCTCAATTCTCCAAGCCCAAATATGTGCTCCCTATTATTGACACCTTTTCCTCTCAAACCAATAGGAGAGGACTAGGATTCAATAAAATGGAAGTAGGAGAAGGGAGTGGAGAGAAGAGCAAGGGGAGGGCTAAGTCTCAAACCACCTTTCAAAAGGTGTTACTTCCTTCCAACAGGTATGACCATGAAAGCATTTATGGTCACTGGAAGAATGGGAGTTTCTATAGGAAGGAAAATACTCCTTCCTATAGTGGAAGAAAGGGCATGGGATTGAGTGTTATGAAGGCTCCCCATGAGGAAATTCAATTGGTCTAACCTGGACCGTTTATATTTGGTACTTCAGCCCCTCCAGTCAAGAATAAGGGTGCAAACTCTTTCAAATCTGCTTCAGCAAAGAGCAAAACTGATGTCAAATCTATTGTTCAGCCTTGTTGCTCAGTGTCAGATGCCATCAGATCTTGTATGGCTGCCAAGCCAAAGCAGGCTGATGACATCAGGTCAAAGAGCATCAAGACAGCACCTAGATTGACTTTCAGTCAAATCATTGCTGAGAGAAACAGGAAGAATGCAGATGTTTCTCCTCCTGAACATGTGCACAGTGCTGCACTTCCCTCAAGAAATGTTCAAAAGAGGAGATACAATATTCAAGAATGTTGGTGCTGTGGTAAAGTGGGACACTTTGCCATAGATTGTTGGTACAATCCCAATGTACCTAATGCAAAGAAGAGCCTTCATGCCAAGGGTGCAGCTAGAGTAAGGCCATTTCACCATGCTAACATGTTCCTAGGACCCAAATCTAATTGGGCTCCTAAGGATAACTAAACTTCTTGCAGGTTAGTCCAAGTACCAACCTCAACCAAACTTGGTACTTGGATAGTGGGTGCTAAAGGCACATGACAGGAAGGAGGCTGATCTCTTGGAGCAGCAAAAAGCAAACCAGTGTGGTCATACCCACAGCTGAGTCAGAGTACATTGCTGCAGGTAGTTGTTGTGCTCAATTTCTGTGGATCCAACATCAATTGGAGGATTACAACATAAAGGTTAGACAATCTCCCCTACCGTGTGACTCATCAAGTGCTATTTCTATTGCCAAAAATCCTGTCTCCCATAGCAGGACCAAGCACATAGAAATAAGGTACCATTTTATTAGAGAGCATGTAGAGTGTGAAGACATCAAACTTGAATATGTCCCCACAGACAATCAAGTAGATGATATCTTCACCAAGCCACTGGATGAGGCCAAGTTCAATTCTTTCAAAATTGAATTAGAAATGTTGAATTTAGAATGAGTTCATTTCCATTGTTAAAATGCTTATGTTCTCATATGTATAATTCTCACATTATGTACTGTTATGATAAACTGAAATCTGAATTGATCAACTTTACAGTAGGCATAGTCCTCATGATAGGGTAGATAATCTCCCTAAAATGTTAAATGTAGAACAGTATTATGGAGTATGATCCGCTGAATCAGAAAAATCTGAATCAGCTGAGCTTCAGGTTACCCTTAATCAGCTGGGAAAATTCTGGGTTCGACGAACTCTTTCCTGGGTTCGACGAACGTCGAGCTTGTGTTCGACGAACTCAACCCTGAGTTCGACGAACTCAACTGTATGATGAGTTCAGATGAACTAAGCCCTGAGTTCGACGAACTCCAGTCTGAGTTCGACGAACTCAGGCATAGAATGTAATTTTATTCACCCTTCAATCATAAGATCAGTAGATATGCTTCAAATGAGGGGGAGCTAGAAAGGGTTGTTCAAAATGAACAAGATCAACTATTAAATATAATAGTTCTCAAATTGAGGGGGAGCAAGTTCTTGCTCAGGTTGAGGGGGAGATGGCCAATGCTGCCTCCCAATCCTTAGAGGAAAAATAATTGAAGAAACCAGAAAGGGGGAGATGGCCAATGCTATGACCAAATCTGAGTTAGTCCTCTGATAAAGTTATCAGAGTTAGTTATTATGAATATGGCATATAATCTGAGTTAGAAAGGGGGAGATAACCTATGAGCTAGTCAAAGCTTAACATAATCTATCATGAGGTATCAAAGCATACTTAAACAATATTAATGCTTAAACAATGTTATTTTCTAGAAGCAATGATATCATGAATGCTAAATAGAGTATGTGTCATGATAGGTTTTTGTTAAGTATGTACCTTAGAATTGGGAATGTTCTGCCTTCTTCAAATAGGGGGAGATTGTTGGGAATATTGCCCTCAATGTTCCCTAGATTTGAAGAGGAATCACTCACAATGCTAAGGACATATTGTATTTGACACATTCTATTTTGTCTTAAGTATAACACAGGGAAATGATATTCCATACACTGGAATAGATTCAAACATGTGCTGTTTAATCAAGCTGAGAAGGCAGTTCGTCGAACTCAGAAGGGAGTTCGTCGAACACAGAGACAGATAAAAGCAAGCGCTGAGATTTGGCGTGTTCATCTAACTCAGAAGGCAGTTCGTCGAACGCATAGACAGATAGAAGCAAGCGCTGAGATTTGGCGTGTTCGTCGAACTCAGAAGGCAGTTCGTCGAACGCAGAGACAGATAGAAGCAAGCACTGAGATTTGGCGTGTTCGTCGAACTCAGAAGGCAGTTCGTCGAACGCAGAGACGAGTCAGAAGAAACAGCTGAGACTTGGCGTGTTCGTCGAACGCAGAACACAGTTCGTCGAACTCAGATTATGGCGAGTTCCTCGAACACAGAGTTGGGCAAGATCGTCGAACACAGAGTTGGGCAAGATCGTCGAACTCAGAGTATGGCGAGTTCGTCGAACGCAAATTGTGAGTTCTGCCCGTGGCGCAAGCTGCAGAATGTCTGTGTGGGGTCCACCAGTCTCTCCCATACTTCTCAGAAGGATGGCTGAGAGCCGTTGAAGATCAGGGTGTACAAAAGAAAGATTTATGGCACTTTTGAAGTAGCCGGAAGAGAATGAACATTTAACTATTCCATTGACGGCTGCCGCTCTCATCTTTCTCCTCCTGCTCACTGAACAAGAAGAAGAAAACTGACAGAGAAAGAAAGCTCCTCCATAAGAAGGAGCAAGGTGATCTTCCATCCTTCATCTGAAGAGGAAGATCAGTGAGTAGCTGACATCATCATCTCCAGCTACAAGGAAGCACCAGGTGTGCAGGAACTACAGGGGACTTCTTCTGCTGTCTGCTGTAGTAAGCTTCAACAAATCTTTTACTGTAGGGCTAATTAGCCTGAGGATTGTAGGGCTATTTAGCTTGAGCTTGTAGGGCTGTTTAGCCTAAGTTTGTAGGGCATTATTGCCTGAGCTGTAGGAGGAGGATTCCTCTGAGGTAGGACCTGGAAGGGGTCTGAGTTGTAGGATCTGTGAAGATCTGAGGTAGGGCTGTTTAGGCCTGAGATTGTAGGGCCTGTTGTGGTCTGAGTTGTAGGATCAGTGGATGATCTGAGGTAGGGCTGTTGTGCCTGAGGTAGGGTTTGGGAAAACCTGAGAGATCTTGAGGGATCTGTGTTGTAAGCTCTTGAAGCTCAGATTGGAGGAGTTGGCCTTATCTAACACACTGTTAGAAGGGTGAAGGGGGAAAGTGGACTACCCATAGACACACTGTCTTGGGGAACCACTATAAATGATTGTGTGCTTTCTGTGTGGTTGATTACTTGTTTAGAATAATCTTAAACATCTAAATAAAACAAGTAAAAATCAAAAGAGACCTATTCACCCCCCCCCCCCCCCCTCTAGGTGATTTAGACTACAACCCTTATAAACTAACAGATAGTACATTATTTCTTAGGAAACAAGGGGCAAGTGTCTCCTAGTCCAAATATATGTTGATGACATAATATTTGGGTCTACTGATGACAACCTCTGCAAAAGGTTTGCCAACCTTATGCAGGGGGAGTTTGAGATGAGCGGTATGGATTAGCTCAAGTACTTCTTAGGCCTCCAAGTAAAACAGTCTGAGGAAGGGATATTCATCTCTCAGACCAAGTACACTAGGGAGCTTATAAAGAAATTTGGGAGGGAATCTGCTTCCACCATGAAAACTTACATGGGGTCCAACATTTCCCTGGACAAGGATGAGAAGGGCAAAGTCTTTGATGAACCCATGTATAGGTATATTATTGGATCCCTATTGTATCTAACTGCTAGTAGACCAGACATTATGTATGCTACATGTGTTTGTGCTAGGTGCCAGGCATGTCCTAAGGAATCTCACTACTCAGCTGCAAAGAGGATCTTGAGATACCTTAAAGGTAACCTACATCTGGCCTTTGGTACCCTAAGAACAATGACTTTGAACTAACAGGATTTTCAAATGCAGATTTTGCAGGATGAAAAGAAGACAGGAAAAACACAAGTGAGACTTGTCAATTCCTTGGAAGGAGGTTGATATCTTGGAGCAGCAAAAAGCAGACAAGTGTGGCAATATCCACTGATGAGTCTGAATACATTGCTACAGGAAGTTGTTGTGCACAACTTTTGTGGATACAACATCAATTAGAGGACTACAACCTCAAGGTAAGTGAGTCTCCTCTTTATTGTGACTCATCCAGTGCTATCTCTATTGCTAAGAATCCCGTCTCTCGTAGCAGGACTAAACACATAGAGATAAGATATCATTTTATAAGATAACATGTTGAATGTAAAGATATATGCCTTGTGTCCCCACTAACAATCAAGTTGCTGATATTTTTACAAAACCATTGGATGAGGCAAAATTTAATGCTTTCAAGATTGATCTTGGAATGTTAAATTTTGAATAGTGTCAAATATTTCCTTCTTTCAATCATCTATGATATTATGCTTGATTATGTTATGATTCAAAAATGTTATCACATCAACTCTTAGTGACATGATTAGGTCATAACACATTCAGATCTCAATAGGATTAATGATTAGATGGTAAGGACAGCTAAAACAAAAATGACTGTCTCAGCTGAGCCGCTGAGAAAGCTGGAAAAAATCTCAGCTGAACCGCTGAGACTGCTAAACTGTCCCAGCGGTTGACAGTGCCCTGTCCCAGCGGTTTAGGTCACCGTCTCAGCAGTTCCGCTGAGACGGGTTGGTCTTATTACAGATTGTCTAAATGCAACCCCACTAGACCTAATTCTCCTTACAACTATAAGTTCACCTAACTCTAATTGTTAGGGCTAATCAAAACACTGATACAAGCCATATAAATAGACAATTATCAATGAATGAAAGCTACACAACCTTTCCCTCCTAGCCACCGAGACGAATCATACTCTCTTCTGTCCTAGCGCATTCTTCTATAGCAACAATGGCACCCAAGAGTTCAAAGGATCTTCTGGAGGGTTATGAGATAGTGAGAAATGGATTTACCCATGCTCCAGAAGATATAAAAGGAGTGATTCAACTCCTGGAAGCACAAGTCCTGGAGTACATTCTATCTGAACCCGCAGTCATTCTCAGAACTGAAGTTCTGGAATGGTTCACTAATGCCAAATTTTCCTCCTCCAAGTCCTCCTTGAAGTCCAAAATAGGAGGAGACAGAGTGAAAATCTCCTCAGTAAGAATTGAACAAGCATTCCACATACCCTCATGCAACAAGGATGAGGAGGAAGAAATTTCTGATAAGGACAAGAAGAAAGCTTTGAAATGGACTGACAAGGATCATTCTGACCAAGAGAACTTCCTGGGGAGAAGTCATATTTCAGAGACTTAAGGAATGTCTGCAAGCACCTAATATGGGTAGAATTCTATCCATATATCTAATATAGACCTATCCTGAGAAGTTTAAGGGATTAAAAGGATCCAATATCCATTACCTGAAAAGGATGGATATAAAGACATTAGATAGGTTCTCTAGGGTGCTCCCCATGAGCCAGCCCACTGATGTAAAGGAGAAAGGGAAAAAGAAAGCTAAATCAGCAAAGAAGCCAACATTGGTCATGACAAGCTCTGAGTCAGACCACTCAGATAAGAATGAAGATTCTGGTGTTGATATTGGATCACCCAGCATTCCTGACAAGGATGCTCAACTAGATGACATGCCTACTGACCCTGTACATCCACAGGATTTGGAAATAGATAGCTCACCTGGTAATTCATTCTTAAACTCAACATTACGATTAATGTTATCTAATCATAACAATCTACTAGTTAATCTCTAATAACTCTTAAATAATATGGACCACAACTCCTCAAGTCCACATGGATGCCCCATCTGATGGGGAGCATCAACAAGAACCATCTTCCATGGATGTTACAAGTGACAAACATGAGGGTGAAGGAGACAAAACTGATAAGGACAAAATACCTTCTCCTAAGGACCTACAAAGTAAGATTGATACAATCATACTAGATCTTGAAAGAAGAATTTCACTTAACATTGATGACTCCCCTGCTCTCTGGGATTTACCATCACAAGGAAAATCTGATGCCCCATCTGAGGGGGAGAAGCTGACAAAGCCATCACCTGGTAAAGATGATGTCCTTGGTAAGAATTACTAACCCATCTTTACTACTGCTAAGCCACTAGATCTAACTCCACATACTTGTCCCAGCTTTCCTGGAATCATCTGATCAAGATGCTCTATCTGAGGGGGAGGAACCAGATAATGTTGATGCTGATATTGACGATGAACAAAGGGACAACATACATCCAGATCATGTGATGCCTGCAGCCGAAGTGCAATTAATACCTCAAATGGTCCCTCCTCCAAGTCCAAAAAGGCTCCCAGACCCAATTATTACTGATCAGCAAGCCTCAACCTCTACTTCCTCACAGTCCAATCAGAGCATTCTAAATGCTATTCAGATTATGTTAGAGACTCATATAACATCTATGAAAGACTATGTAGACCAGTCAACTTCCACAGTTAAAGCACACATTGATCAGTCCATCCTCAAAGTAAAATCTGAAGTTATGGCTGAGGTCAAGGAAATCAAGGAAGAGACTGCTATTCTAAACAAACAAATGACCAAATGGTTTAATCTTGCAGAGAAATCAGTGGTCTCTCAAAATACTATTCTCAGATCAATGGACAACCACCTCAAACTCTCTGAACAGGATATGTCCTATGTCAAGAATTATGTCAGCAAGACAGATGAGGTGATTGAAAAATCCTCAATCATATCCAAGAATATGTATACTCCACTGCTCTGCAATTGAATGGTGAGGTTGACAGGAACAAGTATAAGCTCAAGGATGATATTGAGAGGAACAAGGATGAACTAAAAAGCTAATATGGAAAATATCTTCCAAACAATCTCTGGCACAATAAATGCTGCTCAGCAGGAGATAAGTCAAAGAATATATGAAGAAGCCAGAAAGGGGGAGGATAACAATGCTATAACAAATTCTGAGCTATCCCTCAAGGTCCTGCAAGGAACTAGGTTAGCTTTGAACCTTCCTCTCCTAGACAAAAATAGGGAAGAAGATTGGAACTTCCTAAAATAGGAGCAGATTGCACAAAATGTCAGACTAGCAAAAAGAAGAGAAAGAGAGCATATAATTCTAGTGGAAGAATTTATGGCAAAACAAAGGGATGAGCAGTCTAAGGATCCAGACTTTGAGTATTGGAGTGAAGACTCCAAAAGTATAATATTAAATGTCTGGCTAAGCCATGGTCAAATCTGAAAGACATTGATAAGGTCAATCCATTTGAGGAGTGGATAAAGCACTTAGAAAGAAAACCAAAAGAGATAGGATATTCAAAGCCAATCTGGTAAGGAAGGACAACCCAAGAAGGATGCATTCAAAGTATATTCCTAAGCCATTCCTATATTTCAGGAGACAAGAAAATAGGAGAAAAATAGCAGAAATAGAGGCAGCTAATGTTGAACAAGACACTGCCACAAATCTTCCTGAGAACATGAAGGTGGCTGCTAAAGCTAAGGAGATTCCAGCATAGAAAGATGGAGTGGTTGCAGAAAATGGGGGTATTGATGCAAACCAAGAGGCTTCAGCTAAAGGCAAAGAAGTTGCTGTTGACATAGCTGAATGTTCAACTTCCTCTAAGAAGAGAAAATTTTAAATGAATGTATTTAAGTGTTATGAATTTCTAAATGAATATTGAACAATGTATCATTACTTAATATGAAGTGCAAATGAATGATTTGGTGAAATGATTACTTTATGTTATAAGCTAATCTGAGCCATAGCTTAAATTTTACTCTGTGTCACTGTTTAAACTTATCTGTGATGCATTGGCATGATTATCTGATCATATTATTGGGTTGAAAACCACTATTGGTACAATGGCTCTCATGAATATTATCTGTTATGATATTATCTTTAATGCCATAAAAATGTTTACATGTGTATGTTATGATGAATGTCATGTAGTGAAATTACATGATAAATAATTATTTTGATATGTACCTTAGCATTGAGGGTGTTCTGCCTTCTTCAAATATGGAGAGATTGTTGGAAATATTACCCACAATGTTCCCTTGATTTGAAGAAGCATCACACTCAATGCTAAGTACAAGTTGTATTTGATAAACTTTATCATCTCATGACTATGCAGGGTTAGCTTATTCCAAGATGGAAAGAAAGTTCAGTGGTTTACTGCCAAAAACGTTGAGACAAGTTCTCTGTCTCAGCTGAACCGCTGAGACAAGGCCATGAGCCACTGAGAAGGTGTCTGGGCTAGCTGAGCTGCAGATAGAGGAAAACCGCTGAGACAACTATCTGTATCAGCGGATCCACTGGGACGGGATAGAAGTAGTCGTTGAGACTGGAAGCTATCTCAGCCTAACCACTAAGACAGATTCAAATGTTCTAGTGGGTTTGCTTTTGGCGTAACACGCTGTAAAGCAAGATAGGATGTTCCAATCACCTCCATACTGTGTCAAGTGGACATCTGATAGTCGTTGAAGACTGGAGGAGTATAAAAGAATCATGTAGGGCTTTGTAAAAGCTCTCTCACTCACTGAAGAAGAAAACTAACTACTGTTCCATTGACGGCAGCCAAGAAAGCTTTCTCTTCCTGCTTCCTGAAGCTGCAAGGAGGGAAAAGAATGTTCCTCTTGACTAACTCAAGATAGAACAAGTTGATCCCCATTCATTCTCTGAAGAAAAGGATCAGAAGAATCAGAGTTGAGGCCATTGGACTCATCCCTGTTTCAAGACAGCTACAGCATTTGCTCAGCAACAGAAGACCAAGGCTTGATTTCTATTCTAGCTTTTATTGTAATCATCTCTTATTATCCTCTGTAGGAACATTATTTGTTCTAAGATTGTAAGGAATTTTGCCTTAGGGGAGTAGTGATGTTCGTGTCTGAGTGTATAGATAAAGGTTCAGCTTGAGTGTAGGATCTCAGTGGAAATCTGAGGTAGGACTTCATGATAGGTCTGAGATTGTAGGGCAGCTGTGTCGGAGATAGGGTTGTTGAGCCTGAGGTAGGGTTTGGGAAAACTTGAGAGATCCTGAGGGATCTGTGTTGTAAGCTCAAGGAGCTGAGTTTGGAGGTGTTGGCCTTGTCTAACTCATTGTTAGAAAGGTGAAGGGGAAAGAGGATTACTCAAGACACCCTGTCTTGAGGAACCTCTATAAATGCTTGAGTGTTTTTTGTGTGCTTGTTTTTACTAATACTAATTCAGAAAACAGCTAGGCTAAAGCACAAAATAAAAGAAACCTATTCACCCCCCCCCCCCCCCCCTCTAGGTAATTAAGACTACATCCTTTATAAACTATCACACACAAAATCAGCGGCATCCCCTGGTTTACCCAGGTCTCGCCCAGACATTCAGCGGCACCCCCCGGTTTACCCGGGTCTCGCCCACACAAAATTAGCGGCATCCCCCAGTTTACCCGGGTCTTGCCCAGACATTCAGCGGTACTCCCCGGTTTACCCGGGTCTCGCCCACACAAAATCAGCGGCATCCCCTAGTTTACCCGGGTCTCGCCCAGACATTCAGCGGCACCCCCCCCCCCCCCCCGGGTTTACCCGGGTCTCGCACACACATAATCAGCAGCATCACCCCGGTTTAGCCGGGTCTCGCCCAGACATTCAGCGGCGCCCCCCCCCCCCCCCCCCCCCCCCCCCCCCCCCGGTTTACCCGGAACTTGCCCAATCATTCAGCAGCATCCCCCGGTTTACCCAGGCCTCGCTCAGACATTTAACGTCACCCTCCGGTTTACCTGCATCTCGCCCAAACATTTAGCGGCATCCCCCAGTTCACCCGGGTCTCATCCGAGCATTGAGCGACGTCTCCCGGTACGCCTGGGTCTCATCCCTAAAACAAAACACCCTCCAAGATGGTGTGCACAACCTCCTCCAATGAGTTCAAATGGTTCATCAATCGCCCCAGGAGTTAAACATGAACTGCGCAAGCGTAAATGCGGCAAGAAAAACAGGCCACCAACAACCACGCGCAAAAAATGTGCGCCCGCCAAACGAGCGTACGCACGCAGCACGTGCACACGGTGCACAACGAGTGTGCGCACGATGCACTACACGCGCGCCCATCCTCGGGCCCACGCACCTCTCGAGAAGGCATAGAACGTGTAACATCCCGACTTTTATTGGGCCACTAAGTCCCTATATGACCCAATAAAAGTGACCTGATCACCAGTAGGGTACCCTAGAAGCTATTCAGTGACCTAGTTAGTATATTGATCATACGTACGCCGAATTGACTTTCGTCAGTTACATTATACTCATATAGTTGATATAAGTGCAACGGAACTCATTTTGTTTCGATCTGAGGTCATCTGGAAAATATGATCGTTATGAGTCCATATACACCTGTGATAATTATTTGAGAATTTTCAGAAGTCATTATGACAATTTAATGATTTAATCAAGATAGGTCTTTTACTTGTAAATATTCCAGGGGGAGATTTTCATGACCCACATTGCTGAAATTTTTATATGATGTGTATTAGAGTATGGCACAGCCTAGGAAACATAATCAAATTTTATTATGCATTCCTATCATTTTTAAAGATTTAAATGAGGTAGAAATTTATGGTTTAATAATATCAGCGACTTTTAACTTTGTTATAAAAATCTGAGAAAATCTCTAGATAACAGTGAATCTCTTCATTACCCACTGGAAAAGTTTGGTGATTTATTGAAAGGTTGTCTATTTTTGAGAAATTACTTTGCGGTCTCTTCTTTATTTTAAATATTCCAGAGAGCTCCTACTTGGTGAAATGAGTCTTATAAAATTATAGAAGCCTCCTTGTTTTAGTATAAACCCTCATTCAAAATTTGCCAATTTTTGTATTAGCAAAAGTATTTTTGGTATTTTAATATAAGGGTTTATTCGAGGCGAATGATTTATCGGAGGCCAAAACAAGCTTAAAATGATTTGAGAAAATTTTGGGTATTCTGTTAGGACAAACTCTCTTTGGTATTTGTTAAACAAAGGAGGTTTAAATAGGAAGAATTAATAGCGGTCGTAATACAAGAGCGTAATTCGCCCCAGTGCAAGCAATTGAGGTTAAAAGATCTCATGTTAGGCCTCTTGCGGAGAATCAAATTCTCGTTAATTAAATAGAGTGATTAGAACCAGAGGACTTGAAATCATAATGAAGCTCCTACATATCAACGCAAAATCTGATAAATTGTTGTAACATGTGTAACTAAAGTGACTATCAGATTCAAATAAACCGGCGGACCCCAACACGATAAAATACTAAGAACTCACCGCAGAAATGTGATGTTGCCTCCTTGGAACGGAGAATATTCCTATGAACGGAGTTGCCTCCTTGGAACGAAGAAGCCTCCTATGAACGGACTTGCCTCCTTGGAACGGAGAAGCCTCCTAGGAACGGAGAGAACTGAACTTGCCTCCTGTGATGGAGATGGAACTGAAGGACTACTAACTTTGTTATTTCTTTCTTATTATTTCGCACTTTCCTTCAGTATTTCTTTTACTCCAGTTCAGTACTTGTCCAATTCCTTTCAGCACTTTATTCCAGCATTTTAGTTCAGCATTTACTTACTGAATTTTATTCCAGTACTTTATTTCAGTACTTCAATTTTGCAATTTATTTAACAACATTCTCTTACCGCACTTATTTATTGCAATTTACTCTTTCTGCATCTTTAAGCTCAGGTCCTGCTCTAATGAGCGTTTGGCTTTCTATTGGTGTGTTAGTTGGGGATAATCATGAGTCGAGATAATCCTCACGAGTTAGCCCCAAATAATGTACTCACGCGCTCGTCACTCTCCTTGTCTAAAGTTAAGCTGCGCGTTGATATTGTGCGCTTGTCTGCCCAAATAGTTTCATGTCGAGTAAGGCAAGCCACCGCGGACCTAAGAGTGCCTATTATCTTATTTATAAAAAACTTGTATTGTAAATTGCATGGGGAAAAGTGGCGGGTCAGTCATGCTCGCAGACCGTACGTACCGGTGCGGGAAGCTTGACAACTCTAGGCGACAGGGAGACGTGCACCCCCGGAAGCTCGGCTGTGTTTTCTATGCCCCGCTGGGTCCCTCTGCTGGTTGGCCAAATTCACTTATTACTGGACGTCTCCTAAGTCCAAGAGTATACGGGGTTGTACGTTGGGGCCTAGATAATGTAGTATGTCCACCCCCAGAAGTGGTAGGACTGGCCACTGTCACCGACGGACACATCGGTGAGGCCCGCGGGGTTTTCTACCTTGCTGGAAGAGAAGCGGTCAAAACTATATTGACATAGGGTGTGTGCGCAGGTTATGAACACCTGCGGTGTGAAAGCAGGTTATGAACACCTGCGGTGTGAGCGCAGGTTATGAACACCTGTGGTGTGAATGCGGGTTATGAACACCTGCGGTATGGTTGTAGGTTATGAACCCTAAGTGATTGTGTAATGCTAGTTGAGTTATTTGTGGAATAACTGATGTTTAGACTACAGCTTCCAGTTATATATTGTTGCGTTTGTTCAGCCTAATGCTTCTAGCTTTATTTCTTGAAAATGCAATTATATAAATATGTGGCTAACTCTCTTTTGCTTCGGCTATTGTTAATAGTTTGAGGCTCACTCTCGTCCCCAAGTTTAGGGAACTTGGGGAGGAGGTGTGAATCCACTTAGTCTGTGACTAACAGTTATTCAATAACCATTCACAGGAGATGGAGCAGCGCGAAGTTCAACGTGAGAGCATACCTACCTCATAGCCCGCACGAGCAGACACAATAGTCTCGTCTCCGGTCCTTAGAGATGTGGGCTCTTAGCTTGAAAAAAGTAGAGAGAGTTTTGTAGTTTTCTTTAGCCCAATGGGCCGCATGTATAAACTTATGGATACGACCTTTGTTATATATATATTGGTTTCTGAATTACTTCTGATGTGATCTGATGTGATGTGATGAGTTTCCATAGCCTGACAAGGCGATCATCCTATGCTTGGAGAGTGAGTTGTTGCCACTCAGAAAGCATAGGGTGGCCGTCTTGGGCGGTAAGGCCCGTCTCCGACCCGACCCGATTGTGGTTAGGGGAGGGGGTCTTACAGAACGCACATGTTCCCTCCGCGCGCAGCACGCTCACCGACACGTGCCCCGCACATGCGTCCTTTGCAACCCTTGCGCAATGCCTCGACCATCTTCAACACCGTCCGCCATCCCGAGGATAAAAGAAGAAAGCTCTCGGGACCCTCTTATACCGATACTCGAACCCGAAAGCTTTGGGGGCAAATGATGGGATTAAGCCCACTAATTAGGGGGTCACCGCGTATAGAAGGTCGACAACCAAGGTAACCCGATATTCATGGAATTGTCCCCGCAAGGAAACACCATATTTGGTGAATCCTCCCCGCAAGGAAAGTTCTCCCCGCACACATGATCGGCGCACCAGATCGCACGCGCGGGCCGCAATCCCCGCGCGGCCCCTCACGCTCGCGGCTGGCCGTGCAAGGGCCGGTCTCCCGGGGCGCGGGCGCCCAAGGCCACGCCGGCCTTGGGCGCGACCGCCAAAGGTCGCACCGGTCTTGGGCACGGCCGCGCCAACCGTCTTCCTCCTTCCAGTTGTGCGCTGTCTCCTCCTTCCGACCGCGTCCGTTTAGAGTTTGGGGGTTGTAACATCCCAATTCGGCCATCTAGACCCCCTTTGTGTTATTTGACACACTAGGGTCCCGCGGGCTTGGTAGGAACCCAAATAATAGGTTAATTCCCTATTGGGTGTTGTTGACTCAATAAGTCACTCGATTCACCCACCGGGTCTTTGAGCACTTTTCGACTTAAACAAATATTAGACCTTCATGTGTGTGTAAGCCGACTCATTAGGCCTCAGTAAGCCCAATGAACGCATGAATAGTTCACTAAAACTCTAAGCAAGTCAAATTTACCTACTACGACACATACTTATAGCACCGATCAACCTAATTGTGTAAACATCAAATTGCTATAATTAGGCTAACCGCACACCAAGTTGTCGGACGCGATCGACTCATCGACGTGAGATGCCCTTGAGCCGCCAATAAATGTGAGTGGCCTAACGATGCCACATGAATAGAGGAATGACCTCTTAAAATTATTTCAATAACTTATTTATTTAAATAATTTGTAAAATAGATAAATAAAAGAAAAAATAAAATAAAAATAGCAATTCTCCTCCGAAAAATCCAAAATTTTTACCATGACATCCTAAAAATAGGAAGATGGAATTAATGAATTAAAATATATTATTTAATTTAAATTAAATTTATTTTATTTTAATCAATTTAAATACACTAATAAATTAAAATAAAATATCAAAATACACCCCGAAATATAAATACTTTGTAAAATTAATTTATGACACCATGAGTCTATGATAAAAATTTGAATTTGAATTGATTGATACTTAATTAGTCTATGATAACGACATTGAGAAGACTACATTCTGTTCTCTTTATGGGCAATACGAGTTCACGGTGATGTCATTCAGGCTCACCAATGTCCCAACAGCATTCATGTTCATGATGAATCAAGTGTTCGAGCCATTCCTCGATCAGTTTGTCATTGTATTTATCGATGTCATCTTGGTATATTCGGCTTCTGAAGAGTTGCATGTCACACACCTGGAGAAGGTGGTCCAAAAACTTCGAGAGCACCATATGTATGCAAAATTCTCAAAGTGTAAGTTTTCTCTAAAGGAGGTTGGTTTTTTGGGCCATGTTATCAGTGCACATGACATAGCAGTGGACCCAGCAAAGATACAGGCCATCAGGGATTGGCCACATCTTCACTCTACGGCAAATGTGAGGAGTTTTCTCGGGTTTGCGGGATATTATCGCTATTTCGTGGAGGGGGCTCTCTAAAATAGCACTACCATTGACATCATTGACAAAGAAGGATGCTCCATTCATATGGACACTGCAATGTGAAGAGGCCTTCCAAGAGTTGAAGGGAAGGCTTACCACACACTACAACAAATCGGTATACGGTGACATTTTTTATGCCTTTAGTGACGATTTTTAAGCGTCGCGATAGTTTTCGTGACGTTTATAAAAACGTCACAAAATCGTCGTGATTGCATCCGTCGTCGTAGATCTTTGCGACGCTTTCACAAAAAAATGTCACGGATGATAGTTAGTCTATCGTGACGCTTTTCTAGAAACGTCATAATTGACAGTTGCTCTACCGTGACACTTTTTCAAAAAATGTCATAATTGACAGTTGCTCTATCGTGACATTTTTCTAAAAATGACATTATTAACAGTTGCTCTACCGTGACACTTTTCCAGAGAACATCATGATAGATAATTGATCTATCGTGACACTTTCTAAAAAAACGTCGGGGAAAATATTAACACCACCATACTATTTTTTACGAAATGTCACTGTAATTAAAGCTCTGCAACAACGCTATTAAAAATTTGATGTAACCTATTGTATTTTAAGAAAGAAATTTAAAATAAATAGAAATTTATCATAATCTAAGCTCTAAAAAAATAATTGTGCATCTAAAATCTTAATTAAAAATATAATATTATTTTTTATAAAAATAATTTGAAATATTTTTGAGAGTGATATTAAGATATGTTGAGTAATTTTCTGCAACTTATTGTCCAAGTAATATATCTCTAATTATAGCAAAAAGGAATGAAAAAATAATTAAAATACTCACATAATACATCATCATTAAGATTGAAGAGTATATACTTGCAAAAGATCACATTAATGATAAACAAAACTTGTTTCAAGTAATGTAAGCTTGCAAAAAACATATAATCATTCAATATATACATTGTTTTCAATACAAAAAAATCATGAAACAAAACAAGCACCATACAACTTCAAGATTTTCTTCTTTAACCATTGACTTCATTGGCATTGTATTGAAACATGCATGATGAGCATTCATCTTCGTTCATATACAATCTACCACATCATCTTCTCAAACATCAAACATAATTGATCAATTGTCTGCATAGCAAACAAAATTGAAACACAGGTTGAATATTCATTCTAAAAGCATCTAAGATTAAAATAAATAACTTGGAAAAGTACCATAACGTATAATGTGGAGAATAAAAAAATAAAGAGGCCACATGTATCCACATGAACGAATAAAAATAAGACATAAATCAAGCAATCCAATATTGACAACAAACTCAAAATAAAATGAGCAGGCGGGGTACTAAAAATTTTAAACTTTCCACAATATAATGTAATGAGCAGGTGCATATAATTAATGTTGTCATTACAAACTGTATAAGATGCTTTTAATTACAAACTGCAAGCAGCAACTTTACATCTTTTGCATAACTGCAGGCAGCAGTTTGCCCCAAACTGCAGGCAGCAGTTTGCCCCAAACTGCAGGCACCAGTTTGCCCCTCCATCAAACATGTTTGAAGCTGAAACCATGATTGAAGGCAAGGATCCTTTTGTTTTGATAATTGATCATTACTGTTCCTAATGAATTAATCATTATTGTCAGCAAAATCACATCAAAATGGAGATAATAAGATAATCAACAAAGAATGCTAATATCCAGCCCAAATTCAAAGAAAAACAACAATCAACATATCTATAAGCATGTAGGAGCATGTGAAAAGCCCTCGTAAAAGAAAAAATAGACTATCTATATCATTAAGCACGAAAATTGCAACAATATAAAGTAATCTAGTACTCCATCTTCAACAAGAACAATAACAATGTAACTCATTGGCATACTGTCCATTAAAAATCAAAACCTCAATTAATGATAATACAGTTAGAAAAACCATCGAAAAGACTACATATTTAAGCGCACAACACAATTACACAAATTTAATTTTAGGCAAAGTAATTAAATCAGAATTCAAGAACGCATTACCTCAACTTCCCCATACATCCAGCTAGACGAAGGCCAATTGCCCTAGTCCATCCACACTTGAGAAAGAGTAAAGCACTGAAACCCTTGTAAAAGAAGACAACAATGTCAGCATCAACTTGCAAACAATTAAATAAAGATAATTTCAGGTACTATATTTACCAGATATTGTTGACTACCAGCTAAACTGCTAAAGTGATGTCATGATAATTATCAAGAGATCCAAGACAAATTTGAAACTAGTTATGCAAGCGCTACTCATCCAGAAGCACAGGATATGTCAACACCTGGACCAGGTAAAACAACCAAATTAATTCTAAAGAAAGAAATTTAATATAAGTAAATGAAGTGCAGAACATTGTAAGTCTAAGTAAATGAAGTTACATTTCAGGGTTGAGTGTAAAACCCCTAATTTCATATATCTATGTAAATCAAAGTGCAGAACGTTCTACATATATTTCTATTATTTAAAAAAATGTAGGCAAAAGTAAATCAAAGTGCATAACATTGTACAGATATTTCTATTATTTAAAAAAATTTAGGTAACTTTTCATATAGCAAAATAATTTCAGATTTAAGGAACATAAGATTGTTAATACCTTGACTCCCTATTTATGTTCAGATCTTGCGTTCTGTAACAAATGGTGAAGCACGACTTTAAGAATGAAAATATAAATGGGGAGAAATAGGGAGAATGAAAACACTAATAGCAACGGAATAGCAAGAAGAATGACCAAACCTGCAGCTGAAATGGTGGGAAGAATGGTGAGAATCTGTAGGGGAAATGGGGAGAAAATACCTGAAACCTGCAGTTTCTACTGTCGAAGATTAATGAGGTGGAAGGATTCTGAGTAGGCGTATTACCGAAGATTAATGATGCAAAAGGGAGCAACTGAAGGAAATGAGGAGGATTTGTAGAAACATGTAGCATAGATGGGGAGGAAATGGCCCTAAGCTTCAGCCGAGAGGGTGAGAAGAATGTCGCCTGCAGTCACTGTGCATCCTATTTAGAACGTTGTCAGCGGTGGGGAGAAGAAGATTGTGATTCCTGCGCCATTTCTCTTGCTACCTGCCATTTGTGAGTGTTGAGGATAGTGGTTTTAGGTGAGATGCAAGGCTGAGGAGTACCATTGAGCGCAGCCATGGTGCGATGCTGCAGTGGCTTAGGGCTGCGACGACAGCAACGCAGAGGTGGAGCCGCATCCCGAACCTGCAATGTCGTTAGGATCGCCCCACACTGTCACTAAAGCACAACCATGGCTTGTCTGCACAATGTGTTCCTAGTAGCAAGAACCAAGCAAGCAAATTCATAAACAAGCTGAAGTTTAGAAACCTTACTTTCGCCACAAATCATCAAATAAAATCGCTTAAAATTGCGTCAAACTATAATCAGAACAGGGTAGGAGGGTCAAATCTGCCATTAAAAGCAAATCCAGATTAGTTTTCCATTCCTTCAACAAAAATGAGAAGAAATATATATTACCTAGCTTAATGCACGAATAATTTCTCGGAATACACTTGATTAGCGATGAAATGAACCCGTGTAAAATCTCAACACAAACACCTAAAATATAATAATGATTGGCGTTAGAAATGGACTGCACAAACACATCAACTTTAAATTTGCATTTGCACAAGCAACATTTGGACTGAAAGCTGGAAAAACAAAAGAATCACAAAAAAGAGAAACTTTCCATTCTTTGTATTGCAGTATTTATAAAGAGAAATAAAAAAAAATACAGCCCTAGCAAGGGATTTGTTGCACTTCCTTTGGTTGCATGAAATTAGTTGACATGCTTTATAAATGAAGGAATTTGTTAAATCTACTGTTTGGAATTATGTGGTTAGACATTAATATTGAAATAAAATCAGTAATTTTTCTAAAGTGGTGATTATATAATTCACCCACAACATTTATGAAAAAAGATATCCCTATTTTCAAAAATTGATTTCTATTAGCAAGCAAGCATATGAGTCCTAAGTAGATTTCGGTATCAAGAAAAGTAGAAATCCACTTTTTATAGGAAGAAATCGAAACAAAAACCGAAAACGAAATTTCACCAGGGATCCGGTGATGGAATGGAAGCGAGGCAGCAAATCGGCGATGGATTTCAAGCAAGGAACCCAGAATCCTATTCTCATACTCGCATGGGCGATGCCCTAGCAAGGGACGGGAGAGTTTTAATAGGAAGAAGAAATTAAAAATCGAAACAAAAACTGAGAACGAAAATCGAGAACAAAAACTGAGTTATTATTATTCTTGTGTCCTTTAATGCATATAGTGGGAAATATCTAAAACTGAGTTACATAGATAGAACTAAATGGATACCTGTAAAAGCTTTGAACTAAATTGGATTAAGCAACCAATTGAAATTGGATATTGCATACTACATGCGCTTCATTAAAAAAAACCATAAAGCTACCGTCAACGTTTTTATTGTGACGTTTTTATATACACTAGGATATTGCTGTAAAAGCGACGTTTTATCCTAGCGACGTTTTTTTTAATAAAAGCTACCGTCGACGTTTTTACAGCTTAATCGTTTTTATATACACTAGCATCTCGACGATACCCTCTCGACGATATTATCTCGTCGAAGCAGCGAAGCTTCCCGTCGATAAAGCTACCGTCAACGATAACGCTAACGCACGACACTAGCTCTCGACGACAACTACTCGACGACAACTACTCGACGACAACTACTCGACGAACCTTCTCGACGCACCTGCTCAACGAATCTTCTCGACGCACCTGCTACCGCCAACGGTAGCACCTACCGCTTGGCTCTAGCAATAGGGCGTCCGCTTTCATAGCATTGTGAAAATTGGGGTGTTAAAGGTTCAACTCCGGTTCAACCCCGGTTCAACCCCGGTTCAACCCCGGTTCAACCCCAGTTCAACCCCGGTTCAACCCCGGTTCAACCCTAATTCAACCCCGGTTCAACCTTGAGCCCTCATTTGAAGACACCTTACATTCAGCGCCAGAGAGAGCTCCTGAGTCTTCCCTCGAAGATTTCTCAGAGATCTCCTTCGATGTTTGAAGATTCCTTCAAAGATCCTCTTTGGCATTCAAAGATCTCCTTCGGCCTACGAAGATCTCCTTTGGCATTCGAAGATCCCCTTTGGTGCTCGAAGACCTCTTTGAAGACAGCTTGAAGATCTCCTTCGGTCCTTGAAGGTCCCTTCGAAGACAACTTGGATATCTCCTTCGACATCCGTGCTTCGAGTCCAGAGCCTCCGTTGCAACGTTCACTCTTCCAAGACTGGTCTCGAGTGCGCTCTGCTTCAAGCAACTCCAGTGATCCTGAAAACTCATCATAACGAGCGGTGACATGTCACCCTCGAAAAATAGTTACTTGTAACACTCTGAAAGCTAATGGATTTGGCCGGCACCGTACCGGCCACGTGATTTTTTTTCCTTTCCGGGTTTTTCCACATAAAACATCTTGTTGTTCTGCTGTTGGTTCTCTTTTAACTGTTTGAGCGCTTAGCTCATTCTCGAGCTAAGACAATTCGTTTAATCCAGACCGGGAGAGCGCTAATTAAGCGGCCCACAACAGTAATGTTGCGGCCAACTCGAGGCTCCTGCAAACCGGTCTAGATTGCACCGTCTTAACCCGGGAGCGATAGAGCGCGCAAACAGTCACAGAAAAAGGGGAAAGCTGATCGGGTAATTTTGTTAATGTGGAAAACCTCGGAAAGAGGTGAAAAATCATGCAGTCGGAGTAGTGCCGACCAAACTTCATTATTCTTGGTTGCTTTACAATGCTTCTGAGAGAAGTCGAGGGCGACATACCGCCCTTCGTTACAATTGTTGGGGGAGAGAAGAGATGTGCTCGGAGGGTGACAGGCCACCGCTCGCGGAGCTAAGTATTTCTTTCAGCGCAGAGGAGGGCGAGGCGCTCTGTGCGCTCTGGAATTGCCAGTTGTAGCTTGATGGCTTGGACAGCGTAGCTCGATGGCTTGTGCAGTGCGTTCTGCACGTCTTGGTGTCATGGCGCGTGCATAGGGGCGCTCGGCTCTCAAGGCTAATCAAAAAATTTGAGTAGGGTGAGAGGATAAATTTCATCACCTCTAATCAAAAATCTCTTCTCTGACCAAGTTTCCCCTACCTTAGCCAATAAATTTGAAACTATATATAAATTAAAAAATTTGGGAGAGCATAATTAGTAGGTTTTATTCATTCTTAAAAATTTCTTTTAAAGTTAAAGTTTTTATAATCTATTCTAATCATCGTGCTAGTGATTGCAAATATTTGTTCGCTGTTTAGCTAACTTTAGAAGTCTTGCGGCTAAAACTTTTTCGCTTTTTTTAAATCACTATCATATTATAAGACTTACCTCTTTAAATCTCCTAAATTTATTTCAATCTTACTTTTGATTAAATAAAATTTTAGTAATTTAGAAATTTTATTAATGTCTTATGGGTATCTTTTACTTTTGCTCTGGAATAGCAAAAGCTTAAGTATGAGGCTATTTGATGAATAGTAATTAATACGTATTTTTCTATATAGTTTTTTGTATTGTTTTATTTAAAATTGTGAATTTTATATGTAAATTAATGAATAAATTGTTTGTTTTTATATATTTTCTTTTTTAACTTAATTTTATTTCTATTTAGTATTTTTTCTTTTTTTTTTTGTTAGGTCACGCCCTAGGCCACGCCCGTGACCAAGGGCGTGTCAACTTAAGTGTCAATTTCCAGCTCTCAGCCTCTTTAGGTGAAGAATCTCGACGAATTGATCAAGTCACGCCCTCGGTCACGCCCGTGACCGAGGCCGTGTAGCCAGTCTCGCCCGTGTACTCCTGGTCAAGACGACATGCCTCACCTTCAAGTCGATCGTCCTGACGTCTCGACGGATCCAAAGTCACGCCCTCGGTCACGCCCGTGACCGAGGCCGTGTAGCCCGTGTCCAGCCGAACTTCCAGAAGGTCAGCTGGTCTGGCTTCTCCAACACACTCCAGGTCACGCCCCCGGTCACGGGCGTGCTCAGCCACCTCAGCGGTCAAACCTTCCATAACCACCCAGAACGCTAATTGTCCCGGCTTCTTCAACACATTGCTGGTCAAGCCCTCGGTCACGACCGTGACCGAGGGCGTGTAAATCCAAATTTTGCCTATAAATAGAGTCTGACCCCCCTCAGTAATTCCTCCTCTTCGATTGCCATTTTTTGGGTGATCTTCTACTTTATTTTTCCACTTTTTGTATTTTCTTTTTAATATTTTGTATTTTTTAAAATATTTTGTAATTTTATTTCTTAGCTTAAATGTAATTTTATTTCTTGTAACTTCTTTATTATGACAATAAATAAGTTAGTTTTTATTTCATGCATTTTCAGCTCTGTAATTTCAATTTCGTAGCGTAGTCTTAATTCTACAATTTTCTTTCTGTCATACAATTTTAATTTCTAGCTTAGCTTCAATTTCCGCAATTTCAATTCCTGCATTTTTCCTTTTTTTAGCTAAGTTTATTTATTGTCGTAATATTGGTTTTTCGCTTTGATTCGAATTTATTCGTCTTCATAATTTTCGTTCTTTTCTTCCTTGACACGAAATAGATTAGAGCCGAATATTATGTTTTCGTTTATTTTCGTTTCAAAGCGATTTTCTTTCTCATTAATTTTCATTCCTAGCTTAGATTTCAATTTCTTGCAATTTCATTTTCTTGTTTTAGTTTTAGTTTCATCATTAATAGCTTATGCGATTTCCTTTAATAGCTTATTTTAATTTATTGCAATGCATTTATTTCTCGTCTATCCGTTTGGGTAGAACTCGCTCACACATTTATTTCCCGTCTATCCGTTTGGGTAGAACTCACTCACGCATTTATTTCTCATCTATCCGTTTGGGTAGAACTCACTCACGCATTTATTTCCCCTCTACCAATTTGGTTAGAGATTACACTTCTGTCTTTTAATTATGTAATTTCAGTTCTCGTTTTAATTACGCAATTTCATTTTCTGTAATTTCCTTTCTTGCTTTCATTTTAAGTTTCGTTTTCTCGTTTTTATTTTTATTAAGCTTTTATTTCAGTTTTAGGTAGTCTTTATTCATGTTTTCTCTGATAGAACAATAGTCCGTTTTCTCGAAATAGAAGTACTCGACAGACCCGAGTCTAAATGCGGCCTTGATATTTTTTAAAAATGTCATATACAATACGTGATAAGGTATACTTGCTTTATCGAAAGATTAGTTTGGATAAACGATACAAAAGCTCTGCAAAAAGCCCTCCTTTTCTAAAAAAATTAAAAGTTTGCGGCGTCGTCGCCGGAGCGTAATCGTCGATATTTCGAAAGAAGGAAAGATCATTACCTCTATCTCTCGATAAGATAATGGTTAGTTTCTCGAAGTAGGAGTACTCGCGAGACCCCTTAAAAATGCCCGCCGAATTCTATTCTCATCACGAAAGCTTTCTGCAGCGATCCTAAACTTACCTATCACCAGGCGGGACCTCGTGCGTGATGCGATTTGGGACGCATGTTCACTCGCATTTGTCCCCGACGGTTTGTGCTTAAATAATCCTTGGTTCGATCGGGCCTATTCTGGGGAACCCATCAAATAACATTATACATGATTGACTAATAATTAATAAATTTAGTCATAGGCATAATAACTATGTAATCACTAAATGTTAATAATTAATAATATTGTGGTAATTAGAATATAATGTTACAAATTAACAACCCACTACATAGTTATTTCATGCACCCAAATAGATACTGCAACGGTTGGGAAAATGCATGATTATTGGATAGTGCAACGTTTTGGACAGTGAAAGGAAAAATTCTGCTACAATGATTCTGCTACAGTGATTCTGCTACAGTGATTCTGCTACCGTCAGCATGATATAATACTAGCCTACATTTGTTCATCCCTAAACCGTATTAACTGTAGTGAAACAATCTAACATCTATGCTGAACGATTCCCCAAGCCACAGTAGAAATCAACATATTTGTTATAGTGCAATTGTCGAGCAACAGCCAGTGATAGCTACAGTAGAAATCAGCCGGTGATAACTACAGTAGAAATCTACTGTGCAGATTTTGTCGCATTTAAATTGTTGAATGCTAGTCTACAGTAACACTGCTACAGTAATTAAGGCAAAGTAATCTTCACTAACATGGATGAACAGTACAAGCACTGATTGATGGTCAATACAATCGTCAAATACTAATCAACGATTGCTAAACAGTATTCGATGAACAGTAAAACCTGCGAGACGAAATCATTGGGCGGACTTCACTTAATCATGGAGCACTGCAGAAATTTGCGACAGTGAATCATTGGAAGCAATGGTGCACAACCTTCAAGTGTTGCATTCTTCACTTAATCATGGAGCACTCAAGAAACTTGCTACAATGAAGCGTTGGCAACAATGGTGCACAGTCGTCAAGTGATGCATTCTTCAATTAATTATGGAGCACGGCAAAAACTTGCTACAATGAATCGTTGGCAGAAATGATGCACAGTCGTCAAGTGCTACATTCTTCACTTAATCATGGAGCGCTCTAGAAACTTGCTACAATGAAACGTTGGCAACAATGGTGCGCAGTCGTCATGTGCAATCATGGAGCACTGCAGAAACTTGCTACAGTGGATTGTTGGCAACAATGGTACGCAGTCGTCAAGTGCTACTTTTTTCACTTAATCATGGAGCATTGTAGAAACTTGTTGCAGTGAATCGTTGGCAGCAATGGTGCACAATTGTCAAGCGCTATATTGCTTCAGTTAATCGTGGAGCACCGCAGAAACTTGCTACACTGAATCATCTGTAGCAATGGTGCACAGTTGTTAAGTGCTGCATTCCTTTGCTACGGTAAATCTGCAATATAGCCATTGGGGATAAAAGATTCGTTGGTTAAATATAACTATTGCTGGGCTTCGATATTTTCAAATAGCTGTTAGCTGCATTCTATATATAACAAAGAAAGGAGAATATGACAAAAGAAGCAGATTAATACAAGAAAAAGAGAAGAAAAGATTCAGATAGCTCTTAAAGACTGAAAAGATAATCCGCTCTTAAATCAGTATCCAACATCAACATTATTGCAAAGAACCTCAAGACTACGTCAGAGATTCGTCCTTATGAAAAAATCATCAACTTCATCGTACACCGAGTTTTAAGAGTCTCTCTTCTAAAAGACTGAGTTGTAACAATTCTAAGAATCTCTCTAAAAGACTTAATTCTAAGAGTCTCTTTTGTAAGAAAAAACCTTGACTTTGGTGAAAATAGTAATTTCCCAGTGATAGAAGAGTTGACTTCACTCGCGTATTAGAAAACTTCGCCCGCGTAATCCATTAGGTCACTAAATGGGATGATTTCAGGGCGCTCTTGAACAGCGCTGTCTTGCCTTATCAAGAGACCAAGACCACGCAGCATCAACCAACCACCAACAAACGAATCATGATTCTACAGGAACTAACTCCAGAGAATCAAATTCCACGCTCTGCAATAAGAGATTGTAAAATTGATGTGCCTTAAATAATGCCTGGATCCTCTTTTTTTTAACTCAAAACTGAAGAAGCAGAAGTAAAAGAAGACAACCTCTGGATTGAAAAAAAAATACATATGTGAGATGCCATCATAAATCATTGTTCTTTTAGAATTTGCACAATGATATACACAAAAGTATGCTAAATATACATGAATATCAAAAATTGTTGTGGACAATATTTCATCAAGCACAGCAGCAAACATGAGCTATCCGAACTATAAGCTTTTTCAGTAGCACAGAGACATAAACTAACAAAATCACTAATGATTTACTGGAAGAGGAAGAATACAATCTCATTTATGTGCAGCACCCTCAGAAAGCTACAAGTATGAACTGCATGATGCTATCCGCATTAAATGGGCTGTGGCGCCAGCATCGAGCGTCCTGATGGCGCGCGCCAGATGGTTCGGAAATGGTTTTTTCGCTCGTTTGGGATGCGCAGAAACCGGGGAGTGATCTACATGAGTCTTAATTCATACTCGCCCGCCATTGTTATGTATCTAACCCATGGAAGCGCCTGGTAGCCGCTCTTCTCAATGATTTTCAGGTACCGGACCTGTACAACAAAATAGTTGCAAGAGTTTTAAAAATATATACATATTTATTTATGAGCCTGAGGCCAGGTGGAAGAACAGGGAATTAAGGCACTGAAAATTAAGATCAAACAACAACACTCAAGCCTTTATCCCACCATAGTGGGGTCGGCTATATGGATCCTTTGTCGCCATTGCGCCCTATCTTTAGTCATAATCTCACTAATGCCTAAGTACATCTTGTTTTTCCTTATAGTTTCATTCCCAGTCTTTTTTGGTCTACCCCTCCCCAATTTAACATGCCTAGTGGCTAAACTCTCACAACGCCTAACAGGTGCCTGGAAATTAAGATCAAACATGTAAAAAAAATATTTAAGCAATGAATTTTCCCATAGATAGAGCCAGAGAGAAGAATGAAACATTTTCGATATTGGCTGAGATAAAGAAAGGGTGTTTATATTGGCACATTGAAGCAGGACAAGTCTACCAGTGGCGGATGCACAAAGCCCTAACCCTAATTGATGTTAAACAATATAGGATTCCCTTTTATATGGCAATAGATAAATGATAATGTTAACAATTTCTAGATGAAACCACACTTCTTTAAGCCAAATAAATTTCATAATATTTGTAAAAAAACAAAATATTTTATTACTCCCGGAATAACGCTTTCCAAGAGCTTAGTTAGGAAAATACCATATTGGTATACAGTAAACATTAATACTTAGGCTCCGTTTGGCGCAGCTTTTTTGCTCCGGTAAGTTTGGACAAAAATGCTACCATCATAGAATGCATGTTTGGCAAGACAGTGGTTATGACCACCACCAAGAAAATGAAACTAGTTTTGAGCACAAAAGTGGATGAAGTTCCTTAGGTAAGGTCGGGCGTTCACGAACGACCGTTCATAACCACATTCACGACCGCCACCACCGTGCCAAATGAGCCTTAGGCTCCGTTTGGCATGGCGCTCATGAATGCGGTAGTTACGAACCATCGTTAGTGAACGCACGACCTCACCTAAGAAGCTTCATCCACTTTTATGTTCAAAACTAGTTTTCTTTTCTTGGTGGCGAACCTAGCGGTCATAACCACTGTCATGCCAAACATACATTCTATGTTGTTAGCGTTTTTGTCCAAACTCACCTGAGCAAATAAGTCGTGGCAAACGAAGCCTAAGTGTAATATATTATTTTAGAATTAGTAAAGAAGACTAAAGGTTAACTAGTATTTATTATTAAACTTCAATCAAAGTTATCCTTATCATGTCAAAAATAAGATATAATTCTTTTTGATAAAAGCACACTATGGTCCACAAAATATCATAAGAAAAATGTGAGATACAACTTATCGAGACATGTTCGATACCAACTCTTGAGAGCAGATGCCCTCTGAGAGTCTTCTCTCCAAAGAGAGCTTAAGCCTAACAATGATGGAAGATAATGATATAGACTCACTACCACTCCCTTATATAGGGGAGTGAGGCATACAAATTACTACAATGCCCTTAGCCTACATAAGCAGAAGAGGACGTGTGTCCAAAAGGCCGTCTTCGTATCAACACCCCCCGGCCAAAAATCGGCATTGTCCTCAAGGTCGAGACTTTGCATGGGTCGTCTGTGAGTCAAAGAATCCAAGTCACCGAAGTTAGGATTGTTGGAACATGGTTCGATACTCTCTTGGTTTGAGAATAATAAATCTTGATATGTCGCTAATTTATATTTGCAAATACTTCATAATGTGCTGGTTCGAGAATAATTGCTAATACAAGTAATGGATGATAAAGAACGAAGCGGGCTAAAAGAAAACGGCTAAGTAAGAAAATGCACACTACCGCCAGCAATATTTGGTACCGCCCTGCGGTAGCACTCGACGTACGTCGGCCTGCTGTCGATGATCAGTTGTGGACTTGGAGAATTTTAGGGATACCTTGAGAACTTTCATGAAAGGCTCTACCGCCGGCGGTAGCGACTATTGCCCAGCGGCAGTAGCTCAGTTGAGCAACCGGGAGCAGCACCTGGATGGATTCAAGCCAACCTCGACGAACATCTAAAATCCCACTACGGCCTCGCGGTAGATATTAGTGACGGCAATAAAAATACAGAGTTTTGTAGAGCAAAAATGTGGACACTACCACCCGACGTTAGCGCTAAGCTTCATAAGGAAACCCCTTGTTACAAGAGGAAGAAAGCGTGTGCTATTCAAATTTTACTACCGCCTCGCGGTAGCAGCTATCGCCCAGCGCTAGCTCCAACTTCATAGGGAACCTCTATCGTGCAGAAGAGCAAATCGAGCGCAGGAAATTCAAATTTCAACGCTCCCGCACGGCGGTAGCTCCCAGAGAACTTAAATATCAATTTATTTGCGCGGGATTTCATTCAAACATGAGAATTTTTGAATCAGAGCGAGCCCTAGCCATCTCAGAGCCTTGAAGCACTCCCAAGCTTCAACTCCAAAGGATTCAGAGGAAGATTGAAAGTTCAAAGATCAATCAAGAGAAGGATTTGTGAAGAACGACGCATATTCTCGAGCGAGCCTTCGCCATCTTCCTTTGATATCATTTAGGGAAGTTTCTATATCAAATATTTTCATTTAATTACCGTATTTCTCTTTTTGTTTTGGGTTTGACTGTTCATCTTTGTATTTGGTGGAGAAATCGCCTCGTGTGTGTTGACTAGATTGTCGTAGGTCTAGAGAACGGAATTCACCACGAGTGTGGAGAATATGTATTAGGTTAGATCTAGGGAATTCTCCGAGGAAGAGAGGCTTGAGGTTAATTCGGGGGGTGGATTAGCTAGGGTCAACCGGTTTGAGGAGCGAGTCGGTACAGAAAATACGAGATTAATATTTCTATCGCTTCTTGATCTTTGCGTCAAAAGATCAAAACTTTTGTATGTCTTAATTTTTATTGTTTAAATGATAAAGATTTCTTTTTGTTGTTCATGATCGTATAAAAATATATTTTATGTGTGCACCTTTTTATGATCATCTAAATTTTAATTAGCAAAAAGAAAATCTATATTTTACAATAATCCTTATTCACTCCCCCCCCCCCCCCCCTCTAAGGAAGCCACACGATCCAACAAGAATCTTCGTCAAGCTACGAGCAGTAAGTACAGGTCTTTGAGAGAACAGATGTGGGTGGGCAAATACGATACTGGCAGTGAAAGCAAAGGCGCTTGTGGCGAAGCTCGAGATGTGGTTAGTGAGATAAGTGCATGGGTGGATGGGGTGTCGGTGGAGGCGGAACTGGAGGAACTGGCGGCAGCGGCGGGCCCGAGTAGAGTCAGGTGATCTAAGCGAGGGAGAGGAGTTGCAGATTTCGGCGGTGGCGGCGACTTGTGGGGTGGTCGTGACGAGGAGGGCAGCTGGGTTGCGTAGAGTTCCTCGTTGAGGTAACGAGTTTGCTTCATGGCGCGGGAGAGAGTAGTTGGGTTTTGGACCCGAATTAGTGCCCGAAGGTGGGATTGAAGACCCCCAAGAAAGTACTCCAACTAATAGTCTGGGGATAGGCTTGGAACGTGCGTGGCTACCTCGATGAAGTCGGTGATGTAGGTGGTCACGGTGGAGGACTGGCGAACGGAGCTAAGGAGCTCGCAGGCATTACCCGCCAGGCGGGTGTCATAGTGGCAGAGGAGTTCCTCCATCAGTGTTGGCCACGAGTGATCATGGATCTGATGGCGCGTCCAATGCACCCAATGGAACGGCGAGCCCTCTATATAGATAGTTGTCAGAGAAATCTTCCGGTTGGCTGGGGTGGACTGAAGCTCAAAGAACTGTTCGGTGCGGGAGATCCAACCGAGGGGGTAGGTGTGGTCAAACACAGGAATCTCGATCCGACGGAGATGGGCCAAGTGGATGTCCGCATCGGGGTGGAGAAACCCCATGTAGTCATGCACAGGCCAAGGGGATTGCAGCAGTGGTGTCGGAGGGGACGGTGGGCGGTTTACTATCGTGGCCACGAGCTCGCTAAAGAGGAGAGTGAAATCTTCAAGCCGAGATTCGAGTTGATCCAAACAAGTAGATTCGGTATAAGTTGAGGCAGAAGGGTCCTCATCGGCGTGGAAAGTCATGGAAAGCCATGGAGCGCGTCTAGGTCATGTAACGAAGCGGAGGAAGGTGGGGAAGGAGCAGACGGGGTTGGTGAGCAACGAGGAGGTGTAGGAAATGCATTGAGGGTCGCGAGAACAGATGTTGCTAGGCGGGAAGTTGTTGGGTGTGATGTTGGACAAGGCGGAGGTAGTAGGGTTGGGAGCTTAGTTATTAAAGGCGCAAGGCGCACCAAGGCGCAAAGGGGTCTTGGAGCCTAGGCGCAAGGCTCAAGGCGCAGGCGCGCGCCTGACGAATGCAACACGCAACCACATTCATTTTAAATAATCAGTATCAACCATCATTTCAGCTTCTCTATCAAATTCTTCATCTAGTCTACTAATTAATCATTCATTACTATCGTTTATATCTCTTAAAAAATAGAATCAATGTGGTCACTTGCATCATATTTAAGTCTCAACACACAACTATCTTTCACAAACACTAAATCAATAAAAAATTATTGAGTTCTTACATTATTATTTCTTTATTTTTGAAAGAAAAAAATTTACAACAAAAATCTCACTCAGGCGCGCCTTTTATGTTCCAAAGGCACAAATAAGGCGCATGAAGGCGCAAACTGTTGGAGTTTCTGAGGTGATCTCAAAGCAATCAATAGTTAGTCTTGCTGCCAACGCAATATGAGCCTATAGGGTCGCACATAAAAGCGTTTGGAGAAATTGGAGAAAGTATTGTGTTGGTCTTACTCATATTGGATATGAGTGAAGGACCAATCCTATGACTGCTTGGAATCAAGTTGAGAATGTCTCAAAAGGGAAATCGTTTAAAGTGTTTAAACGAACGGATTTACACAAGATAATTCGGCTAAAGGCATTGACCGAATTCGGCTAAAGGGTTTAGACGAATTCGGCTAATGGCATTAACCGAATTCGGCTAAAGGGTTTAGACGAATTCGGCTAATGGCAAATTCGGCTAAAGGGTTTCGCCGAATTTATATATATATAGTCGAATTCGTCGAAATGGTTTCGCCGAATTCGGTTATAGTGAATAGCCGAATTTATATATAGTCGAATTCGTCGAAATGGTTTCGCCGAATTCGGTTATAGTGATTAGTCGAATTCGGTTAATGTGATTAGTCTTATTCGGCGAATGTAAATCTGGACAGATTTTCTTTTGGTCTGCGGATAACCTTTCCTGTACCTTGCGTATATAAAGGCATGCGATTAGGTCTTCGAGAGACACGGTTTTAGACTTGATCTTTCCGCGAAGACGAGAACTGCCGACCGGAACTGTTCCGCGCGAGGGCACGTTCTTCCCGTCCGCCGATCGTTTTCCCGCCGCCGCTAGTCGCCGCTGTCGGTCGCCGCCTCCCCTGGATCGGATCTAGCAGTCCGTGGGGACGTTGAGAGCATCCTTCTCCGACCTAGTTCTTGTACGACAAGAAGCTAGGGTTCTTCCTTGCTTGTGTGGACTTCTGTAGAGGGATTGATCTATTTCGATCCTTGAAGAACTCAAAGGCAGATTTCGGATTTCTCTTTGGAGCACCTTGGTTGAGTATTGACTCAATCCCGCGAAGGTATATTGTATTTGCTTTCTTATTCTCTTGAATCATGAAAACCGCAAGATCCGTTAATCTCTTTTTGGGTTGTTCTTGTTCATTTCCGCTGCGCATATTCGATATGTCATCCCTTATGAAGGGGTATAGAAAACCCAACACAAACCACTGAGCCTGGTGAGCCTTGAGCCTTAGGCGCGCCTGAGGCGCGCCTTTAACAACATAGGTTGGGAGCCACACAGGAGGCGCAATTGAACAACTCAGGAGAAAGAAATCGACGGCTGGGTCGACGGCCCAGGTTGATTATCGGTTGGAGTCGGGCAATGCTTGCATCGGTCGGCAAGGAGGGCTTTGTGCGGTTGATCGGCAGCGTGGAGTTGAGCAGTGTTGGAGGGAAGATGTAGGTGGGCGATCCGGGAGTTGATCAGGGAGGGTCATGCATGCAGTTGGAGAGCGGCAGGCACACGACTTCAATTGAGGTCGGCTGGAGGTGAGGCGGAAGCGGCAGATACGTGGAAAATCATCGAGCTCGTGTGGTCGAGGTTGACAGAGGCATCGGTCGTCCAAGAGAAATCCACAATCGTCGATCGGCAGTGGCTTGTCAACAGAGGCGGAATTGTGAATGTGCCATGAAGGGAAGGGGTAGTTGTAACATCCCATTTTTCAATTGAACTATTTAGGAGTCTAGCTGGTTCAATTGACTGGCGGTGAGCAATTTAGTCGAGTCTGGGTGACTCATTACCCGACTATGGAACTATACCAATATTCTCATGAACAAAATCACTAGCCTTTAAATTAACTTCAATTAGCCTTGATGAATTTTAGCGGTCAATACGAACACAACAAAATTGCACGCACTCAATTCCGATGAACATCGGAGAACCTGGTATTCAAACTCAGACATAAGTAACGTAATGACCCGAAAAGGTGAAAATGAGCAAATGGTCTTAGAATAGACCCCAGTTGGCTTCGTTAGACTCGTTACAATAATAAGAATCCAACGGAGCCGTCCGCAAGTGATTCCAACATCGTTAGAGTAGTTTTCGACCAATAAGTCAAAATAGAACGCAAATGCTCTAGAATACATAAATTGAGCAAACGAATTCGGAATTTGTCTAGGACGGATTTGTTACGACCGTCTCGTTGATACGCGTCCACCGGAATGATTTGAGGACAATTACGAGTTTGTTTGCTCAATTTATGCTTCCCGAAGCATTTGCGGCCTAATTTGACTTGTTCGACGAAACATATACTCTAACGATGTCAGAATCGCATGTGGACGACTTCGTTGGATTCATATTGTCATTACGAGTCTAATGAAACTAACTTGGGTCAAATTTGAGGTCATTTGCTCATTTTCACCTTTTCGGGTAATTACGTTACTTAAGCCGAGTCTGAACACCAAGTTCTCCGATGTTCATCGGAATCGAGCGCGAACAATTTTGTTGTGTTTGTATTGACCCCCGAACTTCACTAAGGTTGCATTCGTTTCACAGGAATTATGAGAAAGAAATTGGAATTGGGTTCCAATTTCTTTGTTCGTTTGGGACTTTTTAAGGATGGAAATGGCCAAAACCCATTGGTTTGGGGATTTGTTAACACCCTTTCCGAGAAATCAGCGGAGACAGGTGAAAGCTTGCGATAGAGAGCACAATTTTGGGCGACCTGCTCCTTCCTCTTTGGCGACGGCGGCGAGGGCCTCCTTTACCAGCGTCGACAAGGACAGCAGCTGCCACCAACATCACCTCCATTTGCTCAGTGCTAGGGTTCCTGAAAGAGGCCTAACCGTGAGCAACGCTCGGCAATTAATCCTTCCAAACACTGCTCCTTCCTCCTCTCCGAAGACGACAGCGAGGAGCTTCTACCTCCGGCTTCTAGAAGGCCATCTGCAGCTCCATTGCTTCTCTGTCCAACCTCTTCCTTCCAATTAGGTATAAACATTTCCTCTTTTTTTGTTCCACCAAAGAGATTGGCTGCATTGTGATGTTCTTTTGAAGGTCTTGAAGATTTTTGTTTCACTTGAGGCATTAATTGCATTAGAGTATTTTTTAGCATTTATATACGTAGGGTTGTGTGTGTGTGTGTGTTTGTGTGTGTGTGTGTGTTTGTGTGTGTATGTGTGTGTATGGTTGTGTACGTTTGTATTTGTGTGTGTATGTGTGTGTGTATCTTAGTGTTTGTGTGTGTGTGTGTGTGTTTGTGTTTGTGTTTGTGTATGTGTGTATGTGTGTTGTGGGTGTGGGTGTTTGTGTATGTGTATGGTGCGTGTATGGATGTGTATGTTTGTGTATGTGTGCGTATTTGTGTATGTGTGTATGTGTGCTTGTTTGTGTATGTGTGTATGTCAGTATGTGTGTATGTGTGTGTTTGTGTCTATGTTTGTGTATGTATTTGTTGTGGGTGTATGTGTGTGAATGTTTGTCTTGTGTGTGTTTGTGTTTGTTTGTGTGTGTGTTGTGTGTGTTGTGTGTGTTGTGTGTGTTGTGTGTGTTGTGTGTGTTGTGTGTGTTGTGTGTGTTGTGTGTGTTGTGTGTGTTGTGTGTGTTGTGTTGTGTGTGTTGTGTGTGGTGTGTGTGTATGGGTGTGCATGTTTGTGTATGAGTGTGGTTGTTTGTGTATGTGTGTATGTTTGTTTGTGTATGTGTGTATGTATATTTGTGTTTGTATATTTGTGTTTGTATATTTGTGTTTGTATATTTGTGCTTGTATATTTGTGCTTGTATATTTGTGACTTTGTGTGTGTTTGTGTGTGTTTGTGTGTGTTTGTGTGTGTTTGTGTGTGTTTGTGTGTGTTTGTGTGTGTTTGTGTGTGTTTGTGTGTGTTTGTGTGTGTTTGTGTGTGTTTGTGTGTGTTTGTGTGTGTTTGTGTGTGTTTGTGTGTGTGTGTGTGTTTGTGTGTGTGTGTGTGTGTTTGTGTGTGTATGTGTGTATGTGTGTGTGTATGTGTATGTGTGTGTGTCTGTGTGTGTATGTGTGTGTATGTGTGTGTATGTGTGTGTTTGTGTGTGTTTGTGTGTGTTTGTGTGTGTTTGTGTGTGTTTGTGTGTGTTTGTGTGTGTTTGTGTGTGTGTGTGTTTGTGTGTATTTGTGTTTGTGTGTGCAAATTCGTGTATGTGTGTGTATGTGTGTGTGTGTGTGTGTATGTGTGTGTGTGTTGTGTGTGTTTGTGTGTGAATGTTTATGTATGTGTGTGTTTGTGTTTGTGTTTGTGTTTGTGTGTGATGTTTGGGTGTGTATGGGTGTGCATATATGTAAATGTTTATGTATGTATATGAATGTTTGTGTATGTGTGTGTTGTGTGTTGTGTTGTGTGTGCGCTAGTTTGTGCGTGTGTGCGTGTGTGTGCGTGTGTGTGCGTGTGTGTGTGTGTGTGTGCGTGCGTGTGCGTGCGCGCGTGTGCGCGCGTGTGCGTGCGCGTGCGTGTGCGCGTGTGTGCGTGTGTGTGTGTGTGTGCGTGTGTGTATGTGTTTGTATGGTTGTGTATGTTTTTGTGTATGTTTGTGTATGTGTATGTGTGTTTGTTTGTGTTTGTTGTGTGTGTGTTGTGTGCATTGTTTTAAATATCACCTGACATGTCGTTTTTAAGGGCAAAATGATATGTTTTTCTATAAAATAGATTGTCCTTTTGTAAAATATATGTCGAAATCCGATTTTTTTCGATATATCAGCAAACAGAACTTTTGAACATATCGTCCGCTATATTATTTTTTGTTATATTAGCAAATTAGCAATATATGTTTAAATCCTATATATATATATTTAAATCAATCAGACGTATTGCTTCATTTTTTAACGTTTTATTCATACAACCAAATTTGTATAATTATTTTACACAATTTTCATTATTTCATATTAAAAAAATGTGATAAAGTTTAACACATTTATTAGTTAATTATTTTTATGCTTTTAATATAAATTTAGAAGCATGGAAAGAATTATAATCAATCAAAGATATTTAACTTTCAAATTTTATTTATTTGTTATAAATTTAGTGTTATCAAAATAAAATTACTGTATAATATTAAATATATATTACAATGTATCGTTTTGTATTTGTTAATAATACTTTATCTTGGATACTCTTCAAATTTATTTTTGGATATGCATGACTCATTCTTCATCTATTTGTTATATGATTTTTTTAACTTTTAGAACATATAATTATAATTAGTGTACATATATCGTTTAGAACGTATAATTATATGAATTCTTCATCTATTTTTTTATTATAAGATATGGAAAACCGATACTTTAAAATATCTCTGACATGACTCTGACTTCCAACATTAAAAAACTCAATGCAGCATTTCGCCGACATCCGATATTTACAACCTTGATTGTGTGTATGTGTGTTTGTGTTTTTGTGTGTGTTATGGGTGTGCAAGTTTGTGTTGTGTGTGAATGTTTGTGTATGTGTGTTGTACGGCTATGTGTGTGTTTGTGTTTGCTTATGTATGGGTGTGCATGTTTGTGTATGTGAGTGTTTTTTTGTGTATGTGTGCTTGTTTGTGTATGTGTGTTTTGTGTGTTTATGTTTGTGTATGTGTTTGTATGGTTGTGTATGTTTGTACTTTTGTGAATGTTTGTACTTTTGTGTGTTTGTGTGTGTGTGCATGTCCTTGTGTAGTTTATTTTTTGTGGGTATTCCTATGTTTATATGGTTTATTATATTTCGTAGCTCGATGCGATTAATGATTTACATAGAAAGAGAAAATTGTTAATGAGAAAGAGAGCTATTCTAGCAAATTTAGTTGCAGCAGCCGTGGTTTTGTTGAAACATAGCAGAGTCAGTTGCCAAAGCATTAGGGACCAACACGATACTCTGAGGATGACGTTATTAAATAGATTATATAATAAGGCTGGCAGCAACTGCTATAACCAACTGCATATGAACAAAAGCGATTTATTAAACTTGTGTAATATATTAGTGGAGAAGGGGCTTTTAAGTGAAACTCAAAATGTATTAGTAAAGGAATCGGTAGAGTTATTCTTAAGCCCTAGCACATAATAACAAACTTAGGGATGTAAGTGGTACATGCATACGTTCCATCGATATATGGAAACAAGTTATTACAAAAATATGTTGAGGGCAATTCTGAAGATGAGTTCGAAGTATATCAAGCTTCCAGAAACATCGCAAGCACATAGATAGGGGTACTTTAAGGATTATGTTGGTGCTATTGATGGCACACACATTGAGGACACTGTGCCAATAAGTGGTCAAGGTAGATATTGCAATAGGAAACAAGTTATTACCACCAATGTCCTTAGAGTATGCGATGCGAACATGACATTCATATATATTTTACCTGGATGAGAGGGTTCCTCATCAAATTCAAGAGTGTTGTGTAATGCACTGGAAAAGAAGGATCGCTTTCAAGTTCCCGTAGCTAAGTATGTTTATCTCGTATACTATCTATCTTGTCGATGAAAGTGTTCCTCGTCATATAACATTTAATTTAACATTATAGTTAAGAATTATCTTATCGATGCGGGGTATACAAATGGGTCAGGATATCTAGCTCTTTATCGGTCGACACGTTATCATCTTCAAGAATGGGTCACTGAAGGAAATACTCATGCTACTTATAAGGAAGTATTTAATCTTCGTCGTTCAAAGAAGAAAAATGTTATCAAATGAACCTTTGGGTTACTAAAAAAAGATGCAAAAAATGATAAAAGCAAGAGACATGCTCAGCGCTCACGAGACAGTGCGAGGTCTTCTTGATTTTGCCAGAGCTTCTTAGGAGTTGGTTGCACGTGTTGTTAGGCGATTAGTTTGATGTTTAGTATATTTTCTTTTGCGGATATTAGACATATGATATTGCCACTTTTGATAGTTTCATTCCTGTGATGGTTAATTTTCATTGTATAATGTCATTATTCTTATATATTTTCTATCAGTTTTTCACGTAGCTTTCTTTTTCATTACTTAAACATTAATTTATGAGTTTGAATTCCATCCTACAACCGAATAGAATAATTGACAGATTCAACTCATTTGCCTCAAAGCCTTACTGCAAACAAACAAAGAAATTGGTTTTGGCCCAATTCCAAAACCAATTGAGTTTTTTGTTTTTGGCCAAAATCAATTCATTTCTCTGAATTCCTAAACGCAGTCGAAGGTTAATTAAAGTCAATTTAGAGGTTAATGACTTAGTTCATGAGAATATCGGTATAGTTCAGGTCATAGTCGGGTAATGAGTCACCCAGGCTCGACCAGACCGCTCATTGTGAGTCAATTGAACCAGCTACTCCTAGATGGTTCAATTGAAAATTTACAATTCAATAAAGCTAAAAGAATTTTCGCCCTCGAAGATATGCGTGAAGGGGTTTAGCGGTGAGAGCGAAATGTACTAGAACGGAACAGTTTTGGATACTTCATCTGCATCAAATCTTCTGGCTCACGGGAATACCCCTCTCGTCCGCAGTTCATCCACTGAACCTTAACCATAGTAACATCATTGCTCTATAGTCCTCTGACTGAGGTGTCGACAATGCGAACTGGCTCTACCAATACGGATCTGTTTGCCCGAACGGATAAATCTAAAGTCTGAATCCTCTACTCAGGGCCTTCCGCAGAGACGAAATATGAAGCATGTCATGCAGCCCGCTCAATTCAATAGGTAACTCTAGACGATAGAACACCGGTCCATAGTGTACATACCCATGTAATGAGGGTCCAGCTTCCGATGTCCACGAACTCGAGAAGCTCCAGCATTGGTCGGATTTTCAAAAACACCTAATCCCCCACTGCGAACTCCAGCGACCAATGCATAGCATCGTAGCACTTTGCATTCCTATTTTGTGCCTCCAAAATGTATTCCCGTATCAGTCACACTGAATCTGTCGTCTCGTCTATGTAATCATGCCCCCAAGGCATAACTGTCCTCGTCCTTTACCCACGACAATAGAGTACGACATCGCATGTCGTTGAGAGCCTCAAAGAGAGTCATCTTGATACTGACCTGGTAGTTGTTGTTGTAGGAGAACTCAACCAGAGGAAGCATACTTTCCCAAGGCTCTCTAGTCCACTATACACATCCTGAGGAGATCCTTCATAGTGCAGTTCGTACGCTCTATCTGTCTGTCAGTCTGCGGGTGAAAGGAGATACTGAAGATAAGTTTGGAGTCTAGGTAGGCCTGCACCTTCCGCCAGTCATTCGGCATGAAACGACCGTCACTGTCTCATACAATGGTCTTCGGTAACCCATGAAATTTGACCATATTTGCTTGACGCAAAGCCTTACCAGCACATTGACACCATCATCTTGTTGATTCAGAATGAACCGAGTCACCTTTGTCAGGCAGTCAACTATCACCTAGATGGAGTCATTCTCTGTCCGAGAACGTGGTAATCCGTGCACGAAATTCATAGAAATATCCACAAATTTTCACTCAGGAATCGACAATAGTTGTAAAAGTCCTAGCGGTCACCTGCATTCAGCCTTCACCAACTGACATGTCCTGCAGTGAGATACATAGGCAATAATGTCCTACTTCATCCTGGACCACCAAAACGTTCGTCGGAGGTCTGTGTACATTTTGGTGATACCCGAGTAAATGGAATACTTTGTATCATGAGCCTCTCGTAAAATTCCATGCCTAAAATCATCGTCATCCGGTATGCACAACACGGATCTAAAGTAGAGTAGCTTGTCATACAATATAAAGTCGTCCTTGTGACCTGCTAAGAGGACCGTATGATCTTCGACAAGTGTCGATCGAGTGGTAGAGTTGTCTGGATTCGATCTCAAAAATTGAACTCTAAGGATGACTATGTGTGCTCTGGCCCAACCTATAACCAATGCAAGAGGGTTGTCTCTCGTGTCCTGAATTGAGAAGCTACTATCGCAATGTCGAGCCTCTCGAACGATCCTATCATCTCCACCTCGATATCGCTAATCCAACATGTTACTGGAGGTAGTAGTCGATACAAGGCATCTGTCGCTGCATTCACCTTCCCTGAATGGTAGTGCAGAGTAAACTCATAATCGCATAGGAACTCCAACCATCGTCGTTGTCTCAGGTTGAGCTGCTTCTACTTGTAGATGTATTTCAGGCTCTTGTGATCAGAGTAGATCTCGCACTTCGCTCCGTACAAATAAGTTCTTTATGTCTTCAGGGCGAAGACGACTGCTCCCAACTCAAGATCATGGGCAGAGTAGTTCCTCTCGTGCTCCTTCAGCTGTCAAGATGCATAAGAAATCACCTTGCCATGTTGCATCAGTACGCACCCCAATCCCCAGAGTGACGCATCGGCATAAATCTGAAAGCCCGTGGCGCCCTCTGGAATAGTCAAGATCGGTGTCGATGTAAGGCGAGCCTTGATCTCGACAAATGCCGCCTCACACTCTGATGTCTAGGAGAATGGTGTGTTCTTCTTCGTCAGTGCAGTCAGCGACAAGGAAATGCGGGAGAAGCCCTCCATGAACTTCCGGTAATAACCGGACAACCCCAGAAAACTATTGTCGGTTACAAATATAAGTTGTGGTCACTCACTTACGGCGGCAACCTTTGTTGGGTCTACTGCAATCCCATGTTTACTAATCACATGTCCCCAAAATGCTCTACTTCTGACAAAAAGAACTCACTTGCAAAATTTCTCATGCGGCTAGTGTTCCCTCAATTTTTGTAGGATGGTCTACAGGTGGCATAAGTGCTCCTCCTCGGTCTTTGAGTAAACCAAAATATCATCGATGAAAACTATCACGAAAATGTCCAAGTACAGCTTGAACACCTAGTTCACGAGATTCATGAACGCAGATGGGGCATTCGTCAGCCCAAAGGGCATAACGGTGAACTCGTAATCCCCATACCTAGAACTGAAGGAAGTTTTCAAAATGTCCTCCTGGATCCTCAGTTCATAATATACATATTTTAGATCCATCTTCGAAAAGATGGCGGCCCCTCGCAATTGATCAAAAAGGTCCTCGATCCTCGACAATGAGAAGTAAGTATTCTGAACCGTCAGACGGTTCAGCTCTCGGTAATCAATGCATAATCTCCGCAAACTATCCTACTTCTTTACAAAGAGCATTGGAGCACCGCAAGGGGAAGAATTGGGGCGCACAAATCCTGATTCCATGAGCTCTTACAACAGCACCCTAAACTCTGCCAGCTCTTTCGGTGGCATAAAGTACAGGGCCTGAAACACCGGTCTGGCTCCTGTTACAAACTCAATGGCAAAATTTATGTTGTTGGGTGGTGGCAATCCTGGCAGTACAGCCTTGGTCGTAATCTCGCACTACTCATACGTCTTCAATCTCTCCACAGTAATCATCCATCATGATAAATAAACAACATATGCCTCTGCACCCTATCGTACAGCCTTGGTCGCCTGTATAGAAGAAATAGAGAGGTGATGTGCGGACGATATACCTCAAAAAAGAAAAGGCGGGATACATGGTCGGATCAACATTAGCTCCTCTGTCTTACAGTTGATATGTGCATTGTACGCCGTCAGCCAATCCATGCCCAATATAATGTCAAAACGGTAAGTTGTAGGATCGTCGCCTCGACCTGGAACACTGCGTCATCTATTTGTACTATAAATCGGCATCTTTTTGTTGTTGTCACTATCACACCATTTGGCATACGAACTCGGAGTGTCTCACCATCCCACTGGTGCACAAGTCTCTTTTCTAGGATGAAATCTAAAGAGATAAAGGAGTGGGAGAGGCACTTGTGTCAAAAAAGGGTCTTCCTCGGGTGGTCGTCACCATCATAATGTCTACGTTGGTTGCAAGTCAATATTTCATATCGTGTATGATCCCTTTCTCGGGAGATAATTGCATAATGAAATTAGGACGAGAATTATGAAAACATAAAATTAAACTGTGTTTGTCACCACGTCGGCGGGTGCAGGTCCTCTCTCAAGATCAAGAGCATAATCCCTTGGCTTCGCTGGTACTGGTGGTGGGAGAGGCCTCGGGGGCAGTCAGCCAGGAGAGCATCGACCTTGTCCACGTCCCGCAGGTGGGCGGGGATGCTAGTACTGATGTTGTTGTGGCGCGTCCCTGAGTATTGGGCAGTGGGCCCGCATATGGCCATACTGGTGACAGTAGTTGCAGTTCCCCCAAACTGCCCACCGACTCAATCTCTGTGTACAGGTGGATGTGCTTGAGGGGGAGGAAGTAATGGTAGAGTTAGACGGAGAGGAGGAAGAGGAGGAGGTTGTCTCGATCTGTGGTGATGGCACCTATGATCTCTCCTGCCACTCTGAGCTTATCTCGGTGTTGGTGCCTCTGCAGTCCGCTTCGGGGGGAAGCGAGACCTCCTCTGGATGGCGGCAAGGTCTGCCTCCAGCGCCCTGGCCGCATCTAGAACCTCGGCATACGACTTCCCCATGAGCAAAGTCAAGGGTAGTCGTAGGGAATCCCATAATCCTCTGTAGAACTTTAGAGACAACTCTTGCTCGGTAACAGCAAAATATCTTGCATATTTCACTAGCTGGAGAAACTCTCTTAAGTACACCATGACAGAGTGGTCCATCTGTCGGAAATGGATGAAATGATTCTGAAGCTTCTATCTGTCAGTCGAAGTGATGAAGTGTCCCGTTACTGCATCTATAAACTCCACCCATGAAATATGCGACAATGGGAGCCCGCCGAAGCCTTAAAAATGATGACCTCCACCAGGTCCTAGCATCCATTTCTAGTATGGTAACCGCCAATGGCACATACATGTCAAACGATCATTGCATGCCTGTCAGTAGCTCCTCTATGAGGTCCAGCCAGTCCTCCATCTATGTTGGTGCCTTAGTGCCCCGGGAGGGTGGTGGCATCAGCACACGGAATGTCGTCATAAATAACCTCAACGGAGGTATAGTTACAGTCGGGGCAGCAGAGGCAGTCTGTTGCATCTTGGAAATCCTGAAGGCGTCCAAAATGTCTGGCAGTACTTGTCCTACTTCAGGTAAGGACATGATCGCAGGTGGTGAAGGAGTCGGAATGGAGTCTTTGATGTGATGTGCACCTGCGGGTTAGCATGTCGAGTGCTGGATTCGCGTCTCTGTTTATAGATAAAAAGGTTAGAGTTTGGAAAATGTTGAACTGTGTGTGTTTTTTTGGACATTTTGAATACCATTGTTTATTTAGCAACTGTCTTGTTTGGCCCACCAGTTTCTGCTATTGATTTGTTCACGAATCAACAAAATGATATTGAGTCACTTCATAGCAACGTTGTCAGGATCGCGATCCGAATCGTATGATCGTAGGATCGCGATCTGGATCGTAGAATCGTACGATCCTACGATCTGGATTTTAAAATTCGATCTAGATCGGCATTAGGATCGAAATCTGGTCACTTCCCCGTGGGCACGCGATCCGGATCATAGGATCGCTAGGAACGCGATCCGGATCCGATCCAAACGATCCGCGATCCGTATAATATGAAACCCGAACGCGAGCCCCATTTCATTTATTCTGGCTTCCCGACTCGTGCGTTAGATAGCGGAAGAAACCCTAAATCCTCGTTCCCTCTTTCACTACTCCATATCTGCCGCCGCACCAAACCTTCGTCTCTACCCTCACCTGCCATTGTCCAGACTCCAAAACTCCAAATCTTTATCGAGCGCCATCGTCTCTACCCACGTCTGAATCGTCTACCTAATATGTTTTTTAAGTGAGCAGCCACTTTGTGCATTTATTGTCAAAGGTTGGGTCTTTCTCCTCTGAGAGAAGCCACTTTGTGCATAGTGCCAAAGGTTAGGTCTGGTTCCAATCTTCCCCCGCCCATACCCCCAATGATTGGGGACTATATGGGTAGATGTCGGACTTTCATTTCCTAGCACAGTAGCACAATAATAGAACACTCATTTGTTAATGTTGGAATGATAAGCATGATTATTACACTTTTTGATGCTATTCTGTTAGGAAACTAGTTCAAAACTCTAGAACTCAATTTTAGTTATTATTTCACTGATTGCAATTTGCAAGCATTATATCAGTTTTCAGATTGCAAGCATTATTTCACACTTGAGTGTCTTCAATAAACATTACTTATCCAAAGTTTCATATTAAGATGAGCTTCATTTCTAACATGCTAGCTTCTTTGGTTTCTTGTCAAGGTTTATTATATCAGTTGAATAAAAAAGGGTTCATACATGTAGAAAAAGGCTTGTTTAGCTGATGAATGAATCTTACCAATAGATAGTTTTCTATTCCGGTAGAATTCATTAATTAAATGTCAATGAGGTTTTTGTACTATGAGCATAATTTGCAGAAGACTAGTATGTCAAAAATTCAAAACAATCATTGTCCAATCAAAATACTTTCACAAACGCTTGAACTTTTACATTCTAATTTGCACCATAGTATAAACATAATTTGCCTCCTTTTTTAAAATGTTGCTAATTTCAAGCAACAAATCAATAAAATGAGCATGTCAAATATTAACTTGCATGAAGCCATGAACATGTCAGTACTTTTATTATATTTTGTTGTTATTCCGACTTCCATCGGTACTTTTATTACATTTTGCAAATATTAACTTGCATGAACATGTCTTTATCTTGCAAATTTAACTTGCATGATCTTCATATGTACACAGCAACTCATATGTACACAGCAACTTGCATTACATTTTGATGCACCTGTTAATGATTTGTACTGATAGTTTTATGATTGACCTACCTACTCTCTCATGAATTTGTTTTAGACATTAGTTTTTTATTTCCCATTTGATGTGCTGTTAACTTGCTTAATTTTTTTACATTTGTGAGCATGGTCAGGATGATGTTTTGTTATTTTGAGTCAATTTAGATAGCATATGCATGTGAAACTATAACATTATTTAAACATGCAGCTCAAGGTTGGCAAGTTCGCTTATTGAGCTTTCAAGGACCATCTAAATTCTTAACTGCAAGAAATTACTTCCCATTTTTTTCGAATGTTTGATCAAGTTTCCACAGTCAACAAATGAAAATGATTAATTATATATTTTTGGTATTGATTGTTTGTGTAATTTGATGATATCAAATTCAATTTCATATTTTAAGTCATACTCTATGAATGTAGTAGGCTCTTACGATCCTCGACCTAATCCTACGATCCAATCCGATCCAACCCACAAAACAATTCCACCTAGGATCTCAATCCTGACAACCTTGCTTCATAGTACTATCGCAGTGAGCGAGCAGGTTACGAAGAGAAATGTGGAATGAAGGAAGGGCTAACACCTTCCCTCTTCCTAAAACAAAACAAAAAACAATATATTAATAATTAAAGTTTTCTTAACCTAAAGGTGGCTGACGATCCTATTCTCCCTCTCCAAACCGTGAACCACACGAGCTCCTTCTCCCTTCTTTCGCGATTCTTCCCTTCCGGCCACCTTCTGCTAGATCCAGACACCCTCCGCTAGACCTTGCCACCCTCCGCTAGATCAGACAACCCTCTGCTAGATCCAGCAACCTTTCCATTAGATTCGGACGCCTCCACCTGTTCCAGCCACCTTCCACAAGATCCATCCGTCTTCATCGAGATCCAGCCATCTTCCAACTAGATCTGGCCGCCTTCATCGAGATCCGGTCATCTTCCAACTAGTTCTGGACACCTCCAACAAGATCCGGCCATGGGTGGGAGTGACCCGCAAGTGCCGCATCCGCGATGATTGGGACGCTTGCTTGGACTTCCGGTGAGTGGTTCCACGACTTCTTTTGAGCCTAGATCTTAGGATTCATTGTTAGAATTTCCTCTCCCCTCCGCCCTCGTTTTTCCAGCGACCCACGGCCACCCGAGCTTGATCGTGCTTGGGGTGGTCGTGGATCACATAGGGTGGGTCTCTATGGCCCCCCTCCATGAGTCTCGAGACGCGACGATTACGATTTGATCTTCAAGGTAGAAACGAAGTTAAGGGGATGGTTTAGGCTCAGTTTAGAATAAATCAAGTTCAGTTTTCTTAGGAGATGGTTTAAGCTCAATTTAGAGTAAATCAAGTTCAGTTTTCTTACAAATTTATGATTAATTTCAAGTAACAATCAACTCATAGTTTTTTAGAGGAAATATACCAATTCTGTTTCGTTGTAGAAATGAGCTCGTGATGGCTGTTCATGCTCTCTTAAGGCTCTTGTTATCTTTATGCATCAAAGATGGATCTGATTCCTTTCTATGAAATTAGTTGGTTTGAGTTGAATGTTATGATACAAGGTTAATAAGGAAAACCTACATCCACAAGCATACCCTGGATGAACGAAATATAGTAACCTAGATTATTTTTATTGATGGTTATTTAACCCTGTTGCATGAATATATGGGATCGCACACTCCAGAGGGTTAGGGCAGTGACTCTTGAATAGGATAGCGTCATGGTCGGAGCAACGTGTGCGGTGTGCCCTAGTCTAATTGTTGTTTGTTAAGGTGCTAGTCACCTGGAGTTCGACATGAACCAGGCCTTAGTTCTGTTGAGGCTACCGTCGTTGAGCGAAGAATTAATAGTACGGACTCGGATTAGACGTACGTAAGGCCTAGGGATGATTGTATTTAAAAACTCTAGAAGTGGCAAGGACGGGGTCACTGCTATCGTTTGGCCACGACGGTGGTGTCAGTGGGATTAGGTACCCCACGAATAAGAGATCTCAATCAATAGTTTGCACTCGATTACGATCAGGTGTCGGTGTCTCGATATTTTGCTTGTTAATCTATGTCGACATAGTATGTTTGTGCACTGTGATGATAACGATGTGTATCTTGCTTAGTTTTGTTATTTCAATTACTATTAGTGGATTGCAATGTTTGGGTGTGTGAGTGTGGACATCGCTAGGATAAAAACTATAAAATAGAAGGTAAATGCTTACAATGTTACTTATTGATAGATTTATATGATACATGCTCTATTTAACTATTGTACCATTATTATACTATACGTTCTGCTACTATTACATATATTATCTATCACTTCTGCAGCGTGGTATTTTCCTTCCTTTGAGTGTTAGGGCTTAAGGGGAGCAGGAAGACCACTCAGTCTATTTGGCTAACTCTCTCTTGTTGACCATCATAGGCGGGGACCCCGCTTCAGCGGATGGAGGACCCGGAGCATGTACGCTACTAGGACAAGAGATGGAGGCTACGGTCTTCCGCTCCGAGGTTACTAGAGTAGTGATAGACTGTTGTACCGACTTATATATGTACATGGACCGTATGATCCATTGTGGGCAGTAGTCCAAGATCCACTTTGGAATGTACGGGACATCGTGCCCTCGTTATTTATTTCATGAACTGTCTTCTTTCATGTTTATTACTTCATGGTACTAACTTTTGGTTACTTTCGCTTAGATTACTTCTGCATACATTAGCTCGGATGGAACGATGTTTGGCTATTCGCTTAGCATTGTAATCAGAGCGGGTGGTTGAGGTGTATAATGGGGGGAGGGTGGAGACGTTCATCTCTACTCTCTCTCGTTAGACACTTCGATCATGCGGTTTGGTCACAATGTGCGATAAGATTCCTCTTTTGTGCTTATTCCGGAAGGGGGCGGCTTACAATAGCCGGTTAGGGTTTCGAAAGAAACCCTGAATGAGAGGCAAGTCAGACCAGTTGATAGAAGCACATTATCGCCCACAAAATATCATACAAATAAAATGTGAGATACAAATTATCAAGACAAGCTTGATACCAACTTTTGAGGGCAGATTCTCTCTAAAATCTTCTCTCCAAAGAGAGCTTAAGACTAGCAATGATCCAAGATAATGAAATAGACTCACTACCACTCCCTTATATATGGGAGTACGACATACAAATTATGATAGTGCCCTTAGGCTACATATGCAAAGGAGGATGTGTGCCTCGTATCAATTTCTCATAATATACATAATATGTGTATAATACATTCGAATAGTAAAGTTTCCATAGTTCTTCAATGCTACAAAAAAAATGAAAGAATTATTCATGTGTTGTGTTAACAAATATAATACCGGAATTTACTAGCATGGGTCATGAGCAGATAAAATTAGTAGAAAGATGAGCATAGATATTGACCTGAATTCCTGATACAGTGAAGTATGGAATCTCAAACTTCACGCGTACGGGAGCTTTCTTATCTGGTGCCGACTCTTCAGCGGTTATACTGGGAAGACTGAATTCCGCCCTTACCATATACTCCTAAAGTGTAATAACCAAGTAAGAATGATTAAACAACAATGAAGATGAGCTAAAAATGTAGGCTAAAGAAATTGAGGACATGAAAAGTTTAGTTCAAAAAATAGTACCTTCCCACCAGGAAAAGATTTTACTTTCCACACTAAAGCATCTTTTTCAGGCGCATAAGAAGCCGAACCCATGGAAGTTCTTATATTTGGGTTGGTAGCATCTGAGGGTACGGGTATTTCAATTTCGACATTTGTGGCAGTGCTGCAATTATGTAATTTAGAATAGATCAAAGGAAAAAAAACTTGAGATGATGTGATTGCGCATTTGTGTGGCCCTGTAGGGTGAGCAGTTCAATCTGGATAATGTTCATCGCTTCCAACAAATTCAAAAAAAAAACATTTTTTGCTAAAACATTTTTTGCTAAAACATTTTTAAATGAAAATGCATCGGGAGTACAGTTGTCACTGGACCTTCATAGGGAGGTAGCATGTCATGTCGCTAGTTATATAAATATTTAAACATTTTAATTGAAAATGCAGAAACAGCAAAGAAAAAAAACTTTAACATTTGAGAGCACCTTCTTTCCTTAAATTGGCTCCTCGCCTTCACCAAAAGCTCAATACGACTTCTTGAGTGCCTCTCAACTTGAGCTTCCACCCAGATTAAAGGTTTTACCTGAAAAAATTTAACCCGTATAACTATACAGAAAATATCTCATGGACCAAAGAGAGAGGCTCTAACTTTCTAATAAACATAGAGGAAGTTTGGAGCGGGAATTAAACCTGTGTGCTTAGTCTATAGGTCATCAGATCGAAAGAACCATCTGGTGGTATGAAGGAGATAGTCCTATCATTCTCAAAACGCGCCAAACGCACACATCTTGACATGGTGCCGGAATTGTCAGGTGAAGAAATAAGCTTTTTGCAGATTCCTCTTGAATACATTAAACAAAAGGAGATAACAGAAACGAAATTACGTGGAAGGCAAGAGTACATACTGGTGAAACTTGATATCATCCAAATCTATGGCCTTTCCCTTTGTTGACCGACCTTGAGCCTCAAGCAGAACTCTGTCATTCAAACCAAGCTTACATTCTGGCATACCACTGCAGATCATAGAGAACATCTCATTAGTATTTTACTATTTTTTCCTCAAAGAATTTGCATGTTTTCATGAAGAAAGATGCACATGTGATATTAACAAATGTATAACCATAATAAAATATTTATTAATTCCTTAATATTTCTTCCAACAATTTACAGGTGGAAATTACCAACATACACATGCCAGCGTAGAACAAGTGCTTAATGCTTCTGAAAGATACCATAAGACCAGAAAATTGGTTGGAGTTAGGAATTAGGATAGTTGACATTGACGTGGTATCGAACTCATACACTTTTTTTCATAATTTGCATTTGTATTAGTACATGTGCATGCATTACCTGGATGCTTAAGATATCTTCCATAACTTTGAGTAAAGTAGATAGAAATATGCTCAATGACTCCTAAATTTCCTTCTATTATCTATAACACTCTACTACTGTTACAGCGAATTATTTGTAAGTTGTAAAGTTACATAACTCTGAGTAAACTAGATGGAAATATGCTCAATGACTCTGTTATGGGCCTAGCCCGGAGGATGACCGGAGATGAGGATGACGGCGGAGGATACAACGGAGCCGGAACCGTAGCTGTCTAAGCGGGGCTTGCTCGGGTGGAGAGAGCAGCCAAAATCTCTTTAGGGTTTGAGGAATTAGACATCTTTCATTGCTTACCGTTGGAATTATGTTATTTTATTGCCTTGTATTTTTCCTTTATTGCGTTGTAGTATCTCCCTCCTATATAAAAGAGAGAGCCTCTTTACTTTCAATTAATCCTAATTTCCTACTCTCCAACATGGTATCAGAGGAAGGCGTAACCTAATTTCCCTTTTGCTCGTACGTCTCCCGTCCGCCGCTCGCGTTTCGTCTTTCGTCTCTCGCGAGTCCGTCTTTCGTCTCTCGTCTTCGGACGACTCCTCCTTCCAGCGTCTTCCGGCTCCAGCGTCTGCCTCCTGCTCCAGCATCGTCGGCCTCCAGAACCAGCGTCGCCAGTCACCACCGCCAGTCACCAGCGCCAGTCCGGTAAAGCTTCAGCGTCTTCCGCCTCCAGTCTCTAGCGCCAGTCGGCTCCAGTCTCCAGCTCCCGTTGTCTGCCTTCAACGCCAACCGGCATTGTCTTCTTCGCATGGTTGTTTGAGCCTTTCTTGGCGCCGGATCTATGCAGGCTTGAGTCCGTGATTGCTCTTCCGACGTCCGTTCTCCCTTCTTGTGGGAATGTATCTTCCTCTCATTGCGTGATTGCGTCCCTCCGTCGCATCTCCTCTTTCTATGAGAGACATTTTTCGTCTCTAGCAGCCCGGGGTTTTATTTTCCTCGCTTGCTATGTCGGGAAGTGGTGAGACTCCGGATGTCTCCTCCGGTGGGAGTGCCCCTCATGATCATCTGCCTTCTACTGGATCTCTTCGTGCCAACCACGATCACGGGACTCCTCAGATCACTACCATTAAGTTGGATGACACCAATTATCACCCCTGGGCTCGTTTCGTTACTCTGGCCCTCAAGAGCCGCCGCATATTTGGCTACATCAGCGGCACTACTAGGGCACCTACTAACTACCTCTCCGGATTGGCCCCAATGGGAATCCGAGAACTCCTTGGTGATGTCCTGGCTGACCAACTCTATGCAAGAGTCAATTGCCCGCAACTATCTATTTTTGGACACTGCGGCTGACATTTGGAAACGTGCTGAGATTACCTACTCCTGTCTGGGAATGCCGCTCAGTTTTTTGAATTGCGGCGACGGATTTTTCTCTTGCGCCAAGGGGATCACCCCCCTCCCCCCGCTGCCTATTACCTGGAGTTTACCCAGCTTTACTAAGAGTATGACCACTTCGATTCACTTACTCTTGTCTCCCCTGAGGATGAGGTGCTGGTATGTGCCCGGGAGGAACGCAATCGGATCTTCGAGTTTCTTCATGGTCTCCACCGTGACCTTGATCCCATCAGTGTTCAGATTCTTGGACGTTCTCCTCTGCCTTCCTTACCTGAGGTGTATAGTTTGGTTCAACAAGAATATGATCGTCGGCAGATTCGTCTACCAGACACTGTTGCTAAGGGCTCTGCCCTTGCCGCTCGGTTCAAGCCCGGTGGTCGCTCTATCTGTGACACTAGGTCCAAGTCTATGGACAAGGATCATATGACGTGCGATTATTGCGGGAAAGCCCGTCATACTCGAGACACTTGCTTTAAGCTTCATGGCTTTCCTCCTCCTCGCGGTGGTCCTGCTCCTCGTGGTGGTCGTGGCTTTGACCGCACTCTGGGTCGACCTTCTCCGTCTCACTCGGCTCATCTCTCCGATGTCGTTGATGATCCTGCTCCTTATGGAGGATCTGATGCCCCTGAGGTTCCTTCTGCCCTGTCTGCTGAGGAGATTCAAGTCTTCCACCGCTTCATGCTTGGTCACTCATCTGAGTCTGCTAGCTCTTCATATGCCCACAAGGGGATTCCAGGTGCTCACTCTGCCACCGCTTGCTCTCCCACCCAGTGGATCATTGATTCTGGCGCCACATACCACATGACTGGTTCTGCTACAGGTTTTGTATCTTATATCCCTTTGTCTGGTAGAAACAAAGTGAGCATTGCTGATGGATCCATGTCTCCCATTGCCGAGAAAGGGTCCATTCCTTGCTCCTCCCCCACCCTTTCTTCGGTGCTTCATGTTCCTAAGTTTACCCGCAACCTGTTTTCTATTAGTCACCTTACTAATTCTATGAATTGCTCTGTAATCTTTTTTTTCTTTCCTCGTGTGTCTTTCAGGACCTGAAGACGGAGACGGTGATTGGCTCTGGTAGACTGTGTGATGGCCTCTACCTATTTGACCCCTCCAGCTCGGCCTCTTCTCTGAAGGCTCTTTCTGCTGCTCAGACCTCAGTGGACTCCTGGCACTGCCGTCTGGGTCATCCTTCTCTATCTACTATGCATCTTTTATTTCCGAATATGTCAAATATATCTTTGAATACTTTTAAATGTGATGTGTGTGCTCTTGGTAAACATCATCGTGCTTCTCTTAATCATGTGTCTACTCCTAGTGTTTCTCCTTTTTTGTTGTGGTTCATACTGATGTTTGGGGTCCTTGCCCTGTTCCCTCTATTTCGGGTTTCCACTGGTTTGTTACATTAATCGATTGTTTTTCTCGTTGTACGTGGGTCTACTTAATGAAAAACAAGAATGATGTCTTTCTCTTATTTCAACGTTTTCATAAGATGGTGGCTAATCAATTTAATGATGTCATTAAAGTTTTGCGCAGTGATAATGGTCGTGAGTACGTTTACTCTTCCTTTTAGCGTTATCTTAGTGATCAGGGCATTATACATCAGACATCTTGTGTCTACACCCCGACTCAGAATGGGATCGTTGAGCGCAAAAATCGCCATCTTCTAGAGGTGGCTCGCTGCCTCCTCCTGAAGATGCACCTCCCAAAGTATTTTTGGGGTGATGCAGTTCTTACTACGACGTACCTTATTAATCGCTTGCCGACTCATGTTCTTGGCCACCAAATCCCCTTTTGAGGCTCTTTCTGTCTCTCCCACACATCTCCTTCCTCGGATCTTTGGGTGTGTGTGTTTTGTCCATGTTCGCCCCACGTCCAAACTTGATTCTCGTGCCCTCAAGTGCTTCTATAAACTTTGACAAAACATGATCCAAATTCACAAAACAGCCAACATTCGGCAACAAACAGCAGCCTGGAGAACCTAGACAGGAAATCCACCTTCGAAATCAACACTCAATGCACAAAAACAGTATCAAACAAGCAGTGGAATCCCTCCAAGTACATACAACACCAACACAAATCCAGATAGGTCAATAACTTCACAATTATGAACCTATATCCAACAAATATTTCAAAAGAAGCAACTCGAAAAAACCCAAAAAGCAAATACGAAAACTAGGAGAAGACCTAAGGATAAAGGAAGATGTTACCACTCCATTTGAGGAAGATAAGAATGCCTTCCGCGGAAAAGATCAGTCTCCACTGGAGGAGCTCCGATTGATAAGAGACAAGGGGGGCAAAACTCAATCCTACGGAGAAGTCATTGGCCTTTTTGTGAAATCCACGATGATGTCTCCTATTGAAGCCACTAAACCCCCCTACCCATAATAGTAAATATTACATAAATACTCCGGGATGGTTTTAAATCTAAACAACTTAAAGGTAAGTAAAATAAGCATGTGGCAATCAGTCCAGCATTATGGATGCTGAAAACCTTCCTCCTCGCAATCAGGAATGAGAACAGATGGTCCACGGGCCATGCTATTTAATCAAACAATGAGTTGGGAAGGTGGTTATATCCTACATTATAACTAGTGGGCTTGGGTTTCACGTGGTGAGATGCCTTTTGGGATCCTTCAATCTATGTCAGAAAGCGCTCCCTTCAGCATGATTCTTGTTTCTGGTACTCCTTAGGTCTTTTCCTCCGATCCCAAGGAAATTTGATGAAGGCGGATATGCATCGAGTCATCACCTTTCTCTATCATTTAGCAGCTTGTCATTCTATTTATATTTATTGTCATCACCTTTCTCTATCATTTAGCAGCTTGTCGTTCTATTTATATTTATTGTTTGTTCAGGTTATAATTTTAGAGAAAAAGAGGAGAGTTCCACCCAAAAACCCTGATAATTCCATCAACACTCATCCTAAACACTAAATCATTTCCTTCGTTAACGCCTGCAACTCGGGTTTGCAGATGAATGTGCATCAGATAGTGAATTTCATTGATCTACATAGCCTTTAGAAACATATGGAGAAAGAACCAAAATCCTTGTAACAAAGTAGCATCTCTCTACAATCTCTTAATCAATTGAATTCATCAGAGTGTTTAAAGGCCCGTCTAATGTGGCCAGCGATAACCGTAGAAATTTGTAATTTTTGTGTGAGCGCAGCTTGTCAAGGTAAGCCACAAGAGCAGACCATAACTAAAATGGGGCTTCCCTAAAATTCACATTCTTTAGATATTATGGTACTGAACAATGGCAACCAAACAAATTAGATATGATTACAGATACTCATGTTCTTCATCAGTTGGAGGCCAATCAAGCAGCTGGCTCCTCCCAGATTTTCTTACCAGAACATAAATGGTAGGAATTGTGGGCTCGAATCCTTGCCACAGTTACTAATGGACAATTTATCCAGCTACACAATAAGGAGAACTCCCTCTCAATGCCAATAATAAATGTCACCTCATCTCCTCTAATGAGAGTGGAAAATTATTTGCTGAACAGTGAACACCAAGCTCACATAACCATCTATGAAGGCTATCACCCATCTTGATGATGGTTAAGGCTTCAACAAGAAGATGAACCTAAAGTGCATGGTCAGGTATTTTGGCCCATATTTTCACCACCGAGGATATGCACAACATTGCAAACTTCTAGTATAAAGGTAGTGCTACACATTTAAGTTCAATCATTATTACTACAACATGCAACAATATTTTTTGGAAATCACATTCTTACCTCCAATACAACCGCAAAATGAAGAAACATCTGATTCATTTAAAGCAAGTTTAGAAGAGCATAAACAAGGCGAGAGATCGAACCTTAAATATGTTCTCATTTTCAAAGCACCAACAACATCGGAACGTATGATCTGACCATTTGTATTGACAAGAATATTCACACTTTCTACCACATCCAGGAAAACCTAAGAAACAGAAGTAGCACGCTTTTCTGAAGACCAATACTTGAGGAAGCACAATAAAGATGCGTGTTTAAAAACAGCTAGGAGACAACCTACTTCATTTTTCTTGTACTTTATCCCCTCACTGCGCCATGATACTGCATTGGTTACAGCCATTGGAGGCCTCTGTGTAACTTCCATCCTGTAAGCATCTGTCTTTATAAACTCACTAAGAATTTTTGCTTCTGTATACTGAGGGTACCCAAAGTCCATCATTTCATCAAGCAATTCATACTGCAAAAACCACGCAGTAGCTCATTAGTAAACTAAATCAGAAAAAGCATCAATGCTATCGCTAGTGCCTAAACACTATATAGTTTTCCAACACGTTAAGCATTAGGCATTGCTGGAGTAAGTGAGGCAATAATAAGAACAATTACCAAAAAACTCTCGCCTAACTTCGCATAATTGCAGGGACATTGTTATGGGCCTTGGTCGGAGATAGCCGGGGAAGTGGTCGGAGGTGGAGATGCGGGGTACGGAGATACTATGGAGCCATGACCGCGGCTGCCTAGGCGGGGCTTGCTCGTTGGAGGAGAGAGCTACGAAGACCTCACACTCAAAGACGGGAATTAGATTTCTTCTTGCTTGCTTCATACAACACCTCTAATGCCTTTATATAGGCTACAACATATAATAAGACATAATAATGATAATGACACCTAATAGTAGACCCGGAGCTCGAGGCCCCTACATAAAGATGACAACTTAGACACCTAGATAAAAGAAATACTAATGCGTGGTACAATCATAATACGCGATCCGTAACATCTCACCCTTCCTCCAAAAAGAGCTTGTCCTCAAGCTTTATCTGATGCCCTCGTCGTCAGAGTCCTCGACGTGTAGATAGAAGAGCTGGTTGCACATGTGGCCGCGAGTGTACTGCTCGTCGCAATTAAAACATAATCCATGGGCGCGTCGTTGCAGCATCTCCGCCCAAGATAATCGGCGGACAGGAGGGGCTGGAGGACCCTCGATACGACCTTGTTGAACGATGTTGGTGGCAGGAGGGTAGGCCGTCTGTGCTAGCTGGAGGAGACGAGCGCAGAGCCGGGCCAGACTCATAGCAGTCACTAAGTCTGGCGGGCCTCAAACTCGACATCCAGTCGCAGGCGCTCGCGAAGTCCAGCGGTGAAAATGTTGACTTGCATATCCGGGAAAAGGGGAACATGCGCCAAGAGAAGCTGAAATTATTCCAGGTACTCGTCTACTGACCCCGTTTGTCGTAGAGATGTGAGTTCTCCAAGGGGGTTGCTGCGGATAGGAGGTCCGAAACGCAAGTTGCATAGCCTTTTGAAGTCGGCCCATAGCAGATTCGGTCGGTCGGTGAGAAGTCGAGAGACCCACAAAACAGCAGAGTCGAGCAAATGGAAAGATGCTAGATGGATTCGGTCTGCTGCCGGAGTTTGTTGGTGGCCAAAGAATTGCTCACATTTGGTGAGCCAGCACAAGGGATCACTTTTCCCATCATAGGTTGGAAATTCTAATATGGTGTAGCGTGGTTCAATCGCAGCGACTGGGAGCGCGATGACTGGCGACGGTGGCTCGTGGGCGGTCAGTGGTGGCGGAGCTTGGCGAAGAAGTGGCGGTGCCTGACTGCTGCTTGTACGATCGTGTGCGGGGGCGGTAGAAAGATCATCAAGGCGCTTGGAGAGCGCAGTAATGGCCTCCTGTTGTAGTTCCGTGAGTGCAATTTGCGCGGCTTTTTGTGCCATGGCGGCCTGCAGCATGGTCATAATCTGACTTAGTTGGTCAGACGAGTCACCCATCGTGCGAGAGGAGTAGCGAGAAGAGGAGCGGGTGACAGGGCGTTCAGATAGCGCTGAGGCGGATGATTGGGAGTGGCCACGGGCGCTGCAGTTGCGCCCAATGTTTTCAACTAATAATGCGCTGGTGAATAGTTGAAAAGAAAAATAGAAATAGGTTGGTTGGGTGTGCGGCTTGAAGCGATTAATGAAGTGGCTTAGGTGATTAAATGAGAAGGAATAAATATAATAATAGAGAGGAAATGGCGTGAGAAGTGATATGGCATGCGTGTGTGGGAAAGTCAAAAGTGGGAGAGAGTGGTGGTGGGGTCAACGAAAAATAAAACAAAATTAAAAGGGGTATTGGAAGGGGTAAAGGTAGCGGGAAAGCAGCGCGCAGGAAATACAGCGCCAAAGGCTGTCTGAGGGCGTTTACTGGCACAGGGATCGAGAAAAAAAATAATAGGGCAGGGGCTCGAAACTGCTAGCAGGAGATTGCGGCTCGAGGATATCCCGCGTTGAGGCGTAGTCGGTGGTTGTCGGCCTGTTCAGCGGGCAGAAAGAATGCGCGGACGCCGGGATGGAGGAGCCGACGCCTGTTCTCCCTGAGGAAGACGAAGCCGAAGCAAAAAAAGAGCTGATGGTTGGGTTGTAGAGCGAGCGCGGAGGATCGTTGTTGGCGTGCTTGGCGGAAGAGGACCGATGGCTCTGATACCAAGTTGTTATGGGCCTTGGTCGGAGATCACCAGGGAAGTGGTCGGAGGTGGAGATGCAGGGTACGGAGATACTATGGAGCCATGACCGCGGCTGCCTAGGCGGAGCTTGCTCGTTGGAGGAGAGAGCTACCAAGACCTCACACTCAAAGACGGGAATTAGATTTCTTCTTGCTTGCTTCATACAACACATCTAATGTCTTTATATAGGCTACAACAGATAATAAGACATAATAATGATAATGACACCTAATAGTAGACCCGGAGCTCGAGGCCCCTACATAAAGATGACAACTTAGACACCTAGATAAAAGAAATACTAATGCGTGATACAATCATAATACACGATCCGTAACAGACATCCCATCTATCTTTTAAAATTATCAAACCCTCTCCTCTAAGTTTACATTAATAACATACATCACCGAGGTGCCGCAGAAGAAAAAACTGCAAAATCCTCTAAGTTTACATTGTTAACATACATCATCGAGGTAATTGATTAGTTCACATGTTGGTTAACCTATTCTGAAACACGAACAAAAATCATTGTCCTATCGCATTATCTATCAAGCCATGGAAAAGATTCAATAGAAGAGAGAAACAAATTCATTATTTGTTTTCCGTGGAGTAACTCCAAATATAGTAGTAAAAGAAAGAAGTATAGGAGGATAGACTCATCAAGTCCCAGTAAATTATCCTAAAAAGTAAACAAGATTTATTTTGAAAGGTAATAAAATGATAATCATAACAATAAACCTTAGTGCCTTCCGAAGAAAAATAATAACCTGTTAAGTTGCACCATGCTCAATATCATTATATATAGATTATCTTAAATAGGGACAATTAAACTACTTAAGTTTGTAGCATGCATTCTATATATAATCTAACCTTCGCTATTATCTATTTTTTACATTCACTATCATATTAGATCCATGTTCTCTTCTCCATCACCAGATATAGAGAGATCGAAATCTCTCTCTCTCTCTCCTCAAACTCCTCTTTAACCTCAAGGTTTCCTATCACTAGAACTTAAAGCTCTTGCTTTGCATATGCAAAAATAATTTCATCAGGATATCCTGTATAAAATTGTATCAGGATGGGAGAACAAGTTTGCCAAATAAGAAAATATTTAGTATGAAGTAGATGATGTGTATATATAAACAGAAGAACACTCAAAACTTTTTTTTCTAAGAAAAAAATTAAAAAGTCCTCCGCTTTACACCAAACATCCTCTTAGTTAGCACAAATGTTCTGCTACCCTTACACATACTTATCTCAGGAGATCTGATATATTTTTTCCCAATGTCAAATACTCAAATTAGCATCCTAAAAAATAGCCCATCTTTAGAATTTGAAATATCAGCACGCTATCACCAATCAAGCATATGCATTTCAAACTTCCTACCACCTTATGGCAAGGTGTGCGCCGAGACAATCCCTTGGTAATGGAGCCCTTTCAGAGTGCAATTTCCTAATCCTCTTGCTAGAAAAGTACTCGACTCCTGTATAAAAATACTTACAAGCAATAAATCCGCAAAATCATAAATTTTTCCACAATACATGTTCAAAGAAGTGAATTTGGGGGGGGGGGGGGGGGGGGGGGGGGGGGGGGGCAATGATTTTCTCACCACAACCACAAAATTATCTCTTAATGATTCCTCTTCCAGCTCTTCAAAATAATGCTTAAAAACCTGGAAACAAAACAGAAAATTAAATAAAAACTCGTGATCATATTCCACGAAGAGAAGACGTATTTGTTGCTCAAGCATCCAATTCCAGGAGATTGCTCACATCTATGACCCGATGCAGAAAAAGAAATATGCTCGCAGCATTACAATTCTGCCTCGCAGCAGTCATCAAGAAAACGTTGTTGTGTTGGATGAACATGTAGGTAACTCCATTATCGTACACCACAGGATCGTGCAAATCCGGATCCACCTACAACAAACCAAACTATTTATTTCTCATCCTCTCCAAAACTTCTACACATCATTCAAATCACGGAAATCTACAGAGAGTGACCGCGCGCACAAAGGGATCTGATCAAGCTGGAGCAGCAAGAATTCGATCCGATCTGTGAGAACCTAATACGAGAGGGGTGACTGGGAAGTTAAGGATTGACCTCCTGTTCTAATAGCTTGGTGAAGAAACGCTCGGCCTGGACGGCGGAGACGTCCCCGCGGTAGTCACGCCAGACAAGGACACGGCCCTTGATGTCGAGGAGGAAGAGCGCCGAGACGGCGCCTGCCATGGCCGCGACGCCTCCTCCGGAAATTGGGTAGGGTTCGTAGCTATGAGATTCAGATCTGGGATCTGGACTTCTCTGCGTTGATCATCGTTTCTCCTCTTGAGGTAATCGAGTTAACATGTTGCTCCTCTATTCGCTCCTCCTACTCTCCGGGTGCAGTATATCGTTTCTTCAAACTTTATGGCTATTCCCAAGGCCTTTGCTCGAAAGCGAAGATTTTTCATGTAACCTGTGTTTAATGTAAATTTACAAAAAAAAAACATTCTTTCATAAAAACAAACTAGTACTAGTGTCCATTGGTGAAGCTTAATTTTTATGGAGTCATCAAACGTCGCTCTGTGTGGCCTGATGCTGGTGGGTACTACGAGACCATCATGGATGGACCTTCTTACTGGCGTTCTTCGACTTAGATATCAATCTGTAGCGAAGATGGAGCTCCCTGATGCCTAGGAAGGTGTCCAAAGGGCTATTCAAATTTGGGGTGCTCGGCATCTTCATATTCAGGGAGACTTCATCACGATCATCCAATGGCTTAACGGGTCAACTCTTTGCCTTAATACTCGTGTCACCCATTTTTCTGATGAGTGGTCTTGGGTTTTTTGTATAGACGATCATATTGTAGGTCATAGGTATTGTTGAAACCGATTTCTCGGTCTCTGTGGAGTTCGGGGCCCCCAACGAGTTGAGGGGTGGCCAACTCTTACTCCCCCCAAAGGAGAGCTCTAGGTTGAAGGTGTTGGAACTATGAACTGGACCAAGGTCTCGGCGAGGAGGTCCCACCACATACCCGGAAGATCTTTAGAGCGCTTCCCCTCCCAAGCCAATGCCGGGGCTTGGGCACCACTGGAGACCCTCCTCACCCACTAGAGAGAGAAAATGGGGGGAGAGAGAGAGAGAGAGAGAGTTAGCCTAGAACAAGCTTGCCTCCAAATGGTGCCCCTTTGGTCCTATTTATAGGATTCCTGAACTTGGGCTGCGAATAACAAAAAACTACCTGCGAAGTTACCAAAATTCCCCCGGATTTGGCCTGCGAACAGCCAAATCTCGCTACTCAACGGCGCTAAACGCAGACCGCCCCCTATTCTCGGGGTTGGGCGAGACATGGGGCTGGCCGCCGCCCCCCCCCCCCTCCCCACCCCAAGGGAACTGGGGCGAGGCAGGGGCTGGCCGCCCTCCCTGCTCGCCCCCCTAAGGGAATTGGGGCGAGACAGGGGGCTGGCCGCCCCTCCCTGCTCGCCCCCCTAAGGGAACTGGGGCGGGACAGGGGGCTGGCCGCCCTCCCTGCTCGCCCCCCTAAGGGAACTGGGGCGGGACAGGGGGCTGGCCGCCCTCCCTGCTCGCCCCCCTAAGGGAACTGGGGCGGGACAGGGGGCTGGCCGCCCTCCCTGCTCGCCCCCCTAAGGGAACTGCGGCGAGACAGGGGGTTGGCCGCCCTCCCTGCTCGCCCCCTAAGGGAGCTGGGGTGAGACAGGGGGCTGGCCCCCTCCCTGCTCGCCCCCTAAGGGAACTGCGGCGAGACAGGGGGCTGGCCGCCCTCCCTGCTCGCCCCCCTCTTTAGGGAGCGGGGGCGAGAGGAGCTCGCCCCCCTCTTCAGGGAGCGGGGGCGAGAGGAGCTCGCCCCCCTCTTCAGGGAGCGGGGGCGAGAGGAGCTCGCCCCCCTCTTGCTTGCCTTCTACACAAGCTGGGTGAGCGGGAGGCCTCCGCCTCCACCGTTCGTCCCCTTTGCTCCTACTCTTCCTGCCTGAGACTATGCTACCACACAAGACTCTAAGGGGCCCTTAGGAGTACACTCGGCGAATTATGGGGTTGTACACAATCCCCGCTCTTTTCGAGTGAGGTACAAGCTCGGAAAGAAATGTCCAACCCCACATATTCGGCGAGTGGTGCTGAAAATCGCGCCGTAGGCGAAACCCCCCTGGGAAAATACTCTTAGCCTCCTCGAGAGGTCCTCCAACCCTGCCGGCTAGCGAGAGCCCGGCTAGCGAGACCACCTCGGGAGAAAAACATACAACCTCCCCGAGAGGTCTTCCAACCCCGCCGGCTGGCGAGACCACCTCAGGAGAAAAAACATCCATCCATCGAGCGGTTCCCGGCCCTGCCAGCTAAGTGGGAGCCTGGTCAGCGGGCCCGTATCGGGGCTAAGGTAGACACACTCCAGGAGCCCAGCTCAACTAGAGGTGGATACAAGGTCGACACACTCTAGGAGCCCGGCTCCACTAAAGGTGGGTACAAGGTCAACACACTCTAGGAGCCCGGCTCCACTAGAGGTGGATACAAAGTCGACACACTCTAGGAGTCCGGCTCAACTAGTGGTGGATATAAAGTCGACACACTCTAGGCGCCCGACTCCACTAGAGGTGGATACTAAGTCGACACACTCTAGGAGCCCGGCTCAACTAGAGGTGGATACAAAGTCGACACACTCTAGGAGCCCGGCTCAACTAGAGGTGGATACAAAGTCGACACATTCTAGGAGCCCGGCTCAACTAGAGGTGGAGCATTTTTCTTTCCTGCCCCGAGCGGTTCCCGGCCCTGCCAGCTAGGTGGGAGCCTGGTCAGCGGGCAGCATCGGGGCTAAGGTCGACACACTCCAGGATCCCGGCTCAACTAGAGGTGGATACAAGGTCGACACACTCTAGGAGCCCGGCTCCACTAAAGGTGGGTTCAAGGTCGACACACTCTAGGAGCCCGGCTCCACTAGAGGTGGATACAAAGTCGACACACTTTAGGAGTCTGGCTCAACTAGAGGTGGATACAAAGTCGACAGACTCTAGGAGCCCGGCTCCACTAGTGGTGGATACTAAGTCGACACACTCTAGGAGCCCGGCTCAACTAGAGGTGGATACAAAGTGGACACACTCTAGGAGCCCGACTCAACTAGAGGTGGATACAAAGTCGACACACTCTAGGAGCCCGGCTCAACTAGAGGTGAAGCATTTTTCTTTCCTGCCCCGAGCGGTTCCCGGCCCTGCCAGCTAGGTGGGAGCCTGGTCAGCGGGCCAGCATCGGGGCTAAGGTCGACACAATCTAGGAGCCGAGCTCCACTAGAGGTGGATAAGAGTCGACACCCTCCAGGCCATTCGCTAGACGAGCGAGCTCAACTGGAGGTGGAGAAGAGTCGACACCCTCCAGGCCATTCGCTAGACGAGCGAGCTCAACTGGAGGTGGAGAAGAGTCGACACACTCCAGGCCATTCGCTAGACGAGCGAGCTCAACTGGAGGTGGAGAATTTTCCTTCCTGCCCCCGAGCGGTTCCCGACCCTGCCAGCTAGGTGGGAGCCTGGTCAGCGGGCCAGCATCGGGGCTTAGGTCGACACATTCTGGGAGCCGAGCTCCACTAGAGGTGGAGAAGAGTCGACACCCTCCAGACCATTCGCTAGACGAGCGAGCTCAACTGGAGGTGGAGAAGAGTCAACACCCTCCAGGCCATTCGCTAGACGAGCGAGCTCAACTGGAGGTGGAGAATTTTCCTTCCTACCCCCGAGCAGTTCCCGGCCCTGCCAGCTAGGTGGGAGCCTAGTCAGCGGGCCAGCATCGTGGCTAAGTTCGACACATTCTAGGAGCCGAGCTCCACTAGAGGTGGATAAGAGTCGACACCCTCCAGGCCATTCGCTAGACGAGCGAGCTCCACTGGAGGTGGATGAGAGTCGACACCCTCCAGGCCATTCGCTAGACGAGCGAGCTCAACTGGAGGTGGAGAAATTTCCTTCCTGCCCCCGAGCGGTTCCCAGCCCTGCCAGCTAGGTGGGAGCCTGGCCAGCGGGCCAGCATCGGGGCTAAGGTCGACACAATCTAGGAGCCGAGCTCCACTAGTGGTGGATAAGAGTCGACACCCTCCAGGCCATTCGCTAGACGAGCGAGCTCAACTGGAGGTGGAAAAGAGTCGACACTCTCCAGGCCATTCGCTAGACGAGCGAGCTCAACTGGAGGTGGAGAATTTTCCTTCCTACCCCCGAGCGGTTCCCGGCCCTGCCAACTAGGTGGGAGCCTGGTCAGCGGGCCAGCATCGGGGCTAAGGTCGACACATTCTAGGAGCCGAGCTCCACTAGAGGTGGAGAAGAGTCGACACCCTCCAGGCCATTCGCTAGACGAGCGAGCTCCACTAGAGGTAGATAAGAGTCGACACCCTCCAGGCCATTCGCTAGACGAGCGAGCTCAACTGGAGGTGAAGAATTTTCCTTCCTGCCCAGAGCGGTTCCCGGCCCTACCAGCTAGGTGGGAGCCTGGCCAGCAGGCCAACATCGGGGCTAAGGTCGACACAATCTAGGAGCCGAGCTCCACTACAGGTGGATAAGAGTCGACACCCTCCAGGCCATTCGCTAGACGAGCGAGCTCAACTGGAGGTGGAGAAGAGTCGACACCCTCCAGGCCATTCGCTAGACGAGCGAGCTCAACTGGAGGTGGATAATTTTCCTTCCTACCCCCGAGCGGTTCCCGGCCCTGCCAACTAGGTGGGAGCCTGGTCAGCGGGCCAGCATCGGGGCTAAGGTTGACACATTCTAGGAGCCGAGCTCCACTAGAGGTGGAGAAGAGTCGACACCCTCCAGGCCATTCGCTAGACGAGCGAGCTCCACTGGAGGTGGATAAGAGTCGACACCCTCCAGGCCATTCGCTAGACGAGCGAGCTCAACTGGAGGTGGAGAATTTTCCTTCCTACCCCCGAGCGGTTCCCGGCCCTGCCAACTAGGTGGGAGCCTGGTCAGCGGGCCAGCATCGGGGCTAAGGTCGACACATTCTAGGAGCCGAGCTCCACTAGAGGTGGAGAAGAGTCGACACCCTCCAGGCCATTCGCTAGACGAGCGAGCTCCACTGGAGGTGGATAAGAGTCGACACCCTCCAGGCCATTCGCTAGACGAGCGAGCTCATCTGGAGGTGGAGAATTTTCCTTCCTGCCCCAGAGCGGTTCCCGGCCCTGCCAGCTAGGTGGGAGCCTGGCCAGCAGGCCAGCATCGGGGCTAAGGTCGACACAATCTAGGAGCCGAGCTCCACTAGAGGTGGATAAGAGTCGACACCCTCCAGGCCATTCGCTAGACGAGCGAGCTCAACTGGAGGTGGAGAATTTTCCTTCCTGCCCCCGAGCGGTTCCCGGCCCTGTCAGCTAGGTGGGAGCCTGTTCAGCGGGCCAGCATCGGGGGAAAAAACTTACCCTCCCTGGGAGATCAACCTGCCCTGCCGTCTGGAGAGAGCCCGGTCAGCGGAACCATACTTTGAAAAACTTTCATTACATTAGTCGTCTGGTTACATGCAAGAAAACTAAGTAGGGAAATACACCATCATACTTCATGGACTTAAAAGGAAAAACTAAGCACGGAGACCGGGACTCAGACTTCTACTCCCTGGCACGGTCCTCCTCGACCTACCCTGGTTGTTGTTGTTGATGCCTTGGACCTCTTGCATCCTTCATTTCCAAGAACTCAGGGCAGGCTGAGGTCGCGTGACCCTCCTCCTCGTGGAAGTCACAGCAGGGTAACTCCACCCCGTCCCCTCCTCTTCATCTTCTTTCCGCTTTTCTGGCTCTCCTCTTTCTTCCTCCGCCAATTGCCATGGCTTGTGGAGGTGGTGGAGGGGGCGCGTTCGTTCCCTGCCTCCACTCGAGCGGTTGGACCTTTTCCTTTTGAAGCCCCTCCTTCCTTGCTCTCGCGGAGTCGAATTGATGGCCCCCGCGCTCGCCGGGTTATTGGGTAGCCGCCACCCGGGGTGGTCTCGCCCACCAATATTCACTCGACTCCTTTTGGAGCGGGGCGAGTGGGGGCCGGATGCCTCCCCGCTCGCCCCCCTTTGGGGCTGGGCTAGAAGGGGCGGGGGGAGCTGGGAGGGCGCCTGCCCCCGGAGCTCGCCCCCTTGACGGGGCGGGGCGAGCTGGGAGGGCACCACCCTCCTGAGCTCGCCCCCTTGCAAGGGCGGGGCGAGCTGGGAGGGCGCCTCCCTCCTGAGCTCGCCCCCTTGCAGGGGCGGGGTGAGCTGGGAGGGCGCCTCCCTCCTGAGCTCGCCCCCTTGGGGACGGGCGAGTGGGGGTATGTAACCTCCCCACCTTCCCCCCCACTGGTACCTCTTTCCTGGACTGCCGGACGAGAGTTCCCTCGTCCACCTGCTGGGGCGGGATCTCCGGACCATCTCCTCTTCTTCCTCTGACTATCATGGCGAAAGCAACCTGGAAGGTCTGTAAGACCTCTTGCTTGAAATCTTCGAACATCTCCAATGTCACCCCAGCCACCGGGGGCTGCGAGTGACCTGGGTCGGATCTTCCTCCACCTCCATCCATGGAACTCATCTTGAGAGTTTCTTGAGTTAGTCACACTCCACGCTCACCGCACCATAATGTTAAAACCGATTTCTCGGTCTCTGTGGAGTTCGGGGCCCCCAACGAGTTGAGGGGTGGCCAACTCTTACTCCCCCCAAGGGAGAGCTCTAGGTTGAAGGTGTTGGAACTATGAACTGGACCAAGGTCTCGGCGAGGAGGTCCCACCACATACCCGGAAGATCTTTAGAGCGCTTCCCCTCCCAAGCCAATGCCGGGCTTGGGCACCACTGGAGACCCTCCTCACCCACTAGAGAGAGAAAATGGGGGGAGAGAGAGAGTTAGCCTAGAACAAGCTTGCCTCCAAATGGTGCCCCCTTGGTCCTATTTATAGGATTCCTGAACTTGGGCTGCGAATAACAAAAAACTGCCTGCGAAGTTACCAAAATGCCCCCGGATTTGGCCTGCAAACAGCCAAATCCCGTTACTCAACAACGCTAAACGCAGACCGCCCACTATTCTCGGGGCTGGGCGAGACAGGGGGCTGGCCGGCCTCCCTGCTCGCCCCCTAAGGGAGCTGGGGCGAGAGAGGGGGCTGGCCGCCCTCCCTGCTCGCCCCCTAAGGGAGCTAGGGCGAGACAGGGGGCTGGCCCCCTCCCTGCTCGCCCCCCCTAAGGGAACTGGGGCGAGACAGGGGGCTGGCCGCCCTCCCTGCTCGCCCCCCTCTTCAGGGAGCGGGGGCGTGAGGAGCTCGCCCCCCTCTTCAGGGAGCGGGGGCGAGAGGAGCTCGCCCCCCTCTTCAGGGAGCGGGGGCGAGAGGAGTTCGCCCCCCTCTTGCTTGCCTTCTACACAAGCTGGGTGAGCGGGAGGCCTCCGCCTCCACCGTTCGTCCCATTTGCTCCTACTCTTCCTGCCTGGGACTAAGCTACCACACAAGACTCTAAGGGGCCCTTAGGAGTACACTCAGCAAATTATGGGGTTGTACAGGTATATGGTTGTAAATCACGTAGTTGATGAGTGTGCCAACTTCGTCACATTGTCACTGAGGATTTCTCTTATTCTAAATAGGTTAGGAACCTTGTCATAGATGATTGGGATATGCGCTTGTATAAGAGAGTTCATTAATCAATATATTGCTCTCTTTCTACCAAAAAACAAGGTTAGTCAGCATCGTAGTTATCATAAATGTTGATAATCAGTAGATTTAGCATTAATGATCGAATCCTTCAGTACATCACGCTCTTACACGCTCAATCATATCACTGGCGCAAATCTTGACGCACAATCATAGCAAGACATGATCCGCGTTCGCAACACGCTAGCCCGATCCGCTAATTCGCACCCCGCAACTGCTTTACAAACACGATGTGTGACTTCACTTGTGAGAAGAACATCAAATCCCAGTTAGCATGGCCATAACAATAAGGTTGGTCACCTTCATCGTTACATGCGGCCTGACACCTATAATGCCATCTTCGGCAGACCCTTACTGAATGTGTTCGGAGCCATTTTATCGATGCGGCACCTAATGATGAAGTCTTGGGCCAATGACATGAAGGGCGTGATCGTGGGAGATCTCGATGTGTCCTGATAGGTCATGTCCAACTCAAGTGTGGGTCAGTATATCTTCATACACTACAACAAAACTGCACCTTTAGTAAGTACAAAATTGTAACGAGAATAAACTTTGTTACTAATAGCTACATTTAGTAACAAAATTTTGGTATCCTTACAAAAGAGTATTCTTTTGTAACAAGTATCTATATTTCGTTACAATAACTAAGAGTTTATTACTATAAATGCAAACGTTTGTAATAAGACTAATTTTATGTTACAAATAGTAAAGTATTCTCACAATAAGTATCAATTGTGACAACATCTTGAAAGTATTTGTGACAAATAAAATTTCCTTACTATTAGTAATATTTTGTAACAAAAGTTTTGTTGCGATAAATAAATTTAATTTAAAGTGAATTAAAATATGATAATATTTTTTAATATAATTTGAGAATAAAAAAGAAGATTGTATATAATAAATTTAAATTAATTAATGTCTTCTCTTATCAATTTAGACATAATATATAATTGCAAAATCGCTAATTGTCCCCAAACCCAATTGCACATATGTTTTCGTCATTTTCTCTTTCTTCGTCAACTTTGCTATGTCATCATGTTATCTCATTGACCACATCTTTTTTTTAATCTAGAAAATGTGCTCCGATCTAGTCAGTTCCTACTCTTCATGTATTAACCCCAACATATATATCCTCTTTCACAATCAACTTCACTAATTATTTTCTCTTCGATAAAATGATGCGTACACATTTCTTATTCATCTCAAAAACCTCTACTTATATATCTTATCAATCCTGACGACGAAGAGCATGATGATATTATAGCTTCTTATTTTCATTTGGTTTATTGCATCCTTGTTTTGTCGATGTGTGGATTAAAATTATACACAACTATCAATTTAATTTGTTTTCTCCATTTGATTCATGTATGAACTCATTAAATACACATATTTTTTAGGAACCGAATAATTCTCTTTGAACAAATACCTAGCGACAAACTCCTATATATGTTCCTTTCTTTATATTCTTTATGAACAAATTTTTCCTGGATATAATTATCAAGCTTCAAGTTGACAACATTGATACTGATGATAGTGATACTGTTGATGATTGCAGTATCAACACAATTAATGATAGTAGCAAAATCGATCGTTACATTGATATGAATAACAATGATGAATGTGTTCACTAGGGATATATCTAATGTCTCCACAAGTGTAAATGGTAAGGGTTGGTACATCAAGTAGATTATTCGACTTGTAGCTCAATGTCTCGTCAAATTGCATATTACTATGAAATATATACTTTGCGATCATACTAAGACGTACATTTCTTCTTGCAGGAAAAAGAGAAGGGGAGCCATCAACGCCTCCAACTATCTAAAACAACTAACAATCTAATTGATTTGCATAAATGACAAATCTCAAATTAATAATCAAAGCTTTTGCATAGCTGAGGAGATTGACAACACTGAGTCTAAGACCAAAACTATCATCTAACCATGACATTGAATATCTAGGGTATAAGGTTGAACGCAATAATCATAAAAGAGAGGAAATTGATCGTTTAGTTGGTCCACATTTATTTGACCTGACAAGAGGATATAAACATGTATAGATATAAAAACAAATCAATGAAGTGAGTCAAGCTATATATGTAGCTTGTTGAGTCAACATATCATATATGACGAGGAAATTTAATGTTCGGATCCCGTTCTAAAATCAGAGTTCGGGACTCCCAACATTTTGCCGTGTGGACGAAGGAACGAGGGAAATCGAAACTATAAAAAACAAAGTGATTGGGAAATCTGTTTGATCTCCACGGAGATCATTTTCGATCTCCGTGGAGATCATCCCAGATGAACCTGGACGTGGACATAAAAATATCACCATATACGATAGAGAATGATCTCATAAAAGAAAATCGAGCACGTGAGCCAAGAAATGACTAATAAATATCATAATATGAAAAATATTTAAAGTATATATATATTTTAAATAGGAATATATTATTAAATAAAAAATAATTGTATTTATTTATTTATTATTTAACCTAAAACTAAATATATTAAGGGCAATTTCCCTCTTAAAATTTTGAAAAAATAAATCAAAAAGTTAAAACTCTTCTTTTGGCATTCAAAACATCTGAGCCCTCCATTCAAAATTGTAATCTCATTTTGCTTTAATTTGAACTACTCGATGACCCGAATCACTCGATGAAACCCTCTATTCAATCTCCCCCAAATCTCGTGATCCTCCTCTACTCGATCACCCCATGTCTCGAGATCTTTGCTTCCTTGCTCCACCTCCGACCCTCCGATCTTGCGATTCTCCCCTCCCCCACTGTGATTTCACCCAAATTTCACAAGTGGAACTGTCATGGTTTCTTCTCTTCACCCTGACAAAGTTTATCCAGCTTTTTGGCAGAACGCACTCCCCCCCAATATATGCGGTTTGGCGAAAGGCACACTGAATATTCTAATGTTGAAGTTTTCACCCCCCCCCCCCCCAATATGATTAAGCTTGGCACTTTGCACCCCAAGTTCATTTTATAAGGGGTATTTTCATCCTAGCCTTGCGCAATGGACATCTTTGGCCGAAAATCATGAATATGTGATCATTCCTTAGTGCTTTGGCCGAATATTTTGAGATTGGCCGCATGGAATTAACGATCTTTGAGAAAAATGTACATTTACGAACACTTGATTTCATTTTGTGTATTTTATTTATATGGACATTTTTTATTCTATGCATTTATTTGTCGTGCATTTTGTTTCTTGAGGAGTTGTGGTCTAATTCGTTGATTTAATTAGCTAGATTTGATTTAATTTAGTTAAGTAAATGCCCAACCCATTGATTTGGTCTGATTTAACCAAAAATCAACAAACAAGGTATTTTTTTGAAGCAGGATTCTAGACTTTTTTTTTTGAATTGAGCAGCCCTCTTTCTCCTTGTGAACATAAATAGAGTCGTTCTCCTTGTGGGGGTCATTCTATTTCTTCTTCTTTTAAAAAATTTATGACTGGATACAGAAATATGGAAGTATACTCAAAACATAAAGCTTGTTCTCCATCATATTACAAAATTTGTTCTCCATCATATTACAAAATAATATCAAAATACAAAATTTCAGCATCGATATTTTCATCAAACATAAGATCATCCTATTCAAAATCACTATCTGCCAAATTATCAGAAAATAAAGAATTGTTGTCTTCAGATTCTTATGCAGTACTCGTTGAATCACTAATACTATTTAAATCAACTCTCTCGTGTAAATCATTTTCTTCAGTCATAACATTCTCCCAGTCCATATCTAAGGAAAATGACATTGCACAAAAATAAATAAAAACTTAAATGAATTGATCTCAAGCATGAACTAAAAACAAAGATTTGTGCATATATGGACCTAAACTAAAGCATGAACTGCAAGTTGATACTACAAAATTGGAATAAAGATGTAACGAAAAAATCGGAATAGAGATATGAATCTAAACTTTGAGTCTCGTTGCATATTGAGGAGTGCATTTTCCAAAAAAAAAAACAGTCTATCCCGCTCTAAGTCTCTGCAATGTGAAAGATCTCCAAAAAGAAGGCTCTCCCGCTCAAGACTCTTGGTCTTCGCCGCCCATTAACTGATGAAGATTTTGTTAGGGTTTGGAGTGCTCAAGATATTCAACTATGCCCATCAAGTTTGGAATGGGGTTAATGTAACACCCTCCCTGTTACATAGAATATAGCAGTAGGTCCGACCGGGACCCCACGCCATATTAAACGAACAGAGGAGCGCGTTACTTCATTAGTTTCAAACAGTTAATAACATAACCATTTCAGCATACAGAGTCGTACAACGAAAGCATTGATTTATTGATTTAGTAAACCAGATTACAACTTGTCCACTTTACAACTAGGAATGAAATACAAACAAAGTTTGATTATATAAGTTGTTTACAGCAAAAGTAGCTTCCAAACATCGACACGCAGACCGACCACACATGAAAAACAGTAAACAAAAGCTTTGGCCTTCGAGGGCCAGTACAGCGCAGCAGCAGGGGCTTCAGCCCACTATTTCCCGCTAGTCTCGTCAGGATCTGTACAAACAAATCCACCAAAAGAGTGGGGAAAAATAAGCAACCGGTCAGCTTTAGCTGACCAAGATATAACGACCCCACCCCTATCTCGAGGCGGCGACACTCCATCCCTGCAAGCAAGAGTCAGCAGCATATAAACATATATATCCGCAAACAACACCAACGGAGGCAACCATAGCCATCCGCTTCGTGCTCTCAAGGCACACTTTGGCATACTCCCTGAATTACGCCTCCAAGCTAAGTCTTATTTCAACTTAGACAACCAATTTGAGCTAGGTCGTACACACGAAGTTCCGACACTCTTCCATAGCCCGGTGCACCGAGGGGCGACCTCTTCACCACCACTATGGGCGGGTTTGGATCAGCTAGGCCCGTGATCAATCATCGCGATCAACTCTGCACGATGGGGGTAAGCTTCACCTTGTGCCCGTCACTTAAAGCTAGGCTTCCGACCCTTCGGCTTCTTCTGCACCCAGTCCCCAGGACTTTAGGTCGCACAGGATCACACAATCTGCGCACTGGGAGCTACCGCTGGCGATAGCAACAGAACCCTATTTTGCTATCTCTGGGAAAACACCTCCAGAAATCAACCTCATAGCTCACCTGGAGTTACCGTCGGCGCTAGCACTAGCGCCCGACGATAGTAACAGAACTCAGTTCTGCAACCACTTTTCGGGTATTGCCTGGGAAACACCTCCAGAACCCACTTTGCTGTACAACACATCACAAAGTGTTGGATCTTACGACGCCCTTAGAGGGGGGGGGGGGGGGTGAAAAGGGTTTTATGGAATTTAAATTTTAATTAAATTTATCCGAGTTTGGGACTGAAGTTTCAGAATAATTTATAGGAAAATATATTTTAATATCTCAGATAAGGGAAACAGAACATTTTCCTTACTATTGCTAACGCCCGACGTTAGGTGTTAACACTGGGCGTTAGCTCTTCAGAAAATTAATCTGCTCAGAATTATGTCAATGAGATTTTACTAATGAAAACATAAATGAAATACAATTGCAGAAAATCAGAGATAATAAAAATGATTATTGTATTTCAAAGATAATTACACAAATGTTAATTTTAATACTTTGATAAAAATATAAATTAAAACATTCTTGAAGAGGAAATAAAATCAATTGAATAGAACATTAAAAGACATGATTTTATTTCATAATAAATTGAATACAAAAATGTTTGATTTCTATAACGCTAGAAATCAAGACGAGAATATGTAAAAACACTTTTTGATGTTTCACCGGTCCTTATCCCAAGGAACGGTTGATATAGCCTATCTATCCCCAGATAAGGCCTCTAGCCACCCCCTAGATCTACCCTCGACCTAGTCACCATGCACAAGGCGGCGAATTACCCCTTAAGTCACACAAGGACCTAGTCGCCAACAACCGCGACGAATTACCCACGGAATCCTTTCCGGAATCCGACGTTCTCCCCGAACGATTTTACCACACAAATTACAAAAGGAAAAAAGTAAAAGATTACAAGATAAGTAAAGAGAAACTCCCCAAGAAATTCTGAAGGTGAAGATGAAGTCGATGTAGATGTTGGCGTTCTTGAAACGATCGTCCTTCGTATGGAATATGCGTTGTAGACATTCTCCTTCAAAATCTTCTTTAGATCTTCATGTTAGCCCAAGGGAGATATCTTAATTGCTGTAGACGAACCTCTCTCCAAAGTATCAGAATTCTAGAACCATCTCACATAGAATGAGAGGGGTTGTACTTTAAATAGCCACGGGAGCTAACGCGTGGCGTTAAGAGTTAACGCCGATGTTAGTGAATGTGCACTGTCGTGGATGAAATTGCGCAACCGTCAAGATCGTGATAGTTTGTGGATTCAACGCAGACGTTAAGAGTCAACGCTGGCGTTGAGTTTCGTTTCCCTTCAAAGTTCGTCGAACTGCATCAAATTCGTCGAACGCAAGAGTCAACGCGGGTGTTAAGAGTCAACGCTGGCGTTGAGTTTTGTTCCCCTTCAAAGTTCGTCGAACTGCATCAAATTCGTCGAGCGGCCTTCTCATTTCGTCGAACAGCATTTTCGTTGAACGCAATTTCGTTGAACAGTTAGCGCCCAACGTTAAGACCTAACGCCTGGCATTGTCTCTGGCTTCTCAATGGATTCGTTCTCGACGGCATTTCTTCTGGACGGATTCCTTCTCAACGGAAGTTAACGCGGGGCGTTAACAACTAACGCGGGGCGTTAGCTCTCTTTCCAGAGAGTCACCTCCATTCAGTATACTACTCATAGGGATGTGTAGCTATAGTTCCTGTACAACCTGCATACTATAAACACACAAAATACAAGATCAAATACAACACGGTATTTGTTATTCTCAAACCAAGAGATGCGGAACATAGGCTCCAACAATCTCCCCCTTTTGATAATAACAAATACTTGTATGAGAAATTAGTGAGATTAAGACCATTTGTGTTTATAGATAAGTGCGGTGATAAGATATGCATGAATAACAGGTTAAAAGCATGATAGATTTGATAGCGATAATGCATACTCTTTCTATATGAAGTCCTCCCCCTACATAAGTGTTCTCTTATAATTTATTCCCCCTAAATATCTATTTTACTAAATTTGTCAATTTCTTCTCCCCCTTTGTTATTAACAAAAGTGGGTAGGGATGAGTGTATATCTATTAAGATTGATTAGGAACCACTTATTGAAGGATTGTCATGATCGAGCATATGATAGTGTATGCACCTCTTATATAATTACTCCCCTACAAAGATACTTTCTTTGAGTTTGAAATCATTATAATGTACTCCCCTTAAATATTAGATTTATGTAATTTATTCTCCCCTTTTGGTAGTATTAAAAGAGGGTTTAGGTGAGAGTGTGCAATAAGGAGTAATATGTTCTATGTCGAGAAGAAAAATAGGATGCAATCAAAAGCTTGTTAAATACTACTTGTTGAGAAAAATATAAGCATGATGTAACATATAGTAGTAAGTAACATAGCTAACATGCTAAAGTAAGCATTCTATTTTAAGATACCACTTGTTGAAAAGAAAACCACGGTGTTAAAAATAATAGGCATGAATGAGCATAAGTGGTAAACTTAGCAGAAGAATATAATAAGCACTCTTAAACATAAACATCATTTTTAGAAGATAAAATCATATAAAGGAAAGTGAGTTTTAAATTTGAAAAATTGATGTTTGAGTTAAAGATTAAAGAGATGCTATTCCATTAAGATAATATTGCAAGCATGATTTCATAATATCAAGAAAAGATACACAAACTACAATATTTGCATTTCAAGTAAACATAAACATTGTAGTGATCACGCTTTGTTATCTATTGCATTTACTTAGGTTTGTAGAGATTTGAGTAGATGAGCATTATGATCCAATTCTCATGAGTAGAAGTTTTATGAAAGATAATGACGTGTACAAAGTAGTGTTTTGATAAAGTATACAAGTGAATCAATCAAAAACACATGACTTATATAATAATATAACACAACATTAAAATACACAAATACTATTACTTCCACAATATTTCAATGCACATGAATAAATAGTACAACTACCAAGGTGCTCTGCACACACAATGCTTATTAAGACTTATCAGGGTGCAAAGTAGTGCTTGGGGATCACATTTATACTTTTTAGCATTATTTTCAATTTTTTTTGTGATCCGGTGTACTAAGAGAAGTGATGTATAAATGTTTGCTACAAGACACTTTACAATTCTTAGCCAAGATGCTCAATCTCACAATGCTCATTAAGACTTATCAGGAGGGTGAGTAGTGTTTGGTGGAGTTTTCCTTGTCATTTATTATTTGCTTTTTAGTTTAGTGACTAAGGACTCCAAATTCACTTGATTTGCAAACATAGCATTTGAAACCACATTTCTCTAAAGAATAAGTGCATGAAAGACAAAAAATTGTAATAACCAATTCAATGTTGTGTAGGTAATCTATTTATGCACTTTAATTATTTATGTTATTACACTACACAATCATGCAAGTATAAGATTGTAAACACGTGTAGATTATCAAAAAATAAGTGAGTGAATAAATTATTATCAAACATAATACATTACTCATACTTAGAGGCATGCTAAGTATTTCTACACATGTTTATCTATAGTCAATTTCATTGCACATAACAAGATAATTTTCAAGGCATGACAAATACAAAACAATGTTTTTGTAAGAAACTTGAAAGTTAAATTAAACATTGTATTTAATCTTTAATTGATATAATTAATCATCCTTGACAATGCCAATGAATAACAATCAATTTTTTTTTATAATTTTTTTTAATAATTTTTTATAAAAGCACAAAACAATAAACACACATAAAGAGAAAAAACATATTTTTGTTCTTTGAAATTGTTTTGTAATTTTGTATTTATTTTATATATATATATATTCTCTGGAAAACATAGAAGTCTTTAATAGCCCTTTCAGTAAATGATATTCTATGCCAGAGAGATACACCCCAAAATAATGCATGAGAAAATACATATTTTTTTTGAAAAGAAATAAAATTTTGTTTTAAAGAAAATAAAAAGATAGAAAACTTTTTACAAATAGAGAAATAAAACAAACACAAAATATTAAAATAATACCAGAAGTTACTCAAAACAAAAAAAAAATTTGGAGCAAAGGAGCTAACGCCAGGCGTTAACTTCTTAAAGCCAAAACAGAACTACATTTCTTGATTTTTTGAAAAATGTTTTTCAAAAATCATTTGTATTATAAAGAGGCCTTCCTTCAGTTGAAATTTCAGAGTATATTGATTAGATTTGAAGGCTCTTTTAGCATGTTTTTGGTGATTTTTCAAGTACTTGTGTTTTGTAAAATCATTAAAGCTCAAAATAATAAAATATACAAACACAAGATGCAATGTTAGAACAAAAACAAATATGCATGATTTTAGTATAAAGAGTGAGATAATATTCATGCAATAAATATAATATGAGTATACCCAAGAATAATATACTCTAACTATATTTCTACACACTATAACCCCGTACTAAGAGACGGATGGACATGAGGAGCTGCACACATATCGTAGGTTGGGGTGTTAATCTCATATGCATACAAAAGACGACGCTCAACCTAGCACTCTTTCCCCCCCCAGTGCCTCGCAAGGCCCAACTGGAACCCTCCCCGGTTAAGGACAAGACATGACTTAGAGGTTAGGTCTCTAATGTACACAATCCTACGCCCTCGCTATTGTGAGACACAAGGCATAGGTTTATTGATTACGGACATACTAAGCGTGTAAGCCTTAAATATATTAACTATGGTATAATTGCATGATTAGTTTTGGATTTACACTTATATCGAAGATTGTTTATTTTAAATCCATTTAGAAAAAAATTTATTCATGCAAATAACTACAGAGGAAATTATGATTTTCATATTTTAGTAATATAATTTACTTTAGCATTGCAAGTTATAACTAGCATGGACATTGATTTCTACCTATGGTACGTGATGATGCTAGTATGATGAGTTAGGACAACATGGTGCAAAGCTAAGTAAAGGTGGAAAAATATATAATTGAGTCGCATATATTCAAACATAGAGTTTTGAATTTTCATAGACCTAGAATGAAGAGGCAAGTCTATTTGATTTCATCTTAGGTCTAAATATAATGAGATACATGCAAACAATAGAGATACAAATCACACACACTAAACAAAATATGAAACAATAATACCAATCACAATCATATATTTCATAACTCCTAAGGTTGATAGAATTAGTTGATTTAAGATAGGTCTTGATGGATCATGAATTATGATATATGATTATAGTGAATTTTAGCATAGGATATTAATAGATCATGGTGGTGATTGTGAAATCATATTCATCATTTTTGTAAATTTTCTTTTTTATTTTAATTTGTAGAAATTAGACAAAACAAATACAAGGTATTTGAAAATGATGATAGTAAAATAATTTTTCAATAAAATAATAATTAGAGAAATCAGAATATTTAGGAAAATATGCTACCGCCAGCGTTAGTGATAACGCCTGGCGTTAACAACAGAGTTACAATATTTGATTTAAAACACATTGTTTTTTATATTATTTGATTCCGATTTTTCTCGATTATGATTTTCAATATAGGGGCTATTATATGCAGCAACGAAAAATAGACAATTATGCAATAAGTTGTGCATTTAATATTTTAGCCTAAGACCCCTAAAAGTCCATTTAAATCCAATTTTAAAAGTAATTCTATTAGTCTTGATAATATCATTTAGCAAATTTAGCATTCAATTTATAATGATAATATAAGACATTTATAGGCAATAAATTTAAAAAGGATAAAACATATAAAAAGGAAAGATACATCACTTAAAAATTATGACTTTATGTTCAATTTAATTCAATTTGATTTGTTAAACATTAGGCTTAAAATGAAAGTCATATCTCATGATATATAAAGTGATCATAGTGTGTTGGCTCAAAAATAAAAAATAAACAAAAGAAAAAGCAATTAAGCATATCATGAAGTAGAGTAATGATATTTCCTTTATAATTTATTTCTACTTCATGCAATACAATGATTCCTAGTGAATGAGAGATATAGGTATCCAAAGGAGACCAAGTGTGATGGTTCCTTTGGGTACCCAAATACATCGTGTTGGCTTTTGGAGAGATAGTGATGAATGGGCCTTTACAAGTGAAGCTAGTGTTTCATTTTTAATTTTGGGCCTCCATTCATACTTTGGTTGTTTATCTTTTAAATTCATATTATGATTATTTGACATCTTTTTGGGATGATAGTTGTTTAAAAATAATTCATTTGAGATTTATGTTTATTCAAATTATTTTTCAAAATACATTGATGTTGATAATCATAATGAATTTTATTATATTGATTCTTTGAGAGTTTATAAGATTGATGGTCTTTCTTAAGAATTGAATGTTGAAAGAGTGGGTTACAATATGTTTTAAATGATTGGTTCTTATTTTGATGATTTTCATTTCCACTCTTTCTTATAGACCCACTCTTATAATATGAAGTTAAGCTTTTAGACTTTTGATAATTTGATAAACTAGAAATAAAAGATTTTTTATTATATGAAACATTTTGAATAAACATTTTTAATGATTCTAGTTTATCCTTTAAATTATCATTTTCTTTAATCAATTTTTCATTATGCTCTTTTGAATTTAAAAGACCATTTTTTAAAACCTTGAGTCCTTCTTTAAAAAATTATAATCAAAACATGGTTTAGCATTTTCAATTAAAGAGCATGAACAAGATTTTAACACATCAATACTTGATTCTACTTTAGCATTTGCTTTTAAAGTTTTATTTTCTAAACGTAGTTTGAAATTAGTATTTTTAAAATTTTTAATTCTACGTTTAGCAATATTAAGCATATGTAGTGTAGAAATAGAATTTCTTACAAATAGAGAGGACTTAGAATTTCTTACATTGCTATGGGATGAGGCAAGATTTGAACCAAGGGTTCCTTTGACATCTTAATCACATTTCACTTCCATAGTTGAATTTTCGTCTTCTCTTTTGCTTGATGTGTTACCATCAATTAAGTCCAATATTGTGACGTTGTCTTCTTCTCTTGGATTCATAAGAAATTGCTCATATTCATCATCTGTGGAAGGAAGACTATAAGAATTCTCAAGAAATTTCCAAACTTCATAAGCATTAGGAAGTGTATAAATAAGTTTGAAAATATTTTGATCTAATGCACAATATAGACTATTCATTGATTTGGTATTTAAAAACATTTCATTTTTATTTAAAATATTTGTGGGCATTTTAATTGTAATATTCTAAACTTCAATATCCAAAGTTTTAAGAAATTTTTCCATAAGTGTTTTCCACCCATTATAATTTTCACCCATAAATAATGGTGGACATAATGATTTTTCATTTTTATAAAAATTATCCCCTCTAGAAGATGCGAGATCATGAAGCGCCATTATTCCCGGTTGTGAAGCCGTATTGGAATAACCTACGCTCTGATACCACGTGTTGGATCTTACGGCGCCCTTAGAGGGGGGAGAGGAATAAGGGTTTTATGGAATTTAAATCTTAATTAAATTTATCAGAGTTTGAGACTGAAGTTTCATAATTTTTAATAGGAAAATATATTTTAATATCTCAGATAAGGGAAACAGAACTTTTTCCTTACTATTGCTAACGCCTGGCGTTAGGTGTTAACGCTGGGCGTTAGCTCTTCAGAAAATTAATCTGCTCAAAATTATGTCAATGAGATTTTACTAATGAAAACATTAATGAAATACAATTCCAGAAAATCAGAGATAATAAAAATAATTATTGTATTTCAAAGATAATTACACAAATGTTAATTTTAATACTTTGATAAAAATATAAATTAAAATATTCTTGAAGAGGAAATAAAATCAATTGAATAGAACATTAAAAGACATGATTTTATTTCATAATAAATTGAATACAGAAATGTTTGATTTCTATGACGCTAGAAATCAAGGCGAGAATATGTAAAAACACTTTTTGATGTTTCACCGGTCCTTCTCCCAAGGACCGGTTGGCTATAGCCTATCTATCCCCATATAAGGCCTCTAGCCACCCCCTAGATCTACCCTCGAACCAGTCGCCACGCACAAGACAGTGAATTACCCCCTAAGCCGCACAAGGACCTAGTCGCCAACAACCACGGCGAATTACCCACGGAATCCTTCCCGGAATCCGACGTTCTCCCCGAACAATTTTACCATACAAATTACGAAAGGAAAAAGTAAAATATTACAAGATAAGTAAAGAGAAACTCCCCCAAGAAATTCTGAAGGTGAAGACGAAGTCGATGTAGATGTTGGCATTCTTGAAACGATCGTCCTTCATATGGAATATGCGTTGTAGACATTCTCCTTCAAAATCTTCTTTAGATCTTCATGTTAGCCCAAGGGAGATCTCTTAATTGTTGTAGATGAACCTCTCTCCAAAGTATCAGAATTCTGGTATCATCTCACATAGAATGAGAGGGGTTGTACTTTAAATAGCCACGGGAGCTAACACGTGGCGTTAAGAGTTAACGTCGGCGTTAGTGAACGTGCACTGTCGTGGCTGAAATTGTGCAACCGTCAAGATCGTGGTAGTTTGTGGATTCAACGCGGGCGTTAAGAGTCAACGCTGGCGTTGAGTTTCGTTCCCCTTCAAAGTTCGTCGAGCTGCATCAAATTCGTCGAACGCAAGAGTCAACGCTGGCGTTAAGAGTCAACGCTGGCATTGAGTTTTGTTCCCCTTCAAAGTTCGTCGAACTGCATCAAATTTGTCGAGCGGCCTTCTCATTTCGTCAAACGGCATTTTCGTCAAACGCAATTCGTCGAACGGTTAGCGCCCAGCGTTAAGACCTAACGCCTGGCGTTGTCTCTGGCTTCTCAACGGATTCGTTCTCGACGACATTTCTTCTCGACGGATTCCTTCTCAACGAAAGTTAACGCGGGGCGTTAACAACTAACGTGGGGCGTTAGCTCTCTTTCTAGAGAGTCACCTCCATTCAGTATACTACTCATAGGGATGTGTAGCTATAGTTCATGTACAACCTGCATACTATAAACACACAAAATACAAGATCAAATACAACACGGTATTTGTTATTCTCAAACCAAGAGATGTGGAACATAGGCTCCAACACAAAGAACCCGAAACACATCATATACACGGAATCTTCTCCGGCACGCTACAAGCAATAAACATCACCAATCCAGACCAACCTGTCCATATGGGCTTCACACAGCATGCATATGCACGTACTTTCATTCCGAACTCTATATGCAATTTATGGGGGAAATAACTTCAACCCATTGGAAGATCCGATCTACTAATTAGTAGAAGTCTTCCTAAACATGCAAATCAAAAGACGCACATGTCCAAAGACTAGGGAGGAGAATCGTTACCTCAGCGCTCATTTCGGTGCCATAGAACTGGGAGGAAATCGATTGGAATCTTTTGAAACAGCTTTCTCTCCATTGAATCGATGATGGCACAAACACGCAAGCAATCTCCTCCACGGATTTGCCCTCGATACAATGCACAGCTAGCCAAAAGAGACCTCCTTCCTTCTGGTCACGATTTCTCTGCCTTTGGAAAGAGCTTGGAATCAAAACTTAGAAGGGAAACTGAATTTGGCTGCCTTATATATTTTCTTAGCTAACGCCGGCGTTAGCACCTAACGCTGGGCGTTAGCCCCTAAGGCGGTGGCTGAACTTATCCACAACCGCTTAAGGAATTCGACGGGAAAGCTAACACCAGCGCTACCGCTAACGCCTGACGCAATCTCCTGTCGATCGGGTCCTTATCTCGACGTCTCGACGTCATTCGTTGAACGGCCTGGCGTTCGTCGAACGGCGCGTTCGACGAACGGCTTGGCATTCATCGAACGGCCCGACGTTCGTCGACACTAAGTCTTAGGCTAACGCCAGGCGTTAGCGCTAACGCTGGCGTTAGCTTTCAGACTTAACAACCTATTGATTTCAGTCCACTGGAAATTGAGGTATTACAAATCTCCCCTCCTTTAAGAAATTTCGTCCCGAAATTTTAACAGTGCAAAGAAACAAAAGATACAAAACATAACTTGTACCTTAACGAAATAGCTCGGGGAACTCCTCACGCATGGTTTGCTCATGCTCCCATGTAAGCTCCTCATGACCGCAGTTGTTCCAGCGGACTTTGACCATCTTGATCAATTTATTCCGCAGCTGTTTGACATCAGTGTCTTCGATGCAAATAGGCATGACCATCGTCTTCAGCCCATCATCGACCGGCACCTGATTAGCCACAAGCACTTGGCTAGGCTCTGGTACAGCTTTCCTCAGCACCGATATGTGGAACACATCGTGCAAACCACTTAACTCTGCCGAAAGAGCGAGTCGATAGGCAGCTTCGCCAACACGCTCCAGTATTTCAAACGGTCCAAGGTATCTTGGACTCAGCTTTTTCAAGCGTCGAATCCTGGACACACCCTTGAAAGGTTTGATCTTGAGATATACCCAGTCGCCCACGGTGAACTCAACATTTCTGTGCTTGGCGTTGTAGTATTTTGCCTGTCTATCTTGTGCAATCAATAATCTTTCTCTGATTGTTTAAATAGTCGAATTTGCATCTTCGACTTCCTTCCGCTTAAGCAGATTTGTTTCGCCTGTCTCCGCCCAAGCTAAGGGAGTGCGGCAAGCTCTACCATAGAGGGACTCGAAGGGCGCCATCTTTATATTTGCCTGGTAGCTGTTATTATAAGCGAACTCGATCATGAAAAGGTGATCTTCCCACTTCTTACCGAAATCCAGGACGCACATACGGAGCATATCCTCCAGAGTTTTGTTCGTACGTTCAGTCTGTCCATCCATTTGAGGGTGGAAGGCAGTACTAAACTTCAGCTTTGTACCCAACAACTGGTGGATTAGCCTCCAATATTTCGAAGTAAAGCGCCCGTCTCGGCCACTAACGATGCTACGGGGCACACCGTGCAATCGTACGATGCTATCAACATACATCTTTGCAATCGTACGACCGAATCGTCCCCCCGGTTTGGAATAAAGTGGGCTACCTTCGTCAGGCGATCCGCGATCACCCATACGACATCATTCCCACTCTACGATCTCGGCAAACCGTGCACGAAATCCATCAAAATGTCATCAAATTTCCATTCCGGCACAGGCAACGACTTCAAGAACCCACCAGGTTTCTGACATTCTGCCTTCACTAGCACGCAAGTTTTGCATTTTGCCACGTAAAGGGCGATGTCCTTCTTCAAACCTGGCCACCAAAACAACCTCTTCATGTCCTGGTACATTTTTGTGCTCCCTAGGTGAATTGAGTACTTTGAGAAATGGGCTTCGTACATCAATTCCTCCCCAATTTACCCACATTTGGGACGCACAACCGACCGTCTTTCCACATCAGACCGTCGTCCAACACAAACTATGCAGCAGACCCAACCTCAGACGCTGCCAAGTAGTGTTGCATGCTCGAATCAAGCTCCAGGGCCTGTCGTATTCTGTCTGCGAGGTCGTATTGCACCTCCGTCCAGTTCAAGCACGCACTCGCACTAGAACTCCTCTCCACACAGGAGATATCTAAAGCTTCTATGTCACTGATCAGACGCGAGTCATGCATCTGAACCCAGTTGGCCTGCGCAGAAACCCTCTGGCTCAAAGCATCTGCGATGACATTTCTCTTCCCGGGAGTATAGTGTATCTCGAAAGTGTAGTCCCCCAGGAACTCCATCCACCTTCGCTGTCGCATATTGAGCTTTTTCTGATTTAACAAATACTTTAGGCTCTTATGGTCTGTAAAGATATCCACCTTCACACCACACAAGTAGTGCCGCCACAATTTCAGAGCGAAGATCACGATCGCCAACTCCAGGTCGTGGACCGGGTAATTTCGCTCATGCACTTTCAACTGGCGAGAGCCATAAGCTATCACTTGACCATGCTGAAGAAGTACGCAGCCTAAGCCACTCCCTGAAGCATCGCTGTAAATTTCATAGCCTTCTGCACCACATGACAAACACAAGATCGGTGTCGTGGTCAAATGACTCTTTAATTCCTCAAAAGCTCGTGCACACGCTGGTGACCAAACGAACTTCTGATCCTTCCTTGTCAAGGTTGTGAGAGGAAGAGCAATCCGCAAAAAGTTCTCCACGAAGCGCCGATAGTAGCCGGCAAGTCCAAGGAAATTCCTGACTTCCGCTACTGGCGTTAAAATGGGCCACTCCTGGATAGCAACTATCTTCGCTGGATCCACTGCGATACCCTCACCACTAATCACATGACCAAGGAACGCTACTGAAGCTAGCCAAAACTCACATTTGGAGAACTTGGCATACAGCTGACTCCGTCGCAGGGTCTCCAAATCTACACGTAAATGAATCTCGTGTTCTTCTTCAGATTGAGAGTATACCAGAATATTGTCAATAAAGACTATCACAAACCGGTCCAGGCACTCTTGAAAGGTCCTATTAATCAGATCCATAAATACTGATGGCGCATTCATCAATCCAAACGACATAACAGTAAACTCATAGTGCCCATAGCGGGTACTAAATGCCATTTTGGGAATGTCACACTCCCGAATCCGCAACTGGTAGTATCCAGACTTAAGATCCAGCTTTAAATATACCGCTGATCCGACTAGCTGATCAAACAAGTCATCAATTCAAGGAATCGAATACTTGTTCTTCTCGGTCAGCTTGTTCAATTCACGGTAGTCGATACAGAGACGTAGGCTTCCATCCTTCTTCTTTACAAACAGGACCGGAGCACCCCAAGGTGATGTACTTGGGCGTATATAGCCTTGCTCTAGCAACTCCTATAATTGAACTCTTAACTCTGCCATCTCCTTTGGTGCAATACGGTACGGAGAGCGTGACACAGGCTTGGCACCTGGCACCAGCTCTATAGTGAAGTCTATCTCTCACTGAGGTGGCGCCCTAGGAAGATCTTTAGGAAACACATCAGGATACTCCAAGATAACAGGAACGTCACTCAGACTGGGCTGAGGCTTTGCATCCCCCACTAGCACAACACACAATTCTGCGCCTTGCCGAACTGCCTTGACTACTTGGACAGCAGACATCAACGTCTTGCTCGATCCACGCAATCCGGTAAATATAGTCGCACGTTCGGTATTCCGCCCTAGTGTGACCACCTTAGAAGTGCAATCAATGTAGGCCTGCTGCGCCGACAGCCAGTCCATACCAAAGATCACATCGAACTCCAAAAGTGGCAGTATTAGTGCTTCCAAATCAAAATCTTGACTCCAAATTCGTACCTTTACAACACAGCCTCGATCCACACGCATAGAACACCCATTGGGTAGTATCACATCTAACCGTCCCTTTATCAAGGACGAAGGCACTCCAAGTTGTCGTATGAAGGCCCCGATAGAAAAGAATGCGATGCTCCCGTATCAAACAGTGCTCTCGCCGGAGAGTTAAAGATTAGGACAAAGCCTAATACACAAACGATTAACAAGCAATGATCAAGGTATGAAGTATAAAATGCAACAAAAGCTGTATACTAGCGCATATCTGTCACCACATCGCTTTGTTTTATGGCCTCCTGCTGGCCAAGAATGTACACCCTAGGCTGGGCTGGAGCAGCATGAGATGCGGTTGACTCCGCTGCCTTTCCTTTATCTGCTGTCTTCCCTTTCTGGGAGCCAGTGCGACACTCGCGAGCATAATGCCCCAGCTTGCCACAGTTAAAACAGATGAGTGGGCCTCGCCCAGTCGTCACTCCCGATGCAGCAGATTGAGCTGACCCAGAAGGTCTCGCTCTATTCCTCCATCTGCCGTGCCCAGACTTCGCACAGCTCGGTGCTTTGAACTCTGGCTTTACCACAGCTATATCCTTCCTGCTTTGGGACCGCTTCATGTCCTTCTCCAAGGAACGAGCTGTATTGACCAGGGTCATAAACCCCCGCGTCATTGGCCCCGACAGAAGGAACCGCAACTCTTCCCGCAGACCTTCATAGAACCGATTGGTCTTACGATCTTCATCTGCAAAAGTCGTGCCTGCGTACCTCCCCAACCGAGTAAACTCATGCAAATAGTCATCAATCATCCTATCACCTTGAGTTAGACGGTTGAACTGATTCTCATCTCAATCTGTTGAGCAGGTGGGAGATACCGTACCAAGAACATCCTCGAAAACTCTTCAAAAGATATGTCCGTCAGCTGCCTTCCCGCTAGCTGATGCAATTCTAACTCGTCCCACCACAACTGTGCCTCCACATCAAGAAGGAAGGTTGCTAATGTAACCTTATGACCGTCCTCCGTATTAGTGGCCTTCAAGGTCTTTCGCACCCTCGTTAGCCAATCTTCGGCTTGCGTCGGGGTTCCTGCCCTCGTGAACGTAGGAGGATGGAAACTCAGAAAGTACTGCAGCTGCTGGTCCGGAGCCCTTCGTGCCCTCACCGGCACTGGCCGTTCAATCGTAGGTTCAGCTGCAACAACCGGCACTGGAGCCACTCCAAGTGTAGGAGGTTGTACAGGGACATGCCCTCCAGGTTGTGCAGTGAACATAACAAACACTGATTCAGCTACCATCCTTACTGTCTCAGCAGAAGGAGGAGTCGGCACCGCAGCTGGTGCACTGTTCGCAGTCGAACGTGGGGGTCGAGACTGTAACACCCTGCCAGTACAAATAATATAACAGTAGGTCCGACCGGGACCCCACGCCATACTATACACACTAGCTAGGCATTATAAGGTGATAATCAGAAAAGATCAACAACTACACGAGAGTATAAAAAATGTAAGCGGAAGCATTTGGATTAAACATCTTTTAGAATTGTCCACTATCCCAGGAATGAAACAAATAGATTTACGGCCTTAAGGCCTTACATTTAACAAATGTATAGAAACTCAAAACATACATCGGCACGCAGGTCGATAATACATGAAAAGCAGAAAAGAGGCTGGCCTTCGAGGGCCAACACAGCATAAGGGCCACTGCCCGCTATTTCCCGTTAGGCTCACCTGCACCTGCAACCAACATCCAATAAGAGGTAAACGAGGGTCAGCTATGAGCTGACCACAAACCATGTAACGATCCCACCCCCCAGCCATCTAGCCGGCTCAGGGGCGTGTCACCGCTAACCTGCAAGCAAGCCGTACATGCAACATGTAATAATATAAATAAAGTGCAAACTACACTACACAAGGTGAGGTTCCAAGCACAATCAATCTTCTAGGTTGAGCATCAAGTAAAAGGGAACCTAGGTATGCACATGATGTTGGTTGGGTTTACCCGAAGTTTCCCCACAACTGCCTAAGCAATCACATGAGGCTAACATAACATCAATTCATCACAAACACTCCACCCTAAGGACATAGCCTTAGGTGGGGAAAAAGAGCTTTTGGTCGGTCTAGGTAAGACACCTTCCACGACCTCTCCCATGATCACATGGCTTACATGAGGTAGGGACCTCTCACCGATCTGCATGGAAACGGGTTCGGTTCAGCTTTTCCCGTGCTCTAACCGTCGCGATCTATCGCACGACGCGGGTATGACTTCACCTCGGCCCGTAAGGGTTTAGCACATCAAGTGCCCACATAATTAAGCTACACATCTAATCCTTTCACGCGGACTTAGACTTCGCAAATAACAACCAAGAAGGAGGTACAAGACCACTCCTCTTCAAATCTAGTGGTGAAGGTTTGCATTCAACCACCCAAGCAAGGGGCTTCCGTTAGGCTCTCAAAGGCACCTAAAACTCAAGTCCCGCAACACGATAGGAAATCTCACGGAGATATTCTCCGACACGCATTTTAGGCTTAACCTAAATGCAGTGTCGCAATCCAAGCATCACCGATCCGGGCTCACGACCACGAATAGGCTTCACACAAAATGCCTAAATCCGCACGACTACCGGATTTCTAAATGCAATATGCCGGGGACGGATACAATCGACCCGGAGTTCCGAAGAACTAGAGGAAATCCTACACTTCACCCATTTGGTGAAAGGGATTCCTCATGCAAGCATAGAAAAAGGAATGAGAGGACAAAACACGTCCTAAGACCGGGAGGAAGGATCGTCACCCTTGGAGATTTCTTCTTCGCCATAGATCTGAGATTTCACTCAGATAGAAAGAACCGCAACGGGCTTCTCTTTCCAGATCTAAAAACGGCTCGCGATTCTGAGCTCCGAAGCTCCGGCAATGGCAGAAGAAGCCTCGATTTTCTTCCTCGCTGTCGTTGTTCTTCCTCGGCTTTCATCCTTTTCACGCTTGAAGAAGATAAAGATTATAAGTTAAAGAGGATATATATATACCCCTCTGGACAAACCCTAAGATAACCCAGAAATAAATCCCAGCCCTCAGATTTAAAGCCCTGGATCTGACGGCTATGATCAAGAAGTCAAAGGTCTGTTAATTCGCAAATCGCTGTACTGTAAGTGCGTTCGACGAACAGCTTTAAGACTGCGTTCGACGAATGGCGGCAAAGCTGCGTTCGACGAATGCTATAAAGCTGCGTTCGACGAACAACTATAAACTTGCGTTCGACGAATGGCTAAAAAAACTGCGTTCGGCGAACGGCTGAAATGCTGCGTTCGACGAACGGCTAATAAGTTGCATTCAACGAACGACTGATAAACCTGCGTTCGACGAACGACTGACTGCGTTCGACGAATGGCTGCCTTCATTCGACGAACGGCTGCCTGTGTTCGACGAACGACTGATAAACTTGCGTTCGACGAACGACTGCCTGCGTTCGACGAACAGCTGCCTGCGTTCGACGAACGACTGATAAACCTGCGTTCGACGAACGGCTGGCTACGTTCGATGAATTCGTCGGAAGCCTTATTTCCGTTCGATGAATTCATCGAAAGTTTATAGCGTTCGACGAATTCGTCGAAAGCCTTATCTCGTTCGACGAATTCGTCTAATTCCCTTCGACGAATTCGGCTATACCCAAAATAGACGACTTCGGCTATACCTTTAAAATTTGGCTGCTCGCATCACAGGAAGTTTTGGGGTGCATCAACACCACCCCCTTAAAAGAATTTCGTCCCGAAATTACGAAAACAACCACAGCCAATTTAATGGATAAATTACCTGAGAGAAATAGCTCGGGGTACTCCGCAAGCATCGTTTGCTCCCTTTCCCAAGAGAGTTCCTCTCTCCCGCAATTATTCCAACGGACCTTTACCATCCGAATGGATTTGTTCCGCAATTGCTTCACTTCGGTGTCTTCTATGCAAATGGGCTTGACTTTCGTCGCTAGCCCACCGTCTACCGACACTTCGTTGACCGCAACAACAAGACTAGGCTCTTTGACAACCTTCCTCAACACAGAGATATGAAATACATCATGCAGCCCGCTCAGCTCCGAAGATAGAGCAAGCTGGTAGGCAGCTTCACCAATGCGCTCCAAGATCTCGAACGGTCCTAAGTACCTCTGACTTAGCTTTTTCAAGCGTCGGATCCTCGATACTCCTTTGAACGGTTTGATCTTTAGGTAAACCCAATCACCAACGGCGAACTCGACGTTTCGGTGATTTGCATTGTAATACTTTTCGTGCCTATCCTGGGCAATGAGCAACCGCTCTCGTATTGCCCGGATTGATGTATTTGCTTCATCCACGTCCTTGCGTTTCGACAACTTCGTGTCGCCCATTTCAGCCCAAGCCAACGGTGTACGACATTTTCTACCATAAAGAGCCTCGAAAGGTGCCATCTTTATACTTGCTTGGTAGCTGTTGTTGTAGGCAAACTCAATCATATAGAGATGATCTTCCCATTTCTTTTCGAAGTTCAGGGCGCACATCCTTAGCATGTCTTCCATCGTCCTATTGGTCCTTTCGGTCTGTCCATCCATTTGCGGGTGGAAGGTCGTGCTAAATAGTAGCTTGGTACCCAATAATTGATGAATCAGCCTCCAATCGTTCGATGTGAACCGCTCATCACGATCGCTCACGATGTTACGGGGAACCCTGTGCAACCGTATGATATTATCAACGTATAACTTTGCTAGCTTTTCCACGGAGTCATCTTTCCAGTTCGGAATAAAGTGCGAAACTTTCATCAATCGATCTACGATCACCCAAATGGCGTCGTTTCCATGTTGCGATCTCGGCAATCCGTTCACGAAATCCATAGAAATATCGTCGAACTTCCATTCCGGGATCGGTAAAGACTTTAGAAACCTACCAGGTCTTTGACATTCAGCCTTCACCAATGCGCAAGTGTGACACTTGGCCACGTAGAGTGCAATGTCTTTCTTCATTCCTGGCCACCAAAAGAGCTTCTTCATATCCATGTACATCTTTGTGCTCCCAGGGTGGATCGAGTACTTGGTAAAGTGAGCCTCGTACATCAATTCCGCCCGCAACATACCAACATTTGGGACGCACAATCTGCCATTTTTCCACATAAGATCATCTTCGAAGGAGAAATCAGCGTTTGACCCATCCACGGTCTCCGCTTTATAGCGCTTCATGCTCGAATCCAACTCCAAAGCTTGTCGAACTCGGTCGGCAAGGTCGTATTGAACCTTCGTCCAGTTCAAACATGCTGAAGGAGACGCTCTTTTATCGACACAAATGATCTCCAAGGCTTCTAGCTCGCAGATTTGACGCTCATCGTGCATCAGAATCCAATTTGCTTGTGCAGGAGCCTGGCGACTCAACGCGTCCGCGACTACAATTCCATTCCCAGGAGTGTATCGAATGTCGAAGGTGTAGTCCCCAAGGAACTCCATCCACCTTCTTTGTCGTATATTCAACTCCTTCTGATCAAGCAGGTACTTGAGGCTTTTGTGGTCCGTAAAGATGTCGATCTTCACGCCATACAAGTAGTGCCTCCAAAGTTTAAGTGCAAATACCACGGCCGCTAGCTCCAAATCATGGACCGGGTAGTTCCTCTCATGTACCTTCAACTGATAGGAGCCATAGGCAATTACATTTCCGAACTGCACCAGAACGCAACCCAAGCCACTCCCCGAGGCGTCGCTATATATTTCGTAACCTTCTGTTCCACATGGCGAGCATAGAATGGGCGCCGTGGTCAGATGACTCTATAGCTCCTCAAATGCTCGTGCGCACTCGGGCGACCAAACGAACTTATGATCTTTACTAGTCAGTTTAGTGAGAGGAAGTGCAATCCTCGAGAAGTTTTCCACAAAGGGCCTATAATAGCCGGCAAGTCCTAAGAAACTTCGGACTTCCGCTACATTTTTCAACACAGGCCATGCTTGGATCGCCTCTATCTTCGAAGGATCGACTATTATTCCTTATCCACTAACAACATGACCAAGGAATGCTACTGACGATAGCCAAAATTCGCACTTGGAGAACTTGGCATATAGCTGATTCCTCCTCAAGGTGCTCAAAACTACGCGCAGATATATGCTCTGCATGCTCCTCTTCCGACTGAGAGTATACCAAAATGTCGTCGATGAAGACGATCACAAATTGATCCAAATACTATCGGAAGGTTCTATTCATTAAGTCCATGAATACCGACGGTGCATTAGAAAGACCGAACGGCATAATCGTGAACTCATAGTGCCCAAAGCGGGTACTGAACGTTGTCTTTGGAATGTCACAATCCCGAATACGAAGCTGATAATAGCCGGACTTTAAGTCTAGCTTAGAGTATACCGTCGACCCAACCAGTTGGTCGAATAAGTCATCGATTCTTGGAATCAAATAACGGTTCTTCTCGGTCAGCTTATTCAGCTCTCGATAGTCAATACATAGACGCAAGCTCCCGTCCTTCTTTTTCACAAAGAGGACCGGTGCACTCCAAGGTGAAGAACTTGGACGTACATAGCCTTGCTCTAGCAGCTCTTGTAACTGAACCTTCAGTTCTGCCAATCCTTTGGCGCTGTTCGGTACGGTGAGCGTGCTACAGGCTTGGCACCTGGCACCAGCTAAATACAGAAATCAATCTCTCGCTGAGGCGGAGCCCCAGGGAGTTCGTTAGGAAACACATCGCATACTCCGTTACAACCGGGACATCACTTAAACTGCGCTTTGGCTCTGAAGTCTCCAACAAAGTGAAGAATAACTCCGCGCCCTTTCTCACCGCCTTAACCACCTGGAGAGCAGACATCAGCGTCTTGCTCACTCCTCGCATACCCGCGAACGTGATTTCGTCCCCGGTGTTCTTTCTCAGAGTGATCTCCTTTGAATCGCAATTGATGCATGCTCACTGCTCCGAGAGCCAGTCCATGTCGAAGATTACGTCAAATTCAGTTAACGACAATAACGTTGCTTCCAAGTCGAAGTCTTGATTTCCAATCCGCACCTTCACACGACTCTTCTTATCCGCACCCATGCGAGAACCATTGGGTAGCACTACTTCCAATCTATCCTCTACTAAGGTAGACGACACTCTGATTCGCACCACGAAGTCCTCAGACATAAAAGAGTGCGATGCACCCGTATCAAATAGAGCTCTCGCCGAATAATTGAAAATTAGGACGAAACCTAATTGCACACAAATCAAACATAAAGTCGCACAACAGTATCAATCATAAATAGCTGTAAAATCTAACTTCTAATCCATACCTGTGACGACATCAGCTTGTCGTATGGATTCTTGCTGGCCAAGGGAGTAAACTCTCGGTTGGGTCGGAATATGCTGGGAAGCAGAAGACTCCGCAGCTTTGCCCTTTTCCGCATGACCCGCAGCATGAGCATAGTCCATCGCTCGGTTCTCTGGCCTCAAGAGATGACTTTGGCACACACGTGCCTTGTGTCCCACCTTTCCATAAGTGAAACATGTCATGGGACCACGTGCAGTCGTAGCTCCCGACACATTTGAGCGAGTTGGTTCCGCAGACTTGAACTTTCTTTTGTTCCTCCTGAACTCAGATTTGGACTGAGAGGCCGGCGCATGGGGTTCAGGCTTCTTTGCAATTCCTTTTGCTTGCACTCTCTTCATGTCCAACTCCAGAGATCTGGCGCTTTGCACCATCACATGAAAGCAAAACATCATTGGCCTGCAAGGAGCAGCCTCAGCTCATCTCGAAGACCTTCATAAAACTTGTTCGTCTTCGTTTTCTCATCTTCAACCAAAGACCCCGCATAGCGGCCCAGTCTAGTGAACTCGTGCAAGTACTCGTCCACCGAGCTATCGCCTTGAGTTAACTTCAAGAACTGGTTCTGCAATGCGATGCGTTGAGCAGAGGGAATATACCTCTGGAGGAACGACTTTGAGAACTCCGCCAAAGTGATCTCGGTAATATCTCTACCACCAAACTTATGCACTTCTTGCTCATCCCACCATAGCGCTGCTTCTCCGTTAAGGAGGAAGGTGGCTAGGGTGACTACCATGGCTTCTTCCGTCAATGTCGCCTTTAGAGTTTTTCTAATTGTTAACAACCAGTCCTCTGTCTCCGTTGGGGATCCGGTCCCCGAAAAGGTTGGAGGATGGAAGCTTAGAAAGTGCTGAAGTTGTTGATCATGCGCTCGCGCAACAGCTACTCACTCTACTCGATGTTCCACCCTTGGCTCCACCGCAGGTTCCACTGCAGCCATTGGTACAGGGATCCCCACCCTCGGTTCCACTGCAGGTTCCACTGCGGCAGATGCTACCGGGGCCACATCCAGAGTAGGCGTAGCAGGCTGTGCAAGCCTTTGAGGTTGAGTGTTGATCATTGCGAAGACAGCTTCTGCGACTAATCTGATCATCTCAGCCGAAGGAGTGGTTGCTGGCACCTCAGCAGACGCACTACATTCAGCGGTGTTATGGGGCCTAGATTGCCCTGCACCACTCCTAGTCACCTATAATCGTGCAATACACAATTTAGTGACCGAAAACATAGCAAACAACAATCATGGAACGCTCAGGTTCCGCAAACAAGTATGTTTTTCCATTCCTAAGTGGACATTCTTATTAGTTTTTATCGTTTTTAGGTGAGCGCACATCCCGTGCACACCACCCCTTAAAAGGAATTCGTCCCGAATTCGCTAAACTACGGATCGACGCCCTAAGTCCGATACCAAATTGTAACACCCCGCCAGTACAAATAATGTAGCAGTAGGTCCGTCCGGGACCCCACGCCATACTATATACACTAGCTAGGCATTATAAGGTGATAATCAGAAAAGATCAACAACTACACGAGAATATAAAAAAACGTAAGCGGAAGCATTTGGATTAGACATCTTTTAGAATTGTCCACTATCCCAGGAATGAAACAAATAGAGTAACGACCTTAAGGCCTTACATTTAACAAATGTATAGGAACTCAAAACATACATCAGCACGCAGGCCGACAATACATGAAAAGCAGAAAAGAGGCTGGCCTTCGAGGGCCAACACAGCATAAGGGCCACCGCCCGTTATTTCCCGCTAGGCTCACCTGCACCTGCAACCAACATCCAATAAGAGGTAAACGAGGGTCAGCTATGAGCTGATCACAAACTGCGTAACGATCCCACCCCCCGGCCATCTAGCCGGCTCAAGGGCGTGTCACCGCTAACCTGCAAGCAAGCCGTACATGCAACATGTAATAATATAAAGAAAGTGCAAACTACACTACACAAGGTTAGGTTCCAAGCACAATCAATCTTCTAGGTTGAGCATCAAGTAAAAGGGAACCTAGGTATGCACATGATGTTGGTTGGGTTCACCCGAAGGTTCCCCACAACCGCCTAAGCAGCCGCATGAGGCTAACATAACATCAATTCATCACAAACACTCCACCCTAAGGACATAGCCATAGGTGGGGAAAAAGAGCTTTTGGTTGGTTTAGGTAAGACACATTCCACGACCTCTCCCATGATCATACGGCTTACATGAGGTAGGGACCTCTCACCGATCTGCATGGAAACAGGTTCGGTTCAGCTTTGCCCGTGCTCTAACCGTCGCGATCTATCGCACAACGCGGGTACGACTTCACCTCGGCCCGTAAGGGTTTAGCACATCAAGTGCCCACATAATTAAGCTACGCATCTAATCCTTTCACGCGGACTTAGACTTCGCAAATAACAACCAAGAAGGAGGTACAAGACCACTCCTCTTCAAATATAGTGGTGAAGGTTTGCATTCAACCACCCAAGCAAGGGGCTTCCGTTAGGCTCTCAAAGGCACCTAAAACTCAAGTCCCGCAACACGATAGGAAATCTCACTGAGACATTCTCCGGCACGCATTCTAGGCTTAACCTAAATGCAGCGTCGCAATCTAAGCATCACCGATCTGGACTCACGACCACGAATAAGCTTCACACAAAATGCCTAAATCTGCACAACTACCGGATTTCTAAATGCAATATGCCGGGGACGGACACAATCGACCCGGAGTTCCGAAGAACTAGAGGAAATCCTACACTTCACCCATTTGGTGAAAGGGATTCCTCATGCAAGCATAGAAAAAGGAATGAGAGGACAAAACACGTCCTAAGACCGGGAGGAAGGATCGTCACCCTTGGAACTTTCTTCGCCATAGATCTGAGATTTCACTCGGATAGAAAGAACCGCAACGGGCTGCTCTTTCCAGATCTGAAAATGGCTCGCGATTCGGAGCTCCGAAGCTCCGGCAATGGCAGAAGAAGCCTCGATCTTCTTCCTCGCTGTCGTTGTTCTTCCTCGGCTTCCATCCTTTTCACGCTTGAAGAAGATAAAGATTATAAGTTAAAGAAGATATATATATATACCCCTTTGGACAAACCCTAAGATAACCCAAAAATAAATCCCAGCCCTCGGATTTAAAGCCCTGGATCTGACGGCTATGATCAAGAAGTCACGGGTCTGTTAATTCACAAATCACCGTACTGTAACTGCGTTCGACGAACAGCTTTAAGACTGCGTTCGATGAATGGCAGTAAAGCTGCGTTCGACGAATGCTATAAAGTTGCATTCGACGAACAACTATAAACTTGCGTTCGACGAATGGCTAAAAAAACTACGTTCGGTGAACGGCTAAAATGCTGCGTTCGACGAACGGCTAATAAGTTGTGTTCAACGAACGACTGATAAACCTGCGTTCGACGAACGGCTGACTGCGTTCGATGAACGGCTACCTGTGTTCGATGAACGCCTGATAAAACTGCGTTCGACGAATGGCTGCCTGCGTTCGACGAACGGCTGATAAACTTGCGTTCGACGAACGGCTGGCTGCGTTCGACGAATTCGTCGGAAGCCTTATTTCCGTTCGATGAATTCGTAGAAAGTTTATAGCGTTCAACGAATTCGTCGAAAGCCTTATCTCGTTGGACGAATTCGTCTAATTCCCTCCCACGAATTCGGCTATACCCAAACAGACGACTTCGGCTATACCTTTAAAATTTGGCTGATCGCATCACAGGAAGTTTTGGGGTGTTACAGAGATGGCCCCGCTCCACTCCCAGCCGCCTATACATGTGTACAAAACACAATTAGTGACTAAGAGATAGCATGGATCAACAAAGGAACACATAAGTTCCATCACAATGCTACAATTCTACATGTAATTCATTCCTAAAGTGGACATTTACTGGTTATTTACATGATTTAACGACGACACACACACACACGCGCGGTCACCACCCCTTAAAAGAATTCGACCACGAATTCAGACGGAAAGGGATCGAGACCCGAAACTGATACCAATTTGTAACACCCTCACTGTTACATAGAATATAGCAGTAAGTCCGGCCGGGACCCCGCGCCATATTAAAAGAACAGAGGAGCACATTACTTCATTAGTTTTAAATAGTTAATAACATAACCATTTCAGCATACAGAGTCGTACAACGGAAGCATTGATTTATTGATTTAGTAAACCAGATTACAACTTGTCCACTTTACAACTAGGAATGAAAATACAAACAAAGTTTGATTATATAAGTTGTTTACAGCAAAAGTGGCTTCCAAACATCGGCACGCAGGCCGACCACACATGAAAAATAGTAAACAAAATCTTTGGCCTTCGAGGGCCAGTACAGTGCAGCAGCAGGGGCTTCAGCCCGCTATTTCTAGCTAGTCTCGCCAGGACCTGTACAAACAAATCCACCAAAAGAGTGGGGGAAAACAAGCAACCGGTCAGCTTTAGCTGACCAAGATTTAACGACCCCACCCCTATCTCGGGGCGGCGGCACTCCATCCCTGCAAGCAAGAGTCAACAACATATAAACATATATATCCGCAAACAACACCAACGGATGCATCCATAGCCATCCGCTTCGTGCTCTCAAGGCACACTTTGGCATACTCCCCGAGTTACGCCTCCAAGCTAAGTCTTATTTCAACTTAGACAACCAATTTGAGCTAGGTCATACACACGAAGTTCTGGCACTCTTCCATAGCCCAGTACACCGAGGGGCGACCTCTTCACCACCACTATGGGCGGGTTCGTACTAGCTAGGCCCGTGCTCAATCATCGCGATCAACTCTGCACGATGCGGGTAAGCTTCACCTTGTGCCCGTCACTTAAAGCTAGGCTTCCGACCCTTCAGCTTCTTCTACACCCAGTCCCCAGGACTTTAGGTCACACAGGATCACACAATCTGCGCACCGGGAGCTACCGTCGGCGCTAGCACTAGCGCCCAGCGCTAGCAACAGAACCCAGTTCTGCCCGGCGCTGGTAACAGAACCCTGTTCTGCTACCTCTGAGAAAACACCTCTAGAAATCAACCTCATAGCTCACCTGGAGCTACCACCGGCGCTAGTAACAGAACTCAGTTCAGCTACCACTTTTCAGGTATTGCCTGGGAAACACCTCCAGAACCCACTTTCCTGTACAACACAACACAAAGAACCCGAAACACATCATATACACGGAGTCTTCTCCGGCATGCTACAAGCAATAAACATCACCAATCCAGACCAACCTGTCCAGATGGGCTTCACACATCATGCCTATGCACGTACTTCCATTCCCGACTCTATATGCAATTTATGGGGGAAATAACTTCAACCCACAGAAAGATCCGATCTACTAATTAGTAGAAGTCTTCCTAAACATGCAAATCAAAAGACGCACATGTCCAAAGACTAGGGAGGAGAATCGTTACCCTCAGCGCTCATTTCGGTGCCATAGAACCGGGAGGAAATCAGCTGGAATATTTTGAAACAGCTTCCTCTCCACTGAATCGATGATGGTACAAACACGCAAGCAATCTCCTCCACGGATTTGCCCTCGACACAATGCACGGCTAGCCAAAAGAGACCTCCTTCCTTCTGGTCACGATTTCTCTGCCTTTGGAAAGAGCTTGGAATCAGAACTTAGAAGGGAAACTGAATTTGGCTGCCTTATATATTTTCTTAGCTAACGCGGCGTTAGCACCTAACGCCGGGCGTTAGCCCCTAAGGCGGTGGCTGAACTTATCCACATCCGCTTAAGGAATTCGACGGGAAAGCTAACGCCAGCGCTATCGCTAACGCCTGGCGCAATCTCCCATCGATCGGCTCTTTATCTCGACGTCTCGACGTCTCGACGACGTTCGACGAACGACCTGGTGTTCGTTGAACGGCCCGACGTTTGTCGACACTAAGTCTTAGGCTAACGCCTGGCGTTAGCGCTAATGCTGGCGTTAGCTTTCAGACTTAACAACCTGCTGATTTCAGTGCACTGGAAATTGAGATGTTACAGTTAAATAGTATCTCCAGCATAGAGACCAAGCCCTAGGTCGACACGCAACCCATTATGCACTACCGAGTCGATCCTGACATGCGCGGACATATTATTAAATATCCAAAAATGTCCTCATATGTCCACCACAACCCAACGTCGGAATGGGTGGTTTGTGTAATGTTCAAGCAACCATGAATCATTCACAATCGTGCCTCACACATGTTAAACACATTAGACTTAAAAGAAAATTATATGCGGACGTAAGAATAAACATAAATCTTAGCAACATCACATGACAGTCTAATGTACGATCATAGCACAAGTTTAGCACACCTAATGACTATAGATCAACAAAAGAGCAAAAATAGTCTAATCAACAAGTATATCAAGAAAGAGCTAAACAATGCTCTGAGTAGAGACAAAAACAGAAGAGATCAAATAACACTCTAGGTGTCATCATCTAGCAGATCATCCTTGTCAGGTTCTCAGTCTGCAAATGCTCCTCCATCGACATCATCTCCTGTAATTTCCAACAGAGAATTTCATTTAGAATGAATTCAAATCTTTGAAAATATACATGTATCTAGTTTTACTGTAAGAACGTAGTACTTTATAATTTGCTGGGAGCACACATACATAGAGTATTAAAGATTCTACCTCAGAATCCATTATCTGTTTCAAACGAAATGATTTACGGACTTTTTAACATCGCAACTATATTTGTGTTCCAATTAGGAATGTTGGTTACTGTCCTTCCAAAGTTAAGTAAAAAATATCAAGTTTAGAATGAAAACACTTAACTAAAGAATAGACAAACCAAGTTAGACCGTGTTATCAGATTTTGAATAACACTCTCCTCCAGGGTAAGAAAAGACGAATCCAAGTGATGTTATTAACATCAAATTTGGAATGAAACAACTTTTCATATTCGTTCTCAGCAACCAAGAATATCAACGGATCACAACATGCTTGATTTGGCAAAGGAGATTAGACAAACCAAAACATAGACTTGGACTAGGCAGATCTAAATCGCCTTTAATCTCATTTCCCCCACTATTTTGGTAAGTCGATCTTTAGGCATTCCTTTTGTCAATTGATCAGCTAGGTTATCCTTCGATCTCACATCGACTAAAGTGATAATACCTTATTCTTTCAGATAGTTCAGCAGAGCATGTCTCAGTCACACATGTCTTCTCTTAGTATTGTAGAGAACATTTTTAACAACTTGAGTTGCTGCTTGATTATCACAATAAAGCTCAAAGAATTGACTTGTAACCTAGACAATGGAATATCTAGTATCAGATTCCTGATCTAGTTTGTCTCTTCACTAGCTGAAGCTAAGACAAATAACTCAGCTTCCATAGAAGACAAAGCTACACACGTCTGTCTTTTAGATTTTCAAGTGATGGCAGCGCCACCCAAAGTGACTATATATCCACTGGTAGACTTGCTGTTACCAACTTCTGAACACCATGAGGCGTTAAAGTATCCATCCACAGTAGGAGGATATACAGTGTAGCACAGAGTGTGACCTATAGTACCTCTCATATATCTCAACACCTGTCAAGGACATCACAATGCTCTTTGCCTAGACAAATGGTAAAGCGACTCAGCATGCCAACAGAGAACGCAATATCTGGTCTAGTACAACTTGTGGCGTATATGAGACTACCAATAATTTTGAAATATTTTACTTGATCAATACTGGTCTCAACATTTGGAATCAATCTGATATTATGATCAAATGGTGTCTCTACATGTCTACAATTTTTATATCACAGGTAGAAAGAAGTTGCATAATACAATGAGTCTGACTAAGAGTAACTCTACCCTTATCAACTTTAACCACATATACTCATTGTACACCCCTTCGTTCAGCGTGGAATGTTGAGCTCTTGCCCAGGGTGATATATCGAGGATGGAGAAGCATTTCCATGGCTCTCTCCTTATGGATCCTCTTCCTTCTCAACCACCAAGGTGATTCCTTTGTCCTCGGGAGCCCGCTGCTCAATAAGAGACTATTGCTGATGAAGATGGCAGCATCTCTAAAGATACATGAAGAACAGGTCATGCTCCCCATCTTACCTCTTCCTTCAAGCAATTGCTTCCAACAGATGGCAACAATTCAGGCGGAGCATGAGGCAATTGGGATTGTCATTGTGCTAAAAAAACATGAGCAGGACAGAGCCCGGTTGCCCATCTTTCAAAATCCTCCTCACTTTTATCCTCTTTTCTCTTATCTCTCTGTGTAAAAAAATTTATAGCTCATCTAAAAATGGTTTAGGGCTTATTCTTGTCTGTGTTGAAAACAATTCAATCATGAAATGCTCACTAAGAAGTATAAAGAAACTTTACTACAAAATATATATAAGTTCTTGATGAAACTCTTTGCTTCTCTTAAAATACTCCCGATGATAACATCTATGTTTATTCTTATTCTGTGTAATGTAAAGGTTAATCTGTGAGACGTATTTTATCTCCATTGATTGTTTTAATTTCTTTTTCTTCTTTTGAAAATCACTCAAAATTCTTGTAAAAACTGGTATATCAAATATGAGGATATTGTTGGGAAACTCACCTCTTGATTTGATATACAGTTTGAAGAGTGATTAATTAGGATATTACTCATGTTGTATAAAGGGGCAATTTGAGTCAAATCTATGTAATTCCTAAAAGCAGCTCTGAAATCTCCAAGCGGCGTTGAAATATTAAAAGTAGCTTCGAAACCTTCAAAGTAGCGATGAAATATCCAAGCGGTGCTGAATACTTCAAAGTAGCGTTGAAATCTCCAAACGATTCCAAATTCTCCAAAGTAGTGTTGAAATCTCCAAGCAGCATCAATTTCGCAAAAGTGACGTTGAATCCTCCAGCAACTCTAAAGTCTCCTTCTTCAACTATTCAGAGTATACGTTGACAAGTCTCAGAACAATAAACTTGGCGTCAAATTTTTTAGAAGGCCTCCAATGTTGATTTCTCAGAACTTGTCACGACAGAAATCATGGATAAAATACAGTTGTTAAACTTCTATTTTAAGAAAGATTTCCATGCCTATGGTATGATGCATCTAGAGCATTTAATGTTGTAGTTTTGGAAAGGATTCAAAAATAAAGTGTATATAAGAGAAATAAGCAGATAAGAAGACAAGAAGCTATACATGGAAAATGACAAGGGTTGGTTATTAAGCACATGAAGATCAACTCTCTCTCTCTCTCTCTCTCTCTCTCTCTCTCTCTCTCTCTCTCTCTCTCTCTCTCTCTCTCTCTCTCTCTCTGAATCTTCCCTTCTTCTTGAAGATCCAAACGAAGAATCCCTTGTTTCAAGGGTCATTGTTGAAGATCAAGATTCAATTCTCTCCTCCAGAATCCTGATCAATAAGAAGAAGTTAGAACCCACACAGTGTTGCACGAACCAGTTCCTTCAGACGTTTTATTGCTGGAGGACATATCGTGGAAACTTAAATCCAACCTGCTGAAAGAGTTTTTGAATCTCTCTTTAAAAGATTCTAATTGGTTTTTGGAGAAACCTTATGAACAACTCCAGGTTAGAGTGACCTTATCAAAAGCTCAGTTGGTTTGGCGAGTCCTTATCAACAACTCTTGGTTAGAGTGACCTGATCAACAACTCATCTGATTTGGAGTGACCTTAGCAACAACTCCCGGTTATAGTGACCTTATCAAAAGCTCATTTGGTTTGGAGAGACCTTATCAACAACTCCTGGTTCTAAGGGATCCTGATCAAAATCCCCACACTGAGATAGTGGAATCCTGCTTGCAAGCAAAAGAGTAGATGTACCCAGATTAATTGGAGAACTACTATAAAATTCTTGTGTTGTTCGTGTTGATTGCCTTTTCTCTGTACTTTTCTTTTCTGCACTTTTATTTACTTCATATTACTGTGATTAACCCTATGGTTGTGATATAATTGTGGTATTGCGTGAAATTGTGCAAAACAGTAAAACAAATCTCGTTAAAATTTAATTACTATATTCACCCATCTCTAGAGTATTTCTCAAGAGATTCCCTTCTCTTTCAAACTATACCATGAAAATGAACCAGTTCAAAAAGAAAAGGAACTCAGCTATCGGCGAAGCAAGAATATGGAAATCGGGCGAGGCCAATTATTAAAAGATAAGTGAATTATCCACCAACCGACATCACACACAGTTCACAACTCCTCCTGTGCCCTATGAAGGCCTTCCGTGTGGTGTCAGATTAGCTCTTCAGTTTGTTGGATATGCCCATTCATCTGAGAGACGTCGCCAAGATGACCTACGCTCCAGAAGAAGTTGTGAACCTCATTCTCCAGCAACTTCACCTTATGTTGGCCACACCCACCTCCAGGATAGCTCTGAATGTCAAAATACCTACGCTAAATGCTCTCCATCCCCATGCTAAATTCCTTAACTAGAGATAGGCAAGCCTCCACGACAGTCAGCCGACGATTGAGCTAGCTCACGACCAATGCTTTTAATCACATTTTCATGCGAGCTAAACAAAGTGACAATGTGAGATCTGAACTCGATGAAGTACTCTACGTGTTCGATAAAGAATTCACTAGAATGGAGAAGTCGGACGACTATAATGCAAATCAAAATGAGGAGGCAGACCTGCAAGAGTAAGCATCCATAGGTACCCACCTCTTGTAAAAATGGTCAAATCAAGAAGCTAATCCAAAATAAGAGAAGAAAACTCACCTTGGTAGCAATGCGGTCACTGAACGAGGAGGAGAGCAGGGACGCTTTTCCCTTTGGCTAGATCGGTGGCCCCATGAGTCACAATAGCGGCGGTGCCCACTAGACTCACCATGTTCTGACCAAGGGGCTACCTCCAAGCCATTTACCTGGGGCGCAGACTTATGAGCGGGCAAGCTGGGAGAAGGTTTGACCTCTGAAGCTCACGAGAGATCAACATGCGTCCCCGAAGAAGAACCAAACGTCGGAAGCTGAGGGGTCCCCGCAGGGGGACCGCAAAAGGGTGCCGATGACAAAAGGTGCTCGGGAGGTGTTGAAACTATCGAGGTCGCGAACATCGTGCTCTCCACGAAAGTAGCTAGACCCATAAAAATTTGCGATACTGTGCACTGGGCGCAGGCAGAGCGGTCACCTCCTCGACGTCCTTCATGAAGCATGTATGCTTCAAATTCAACGTCGAATCAATGTGGGCATCATCGGCTGAGGAAAATGGCAGGCTCGTCCTTGGCGGGGTCACAGGAGGGGCCTTCTTGTTCGGAAGCAACGACTTCAAGGTCCCGTTAGTGCCACTTTTTGTATTTGATATGATAAGCAAGGCGCAGAAATGACGTGTCACAAAAAAAATAAAAGAGCCTACTCACCAGGCATCATAGCGAAACCCATCCTCATCTCGTTCGATAGGAGATCACCGGTAAATTCTCGCACAAGCGAAGAGATGCCATAGTCTCCCAAGGATAGTTCAGTGTGAGTCCCCGCGACCACCTGGGAAGACTATCATGAAAGGGTGAAGGCGGACAACTTATTCAATAATTAGATTCCAAGTCACCCCGTGCGATTTCAATCTCACCTCATGAGTTCGCTCCGGATGTTGCTCCAAGAGCGAGTCACCAGTAATGAGGAAGGCCACCTCTTTTATAGGTGCGATCCCCTCCCCAAGAAGCTCGGTCGTGTCTAGAGGTGGAAGCCGAGAGGCCCGAAACACGACTTGCTTCCTTGCCAAAGTTCGCAAAAACCTCTCACGCCTCAGAATTTCGTGGAAGGAAACAGTTGTGAATCGCGATAGAAGCTTGTTCTTCAGAAACTCCTCAAATGCGGGGATCTGGTGAGCCATGTAGGAAGGCCCGAAGGCCTTTTCAGCAGGCGAGGCGATCGTCATCCGGAGGGGCGAGCTCATGTTCTTTTGGGCAGACATGATCTAAAAAGTGTATTTCTGAGGGCACTGCTCCTATTTATAGGGGAGATGACAAGACACCTTTGTTGCAGCTCGCTGAATAATGGTTGGATGGTTCTTTCCAAGATCTAAGTGAGCTCGTATAGAGCGGGAATTGTGTACAACCAATATTGGTCGAGGTAGACCCCCAAACTTGAGCGGTGGACCCCGACATTGCCAATATATGGCCCACTGGCCTAAGAGTGAAGCCAAAAGAGATGATAAAAGCCTTGTCTAAGCTCGTCAATACATCAATCAACTTGCCAATGTGCAAGGTTCACTGTTAGGCCAGCGGAGCCCCAATCCGCGAGAACTATGATAGTGGAGCTCCTCTCAAGCCCTTCATCAAGCTCACCACGTGAGTACTAGGCCCGCCGCGAACTCTACTGGCAGTCAGCCCCAGCTTAGGTTGAGCTCGCCAAGAAGGAGTCCCAGCCAGGCGACCCCACTCAACTCGCGTCCCTCGGAGGCCTCTAGCAAACAGGTCGCCAGGATGTCAGGTATTGCGTATCTCCAAAAGGCGGGAGAGGTTATTCACAGGCCACCCCCTAGATTGGACCTCAAGGCACAAGAGAATGACACGTTGACCCCCCCCCCCCCCCCCCCCCCCTCCCAAAGTTTCCAAAAATCAATCTGTACCTCCTTTGTGCCAAGCTCAGCTCTTGGATTTGGAGGGGAAATTCCTATATACTTTCGGGTAAGAGATGAGACCTTCATGTTGTAGTTCGAAGACCTATTTGTAGGCAATTCTAAGACTCTTCAACTCCACTTAGTCTAATTCTGCTTGAGTCGAGCTCTCGGCAAGTAGCCTTATGTCCCCTTTTAGTCTGATCAATTGAGATTAATATTTTCTTGGTCCCAACACATATCCAAAAAAGTTCAATTTTTTTTCCACATTTTCATGTTTCTCATCTCGTAGATCAACATCTCCCTTCTCCTCCTGTTTTTCATGTCATTGTTTTTCTTAACAGCTCGAGTCCACCATTGCTTTTCTTGCAGCCATACACATCCCAAATAAAGCCAGATGGATGTGTCTAGAGAGTAATGGGAGAACATTGATGGTTGTAAACTGTTGGGACTTTAATATTTGTATAGTGTGCGGTTAGTTATTGTTGGTGTGCGGTTAGATACTTTGGTGTATATATATGTTGTAATAGTTGTAAAGGTGGTATGAAATAATAACCTAATTGGTTTTTCTTCCGCAACATGGTATCAGAGCTAGGGCGGCTACGACGGATTCCGCGTAGAAGCCTGGGAGCATCGTCGGTGGAGCCGTCCTTGACGATCATCAAGCCGTCCTTGACGATTATCATCGATCGTGGAACCTGTCGATCTCGTTGGATCATCGTCGGTTGCGGACCTCCGGGGGATCTCGCGAAAGGAGTATCGTCAATGATGGGGAAGTAAGTGAAGACCTCGCTGGAGTATCGTTGATCGTGGGGCATCGTCGACGACGGGGAAGGACCCGTCTGGCTCGCTGGAGTATCGCTGATCCTAGGGCATCGTCGAGGATGGGGAAGGAAGCGGATCTCGACGAACCAGTATCATCCACGATGACGGGGAAGGAAGCAAATATCGACGAATTAGTATCCACGAATTGATATCGACGAACCAGCTAAGGCAAGGAGCTCTCGACGAATCAAAAAGATCTCTCGACGAATCAGAAGGAGCTCTCAACGAATTGAAGCTGTGCAATCGACGATTTCGGCGATAGGTCATGTTAAGTTTCAGCGAAGCCGTGTAGTTCTGTTCTCATACATATGGAAGACATCCTAAACAAACTGGATGCCTTCGAGGTGGCCACCCTACTGAAGCTAGTTGGGTCTATGGGGTCTGCCCCGCGTGTTGTAAAGTCAGCTCTTGTGACTGTCAGTACCCACACCCGAGGTCGTCAGGGGACACCCGACAGTGCTTTAACTGCGGGGAAACAGGTCATTTGAGATATGCCTGCTCTAAGCCACCCAGGGAGAGAGGATGGGGTGGTGGTCGTGGGAGCACTCGTGGACGTGGCCGGGGTAGAGGAGGTAGAGGTAGCTATCGGGCTAACCTTGGAGAATATGGAGGAGAAGAGAATACTGGAGTCATCTATACTGAGGAGGAGCAGACCCTTCTGAATCTGATGAACAAAATGGAGGGTCTCAAGAGGAGGCAAACTGGGGAAGCCACTGAGGGAACATCTCATGCCATGTGTGCTCATCCTTCCGAAACATCGGAGTGGATTGTTGACTCTGGTGCATCCCGACACGTGACTGGAGACTCATGGAAGTTCACCTCCTACATACGCCTTGCATCTCCAGATGGCATCCAGACAGTGGACGGGACTTTTCAGCCAGTGGTCGGTAAGGGTACGGTCGATTGCACAGGTTCGGTAAAACTATCCAATGTTTTGCATGCTCCCTCATTTCCTGTCAACCTCTTGTCTATTAGCTCTATTATACTCAAACTAAAATGTACTGTTTCATTTGACATTCCCAAGGTGACATTCCAGGAGAAAGAGACGAGGCAGATACTTGGGACTGGGACCTGGCGTGATGGGTTGTGGTACCTGGATCAATAGGGATTGGATGTTGCTCTTCTATCTGTGACGGAGGAGACAAAGAAAGAGAACCTAGAGACAAATGTAGAGGAGACATTACTGCTCCACCATCAACGATTAGGCCATTCATCTTTTGGTGTTTTAGCACGGTTGTTTCCTTCTCTATCTGAAAAAACATGTAAAAGTAAACTTTTATGTGATGCTTGCGACTTAGGCAAGATCACAAGAAACTCTTATGTTAGCTCTGTTCACAGAAGCTCTTCTATTTTTGATACTGTGCACTCAGATGTTTGGGGGCCGTGTGTTGTTAATTTTTCTAATGGTTATAGATATTTTGTGACCTTCATTGACTGTGCTTCACGTGTCACGTGGGTTACTTGATGAAAGCTAAGAACGAGGTCTCGACTTGCTTCCAGAACTTTCACAAGCATGTCCAAACTCAATACGGTGCAATACTCAAGGTACTTAGGTCAGATAATGAGACCGAATATATCAACAAGACCCTTGCTGAGTATTTGTCATCTCACGGGATACTACACCAGACTACTTGTGCATACACTCCCGAACAGAATGGCGTCGCTGAGAGGAAGAACAGACATCTGATGGAAGTGGCAAGGAGCATGATGCTACACATGAAGGTTCCCCAAAACCTGTGGGGGTATGCGGTGTTAACGGCGGCACAATTAATTAATTGAATGCCATTAAAGACCTTAGGGTGGAGATCCCCGTGTCAGGAGCTGCAAGGTCATAACGGAGGTATACTCCCACTAAAGGTCTTTGGGTGTGTCTGCTTTGTGAAGGATAACAGGACAAGTATGGGGAAACTCGATGCCAGGGCGATTAAATGTATCTTTGTGGGGTATTCTGGTACCCAGAAGGGATACATATGTTGGAGTCCAGTAAAAAAAGTGCTTCGTGAGCATGGATGTCCACTTCCGAAAACACGAATGGTACTACCCTCAGGATGAGACCCTACCCATACCTGAAAGGTCCAACTTTAGAGATGGTGATCGAGAATGGGAGAGTCTGGTGACAAATTTAAGTCAAGTTTGTGGAACGCCCATAGAACGAGAGACGAATCAAGAACAGGAGGAGGTGAGAAATGTGATACCTACAGATTCAAGGGATCCTATCACATATCAGAGGAGAGAAAAATGTATCCCTGTTCCAGTACCCGCATCCACAGCGACAATGCCTAGTCCCTCGTCTATGCCCGTCTCAATCTCGGATGCACCCCCAGTTGAACCTCTGCCACCTCCCTGTGAGTCTATTCCTACCTCTTTCCCGACTACTTCCGTCAGAAGGAGCACTCACAGCAATATGGGTAATCCTCCTGATCGGTATGGTTGGGATCTTGCTTCATATGTCTCCTATGATGTTATCTCATCTTCTCACGGAGCATTCATTGCATCATTGGATAGTATTATTGTACTTAACAATTGGAAGGTAGCTAAAGCCGACCACAACTGGCAAGTTGTAATGAAGGAGGAGATGCTGGCTCTGGAGAAGAATAAGACGTGGGAACTAGCACAGCTTCCGGAAGGGAAGAGGGCTGTTGGATGCAAGTAGATCTTCACTGTGAAGCATAACCCGGAGGGAAAAATTGAGCGTTACAAGGCTCGATTGGTTGCGAAAGGGTACAAAAAAATGTACGGCATCGACTATGATGAGACATTCGCACCAGTGGCAAAGATGAGTACTGTTAGAACTCTGATCAGCTTAGCGGCAAATGGTCGGTGGAAGTTACATCAACTGGATGTTAAAAACGCTTTCCTTCATGGAGACTTGGCGGAGGAAGTATACATGGAGGTCCCACCGAGATTTGGTACGTCCATGACGCAAGGAAAAGTGTGTAAGTTGAAAAAGGCATTGTATGGACTGAAGCAGTCCCCTCGTGCGTGGTTTGACCGCTTTAGGAAGACCATGGTTGGGATGGGGTACCAACAAACCAATGACGACCACACAGTATTTTTTAGACATAATGCAAAACATCACGTCACCATTCTTGCTGTGTATGTGGATGACATGATCGTCACAGGGGATGACGAGGAGGAAATTACGTGTCTTAAGCGTGATTTGGGGAAGACATTTGAGGTGAAGGACTTAGGCATGCTTAAGTATTTCCTTGGAATTGAGATCGCCTATGGGGAAAAAGGCATCGTTCTATCTCAACGAAAGTATGCCCTGGATCTCCTCACCGAGACAGGGATGCTGGGATGTAAGCCAGCGGCAACACCAATCGACACAAGAGAGAAGGTGAGCGCTGAAGCAGGAGAACCAGTTGATCGGGAAAGATATCAGAGACTTGTTGGGCGATTGATTTATCTGCGCCACACCCATCCGGACATCTCCTTTGCAGTGAGCGTGGTGAGTCGTTATATGCACGATCCCAGGAAGGGTCATATGGATGTCGTGTACTAGATACTTCGATACTTGAAGTCTGCTCCAGGAAAAGGGCTTCTCTTTAGACGGAATGGGCACGTGTGTAACACCCTCCAATTGGGGTCTTACAACGTGAAGATTGACGGATACTGTGATTTAGATTGGGCGAGCTGTGCCGACAATAGGAGATCTACCTCAGGTTATTGTGTGTTTGTGGGAGGCAACCTGATCTCGTGGAGAAGTAAAAAATAGTCAGTTGTAGCACAATCAACAACAGAAGCAGAGTATAGAGCTATGGCTCTAGGGGTTGCTGAACTCCTCTGATGGTTGAAAGGGATGTTGATGGAGCTAAAATTGGACCAAGGAGACATAATGAAACTGTGGTGACAGTCAAGCCGCAATCAGCATTGCCAACAATCCAGTTCACCATGACAGGACCAAGCATATTGAGATTGATAGAATTTTTATAAAGGAAAAACTGAATAGTGGACTCTTGGAGCTCAGCTATGTCACTACCAAAGATCAGGCTGCTGACTGTTTGACGAAGGGGCTCAACGCAAATGATATGATTAGGAATTGTGACAAGATGGGCTTAGTCAACATCTTCCGCCCACCTTGAGGAGGAGTGTTGGGACTTTAATATTTGTATAGTGTGCGGTTAGTTATTGTTGGTGTGCGGTTAGATACTTTGGTGTATATATATGTTGTAATAGTTGTAAAGGAGGTATGAAATAATAACCTACTTGGTTTTTCTTCCGCAACATAAACACAGTAGTTAAAACTCCAAATATTGTTTGAATAGTTGTAGTGATCAAGAATCCAATTTCCCTACAAAGGCATTTCCGTTCTAAACACCGCAACAATCATGCATGTGTTGTCAAGTTTTAGCGGTCACATACACTAATATGGTAAGAAATGAAGCTTAGGCATAAATAATTGTAATATAAGTTTTAAATGCAGATAAAATACCACCATTGCGTTTAATATCATAATTTCGCATATTCCACTGCTCAAACATCACAGATGTCTCAAACAAACCATGCATGATCCCTAATAAGATTGTTTGGCTCTACCTTTCCAAATAAGACTGATCACATTTCTAATTTATACAATTTAAATGGGAATTTGGATTGGTTGTGGTCATGATATATGATCATCAAATGAATCAGAGTCTTTTTAAGTTCAGACATTTTGATTTATCGAAACACAATTTTAATGCATGGTAATAGTACATAGTCATGGCTCGAGTGACGATTGCGCATTATTGTTATGGAGCACTGCACATGGGAGGATCCCTTGCACATCCACTAGTAATTCATATGAAGCAATAAAAAATGAGAACAGATAAGAATGAAGCTTACAAAGGCAAAAACAAATGTTTCATTGTTTATAGGAAATGATTCAGCTGATGAAACTATCAAAACGACCGCTAATTCATGCAACTCAATTATTATTGTATGAATATTTTAACTATTGCTAAATATAGCATTACATTAAGAATAGAGTATCTGACCATCAATGAACAATTTAATAACCCGCAATAGATTTCAATGTTCAATCTCCACTTCTTTTCTTTCGCATCGGGCCTGCCCTCTTCATTGCCACCTTTTTCTAATCAATATGCCCAACAGATCAAGCGTAAACCTAAAATTGACTGATTTTAACTTGGGATGCATAGGTTCTAACATCACAACAAACCAAGCTAAGCTCAATAGTTCACTCTCATGCCACCCAATTAAAAAAACTCAAATATAAGAGAACAAAAACCTTATACATCAAAAAAGGTGTTGAGCGTATATTCTCGTGCGTGTGCACACACACACACAGACATACACTTCTTAGATTTAAGCAAAACAACTTTACAAAGCCCCCCAAAAATGCATGTCTAATATAAATTCAACACATTTGTACGTTAAACAAGTTATATTCAGTAGACCAATGGTCAAAACTTTTCAAAATGAACAAGTATCATGCACAAAAAGTTCATTCAACCATCTAAAGCCATCATTGGAGTCACCACCTCTAAGACCTTTAGTAGCCATAATTAAAAAAAACGTTGAAAGACTCATGAGAGATACATTTCATATGAACCATTAAATTTAAAATGAACCATCAGAAACAACTTGTTAGAAGCGGAGCAATGCTATGCTTGAGCCCATGTTTTGGGGGATGGAGCCTATCCTTAAATCAGGGGACGGGTTGGGCGAGCATTTTTGCTTGCGTGAATATCAGTTTGGTTGAGCGGTTATTTTTGTGATATCCCAAGCGAGCATTTTTGCTCACCCAGACTAGTAAAAAAGACATGTCAAAATCTGGACGGTCCCGTCCCCAAATCTAAAGATGGGTTCTGTCCCCCCAAAATTCTCATGCCCGAGGCCCCAACTGATGGGGATCAACGAGATGGTGGAGCACGAGTTTTCAACCCATTCGAAGCTGATTAGTCACCTACCATTATTGAAGTTGCCCAATGGATGATTCGAGTCTGTGGTTGCGCCAGGATCAATGTTTCGATAATTTCATGTATTTTTTTTTAATTTTTAATGTTTTATTTGTTGGATCGGTAGACGCCCTTAGGGGGGTGAATAAGGGTTTTAAAAACTTATATTATATTTTAAATACTTGCTTATGATAAGAAATCAAAATAGTGATTTTGTTTAAAGATCTAAATTGTTTTATAATAAAGGAGAGGATAATAAACAATTTAGAGAAATGAAGAACAAATCAATTTTATTACACAAAGAGAGACATGATTATTATTAATAAAATTGATTACAAAATTTTGATTTCAATGACGCTAGAAATCAAAGCGAAATATGAAAGACTCTTTTTGTTTTCTGTACCGACTCGTATCCCCACGAACCGGTTGTCTTTAGCCGATCCTTCCCCGGATACGAGCTCAAGCCGCTCTAGCCAACCCTTCCCCGGATATGGCCTCGAGCACCCCCTAGACCTACACCCGAGACCTAGTCGCCAACACGAGGTGAATTTCTGCCCTAAGTCCTACCCAGACCTAGTCGCCAACACGAGGCGAATTTACTACACGATTTAAAAGAAAAGATGTGAAATACAAAGACAACAATATAAAACTCCCTATATGTGGATCTCTTGGAGAAGTAGATGAAGACGCTGAGTATGGTCGTAGTCGATGCAGTCTTTCATCACAATGATGACGCGTGTTGAAATCTTCTCCACGGATCTCCTTAAGCCTTTATGGATTTGTGGGAGTATCTCTCTGAACCTTCCTCTCTATGTTGTGGCACGAAGCTCTGGAATTTTGGATCTGAAGAGGATTATCAAGACGGAGCCAAGGGGTCCATTTTATAGCCTTAGCGCTAGCGCCTGCGCTAGTGCTACCGCCGGCGCTATCCCATTTTAGGACATATTCTGCGCGGCAGAATCTTCAATCTGAGGAAACAATTCTCTCTTGCCTTCTGTGCTCCGCGCTACCGCCTGTGCTATCGAATACCGCCAGGCGCTATCTCCTTCTATATGTGCTCCCGGAATTGTGCTTAAGCATTCTTTTCGTCGATCGAATTTTCGTCGACCGGAGTTCGTCGAGCGGGCTTCATCATTTGTCGATCGGAAATTCGTCGAACGGAGAATCGTCGATCACAAGATCATCGTACGCAGATTCAATTTTGTCGAACCCAGCTTCCGTTCTCAGCGGCTTGATTTTGTCGATCGCAGTAGCAAGTTCGTCGAACGGGCTTCATCATTCGTCGAGCGCAAATTCATCGAACGCAAGTTCGTCGAACACAAGATCTATTTCGTCGAACCCAGCTTTCATTCTCAGCGATTCCTTAGCGCTAGCGCCAGGCGTTAGGTGATACCGTCGGCGCTAGAAGGAGTGTTGAATTTGAAGGCTTAAATTTGGGGGAAACCTTCTTATGTAATCCTTGAGTCATTTGGACTTTGTTATCCCGCACACTTAAACACACAAGATCAAATACACATAGGATTTGTTATTCTCAAACCTAGGAGATGCGGAAGACCATGTTCTAACAAACTCCCCCTTTTGATAATAACAAATCCATTAATGATAAATCAGAGCATTAATATATAAGCATGATGAAACTTACTTGTGTGCGTGTGAGAGTGATGACTTAGGATAATTATCGATTTTAGCATTTAGAATTGCTCCCCCTAAGTGAATGCTCCCCTAATATGTAAGCTATCATCTTAATTAAGCATGTTAGTTCTCCCCCTTTTGATAGCAGATTATATTTATCATGTTCGTTCTCCCCCTTTTGTTATTAGCAAAAGTGGGTAAGGAGACACCACTTAAAAGTTGATAAAAAGATAAAGGCATGATCAAGCTTGTAGAGAGAAGGAAATGATAAGGAGTTTTAGAATTCCTTTTATAGAGATAGATCAGAGTTTTTAGCAATATAACATTTTCAAGTATTATTATGTTGGTTCATCCCCTTTTTATATAAGAGTTTTAAGCATAAAAAAATGTAATGATTTCCAAGTAACTAAACTGCCCAGACAATATGTCTACACCCTAGCCCCGTACTAAGTGATGGATGGGCATGAGGAGCTGCAAACAAGCCGTAGGTTGGGGTGTTAGTCCCATATGCAAACATTAGACACAACTCAACCTAGCACTCTTTCCCCCCAGTGCCTCGCAAGGCCCCACTGGAACCCTCCCCGGTTAAGGACAAGACATGACTAGAGATAAAGGTTATCTAATGTCTATAACCCTACGCCCCCGCTATGGTGAGAAATGAAGTCATGGATAATAATTATTGGAAACATTTAAGCATTTTAAATCTAGTGACATAGCCTCTGGATTTATATTTTTATTTGAATTTTTTAAACAAACAACTCACGTAGCTATTTAGAATTCCATTAATGAATCAGAGTTTTAGCATTACAATATTTAGAATAACCAATATAAATTCTACCAAGTAAGTCTACCATTTGTTGAAAAGGGAATTTTGGTATTTAAGACTTTGATATAAGCATGAAAGTGCAAGGTAGAAATATATGGTGATGAAGCGGAAGACTTATAGAAATACAAGAAACATCTTATTGTAATAAATGATGATCCATAAAAAAATATATGAGTTTAATTTCATAAAGAAGATGTTTTTGTAAATCATTGTTCAAGTAAAATCTTTTAAGTGTAACAATAAAGTAACCAAGCATGAAATAATGTTATCAAAAAGAGATTACTACAATGTTATTTTAATTCACAATTTCAAAACATACCAAACATTGTAGAAAGCATGCTAGGTTATCTAGTGCATTTCATAAGTAATGAGTAGTATAGAATTAGCATTAGGATCCAATACTCATGAGAAGAAGTGTTATGGAAGATAATGATGTGCACATAAGTAGGCCTGAAATTTTAAAACCGAAACCGCAAAAAACCGCAACACTGCACCACACCATTTTCAAACCGCACCGTTTTCAAACCGCACCGAACGGTTTGGTTGTGGTGCGGTTTTGGTTTTTTGAAAACCGCATGGTTTGCGGTGCGGTGCGGCTTTTACCTTGACAAAACCGAATAAACCGCACCGCACCGCAATGATTAAAATATAATTTTATTTTGTATTTTTTATTATTATATTATATCTTATAAATATATAATATAATATATTAATATATCCTAATCTACTGTCTAACTGTCTCACTACCTAAGCATATGTATATCGTATAAATCTAACTATATAATATATCATTATATCTTATTAATTTTAATCAGCTATTCTCATTGGCTGCTCATTATCATTATATCTAAATGTCTAATGCGGTACTGCCTAATGCGCTCGCGTGAACCCTTGGGCTTGAAAATTTTATTTTCTCCTTCCTGACTTCCTGTTCTGCACGAGCGCACGAGTGCGGAGTGCCGAAGGCCGAATGCAACTTTCTGCCCTAGCCTTACGGGCGACGACGCAAGAGAGTGGCAGGAGCTTTAACAATCTTCCAGGTGAAACAAGTCTACTAATTTAGCTTGGTAATGTATTTTTAGATGCTTGGTAATGTATTTTTTATCACGGCGAGTACCCCCTTTTCATGAAAAATTTGGTTAGTCACAATGAACTCTTTGATAAGTTTTGGTAACTTTGCAAAAACCAAAACCGCACCGCAAAAACCGACTCCAAACCGCACCAATGCCAAACCACACCGCACGGTTTGGATGCGGTGCGGTTTTGTAAAATCCAAAACCGACCCTCTTCGGTGCGGTTGCGGTTTGGACTCAAACCGCACCAGTTTCAGGCATACACATAAGTGTATTTTTGAGTAGAGTAAACAAATGTTTTAATCAAAAATACAAGAAATATGTAAAGTAAGAGCACAATAAAACACAAATAATTTTACTTCCATACACTTCAATGCACAAACAAAAATGTACAACTACCAAGGTGCTTTGCACACACAATGCTCATTAAGACTTATCAGGGTGCAAAGTAGTGTTTGGGGGATCACATATTTTATTTTAATATTGAAACTAGTGATCCGGTGTACTTAAGAGTAAGTAGTTTTTATTTTGAAAGAAAGATATGGTTTGCACAAGATACTTTACTATTCTTTCCAAAGTGCTCAACCTCACAACGCTTATTAAGACTTATCAGGAGGTTCAAGTAGTGCTTGGTGGAGTTATCTTTGTCACTTTATTTTATGATTTTTTGTTTTGTACAAAGTTCTCCGAATACACTTGTTTTGCAAACCAATATTATTTATGAAAACATAACCACTTTTCTTAACTTTTAAAAGTGCAAATAAAGGAGTGTAGGTAAGATACTTGTGCAATTTTAATTCATTGTACTAATACAAAACATACACAAGCATTCTTAGATTAAACACATATGTAGACAATGCCAAAGTGAGTGAATAAATATCATTATCAAACATAAAACATTTACTCATACTTAGAGGCATGCTAAGCTTGGTTCTACACAACTTTTTCAATATAATGATGCACATATTAATAGATATATCAAAGCATGATGAAAACAATGTTCAAAGTAGTTTGAAAAGATAAATTGCAACATTATAGAAGTTCTAAATGATGGGTTAAATCATGCTTGATTTTCAATGAAGTCCATACAGTATTTTTGATATTTTGAAGAATAATTTTGATTTAAAGTTTGAACTCATAAGATTGATCTTGGACTTCCCGAGGACTACCTTGTGAGAGGTTCGCCCGGTACTAGGTGATATGATGGGATGATAGCCCAAATCACCCTTTCGCAAGATACATGTAAATAGAAAAGTTAAGTTCAAAATAACAATTTTTGATACTTGTTTTTGTTTTATATTTTTGTATTTGATTTTTCAAAAATGAAATAAAAGAAGAAGTGCAAAAATAAATAGTACACATAGATTAATATATTTTTAAGAATTTTTCAAAATTTTAAAAATACAGAAAAACAAATAGGTGCGCTAGCGCCGGCGTTAGCGCTAGCGCGTGAAATAGTACACGATTTTTTATGATTTTGAAAATTTTAATTGTTGATCTTGATTAAGTGTCCCAATAGTAGTTTCATGCTGAAATTTCAGAATTTTAGGAGATATTTAGATAGTGCAAATTGCATGAAACATTATCGATTTTGTATATGACTTTACCAAATAAATTTGCATGAGATATCATTTATTATATCTCAATTTTAATTTTTCTAAGGCTTATATTTATCATTCTAATGTATTTTGAAAATGATAGGAAATGTAAGCACGAGAAGACACGAATGAACAAATCAAATATGCATGATTTTAGTGATTAAAAATAATGTTCATGCATAAGAATATCTTGGATAAGCCCTAGATGAGAATACCCAGCCTGTATATCTTGGTAAACACATAAAGCCTAACATGGACACAAATATTCTTTAGGTGGCAATGTTAGAATTATAAGTTTGAGATTAATGTTATACCAAGGTTTGATTGTGTTTCAACTTAGAGACCTAGAATTTAGTGATGATTTATCTGATTTGATATCAAGATGATTCAAAGGTCTAAACTTGAAATAAATCACAATACACACATAGTACACCAACCATGGTATGTAATTATAATATCAATTGTCATCAATTAATATATCAATTATAATTCACATAATTGTGATAGAAATAATTGTTTTTAGAAGACTTTTGATATGACTTATGATATATGATGTTAGAGAATTTTAGCAAAGGACATCAATAGATCATGGTGGTGCTTGTGAATTCAATATTCATTATGACGGTAAAATTTTTCAATACATTTTAGTGATTTTCTTTTAATTAAGAATTTTGAATATATATATGTGATTTTTGATAGGTGAACAATAGTGATGGTTTAGATCATGTTTGACATCAAGGAGTGAACACAATATAATTTTTTGTTGTGAACAAAGACAACCATATTGAAAGTTGAGCTTTTATTTAGATCTTGAACTTTCTTTTAGATCATGTTATTTCACTAAACCACTTGTTGGTGAAGGCTAAAAATCTTAATAGCCTAATAACTGGATTTAATTTGAAATATCTTATAGCAAATTTAGAGTTTGATTCATATGGATAATATAAGATATTTAGAAGCAATGAATATAAGAATAAAAGATAGGGCATTAAAATAAAATATGATTTTGAATTTTGATCAATTTGATTTTATAAATATTTTAAGCTTTTAAGAGATAAGATCATATTTTTAATACTGTATAGGATGACCATGACATGATAGTTCAAAAGGAAAACAACAAGAGAAAAATAAAAAGGACATTAAAGTACATCATGAAGTAGAAATTTGTATATCTTATTTTCAAACGTTTCTACTTCATGCATTTGATGATACCTAATGAATACGTGTTTTAGGTATCCAAAGGGGACCATGTGGGATGGTTCCTTTGGGTACCCAAATATAGGGAGATGGCTTTTGGGGAGACAAGTACGAATGAACCCTTTCAAGTGGAGTTAATGTTCCATCTTTAATTTTGGGTCTCCACTCATACTTAGGTTTAATATTATAATTTTGCATTACATTTCCATATTCATTAAATTTAGGCTTAAAATAATGATGACATTTGAAATCATTTTTCATAGGAAATTTTTGCATATTTGAATTTAATTTAGGAGATACACAATTTTGTAAATAATGGTGATTTTGATTTACAAATCATTTCTGTTTCTTACTCCCATTATTAGACTTAGTTACAATATTCATATTCATATTCAACTTGCTTTTAGATATTTGTTGATATTGTGAATTTTTATTTATAATTTTCATAAGCAAATTGATTTTTGATTTTAATTCATCATTCTTGATCTTTAGATTATGCCTAGCTTTATTATAAGCTATTGTGTTATTTTTAAGAGTAGAAATAATATAGTCAATATGATTTTGATAATCATTTCTAAATGCCTCAAATGTTTTATCCATCTCCTTGATTTCAATTTTATAATTTTGGCACGTAGCACAATCACTTTTCAAAGATGAATTTTCTAAAGATAATTTTTTATTAATTTCTTTTACAAAAATAATTTCTTTTTCAAGTTCCTTATATTTTTCTTTAATATTATTACAATCAAAACAAGGTTTTGTATTTTCAATTGAAGTGACATGAGTAAAGCTAGGTAAATCAGATTTTGATTCTACTTTAACTTTTGCTTTTAAATTTTTATTTTCTAAGCGTAATTTGCAATTCGCATTTTTTAATTTCTTAATTTTGCGCTTTGTAGTTTGTAGCAATTGTAAAGTAGAAATAGAATTGCAAACAATAAGATGATTTGATTTCCTTACAGTGCTTTTGGAAGAGGCATGATTTGAACACATTGTTTCTTTGACATCTTTTTGGCACTCCTCTTCCGAAGACAATACTTCTCCTTCTCTTCCATTTGATGTGTGCTCCATTGATCCGTCATGAGAGGAGCATTCTTGAAGACTTGAGCAAGCTTGCATATTCTCCGGTTTTTGTGATTGTTCCATACCTATAGAAGGAGAATCATACATTTCTTCAAGAAATTTCCATACTTTGTATGCACTAGAGAAACAATATATTAATTTTGAAATTTCGTGAGATAAATCACAGAAAATACTATTTAAAGCTTTTGCATTTAGGTGACGTTCCTTTTTATTTGTTTCATCTGCTGGTCTTACTATCGCTATATTCCATGCTTCGATATCTAAATTTTTAATAAATTTTTCCATTAAAAATTCCCACCCTTTATAATTTCTTCCTTCAAATAAAGGTGGTTTAAGAGATTTTTCTTCTTCATAAAAATTTACCCCACTAATAGAAGCGAGATCATGAGACACCATTATTCCTGGTTGTTAAGCTGATTGAAATAAAACCTCGCTCTGATACCACTTATTGGATCTGTAGGCGCCCTTAGAGGGGGGGGGGGGGGTGAATAAGGTTTTTTTTTAAACTTTAAACTTTAATAGAAAACGTTTGATATTTTGATCAAAGTAAAATCAAAAGTAAAGAGATAATGAAATTAGAAATGAAATCAATTTTATTAAACAAGAAAAGACATGATTAACATTTATAAAATTGATTACAAAATCTGAGTTCAATGACGCTAGAAATCGAAGCGAATAATATGAAAACCCTTTTTGTTTTCTATACCGACTCATATCCCCACAAATCGGTTGGCTTTAGCCGATCTCTCCCCAGATACGGCCTCAAGCTGCTCTAGCCAATCTATCACCAGAAAGGCCTCGAGCACCCCCTAGATCTACTCCATAGACCTAGTCGCCAACACGAGGCGAATTACCCCCTAAATCCAACCTAGACCTAGTCGTCGTGTGGCGAATTCACGAACCGATTACAAAGATGAAATAAAGGACAAAATACAAAATACAAATCTAAAACTCCCTATGAGGTAATCTAAAGGAGACGCCGAAGAATCACTGAAGATCGTAGAAGTCCAAGCGTGCGTTCTTCGCGTTGAGTTAGCGTGTTGATCCAAGCTTCCTTTGATTCCTCCTTTTGAAATATAAGTGGGAGATGTGTTTTTCTGGAAATACGGCCCTCACAAAGTTTCTAAAGTGCGGGAATAGGGCTCTTGACAATCAGTAGTCGGTTAAGACAAAATCCTCCGATTTATAGAATTTGAGCTAACGCCCGCGTTACGTCCTAACGCCTGGCGTTGACCATATATAACAATATTTTAATGGCTCAGATCTTCAGAAGAGGAAGGAGATTCTGCACTTTAGGAATGGTTTATTTTAGGCAATATCAACGCTGGCGTTAAGGCTAACGCGACGCGTTGGGCAAATCATTCCAAATGTTTAGGCTGAAATCACGGCTGCTTTCTTATTGCCAAATTCGTCGACCGGATAATGCCCGGCGTTACGAACTAACGCCTGGTGTTGCGATTCTTTCTTCGATCAGCTGGCACCCCAATTCGTTGAGCAGATAATTTCGTCGATCTCAATTCGTCGAGCGCAAATTCGTCAAACGCAAGTTCGTCGAACACAAGATCTATTTCGTCGAACCCATCTTCCGTTCTCAGCGGTTCCAAAGCGCTAGCGCCAGGCGTTAGGTGATACCGCCGGTGCTAGAAGGAGTGTTGAATTTGAAGGCTCAAATTTGGGGGCAACCTTCTTATGTAATCCTTGAGTCATGTGGACTTTGTTATCCTGCACACTTAAACACACAAGATGAAATACACATAGGATTTATTATTCTCAAACCTAGGAGATGCGGAAGACCATGTTCCAACATTATTTAGTGAGATATAGCAACAATCGTGTATGATTAATCTTAGCCGTCCAAGATGGTTGCCTTAATCATGTTTTATTATAAATAAGAGAGTAGGTGGAGCCATCATGGTGATAGCGGATTTTGAAGAGCTTCTTCTCAAAATCTGGAAGCCTTCTATCGGTGTCAACTCCGTGAGGTCCTAGGTACCAGCTCCTAGGTAATATCCATTTTGTTTTCTTGCATTTCCTAGCACTATCGCCCCTTACTTATTGTTTTCCCCAACAATGAACCCCATAAATTGCAGCAACCAGCCACCCAGTCCACCTCCTAATATCAACCACCTCATTCTCCCAACCATACACCAGCTTCTGCGTTTATCGATTCTTCACTTCTTCCCCTATGGATGTTAGAATAATCTTACGGTATTCCTATATTAATATACAAAATAATATATATCTTTTGTTTTTTAAAAACTTTGCAGAAACAATGTATAAATGTATATAAACAACAGTATCAAAATTGCATGAAGGAGGTGAGAAATAAATAGAGAGTAATCTGTAAGTTAGAATCAAGCCTGGGTAAGGCGTGTGGTCACTGCCCTAAAGAAGTTGCACCACCCTCCGGCAGGGCTTTCAACTGATGCTCACTCCTCCAAGGTACAACACCCGGCTAGATCCCGAAAGCTCCTATGTGCGCGGACATGAAGAAGCACAAAGCACCCGAACTTCCACTTGATGAAGCAAATGTAAAGAAAAGGAAATCGCAAGAATGAGCGAGAGAGCAGAAGCGTCGATCATCAAGAATTCCAGAAAGAACGAATATATTACTCAGACCGCACGTCTCCTCCAAAATAGGATCTCGTAAAAGGACAACAATTAAAGCCACAATAAATCCGAACGGATATAATTGGAAGGCTGAAAATCGGGAAGAGAAACATTGTATTTCCAACGTACGGAATTAATGCTGAAAAGCACGCGTGAGCGGTTTAGGAAACATGCGTAATAACTGTAAGAGAAAATGGCAAAGAAAGGGGTCACGACGAGACTACACGACGACACAACTTATCATCGAGACTAGTCTTCTATTCGATGACAAAAACGTGTCGAGACCAAGTGTGACGACTATACAACTTATCGTCGAGACTTGCAATCGACGGTACGACCTGTTCACGACGATACAACTTATCATCGAGACACGCAATCGACGATACGACCTAACGTCGTCGATCTGAATCAATTCGTCGACCGCAGAGACATGGTCAACCGCTGAGACGGAAGACCGTCGACCGAAGAAAGCATTTCGTCGAGCGTAGAACGCTGAGACGGAAGATCGTCAAATGCAGGAAGCATTTCGTCGAGCGCAGAACCGCTGAGACGGAAGATCGTCGAACGCAGGAAGGGAGTTCGTCGAACGCAGTATGTCGTTCGTCGAACGCAGGATGGAACGCAAAAACGAATAAAAGGACTAAAACTATTTTGTACAAAAAATACAATTCAATTCAATTATTCCCCAAATCCCAAATTCCAAATCCGGATCCGGTCCGGTGCGGTGCATGCGCGAGCATGCGCGAGCATGCGCGCGTGTGGTTCATAATTTCTCCTTATGTTCTTTTGAACAAATAAGAAGGTGTGAACTAATATATATACTCACCAACAAGAATGGAGAATGGCAAGGTGAGACTAAATGGATCATCCTTTCATTCATGAAAGGTTTCCTCCAAAATTTGGATTCCCTCCAATTTGGTTTTGTAGCTTTTCATCACATATGATGAGACAAACACCAAACACCATACTTGGCTCCAATAAAACATTATAAATAAATGTTTTAAGATATAAAATTTCTAATAATCCCCCACAAAAGCGAAAAACCAAAAGCGAACTTCATAAGTTATGATATTAGTAATAATAAATAAAATCAAATACAAATTTGCTTCATCAAGTTGTATCAATTGCAATGGGTGTAGGTGGAATGGTTATCTTGAACCTATACTTAGTACTTACTTCCCCAACCGAAGAATATAATGTGCCAAAGGCTTTGAATTATAAACTTTTAACCGGTAAGTTAGATAAGCACACAAAAGATTGGTTGTTCATTGGGTTATGGCGGTGGGCGCGTTAATGTCCATGCGCATTCCTTGATTGTTCATGAGAGTTATTTTGGGTTCAGTCCGGATCCCAAAGTTGCGGCCTCACAATAACCCCCACATAGGTGGTGCCTCAAGAGATATTTCGTAACTAATATCTCGCAAAGATATATGCCTTTGGCAACCATTAAGAACTTTAAAGTTAATCCTAAACTGTTACGTAGAGCACAACATCCTAGGAATGGGGAGAAGGTTTTCTCAACCTTTTGGATTAGTGCTCCCAACTACGCTACATCAACGGCTTCGTTTCTACCACATTGAACCCACTTCATGGGATCTCCAATCACATGGGTTGGGTATCCACCATTGGCAGCAAATTATGTGGGCTTAAGCCCCATTCCCCTCGATGACAACAATATCTCCCTTCGGGATAATCCCTTGGTAAGATTATCAGCCAGATTCAATTCTGACTTTACGTAATTTAGTGATATCACTTCTTTTCTTCTTTGCTTCACGGACTTGTACCTGATTCTCATGAACTTATTCATTTTTGCATTAGTATTATTTGAAGCAGTCAAATCAATCACAGATTTATTATCACAATGCAAAGAAATGACAGGTATAGGTTTTCTAACTAAAGGAATTTCAGTAAGTAAATTCTTAAGCCATTCAGCTTCGACACACGTAGTGTCTAGAGCTATCAGCTCGGATTACATGGTACTTCTTGAAATCACAGTTTGTTTTGTAGAAGCCTATGAAATGGCGGGTCCTCCAAGGAGGAAAACATAGCCGGTAGTGGGCTTAACGTCTAAGGAATCAGTTACCTAATTGGCATCTGAATATCCTTCCAAAACTTCGGGATAACCCGTATACACTAAGTTATAGTCTAAAGTTCCGTGAAGATATTTAAAGATTCTAGTTAAGGCTATCCAGTGATCATTACTTGGATTGCTAGTATATCTACTAAGCCTGCCTACAACATATGAAATATCGGGCCTAGTGCAATTAGCAATATAAAGCAGTGACCCTATCATTTGTGCATACCTATGTTGGTCAATAGGTTCACCTAAATTCTTACACAACATAATGCTAGCGTCATAAGGAGTAGAAGCAGGTGCGGAATCAAATAGATTGAATTTATGTAATATTTTCTCAATCGAGTGAGAAAGAGATAATGAAACATTGGAATCTGATTTAGCTAATTTCATTCCCAAAATGACATTAGCTTCTCCTAAATCTTTCATATCAAATTTAGATGATAATTTTTTTTAATATTATTAACAATTTTAATTGAGCTTCCAAAGATTAAAATATCATCTACATAGAGACATAAAATCACATATTCATTTCCTTCTTGTTTTGCATAAATGCATTTATCATATTCATTAGATATAAATCCAAATGATAATACTACGGAGTCAAATTTTTGGTGTCATTGTTTTGGTGCTTGTTTTAGACCATACAGAGATTTAATAAGCTTGCATACTTTGGTTTCTTGTCCTTTAACTACAAAACCTTCGGGTTGAGACATATAGACTTCTTCATCTAAGTCTCCATGCAAGAAAGCGGTTTTTACATCCATTTGATGAATAATCAATTTATGGATCGAAGCTAAGGCTACTAGAACGCGAAGGGATGTAATCCTAGCTACGGGAGCATAGGTATCCAAATAGACTATCCCTTGTTTTTGCGCATAGCCTTTAGCAACAAGGCGAGCCTTATATTTTTCTATGGAGCCGTCAGGATTTAATTTCTTCCTGAAGATCCACCCACAACCTATGACTTTGGTACCAGATGGAAGATCAGTTAGAATCCAGGTTTTGTTTTCTAGAATAGAATTAATTTCGGCATTTATGGCTTCTTTCCAAAATGGAGAGTCAGATGCGGTCATAGCTTCCTCATATGAATTTGGATCTCCTTCAACTAGGTAAGTGAAGTAGTCTTCTCCAAATGTTCTTTCAATTCTAACCCTTTTGCTTCTTCTAGGTTCATCAATTTCTAATGGATCTATAGAAGAGAAAGGTTGAATTGAGCTAGAAGATGGTTGAGATGTGTTATCTATTTTAGATGGAAATTTATCTTCAAAATAAACGGCATCTCTGGCTTCTATTATAGTATTGTTTGATATTTCACTAATTAAAGAGTTAGTGATAAGAAACCTATTAGCACTACTGTCGGAAGCATAACCTATGAAGATGGAGTCTAATGTTTTAGGTCCTATTTTCTTTCTTTTAGGTTCAGGAATTGCTACCTTAGCCAAACACCCCCACACACGAAGAATTAGGAGGTTAGGTTTCCTTAATTTAAATAATTCAAAAGGAGTTTTGTCATTATGTTTTGAAGGAATTCTATTCAAGATGAAAGAGGAGGTGAGCAACGCTTCACCCCAAAGATTTTCTGGAGCACCGGACTCGGCTAACATGGCATTGACCATGTTCATCAAGGTCCGATTTTTGCGTTCAGCTACACCATTCGATTTGGGAGAATATGGAGCAGTCACTTGATGGATAATCCCATGTTCTTGGCAAAACAGGGTTAGTTCATTCGAAGTGTATTCTCCACCTCGGTCAGATCTAAGAATTTTAATCGAGGATCCTAATTGTTTTTCTACTTCCGCTTTGAAAATCTTGAAATATGAAAAGACTTCATCTTTAGTTTTTAATAAATATATGTAACAATATTTAGTAAAATCATCAATAAAAGTTACAAAATATTTATTTCCACCTCTAGTAGGTTGGTGGTTCGAGCCACACACATCCGAGTGAATTAACTCTAAAGGTTTTGAAGTTCTTTCCACTGATTTAAAAGGTTTTCTGGAAAATTTAGATTATACACATATTTCACATCTAGAGCTTGGTGCAATATTGAATTTCAGAATTAGATTTAAAGACATCATTCTTTTCATAGAAATCTGAATTCACATGTCCTAATCTAGCATGCCAAAAATCTGAATTTGAACATGAAACAGAGGAAGATGAAATCTAATTTATTTCTAAATCAACAACATTTAATTTAAATAGACCATCCCAGATATATCCTTTACCGATAAAAACATCATTAAATGTTATTACAACTTTATTTGACTCTAAGACAATTTTATAACCCTTCTTAACTAATGAGGTCCGCTCACAAGATTCTTCCTAACTCTCGGCACATAAAGCACATCTTGCAAGGCTAGTGTCTTCCCGGATGTCAACCTGAGATCCACTCTCCCGCGTCCAAGTATTTGTGCCTAAAAAGCATCTCCTAAGATCACGCTTCCTCCACTGATGTCCTGAAAGGTGGCAAAACAAGAACAATCAAAACATGTATGAACATTTGCTCTGGAGTCAAGCCACCAATCTGATGAACAAGTGAGAAGAAGACTTGGAGAATAATCTAACCTGAAGATAGGTTGATCCGGTGCTTGGATCATGTTGGCCTGAGGCTTGTCTCCACGCGACTTACCAATCACAGGTTGTGTCTTCTTGTAAAAGCAGTTGGTAGACAGATGATTTGTGTGGTCGCAGATGAAGCACCATTTCCCTTTTCCTAGGATTTGGTTCGAAGGACTAGGCTTGGGGTGATTGGGTTTTTAAAGGAGGGAACCTGGACGGAAAGGTTTCTTATGGATCTTACCTTTGCCTTTGAAGTGATGGTTGGAGGAAGGGTTGCCATGAGATTCGGTTAGATTAACTTTAGGAGCATGGCCTTTGGGAGCTTTAGAACTTTTAGACTTATGTTCCTCCTCTATGCGGATAGCATTTTGGATCTGAACGTAAGTAAGGTTTGACTAGTCATGCCTTAGTCTAGTGCTGAAGCCGGACCAAGAATCAGGAAGTGCATCAATAAGACATGCCACTAAATAATTTTTGGAAAGGATTGAGCCATCGGCTCGGATCTTGGGCAACATCTCATCAAGTTGATGGAGTTGAGGATTTATGGGCTTGGAGGCATCAAGATTGAATTTGTGGAGGTTAGAAAGGTTGTAACGTTCTATACTCGCATTGTCTAGGTTATAGCGTGCTTCAAGAACATACCACAAATCCTTGGTTGTACGATATTGAAGGAAGACATCGTAGAGGCTGTCAGCCAAGGCACTAAGAATTCGGTTGCGGCAATGATATTCTATATCTACCGGATCTCTATAAGGGATACGTCTAACGTACGTCCTAGTGGTGTTTGCACTGGAGGATGAAGACGATGGTAGAGTTGAAGCGACTGCAGTTGCAGCGTTAGGGTTTTCTGTTTCTACAGCAGGAACATCAAATATCGCAGATATAAGACCTAAGGTGTTCAACCAATATTCTACTTGAGCTTGCCAACGACGAAAGCCGTTACCATTAAATTTTTCGGGTTTAATCCCGGCAGAATCTTCAGATCTAGCAGCCATTACGGATTTCTGGAATTTAAAAAACTTATAATGAATAACAGTACATGTAAACAAGAATACAGAGATAAACATTTTGATTATTTTGATTTTATTTATCTTAAGAGAACAGTGCAGTAAGGAACTTCTTTAGATTGTTAGAATAATCTTACGGTATTCCTATATTAATATACAAAATAATATATATCTTTTGTTTTTTAAAAACTTTGCAGAAACAATGTATAAATGTATATAAACAACAGTATCAAAATTGCATGAAGGAGGTGAGAAATAAATAGAGAGTAATCTTTAAGTTAAAATCAAGCCTGGGTAAGGCGTGTGGTCACTGCCCTAAAGAAGTTGCACCACCCTCCGACAGGGCTTTCAACTGATGCTCACTCCTCCAAGGTACAACACCCGGCTAGATCCCGAAAGCTCCGATGTGTGCGGACACCGAAGAAGCACAGAGCACCCGAACTTCCACTTGATGAAGCAAATGTAAAGAAAAGGAAATCGCAAGAACGAGTGAGAGAGCAAAAGCGTCGATCATCAAGAATTGCAGAAAGAACGAATATATTACTCAGACCGCACGTCTCATCCAAAATAGGATCTCGTAAAACGACAATAATTAAAGCCACAATAAATCAGAACGGATATAATTGGAAGGCTGAAAATCGGGAAGAGAAACATTGTATTTCCAACGTACGGAATTAATGCCGAAAAGCACGCGTGAGCGGTTTAGGAAATATGCGTAATAACTGCTAGAGAAAACGGCAAAGAAAGGGGTCACGATGAGACTACACGACGACACAACTTATCATCGAGACTAGTCTTCTATTCGACGACAAAAACGTGTCGAGACCAAGTGTGACGACGATACAACTTATCGTCGAGACTTGCAATCGACAGTATGACCTGTTCATGACGATACAACTTATCGTTGAGACACGCAATCGACGATATGACCTGACGTCGTCGATCTGAATCTATTCGTCGACCGCAGAGACATGATCAACCGCTGAGACGGAAGATCGTCGACCGAAGAAAGCATTTCGTCGAGCGCAGAACCGCTGAGACGGAAGATCGTCGAACGCAGGAAGCATTTCGTCGAGCGCAGAACCGCTGAGACGGAAGATCGTCGAACGAAGGAAGGGAGTTCGTCGAACGCAGCATGCCGTTCGTCGAACGCAGGATGGAACGCAAAACTGAATAAAAGGACTAAAACTATTTTGAACAAAAAATACAATTCAATTCAATTATTCCCCAAATCCCAAATCCCAAATCCCAAATCCCAAATCCGAAATCCGGATCGGGTCCGGTGCGGTGTGTGCGCGAGCATGCGCGGGTGTGGTTCATAGTTTCTCCTTATGTTCTTTTGAACAAATAAGAAGATGTGAACTAATATATATACTCACCAACAAGAATGGAGAATGGCAAGGTGGGACTAAATGGATCATCCTTTCATTCATGAAAGGTTCCCTCCAAAATTTGGATTCCCTCCAATTTGGTTTTGTAGCTTTTCATCACATATGATGAGCTAAACACCAAACACCATACTTGGCTCCAATAAAACATTATAAATAAATGTTTTAAGATATAAAATTTCTAACAATCCCCCACAAAAGCGAAAAACCAAAAGCGAACTTCATAAGTTATGATATTAGTAATAATAAATAAAATGAAATACAAATTTGCTTCATCAAGTTGTATCAATTACAATGGGTATAGGTGGAATGGTTACCTTGAACCTATATTTAGTATTTACTTCCCCCACCGAAGAATATAATGTGCCAAAGGCTTTGAATTATAAACTTTTAACCGGTAAGTTAGATAAGCACACAAAAGAATGGTTGTTCATTGGGTTATGGCGGTGGGCGCGTTAATGGCCATGCGCATTCCTTGATTGTTCATAAGAGTTATTTTGGGTTCAGCCCGGATCCCAAAGTTGCGGCCTCACAACAACCCCCATATAGGTGGTGCCTCAAGAGATATTTCGTAACTAATATCTCGCAAAGATATATGTCTTTGGCAACCATTAAGAACTTTAAAGTTAATCCTAAACTGTTACGTAGAGCACAACATCCTAGGAATGGGGAGAAGGTTTTCTCAACCTTTGGAATTAGTGCTCCCAACTACGCTACATCAACGGCTTCGTTTCTAAAACATTGAACCCACTTCATGGGATCTCCAATCACATGGGTTGGGTATCCACCATTGGCAACAAATTATGTGGGCTTAAGCCCCATTCCCCTCGATGACAACAATATCTCCCTTCGGGATAATCCCTTGGTAAGATTATCAGCCAGATTCAATTCTAACTTTACGTAATTTAGTGATATCACTTCTTTTCTTCTTTGTTTCACGGACTTGTACCTGATTCTCATGAACTTATTCATTTTTACATTAGTATTATTATAAGCAGTCAAATCAATCACAGATTTATTATCACAATGCAAAGAAATGGCAGGTAGAGGTTTTTTAACTAAAGGAATTTCAGTAAGTAAATTCTTAAGCCATTCGGCTTCGACACACATAGTGTCTAGAGCTATCAGCTCGGATTCCATGGTACTTCTTGAAAGCACAGTTTGTTTTGTAGTAACCTATGAAATGGCGGCTCCTCCAAGGAGGAAAACATAACCGGTAGTGGGTTTAACGTCTAAGGAATCAGTTACCTAATTGACATCTGAATATCCTTCCAAAACTTCAGGATAACCCGTATACACTAAGTTATAGTCTAAAGTTCCGTGAAGATATTTAAAGATTCTAGTTAAGGCTATCCAGTGATCATTACTTGGATTGCTAGTATATCTACTAAGCCTGCCTACAACATATGAAATATCGGGCCTAGTGCAATTAGCAATATAAAACAGTGACCCTATCATTTGTGCATACCTATGTTGGTCAATAGGTTCACCTAAATTCTTACACAACTTAATGCTAACGTCATAAGGAGTAGAAGCAGGTGCGAAATCAAATAGATTGAATTTATGTAACATTTTCTCAATTGAGTGAGAAAGAGATAATGAAACATTGGAATCTGATTTAGCTAATTTCATTCCCAAAATGACATTAGCTTCTCCTAAATCTTTCATATCAAATTTAGATGATAAATTATTTTTAATATTATTAACAATTTTAATTGAGCTTCCAAAGATTAAAATATCATCTGCATAGAGACATAAAATCACATATTCATTTCCTTCTTGTTTTGCATAAATGCATTTATCATATTCATTAGATATAAATCCAAATGATAATACTACGGAGTCAAATTTTTGGTGTCATTGTTTTGGTGCTTGTTTTAGACCATACAGAGATTTAATAAGCTTGCATACTTTGGTTTCTTGTACTTTAACTACAAAACCTTCGGGGTTGAGACATATAGACTTCTTCGTCTAAGTCTCCATGCAAGAAAGCGGTTTTTACGTCCATTTGATGAATAATCAATTTATGGATCGAAGCTAAGGCTACTAGAACGCGAAGGGATGTAATCCTAGCTACGGGAGCATAGGTATCCAAATAGACTATCCCTTGTTTTTGCGCATAGCCTTTAGCAACAAGGCGATCCTTATATTTTTCTATGGAGCCGTCAAGATTTAATTTCTTCCTGAAGATCCACCCACAACCTATGACTTTGGTACCAGATGGAAGATCAGTTAGAATCCATGTTTTGTTTTCTAGAATAGAATTAATTTCGGCATTTATGGCTTCTTTCCAAAATGGAGAGTCAGATGAGGTCATAGCTTCCTCATATGAATTTGGATCTCCTTCAACTAGGTAAGTGAAGTAGTCTTCTTCAAATGTTCTTTCGATTCTAACCCTTTTGCTTCTTCTAGGTTCATCAATTTCTAATGGATCTATAGAAGAGAAAGGTTGAATTGAGCTAGAAGATGGTTGAGATGTGTTGTCTATTTTATATGGAAATTTATCTTCAAAATAAACGGCATCTCTGGCTTCTATTATAGTATTGTTTGATATTTCACTAATTAGAGAGTTAGTGATAATAAACCTATTAGCACTACTGTCGGAAGCATAACCTATGAAGATGGAGTCTAATGTTTTAGGTCCTATTTTCTTTCTTTTAGGTTCAGGAATTGCTACCTTAGCCAAACACCCCCACACACGAATAATTAGGAGGTTAGGTTTCCTTAATCTAAATAATTCAAAAGGAGTTTTGTCATTATGTTTTGAAGGAATTCTATTCAAGATGAAAGAGGAGGTGAGAAACGCTTCACCCCAAAGATTTTCTGGAGCACCGGACTCCGCTAACATGGCATTGACCATGTTCATCAAGGTCCGATTTTTGCGTTCAGCTACACCATTCGATTGGGGAGAATATGGAGCAGTCACTTGATGGATAATCCCATGTTCTTAGCAAAACAGGTTTAGTTCATTCGAAGTGTATTCTCCACCTCGGTCAGATCTAAGAATTTTAATCGAGGATCCTAATTGTTTTCTTACTTCCGCTTTGAAAATCTTGAAATATGAAAAGACCTTATCTTTAGTTTTTAATAAATATATGTAACAATATTTAGTAAAATCAACAATAAAAGTTACAAAATATTTATTTCCACCTCTAGTAGGTTGGCGGTTCGAGTCACACACATCCGAGTGAATTAACTCTAAAGGTTTTGAAGTTCTTTCCACTGATTTAAAAGGTTTTCTGGAAAATTTAGATTGTACACATATTTCACATCTAGAGCTTGGTGCAATATTGAATTTCGGAATTAGATTTAAAGACATCATTCTTTTCATAGAAATTTGAATTCACATGTCCTAATCTAGCATGCCAAAAATCTGAATTTGAACATGAAACAGAGGAAGATGAAATTTGATTTATTTCTAAATCAGCAACATTTAATTTAAATAGACCATCACAGATATATCCTTTACCAATAAAAACATCATTAAATGTTATTACAACTTTATGTGACTCTAAGACAATTTTATAACCCTTCTTAACTAATGAGGATCCGCTCACAAGATTCTTCCTAACTCTCGGCACATAATGCACATCTTGCAAGGCTAGTGTCTTCCCGGATGTCAACCTGAGATCCACTCGCCCGCGTCCAAGTATTTGTTCTGAAGAAGCATCTCCTAAGATCACGCTTCCTCCACTGATGTCCTGAAAGGTGACAAAACAAGAACGATCAAAACATGTATGAACATTTGCTCAGGAGTCAAGCCACCAATCTGATGAACAAGTGAGAAGAAGACTTGGAGAATAATCTAACCTGAAGATAGGTTGATCCGGTGCTTGGATCATGTTGGCCTGAGGCTTGTCTCCACGAGACTTGCCGATCACAGGTTGTGTCTTCTTGTAAAAGCAGTTGGTAGACAGATGTGAAAGTGGGAGTTTAGTTCTTATTTATCTTATTAAAAGATATTGTTTAAGTTTTTCTTTAAAGTAATGATATATATATATGTATGCTGGGTGAGGAATAGAATCAAGCACTAACAGTGCATAAGAAAAATCACAGCACAGCAGTAATAAAAGTAAAGTAAAAACGAACAAAGCCAGATGACACAAGATGTATAGTAGTTCCCCTCAACTGGGTACATCTACTCTTCTACCCACTGGTAGGAATCCACTATGAGGTTGTTGATAAGGTGCCCTCACACCAGGTGAGTTGTTGATAAGGTGCTCTAACAAAGATGCAGGTTTTTGCTAAGGTGCCCTGTCACCGGGAGTTAACTTTTGAAGGGAGTTATAACCCTGTACAAGAGGTGGAAAGAAATAAAAGAAAAACAGAAATTGTAATGTTATTCTCTGTATGAGAAGACTCTTGAAGATCCTGATTTGAAGTTGAATGGATCTTGATGAAGATGTTGAAGAGCTCCCCCTGTCTGATGTAAGTTGATGATAGTTCTGGAGTCCTCTTCTCTTGATTGTACAAACACTTCTTTCTTCCTAAGCAGAGATGATCCTGAGCAAATGGTTGTGATTGGTGTCTCAGGATATATGTGATCTGCAAGAAGATGTTAGCAAAAGAAAAATGATATACAAAAATAGATCTTCCTTTCTTTGTATCTGTGTGTGCTGCTCGCATTTTCTTTCTTATGTATCTCCTCTTTTATAATCTGAGGACCCTTGCTCTCTATTTGAAATCTTCTCTCGGGAAGAAGAGAAGAGCTAAAGTCTCTATCATTGATTTGACTCTTCGAGAAGATAACCTGCCATTTCTTTTCATTAAAGCTGATCTGCAACGGCTATAATATTTATTGATCTGCAACGGCTAAGTTAAATATTGTAAAGAAAGAAAGCAGAGTCAAAATAATATTTGTCGAGCGCTGAACGGCATTTGTCGAGCGCCTTTCTGAAGGTTTGTCGAGCTCTTCACATTTCGTGATTCGTCGAGCGCCTTTCTGAGGCTTTGTCGACCTCTTCCACTTTTTGTCGAGCGGCGTTCAGAGAATAATTTGTTGACCGCTGAGACTGGCTGTCTGGTGAGTGGTTAATGAAATGACAGATTCATCTAACGTCGTTCGACAAATGTCGAGCTCCGTTCGACGAAAGCAGAGAATAAATATTTTTGTTTATTTAATTTTCTCTGATTCGATCGCATTATATTTAGTTGAAGTTTTCTTGATGAGATTTTGTGATTTAAGTTATCAGATAGATGAACTTAGAGATTAGATGTTGATCCTAACTCAAATCAAACCTAAGGTTCCAACAATCTCCCCCTATTTGAGTTGGGATCCTAAATTAAATTAAAACTAGTGGCCTGGTGGTCTCCCCCTATTTGGTTTAGGATGCCGACAGTTTTAATTTTTATATTCTCCTTTTCTCTCTCACTTGGTTTCTCTGATTTTCTCATTTTCTCTCTCACTTGGCTTTAATAATTTTTCATCCTTTTAAAATTATTTGAGCAACTCGGCTTTCCTAGATTTTAATTTATTAAGATCTGAATTAAAATTTTCAATTGCAGCAACCTTTGTAATTAGAGAGATTAAATCTTATTTGGGGTTTTGAGCTTCTCATTTTCTCTCTCACTTGGTTAATTTTATTATTCTAGAAGGATTTTAATATATGAGTTGCTACAGCTGTTAATGAATTTTAAGGAATGTTCTAGATTTAAAAACATTGCCAGACATCTTTTTTCTCATAGAATCCCTTTATCAGAAGAGACTCACACTCAGTGCTATGATCATTTCTGATCAATGCAGCTACAGTAGATTGTTCAAACTGATTTGGAGAAATCTGTAAGAATGCAAAGTTGTCTTAACATTGTTTTTAGGATGGAAACAATTCATGTAAATTTTAGATTTGCTGTTTGAATTGGGATGGAGTTTAATGGTGAGAAACTTATTAATAATTAATTAGGTAGATTAGCATTTACAATATATTAGCCTTTTTATTTCATTAAAATATAAATTTGAAGGTTTTTGTTGATCATGATTGATTTCTTTTTCTTTAGAAATTTGTTCAAACTTTTTGGCCTGCATTTTGAGATTTCTCCCATTGGTTGTGCTTGCCATAGAAAATTTGTTTTTAAGAAAAATAGTTTGTTCTTTTGATGATTTCAAATTTTCTTGAAGCTTATTATTTTCAGGAGTTAGAAAATTTATATTTGTTAACTCTTTTAAAGGTTTATTTTCATATTTTATTAAGTCTGTAAATGTTAATTTATGATTAGTTTTATCTTGAGTAGAGGTAAAATTATAAGTTGGAGTTACCTAAGTTACCTCAAGCTTTTCCGATTCGATTTCTGCATCTGGAATTTAAGATGAGCCTCCATATATGGCCATCATGCAGAAAGCTCTAGCTCTAAGTTCTTCTTCTTGTTCTTCTTCACTTAGATTTGTTGATGGTTCTGCATCAAAAATATAGTTAGTTGAAGAGATAGAGGTAGGTTTATTTACCATCCTAGAGAGGGAGTTCCAGATTCCTCTTGCAGAAGTGCAGTCTTCAAGTTTTTGAAGAATGTCTTTTGACACTGACTGAGCCAAGATTTGCATGGCTTTGGCATCTGCATCTGAGGATGGGGAAGGTTCTGTAGATGGGGAAGGTCCTTTATGTTTATCAGTCTGCCCATCATCAGTACCAGATTTGAATTTATCTGGCTTCATTTTGCAAACACGGGCAGTGACATCAGTTTCTCTGTTGCCACATTTTATTTCGGTAGTTTTCTTTGAAGAAGATATATTAGTGCCAACATAAACAGGCCCTGTCAAGATAGATTTGTAAATTTCTTCATCTATGACATTCATATATAACTTAGTTCTAACTTGTCATAAAGAAAAATTATCCAAATTAAATATAGGTGGATCTGAAAACAGAAATTTTACTTGTATCATTTTAGAAAAACTCTTTAGAACAGATTTAAGAACTAAGTGATCTTTGTGATTTCTGGTGTTAACCTGTGTGCCAAATCAACCTCGCTTTGATACCAATTGAAAGTGGGAGTTTAGTTCTTATTTATCTTATTAAAAGATCTTGTTTAAGTTTTTCTTTAAAGTAATGATATATATATATATATGTATGTTGGGTGAGGAATAGAATCAAGCACTAACAGTGCATAAGAAAAATCACAGCACAGCAGTAATAAAAGTAAAGTAAAAACGAACAAAGCCAGATGACACAAGATGTATAGTAGTTCCCCTCAACTGGGTACATCTACTCTTCTACCCACTGGTAGGAATCCACTATGAGGTTGTTGATAAGGTGCCCTCACACCAGGTGAGCTGTTGATAAGGTGCTCTAACCAAGATGTAGGTTTTTGCTAAGGTGCCCTGTCACCGGGAGTTAACTTTTGAAGGGAGTTATAACCCTGTACAAGAGGTGGAAAGAAATAAAAGAAAAACAGAAATTGTAATGTTCTTCTCTGTATGAGAAGACTCTTGAAGATCCTGATTTGAAGTTGAATGGATCTTGATGAAGATGTTGAAGAGCTCCCCCTGTCTGATGTAAGTTGATGACAGTTCTGGAGTCCTCTTCTCTTGATTGTACAAACACTTCTTTCTTCCTAAGCAGAGATGATCCTGAGCAAATGGTTGTGATTGGTGTCTCAGGATATATGTGATCTGCAAGAAGATGTTAGCAAAAGAAAAATGATATACAAAAATAGATCTTCCTTTCTTTGTATCTGTGTGTGCTGCTCGCATTTTCTTTCTTCTGTATCTTCTCATTTATAATCTGAGGACCCTTGCTCTCTATTTGAAATCTTCTCTCGGGAAGAAGAGAAGAGCTAAAGTCTCTATCATTGATTTGACTCTTCGAGAAGATAACCTGCCGTTTCTTTTCATTAAAGCTGATCTGCAACGGCTATAATATTTATTGATCTGCAATGACTAAGTTAAATATTGTAAAGAAAGAAAGCAGCGTCAAAATAATATTTGTCGAGCTCTGGCTAGAATTTGTCGAGCGCTGAACGGCATTTGTCGAGCACCTTTCTGAAGGTTTGTCGAGCTCTTCACATTTCGTGATTCGTCGAGCGCCTTTCTGAGGCTTTGTCGACCTCTTCCACTTTTTGTCGAGCGGCATTCAGAGAATAATTTGTTGAACGCTGAGACTGGCTGTCTGGTGAGTGGTTAATGAAATGACATATTCATCTAACGTCGTTCGACAAATGTCGAGCTCCGTTCGACGAAAGCAGAGAATAAATATTTTTGTTTATTTAATTTTCTCCGATTCGATCGCATTATATTTAATTGAAGTTTTCTTGATGAGATTTTGTGATTTAAGTTATTAGATAGATGAACTTAGAGATTAGATGTTGATCCTAACTCAAATCAAACCTAAGGTTCCAACAAGATGGTTTGTGCGGCCGCAGATGAAGCACCATTTCCCTTTTCTTGGGATTTGGTTCGAAGGACCAGGCTTGGGGTGATTGGGTTTTTAAAGGCGGGAACCTGGACGGAAAGGTTTCTTATGGATCTTACCTTTGCCTTTGAAGTGATGGTTGGAGGAAGGGTTGCCATGAGATTCGGTTAGATTAACTTTAGGAGCATGGCCTTTGGGAGCTTTAGAACTTTTAGACTTATGTTCCTCCTCTATGCGGATAGCATTTTGGATCTGAACGTAAGTAAGGTTTGACTGGTCATGTCTTAGTCTAGTGCTGAAGCCGGACCAAGAATCAAGAAGTGCATCAATAAGACATGCCACTAAATAATTTTCGGAAAGGATTGAGTCATCGGCTCGGATCTTGGACAACAACTCATCAAGTTGATGGAGTTGAGGATTTATGGGCTTGGAGGCATCAAGCTTGAATTTGTGGAGGTTAGCAAGGTTGTAACGTTCTATACCCGCATTGTCTAGGTTATAGCGTGCTTCAAGAGCATACCACAAATCCTTGGTTGTACGATATTGAAGGAAGACATCGTAGAGGCTGTCAGCCAAGGCACTAAGAATTCGGTTGCGGCAATGATATTCTATATCTACCGGATCTATCTAAGGGATACGTCTAACGTACGTCCTAGTGGTGTTTGCACTGGAGGATGAAGACGATGGTAGAGTTGAAGCGCCTGCAGTTGCAGCGCTAGGGTTTTCTGTTTCTACACCAGGAACATCAAATATCGCAGATATAAGACCTAAGGTGTTCAACCAATATTCTACTTGAGCTTGCCAACGACGAAAGCCGTTACCATTAAATTTTTCGGGTTTAATCCCGGCAGAATCTTCAGATCTAGCATCCATTACGTATTTCTGGAATTTAAAAAACATATAATGAATAACAGTACATGTAATCAAGAATACAGAGATAAACATTTTGATTATTTTGATTTTATTTATCTTAAGAGAACAGTGCAGTAAGGAACTTCTTTAAATTGTTAGAATAATCTTATGGTATTCCTATATTAATATACAAAATAATAAATATCTTTTGTTTTTTAAAAACTTTGCAGAAACAATGTATAAATGTATATAAACAACAGTATCAAAATTGCATGAAGGAGGTAAGAAATAAATAGAGAGTAATCTTTAAGTTAAAATCAAGCCTGGGTAAGGCGTGTGGTCACTGCCCTAAAGAAGTTGCACCACCCTCCGACAGGGCTTTCAACCGATGCTCACTCCTCCAAGGTACAACACCCGGCTAGATCCTGAAAGCTCCGATGTGCGCGGACACCGAAGAAGCACAGAGCACCCGAACTTCCACTTGATGAAGCAAATGTAAAGAAAAGGAAATCGCAAGAACGAGCGAGAGAGCAGAAGCGGCGATCATCAAGAATTGCAGAAAGAACGAATATATTACTCAGACCGCACGTCTCCTCCAAAATAGGATCTCGTAAAACGACAATAATTAAAGCCACAATAAATCCGAACAGATATAATTGGAAGGCTGAAAATCGGGAAGAGAAACATTGTATTTCCAACGTACCGAATTAATGCTGAAAAGCACGCGTGAGCGGTTTAGGAAACATGCGTAATAACTGCAAGAGAAAACGGCAAAGAAAGGGGTCACGACGAGACTACACGACGACACAACTTATCATCGAGACTAGTCTTCTATTCGACGACAAAAACATGTCGAGACCAAGTGTGACGACAATACAACTTATCGTTGAGACTTGCAATCGACTGTACGACCTGTTCACGACGATACAACTTATCGTCGAGACACGCAATCGACGATACGACCTGACATCATCGATCTGAATCAATTCGTCGACCGCAGAGACATGGTCAACCGCTGAGACGGAAGATCGTCGACCGAAGAAAGTATTTCGTCGAGCGTAGAACCGCTGAGACGGAAGATTGTCGAACGCAGGAAGCATTTCGTCGAGCGCAGATCCGCTGAGACGGAAGATCGTCAAACGCAGGAAGGGAGTTCGTCGAACACAGCATGTCATTCGTTGAACGCAGGATGGAACACAAAACCGAATAAAAGGACTAAAACTATTTTGTACAAAAAATACAATACAATTCAATTATTTCCCAAATCCCAAATCCCAAATCCGAAATCCGAATCCGGTCTGGTGCGGTGCGTGCGCGAGCATGCGCGCGTGTGGTTCATAGTTTCTCCTTATGTTCTTTTGAACAAATAAGAAGGTGTGAATTAATATATATACTCACCAACAAGAATGGAGAATGGCAAGGTGGGACTAAATGGATCATCCTTTCATTCATGAAAGGTTCCCTCCAAAATTTGGATTCCCTCCAATTTGGTTTTGTAGCTTTTCATCACATATGATGAGCCAAACACCAAACACCATACTTGGCTCCAATAAAACATTATAAATAAATGTTTTAAGATATAAAATTTCTAACTATCCCCCACAAAAGTGAAAAACCAAAAGCGAACTTCATAAGTTATGATATTAGTAATAATAAATAAAATCAAATACAAATTTGCTTCATCAAGTTGTATCAATTGCAATGGGTATAGGTGGAATGGTTACCTTGAACCTATACTTAGTACTTACTTCCCCCACCGAAGAATATAATGTGCCAAAGGCTTTGAATTATAAACTTTTAACCGGTAAGTTAGACAAGCACACAAAAGATTGGTTGTTCATTGGGTTATGGCGGTGGGCGTGTTAATGGCCATACGCATTCCTTGATTGTTCATGAGAGTTATTTTGGGTTCAGCCCGGATCCCAAAGTTGCGGCCTCACAACAACCCCCACATAGGTGGTGCCTCAAGAGATATTTCGTAACTAATATCTCACAAAGATATATGCCTTTGGCAACCATTAAGAACTTTAAAGTTAATCCTAAACTGTTACGTAGAGCACAACATCCTAGGAATGGGGAGAAGGTTTTCTCAACCTTTTGAATTAGTGCTCCCAACTACGCTACATCAACGCCTTCATTTCTACCACATTGAACCCACTTCATGGGATCTCCAATCACATGGGTTGGGTATCCACCATTGGCAGCAAATTATGTGGGCTTAAGCCCCATTCCCCTCGATGACAACAATATCTCCCTTCGGGATAATCCCCTGGTAAGATTATCAGTCAGATTCAATTCTGACTTTACGTAATTTAGTGATATCACTTCTTTTCTTCTTTGCTTCACGGACTTGTACCTGATTCTCATGAACTTATTCATTTTTGCATTAGTATTATTTGAAGCAGTCAAATCAATCACAGATTTATTATCACAATGCAAAGAAATGACAGGTAGAGGTTTTCTAACTAAAGGAATTTCAGTAAGTAAATTCTTAAGCCATTCAGCTTTCGACACATGTAGTGTCTAGAGCTATCAGCTCGGATTCCATGGTACTTCTTGAAATCACAGTTTATTTTGTAGAAGCCTATGAAATGGCGGCTCCTCCAAGGAGGAAAACATAACCGGTAGTGTGCTTAACGTCTAAGGAATCAGTTACCTAATTGGCATCTGAATAACCTTCCAAAACTTCAGGATAACCCGTATACACTAAGTTATAGTCTAAAGTTCCGCGAAGATATTTAAAGATTCTAGTTAAGGCTATCCAATGATCATTACTTGGATTGCTAGTATATCTACTAAGCCTGCCTACAACATATGAAATATCAGGCCTAGTGCAATTAGCAATATAAAGCAGTGACCCTATCATTTGTGCATACCTATGTTGGTCAATAGGTTCACCTAAATTCTTACACAACTTAATGCTAGCGTCATAAGGAGTAGAAGCAGGTGCGGAATCAAATAGATTGAATTTATGTAACATTTTCTCAATCAAGTGAGAAAAAGATAATGAAATATTGGAATATGATTTAGCTAATTTCATTCCCAAAATGACATTAGCTTCTCCTAAATCTTTCATATCAAATTTAGATGATAAATTATTTTTAATATTATTAACAATTTTAATTGAGCTTCCAAAGATTAAAATATCATCTACATAGAGACATAAAATCACATATTCATTTCCTTCTTATTTTGCATAAATGCATTTATCATATTCATTAGATATAAATCCAAATGATAATACTACGGAGTCAAATTTTTGGTGCCATTGTTTTGGTGCTTGTTTTAGACCATACAGAGATTTAATAAGCTTGCATACTTTGGTTTCTTGTCCTTTAACTACAAAACCTTCGGGTTGAGACATATAGACTTCTTCATCTAAGTCTCCATGCAAGAAAGCAGTTTTTACGTCCATTTGATGAATAATCAATTTATGGATCGAAGCTAAGGCTACTAGAACGTGAAAGGATGTAATCCTAGCTACGGGAGCATAGGTATCCAAATAGACTATCCCTTGTTTTTGAGCATAGCCTTTAGCAACAAGGCGAGCCTTATATTTTTCTATGGAGCCGTCAGGATTTAATTTCTTCCTGAAGATCCACCCACAACCTGTGACTTTGGTACCAGATGGAAGATCAGTTAGAATTCAGATTTTGTTTTCTAGAATAGAATTAATTTCGGTATTTATGGCTTCTTTCCAAAATGGAGAGTCAGATGAGCTCATAGCTTCCTCATATGAATTTGGATCTCCTTCAACTAGGTTAGTGAAGTAGTCTTCTCCAAATGTTCTTTCGATTCTAACCCTTTTGCTTCTTCTAGGTTCATCAATTTCTAATGGATCTATAGAAGAGAAAGGTTGAATTGAGCTAGAAGATGGTTGAGATGTGTTGTCTATTTTATATGGAAATTTATCTTCAAAATAAACGACATCTCTGGCTTCTATTATAGTATTGTTTGATATTTCACTAATTAGAGAGTTAGTGATAAGAAACCTATTAGCACTACTGTCGGAAGCATAACCTATGAAGATGGAGTCTAATGTTTTAGGTCATATTTTCTTTCTTTTAGGTTCAGGAATTGCTACCTTAGCCAAACACCCCCACACACGAAGAATTAGGAGGTTAGGTTTCCTTAATTTAAATAATTCAAAAGGAGTTTTTCATTATGTTTTGAAGGAATTCTATTCAAGATGAAAGAGGAGGTGAGAAACGCTTCACCCCAAAGATTTTCTGGAGCACCGGACTCGGCTAACATGGCATTGACCATGTTCACCAAGGTCCGATTTTTTCGTTCAGCTACACCATTCGATTGGGGAGAATATGGAGCAGTCACTTGATGGATAATCCCATGTTCTTGGCAAAACAGGGTTAGTTCATTCGAAGTGTATTCTCCACCTCGGTCAGATCTAAGAATTTTAATCGAGGATCCTAATTGTTTTTCTACTTCCGCTTTGAAAATCTTGAAATATGAAAAGACTTCATCTTTAGTTTTTAATAAATATATGTAACAATATTTAGTAAAATCAACGATAAAAGTTACAAAATATTTATTTCCACCTCTAGTAGGTTGGCGGTTCGAGTCACACACATCCGAGTGAATTAACTCTAAAGGTTTTGAAGTTCTTTCCACTGATTTAAAAGGTTTTCTGGAAAATTTAGATTGTACACATATTTCACATCTAGAGCTTGACGCAATATTGAATTTCGGAATTAGATTTAAAGACATCATTCTTTTCATAGAAATCTGAATTCACATGTCCTAATCTAGCATGCCAAAAATCTGAATTTGAACATGAAACAGAGGAAGATGAAATCTGATTTATTTCTAAATCAGCAACATTTAATTTAAATAGACCATCACAGATATATCTTTTACCAATAAAAACATCATTAAATGTTATTACAACTTTATTTGACTCTAAGACAATTTTATAACCCTTCTTAACTAATGAGGATCCGCTCACAAGATTTTTCCTAACTCTCGGCACATAAAGCACATCTTGCAAGGCTAGTGTCTTCCCGGATGTCAACCTGAGATCCACTCGCCCGCGTCCAAGTATTTGTGCCGAAGAAGAATCTCCTAAGATCACGCTTCCTTCACTGATGTCCTGAAAGGTGGCAAAGCAAGAACGATCAAAACATGTATGAACATTTGCTCCGGAGTCAAGCCACCAATCTGATGAACAAGTGAGAAGAAGTCTTGGAGAATAATCTAACATGAAGATAGGTTGATCCGGTGCTTGGATCATGTTGGCCCGAGGCTTGTCTCCACGAGACTTGCCGATCACAGGTTGTGTCTTCTTGTAAAAGCAGTTGGTAGACATATGGTTTGTGCGGCCGCAGATGAAGCACCATTTCCCTTTTCCTGGGATTTGGTTCGAAGGACCAGGCTTTGGGTGATTGGGTTTTTAAAGGCGGGAACCTGGACGGAAAGGTTTCTTATGGATCTTACCTTTGCCTTTGAAGTGATGGTTGGAGGAAGGGTTGTCATGAGATTCGGTTAGATTAACTTTAGGAGCATGGTCTTTGGGAGCTTTAGAACTTTTAGACTTATGTTCCTCCTCTATGCGGATAGCATTTTGGATCTGAACGTAAGTAAGGTTTGACTGGTCATGCCTTAGTCTAGTGCTGAAGCCGGACCAAGAATCAGGAAGTGCATCAATAAGTCATGCCACTAAATAATTTTCGGAAAGGATTGAGTCATCGGCTCGGATCTTGGACAACATCTCATCAAGTTGATGGAGTTGAGGATTTTTATGGGCTTGGAGGCATCAAGCTTGAATTTGTGGAGGTTAGAAAGGTTGTAACGTTCTATACCCGCATTGTCTAGGTTATAGCGTGCTTCAAGAGCATACCACAAATCCTTGGCTGTAAGATATTGAAGGAAGATATCGTAGAGGCTGTCAGCCAAGACACTAAGAATTCGGTTGCGGCAATGATATTCTATATCTGCCGGATCTCTATAAGGGATACGTCTAACGTACATCCTAGTGGTGTTTGCACTGGAGGATGAAGATCATGGTAGAGTTGAAGCGACTGCAATTGCAGCGCTAGGGTTTTCTGTTTCTACAGCATGAACATCAAATATCGCAGATATAAGACCTAAGGTGTTCAACCAATATTCTACTTGAGCTTGCCAACGACGAAAGCCGTTACCATTAAATTTTTCGGGTTTAATCTCGGCAGAATCTTCAGATCTAGCAGCCATTACGGATTTCTGGAATTTAAAAAACATATAATGAATAACAGTACATGTAAACAAGAATACAGAGATAAACATTTTGATTATTTTGATTTTATTTATCTTAAGAGAACAGTGCAGTAAGGAACTTCTTTAGATTGTTAGAATAATCTTACGGTATTCCTATATTAATATACAAAATAATATATATTTTTTGTTTTTTAAAAACATTGCAGAAACAATGTATAGATGTATATAAACAACAGTATCAAAATTGCATGAAGGAGGTGAGAAATAAATAGAGAGTAATCTTTAAGTTAAAATCAAGCCTGGGTAAGGCGTGTGGTCACTGCTCTAAAGAAGTTGCACCACCCTCCGACAGGGCTTTCAACCGATGCTCACTCCTCCAAGGTACAACACCCGGCTAGATCCCGAAAGCTCCGATGTGCACGGACACCGAAGAAGCACAGAGCACCCGAACTTCCACTTGATGAAGCAAATGTAAAGAAAAGGAAATGGCAAGAACGAGCGAGAGAGCAGAAGCGGCGATCATCAAGAATTGCAGAAAGAACGAATATATTACTCAGACCGCACGTCTCCTCCAAAATAGGATCTCGTAAAACGGCAATAATTAAAGCCACAATAAATCCGAACGAATATAATTGGAAGGCTGAAAATCGGGAAGAGAAACGTTGTATTTCCAACGTACGGAATTAATGCCGAAAAGCACGCGTAAGCGGTTTAGGAAACATGCGTAATAACTGCAAGAGAAAAAGGCAAAGAAAGGGGTCACGACGAGACTACACGATGACACAACTTATCGTCGAGACTAGTCTTCTATTCGACGACAAAAACATGTCGAGACCAAGTGTGACGACGATACAACTTATCGTTGAGACTTGCAATCGACGGTACGACCTGTTCACGATGATACAACTTATCGTCGAGACACGCAATCGACGATACGACCTGACGTCGTCGATCTGAATCAATTCGTCGACCGCAGAGACATGGTCAACCGCTGAGACGGAAGATCGTCGACTGAAGAAAGCATTTCGTTGAGCGCAGAACCGCTGAGACGGAAGATCGTCGAACGCAGGAAGCATTTCGTCGAGCGCAGAACCGCTGAGATGGAAGATCGTCGAACGCAGGAAGGGAGTTCGTCGAACGCAGCATGCCGTTCGTCGAACGCAGGATGGAACACAAAACCGAATAAAAGGACTAAAACTGTGTTGTACAAAAAATACAATTCAATTATTCCCAAATCCCAAATCCGGATCCGGATCCGGTCCGGTGCGGTGCGTGCGCGCGCGTGCGCGCGTGTGGTTCATAGTTTCTCCTTATGTTCTTTTGAACAAATAAGAAGGTGTGAACTAATATATATACTCACCAGCAAGAATGGAGAATGACAAGGTGAGACTAAATGGATCATCCTTTCATTCATGAAAGGTTCCCTCCAAAATTTGGATTCCCTCCAATTTGGTTTTGTAGCTTTTCATCACATATGATGAGCCAAACACCAAACACCATATTTGACTCCAATAAAACATTATAAATAAATGTTTTAAGATATAAAATTTCTAACAATGGACCCCTCATCAATGAGTTTTATTGTTTGATTTCTTTGTTTTCAACATTATTGTACAAAACAGATATTGATATGATTATAGATGTGTCTTTGCTTGTGTATTTGTTCTTGTGACTATTTGTGATTTGCCAGACTAATAGGCTTGAGCATATTAGCTTTTGGCCCACCAATGGGAGAAATGCCTGATTTGCTAGCCTTTTGAAATTGTTTACAACTATTTCTGTTAATTGTGGGAATTATGCTTTAATTATTATTAATTCGTAATCTATTGTTGAATCATTCATTGCATTACACGCATCATCCTAGAGTTTGATTTCAACCAGTACTGCACATAGGGTTGCATTATTAGATTACACCCTTCACAACCTACATTGTATCACCACCAGACAAACTTACATTCAAATTAAAAGCTAAAAAAAGGAAAAGGGAATCACTTGATTTTTGTACAAACATATGCTGACTTTCAAAGTAAGCTAAATTAGGGCCTATTTGGAAGAGCGGTAGCGGTGGGAAAAGGCGTGATAGCAAAACAAGAGTAGGAAAATGAGCTATTGGAAATGGTCTATCAAATAAAAGTCTGTTTGAGTGAACTCCGTTTGCAAAGATTTTCAAAAAGGAGAAGCACATTATAAACTATTTGACAAAACTAACCATAAGCAAATAAAATAAATTCATAAATGCACGTCCGGGCAGAAAATGCGCACCTGGGCCGAAAATGCGCGCCCAGGTCAAAAATGCACTCCCGGGCCGAAAATGCGCGCCAATGCAAAAAATATGTGCAGTGGCGAAAAAAGCGCGCTCAGGCAAAAAATCCGCTCCCGGGCAAAAAATGCGCGCCCGGGCAAAAAATGCTCGCCCGTGCGAAAATGCGCGCTCGGGCGAAAAATGCACGCCCGGGTCAAAAAATGTGCGTCCGGGAGGAAAATGTGCTCCCGAACCCGAAAATGCTCTCCCGGGCCGAAAATGCGCGCTCGGGCCAAAAATGCTCTCCCAGGCCGAAAATGCGCACCCGGGCCGAAAAATGCTCGCTTTGGCCGAAAATGCGCGCTCGGGTTGAAAAATGCGCGCCCAGGCCAAAAATGCGCGCCCGGGCCGAAAATGCACCTCCAGACCAAAAATGCATGCCCAGACCAAAAATGCGCCTGGGCCGAATATGTGTGCATGGACAAAAAATGTGCGCCAGGGAGAAAAATGCGTGCCATGGCGAAAAAATTCGCGCCCGTGCGGGAAAATTCACGCCAAGGAGAAAAAAGTGCGCCCGTGCAGAAAATACGCACTCGGGCAAAAAATACGCGTTAGGTGGGTAAATGCCAATCTGCACTAAATATGCACGCTCGGGCGAAAAATGCGCACCCTGACTAAAAATGCACATCAGGGCCGAAAATGCGCGCCAAAGTGAAAAATTTATAGTCGAGAGAACTGGATCGTCGAGAGAAAAGCTAGGATTTCCGCAATGTATTCGAACTGGATTAGGAGGAAAACGTTTCCGCAACATCAAACGTGTATCGGAATAAAAAATGCTTTCCGAAAATGTTGAAAAGTGGAAAACCCATGACTTTTCAAAAAGAAGAGAGAAAAAAATTGCGCGATAACTTTTCCAACCAATAGACTTTCCAAACAATTTGTAAAATGCGATAGCGTTTTTCAAAAAAAGAAATGGAGCTAAAAATCCCTCCCAAAAAGACCCTTACTCTCTTCTGGAGTATAGCAAGGCTCGTTTTCAACGCAAAGGCTCAAATACTAACATGCTTCAATAATTCTTCTAACATAAGAGCTATTAGTATTAATCACTTTTTTTTTTCAAATAAGAGCTTTAAATATCAAGTACCATGGACCAAAACACATTCAACCACATGAATCAATTAGGAAGTCCAAAAGCCATTGAAGCTTTGATATAATTCATTGAGACAGATGATAGGCATGCACTGCATGATCCTCTTGTATAAACCAACAGTTATAACACCGCTTCAGAAACACTGAACCAAATGATAACCAAAGGCTGCTTGCCAATAATAAAACATTTCAACTCAAAAAACTTAAGCCAGTAATTTCTTATGTTATATGTGATTCTGTGTTTTTGCTCATCTTGTTTTTTGCTAGGATTATCCATAATAAACTCATAGTTCACTTTTTTGAATAGCGGTGTTATAATCAGACATTTGACCATGCCAAACAGTTAAGCACTATTATCAAAGAAGAAACTCACAAATCCAATCTCATTATAACAAGCAATTAATGATTTAATTACAAAGAAATCACTTGAAAATCAAGACAATTTCAAAGCTGAAATATGCAAGCATTGTTCAATCATCTGTCTGCCACAAAAATGCATATTTAGTATGTTTGCCACAAAACCATATAAAAATTTTGATTCCTTTTTACAATATTTGGGACAAGCTATAATACTTGCAAGTTACTTAAGACTTGATTTCTCGATTGTCTCACAAAAAATGATGGACCGCCACTCTGCAGCGTATCTTCAAAAAAATTCAAAAAGATGAACTCTGATTTCTCGCTGATAATCCATGTTAAGAACTTGACCACAAATTATTAAATAACTATGAAGGATGGCATCATTTACCTTGTGTCCCTTGATTTATATCAATAGACATATTATGATGTTTCTTTTTAATCACAGAGATGGCTTTTGATGGTTTCACGAGGATGCACAAAGTAGTCGCGGATTGTTCGCCTCCTCGAAGAAGATGGAGGGTTGAGAACTGAAGAAGGGCTATCAAATGCTGCTTCTGGGTCCGGTGCCCTCTGCATATCCGGTCCTTCGGAGAGGATAAACCCAAGTTTTCGCCTCTTCAAAGTCTTAGGTGTGGCGCACTCGTGCAAATTAGTCTTCAAGGGCGAGGGTGAGTTCATCATTGTTTCCACTGAAACACAAGCTCTATTGGCAATGTCTTTGGATCTTGACTCAGTTTCATCCATGTTCAATTTCCTGCACAGCTTGCTTGGGGTAGCAGTAACTCTTTTATTCATGGAATATGGAGATCTTGTGCTGATACAGCTCTCCTTCTTGATATTCCAGACACGAACCTGCACCAAAATAATTTAGGTTCTCTGTAAGTGTCAAAAATCAGGTTTAATCAAATATAATAGGGGTGAAAATATGAGTAGAACTACCAAGTGGTCGTGCTAGCCCAAAAAATTAAACTTTTGAATTGGAAGTGGGATTGAACACTTGTGGAATAGGCTAACTTATATTAGTGTTGAAAATTTAGTCTTAGAATCCAAGCATCCAGCTTAAAACCAATTGGTTGAAGATGGAGAGCCCCGAGATCTATATCAAGTGCACATGACTATGCCAGTTTCCCGATGTTGGAATATTCTCAACAGGCCCCCTGATGTGTAAAGTCTTTGACCTCTAACACATGGATTACTTTTTTAATTGAATGATGTGAAAGGAGCCGTTAGGCCTAGCTTGCTCAGATACTATGTTAGAATTCAAATATCCAACCTAAAACCAACTGATTGAGGCAGGGAGACATGGGATCTATATTAAGTGGACAAGACTATGTTAGCTTCTTGCTATGGAACTATTCTCAACAAATCTAACATTAAGAAACTTGTATAGCATTGTGCATTTAATATAGATCATAATTAGTTTGAATGCTTAGGTTCTAATATAGATCATTCTTTAAAATTGACTGATTGAGAATATAGTCCACACAGCTTACTCTCACATCATTAAATTAAGAAAGAAGTTCATATGTTAGATGCCAAAAAACCTACACATGGGGGTGCGTTCAAATATAGTCCTACATTGAAAAGTCATTATTTTGTGTGCTTAATATAAATCTTGGACTCCACCTATAATCAAGTGGCTTTAGGTTGGGTTCTAACAAGTAGGAAACCAAAATGCGGCATATGAATATGAAAGAACATAAAAAATTATCTCTATTTTACAACAAAATGCTCAAATAGTTGTCTTTGTAAGAAATTTTTGAAAAGCAAAAAAGGATCAACCCTAATTAAGATTTTGGTTAATAGTTAGGTAGATAATCATCCACTTAAATATCAAATTTCAGGCACACGAACCATATAATCATCAGAAGAAGTCGCAAGCTTCCCAACCTCAGTAGAACACCTGAAGAAGAATCAGATTTAATATTAGACTGGATGCCAATAAAACAGCACATTCATAGCTGACACGTCTACATAGTAAAATCTACCATGCTACTGCAGTTACTTCTTTTTCATGACCCCTAAGCAAGACTGGAGCACTTTCAGGCTTGTTCACCTGGTACAAAGTACAATAGCTTTTTCAAACTGCTGCATTAACAAATAGAAAGATAAAAACTATGCGATAAGATTCACAATTACCCTCCATAGGTATGCATTTCCATCTTCAGACCCACTAAGGATGTGAGAGCCATCAGGGCTTATTGCAGACTGCAGTAAGATTGAAAAATGGTTGAACAGGGAAACATATGTGTTGCGGAAAATAGAGCAAAGGAAGATAGCAAATGGAAACACGGAATAATGCACAAAACAGACAATTATTGGTTAACCCAATGATCAGACTACATCCACGGGGGGCAACATATCTTGATTCAGGAGAATAAGTTTAAGAAAGAAGCAAAAATAGATGGATATATGTTTGGCATGCCTACTACCCTACTGTTAATGGAGTTTATATATCACTCTACAATACATGTGAACCTCCAAACATACCTAAGATTTCAGAAAAAAAATGCAACATATACCATTTGAGGGGTGTAAATTAAACAAAATTTAGTAATTCCAGTGAGACACTAATAATATCTAAAAATGGGCATAAACTGCATGAAGATCAACTAAACAAGCTTCAAAAAGATTAAGATTCAAGATGTCTCAATAACATGAATGCTTTTGAATAAGTGGTTGATTCAAAAAAACTTATGCAAATAGATAAAATTCAATACAAGGGACTGAAAGTTTGTTGAATGCCTGGATGTATTTAGATTTTACCTTGACATAGAATGATGTAATTTTGCTTCCACGGAAGATTTTTTTAGGACCCTCTGAAAGATGAAGAACATCATACAAGTAGATCCTGAAATTATTATGCAAATTTGATTAAAATCTATAGAATCAATACAGCTGTTAAGGAAGATAAAGCTGACACCAAAACTATGTAAATAGTGACCTATTGTCCATGCAAGATGCTGAAAGAAGCACACCGCTTGAATCTTGAGAGAGAGAAGAAATCCCATGCCGCATTTTCTCCTTCAATGTGGGCATTTGTATCAAATACTTTTCAAAAATATCCAAGTTAAAAGAGCCAAGATATATTCTAAATTAAAAGGTCAGCATAAGTGAACCCCAATGGTATAAGATTATGAACTAACATTATGTGCTTAGCTTTGTTGAATTTAAAAGAAAATAATGATATAGATGTTGCACTGCTAGAAGACAGTAAATTCTCACTCACTTTTTTGGAAAATGACTTGATGTCTGGGCAAGCTTGAGAAATAGGCAATTTAAGGTTTCGAGTATCCCAGAATTTGACAACACTGCATCAAAATTTGAAATTTTAAACATGTATACTACTACATAAAGTTCATAAAAAATGTTTAAGACATGATAAAACTAAAGTTTATCATTCATTCTCTTGCCTATCAACTGCACTAGCACTAGCAATGGATATGTCATCTTTTAGGTAAAGTACAGATGTAACGCTCTTGGAATGGGCCTAAAAAGCCATGGTAGCTTTAGTACCTAAGGAAACTCTGAAGAAACATTTAGTTGTTACGTTAATAGACCAGAGAAACAAACCTTGACTCTCCTAGTTCTACTTCCTTCAGAAGATAAATGGGCTTCCTTTACAATTAAAGTAGACCTAAAAGATAAGGATTAGCAATTTTCTTAAAAAAGATTTAAAATATATACTACTGCATAAAGTTCATAAAAATAAAGATGAAAGTAAATAAAAGGAATATTTTACAATAAACGAGCTACTCCATGGCAGTTTACAGAGCCAGAATTGCATCTAAGGTCCCAAATGGCAATAGACCCATCTCTAGAACCAGAAACAAAAAGATCTGCAACAAGTGAAAACATAACAATGTATTAAAATTTTAGCAGAATAAGTTATAACAGAACTAAGGCTTTGTTTGTGACTATTATAGCATTTGAGTGGTTACGGTGTAAGTGGTAGTAAACACAGTGTTGGAGATTTGTCTGCGTTCGAAAATTGAGACAATTTTTTGGCCCAACTTTCACTTTTTTGGATTTGGGTGTTCACAACCGCTACTGCTTGACCACAACTACATGATTGTGGTGTTATCTTGGCATAAAACGGTATTTGGGGAAAATAACATTCATGATGCTAGCTGCAATTACCATAACGGTGTTCACCACCGCCACCACACTCACATCGCTCTCAAATAGGGCCTAAATAGCTATTGCATAAAAAATCGCACCTGGATTTGATGAATGTGAAGAAATTGATTTTACGCTACCAGTATGCCCTATCAACAGACCAATGCATTTCCTCCTTTCAACATTCCATATTTTTATCTGGTGAGAATTAAGAGATTTTTAAAGTTTTTCTTCCAGTTGTATGACTGAACACAGATCAAATGAAAGCAAAAAATAAGCATGCATGCTTGGATAATATTTCTGATAGAAAATGACAATTTTGTTCATATAAAGTTCAACTTACAGTCTGATCACCAGAAGCAGTAATACAGTGGGAGTCGTCCTACAATGTACAAGGGTCATGAAAAAAATGAGGTATGGAATAATATAACTTTGAGAAAGTAAACTCACATGTCTACAAAGTGCAAGATTAACATACAACAACAACACTTAAGCCTTTATCCCACCAAAGTGCAAGATTAACATAAGAACACAAAAATTGTAGAATCCTACCAAATGTTATCATAACTTGGTTAATCAACCTTGATTATAATCCATATTCTATCATCAGGCTCCTTGAGCCATCAAGAAAATTAGGGATTCTATGGGTTAGAAGAAGTTCATTGATCCCTCCTTTGATCCCTACCCTCCATCGACCGGTGATGAGATCCTTGGCCGGGAATATAACAATTTGGTATCTGAATGGGACATCATGACAGATGTAACATCCCGGTTTCGATGAGGGCATGAAGTGTCTTTGAGGAAGATATACCAGAATTATAGGATAGATACATGTGGTTAGTGATAACCATTGATGATGGATACAAAATGAACTAAATCTCAAATCAAAATTGGAAGAAAAATTATTGGAGTTAAGTAATATTTCCGATGAGGTCACCCATCCTAAGACTACTCTCATTGAAGCACACTTAACTACGGAGTTTCCAACACTACTCCATCACTTGCTCCCAAAAGGCACCTTTGATATTTGAAGGTACAAATTATTACTTAAGACCAGTAACTTTCATTCCAATTCTGATGTGAGATTAGGTTCAATCTCTATACAACGTCACAAACTATACCCTTTCAAACAGTGTTCAAATGCAATCATCTACATGTTCTATCATATATCTTGTAGTCAAATAAAGTTGAAAGAGTGAATCAAGCACTGCAACATCAAGGTTAGAGATGCATTACTATGGTTAACATCAGAAGTAGTTACCAATTCAATACAAGTGATTGGGCGTGATTAAATCTAAGGCCGCATAGACAACTCACAATGGCAAAATAGAAACACATAAATTGTCACCAAAATTATATAAGCAATTCAAGATTTTAAAGCAGATAGGAGAAGTGGCTTAATGCTTAGAATTTCACATGGATGCTAAAATACACAAAGTCTTCCATGTATCAATTTTGAAACCTTATACTGAGGAACCACAGAGAATCCTATGGAGTCTAGAGGTAAGAAGAATAAGTTCATTGATGCCTCCTTCAATCATACTCTCCACCAACGGGTGACCTGAATCCTTGGCCAGGGTACATAACTGATTTCCAAGAATCAAATAATAGACAAAAGAAAGCATATCCAAACTAACTACAGACCACTCAAAGAAAACCTCAATGTGTCTATCTAGGCTATATTCCTTTGAAATTCAAAATCTCATATATAAAGAAATTTTAAGTTTTCCTAAATGAAACGATATGACAGTGCAGGAACTAGAGAAAAAAGCGTTAATGATACCTTAATCAAACAAATATCAAATATGGCGTTTTCATGAGCAACCCATTGAGAAACCCTTGCCTCCGCTGCAGGGTCAAAGACACAAAGAAAAGTTTAAGGGAGTTAAGAATCTAAAACCTATATACATAATTCTAGCCAGATGAAAACTGTATTTTCAGAGCAAAGCAACATCACCACCAACCCGTCTTATCCCAGCAAGAAGAATGGCAGTGGAGATTCTTCCTGGTATCGTAGAAACTCACAAACCCTTCTTCATCGGACACAGCGAGTATATGGGATTTTCCGACGGACTGCTTCAAAATGTAAACGGAGATTAGGCCTAGAGCGAAAAACATTCTTTATAAGAGAAGTAAAGGAGGTAGGAAAACCTTGCAGAATGAAAGCGCGAGGGGAGGGGAGGGATTGTTCTCGTGCTCAATGATGAATCCACCGGCATCGGATGATAGATCGCCGAGATACGGCCTTTGCCGCACTGGAGAAGACAGGAAAAAACGCAGGAAACAATTAGCTAAAATCAAGGTCGAGTCCGAGATGAATGAAAGAATCATAGAGATAACATTTACCTTTCAATCCACTAAGTTCTCTGGTCCTGAGCTCTCCAAAGAAGGAAGAAGAAGGGATCGATCTGTGTGTCATTGATTCTAGCTAGCGAGATTGAGGGTGAGGGGAGGGAGAGGGCCGGGGGAGAGAGAGAAAGAACGGAGAGGGAGAGACCTGGAATTTTAGCCCCAACTGGAATTGGCGGTCGATGGCGGGAAAATCCCTTGGATCTACATTTTGAAGCGGGAATGATTCAAAATTTTGTGGGCCGGGCCGACTGACTAGCTGCATCAAATAAAAGCCTAACTAAAACATTTAATATCTCACCTGTGACGTAGTCGACGCTTAACTGTTTCTTTAGAGAGTTGATATTAGCAGTCTCGAACTGGCTATTTGCAGTTCATCGCTATTCGTAGTCCATTAATTTTATTTGTAGTCCAAAATTATATTTGCATCAACTCCCATCCAAATAAGCGAGACATTTTGCTGATTTATGAAGCACTAGAAGCATAGAGAAACATCTTAAAAACTCTAAAACAATTTAAAAACCCAACAGAAAAACAAGTTAAATATCATGCATAGAGGAATTAACTCTAAAACAAGTTAAATGATATGCAAACATTCCTCTAACCAGAAAACTGACTATTTTTTTGGGGATTTTCGCTTGATAATTTCCTTCTTATTTGAAGAAGGTGAATCTAAGAGGGGGAAAGACGACGCGATCGATAGAACTACGACTAGGGTTTAGGCAACGGGAGGAGAGATGGAGATGAAGAGGTTATTTGATGGGTGCGAGCGAGAATTGGACTGCGAATATAAAACTAGGGTACTGTTGCAAATAGGCACTAGCAAACCCAAAAATAAAAATAAAAATAAATTATTTTTTTGCCTTTATTTGAATGCCTTGTAGGTTGTAGCAAATCACCTGCAGGTTTCTTAGTTCAATTTAGTTTTCTGACAATTTTACTTCAAGAGTCATATTGGAATAAATATATTCAAGTGTCATATTGGTTAGCTTTTAATGTGATTTTTCATTTGGTCTTGGATTTTAAGACTTACGCCCAACACTTTTTCATGAACTCTTATTAAGCCTAAATTAATGTTAATTTAAATTATGCAAAAGAATAAGAAGGGTATTGCATATAAAAATTATTTCCCTTTTATTTATTTTATGGTTTAAAAATATTTGCCTTATTTAGGAAAATTTAGCGGGTACTTCAGTCTCTTTGAAAGTTACAGGAGGTCAAACGTCTTTCCTCTAAAGTATAAGGGTGTCATAAGTATTTACTATTTTTATATTAGCAAACCACCTTCTCATTCGATGCTCGCCCCCATGACCCAAGCCTCTCATTGATTCTCACCGATTCTAACCTTGGCTTGGATTGCCAACCAAACTACATGCCCGACGCTCTTGCTTGGCGCCTCCTCTTGCCGATTCTTTCCTTGGGTGGTCTGTGCCCACCAAAAATGGAACTGGAAACCGAAGTCTTCCTCTTTTTGCTAACTCTATTCATTTGGACCCTGAAGGAATCTTCTGTGATGACTCTAACTCAGACGATGATTTGTTTCACGAGAGGGAATACACAAAGGAGTTTTCAATCTAGCTCATCAACGCTTGGGAGAAGAAGAATGACTTGTGACGCAGGACGAATCTATAGGCGGCGGAAAATCCGCGACCTAACCCTACATGTTATGCAAATCCGACGGTTGAATCGTAATTAGATAATAAATTTAAACATCCCACGCGCAATTAATTCACGGCAAAGCACAAATAATTTAATTAAGCAAAACAGGCTTAGGCTTTCCTCCGCGTGGAGGGCCAAAGCACGAGCGCGCGGCGAATAATTCCTTCCTGCAGTTAGAGATTAATCCAGGCGCAAATAATTATAACAAAAGGAACATCCACACAAGCATGTAATAATCCAGACGATAACAATGTCTTACAACCAAAATCCGATACAAAATACGTCACAAATCTGAAAATAAAATAGGGTTGCAGCAATTTTAAACAAATCTGAACTTTAGAGAAGAGTGGGGGGTCTTCCGGGCGGTGGTGGACTAGATCGGGTAGGGAGCGGTGGATCCACGGAAGGGGATGGGTGGAGTTGTGTGTACGGCTGCGGGAGTGGCTGTTTTGAGAGCGTGGAGCAGGATTTGGGCATATCTGGACAGATCTGAAGGGGTGGGGGTTGAGCAGGGCTGGCGGAGGGCTGGATTGGGGTTGGCTGCGAATACGGGCTGTTCGGGGCTGGATCTGGACAGTTTTGTCCAGATCTGGACTGTTCCGGCAAATATTGAGCAGGGGAGAAATGGGGGCTGGGCTGGGGGGGGGGGGGGGCTGGGGCCGCTGTTTAAAGGGCGGCTGGCGGGTAATAAGGGGTAGGCGGCGTGGGGTGGCTGGGAGCAGGTGGTGGCCGGATGGGGGTATCAAAGGGGCGGCGGCTGGACGTGGATTGGGGGGCTGTCGGGTGGCTGGTTGTTGCCAGAACTGGCGACGGCAGCAAGTAGGAGGGGGCTGGCGGTTATGGGAAGACAGGGGGCTGACGGCAAGGGGAAGGGAGGGGGCTGACGGCAAGGGGAGAGGAAGAAATACAAGGAAGAGGCAAGGCACTTACCCAAGGAGTCGTCACCAAGGGGCTCCACGGCGTCGGCACCGCGGAAGGATCACCGGAAGCAAGGAAGAAGATCTCTCCAAACTTCAGCAATAAGAATTCCTGCATCCCTAAAGACCTATTTATAATAAAACAATATTAGGGCAACCGAAATCGACGGCTATGATTGGCCGGCGGTTCCGATGCCATAACTACATGACATAAAACTCAAAATACATAATGCTATATATGAAAATGATTCGCAACACGCATCCACGGAGTCAGATTGTCGATCCGGGCACGCCATATATGGTAGGTCGCCAAATCAGCCCGAATGGGCCCCAAAACTCGTCCATCACTGCTCCGCATCAATCTCCCCGGCTTGAAAGAATTCATCTCCCGATGAATAGGGGTCAGAATTCTCTCGCCGCATGCCAGGTCAAACTCGAAGAGGTCCGCCAGAGGTCGTCCAAGTGTCGACGCAGAGAAGTGGCCTCGCCAATCAACTCCTCCGGACTGAAAAATTTCCCTCCCCGATGAGTGGAGACGGACGTACTGAAGTCGAAGTCCGTGGGCAAATCGATCAAGCTCATCTCTCAACACAGTAGTAGAAGGATCCGGTGGAATCTGAGGTGCCAATGGTGAAACCGTTGGGGACAAGATCCCGGGTAAATAAGGGTCAGACGTGGGCTGAGAACGGGGCAATGAATGTGGTGGCAAGGGCTCGGGGGTAGACTGAATGGTGGGTGGTAACAACAGTGGTAAAGGCTCGGGAGGGCCGCCAAGATGTGGGCCTGAGTACTCGTGAAGTGCAAAGTATGGCGTCAGGTCCTCGACATTGAACACAGTATGGGTACCCATGCTCGCGGGGATGTCCAACTCATAAGCATTTGTCTCGATGCATCTCAGAACTGAGTAGGGACCCATTCGCCTAACGCTCAAGCTTTTAGCAAGCCTCGCACGGAGCCTCACAACGCAGATTCTCACCATCACCTGCTCGCCCTCATGAAGTACCTGCACTTGCCAATGAACATCCGCATGTGATTTACAAAATTTATTATCATTATGGATTCTTTGTCGGACCGACTTATGACACACATGCAAACGAGAAACAGCCGACACAACAGACTCTTGCAAATGATGACGAAACGACTCGACAGACTTATGCAAATGATGTAAATGAAACATGACCGACACAACATGCTCTCTATGAGAGAATCTAATAATGACCGGGGTGTCTCTAAAATGTGGTGGCCGATCAGGTGGTTCCCTCGGTGGAGTGTAGAAAAATTTATCTCGTGTGCGCCGAGTGCTCAGGTGACCGTGTGAAACATCTACACTCAAGGGCGAGCTCATGAAGAGCAACATGACTCTTAGGGAGCGTACCGCATCAGGGGGCTCACCAGGAGGTGTGTAAGAAAAGTCATCGCGAATGCGACGACCACCTGAATGAGAATCGTGTATACGGACTAAAAGACGTGACTCTACAGTGTGGTGAGCGCCCCCGAAAAGAAATAGCCCGTCTGGTGGGTCAGCAGGTGGTGCATCCCAAAACTCAGCGAGAGTGCGATGTGTCAACATTTGGTGCCCAAAATATTGGATGCTCCTCACAATATCCATCCTCTGAGGCGGAGTCAGGGACGATAATGGAAAGGGCTTCCATAAATCAATACTCCTACATACGGGGCTCACCCGAATCTCATTCTCATCAGGATGTGGCAGATCATCCGGAGGCTCAACTGGGGGCTCGACATAGAACTCGTCACTAGGACCAAGGTCCTCCAGATGAGTACCAACAAAAGGGGTAGTGTCCCCGTGAATGGATGACATGGCTACTACGAGATCAACACTATGCTCTGGGCTCTCGGTCGCGATGTGACTCAGGGACATGATAATGGGAGAACGACATAGATCTACACTCAAGAATGGGTCTGTGGGTGCGGTGTCAAGACGTGAGTCCAGGGTAGGGGTGCTAATCAACCCATGACATGCCAGAGATAGTGGTGTGGGTGAGGGGCACGACGCCATAGGCTCAAGAGGTCGCTCAGGCTCACTCTCAGTCGAGGTCACGAGAGACGGGTCAGAATCAAGAGATAGGTCACTCACTGGGCTAAGCACCTCACTGGGGTGAGAGCAATCCGTATCAAGTATCACTTCTGCCATGTCTGACGGAACAATGGTAGGCAAAGTGGTGTCCTTGGTGTGGGAGGAGCTCGTACTGCGGAGGTCAGAGTGAGCTTCCAACCGACCAGCTCTTGCGAATCTCAAAGATTGTTCGTAACGAAGGGCAAGCTGATATGTCTGCTCGAGGGACTTCGAGCTATGATAAACCACCTCCGTACGAATGTCTGATCGAAGGCCAGGCCGAAATCTACAAGTGGCCATGGCTGAGTCCTCTCGGATATCGCTCCTCACAACTAACTCATCAAAGCGATCTCTATACTTAGCGACGGACACGGATCCTTGTTGAAGGGAAAATAATTGGTCGAGCAAGCGACTCCGATACGACGAAGGCAGATACCTCTGACACAATGTACGCTTCATGTCCACCCAACTAGTGACGCGATGAAGACGGTCTCGCTCGCGTGTCCTCTCAATGCTAGCCCAATATGCTCTCGCCTGATCTAAAAGTCTAAGTTTCGTAAACTTGACGCGACGCTCACCGAATACTTCAAAATGGTCAAAATAATACTCCATATCCACGAGCCAATAACTGAAAGACTCGGGACTCGATGAGCCGTCAAAGGAAGGGGCAGCAGTACGAAACTGACTCTCAAGATCTCTCTCGGAACGACGATCCTCATAATAATCATTTCTAAGGTAACCGAGTCGTGTCGAAGGATCAACACGATCCGCTCGCGTGTACGGATAAGAACGATGACAATCATCACGAGAATAATCGTCGTAGTAACGTGGAGATCTCCCAGACGGGGCTCTGTGAGAGCGGGTGCTAGTGGACTCGAGACCTCCAAAATGAGGGGAGGAATAATTTTGACACCTAGACATAATAAAAATATCCTATAGACTCTACGACTGCGTATCGAGAAGTGTGCGCAACCTTGCTCTGATACCAATTGACGCAGGACGAATCTATAGGCGGCGGAAAATCCGCGACCTAACCCTACATGTTATGCAAATCCGACGGTTGAATCGTAATTAGATAATAAATTTAAACATCCCACGCGCAATTAATTCACGGCAAAGCACAAATAATTTAATTAAGCAAAACAGGCTTAGGCTTTCCTCCGCGTGGAGGGCCAAAGCACGAGCGCGCGGCGAATAATTCCTTCCTGCAGTTAGAGATTAATCCAGGCGCAAATAATTATAACAAAAGGAACATCCACACAAACATGTAATAATCCAGACGATAACAATGTCTTACAACCAAAATCCGATATAAAATACGACACAAATCTGAAAATAAAATAGGGCTGCAGCAATTTTAAACAAATCTGAACTTTAGAGAAGAGAGGGGGGTCTTCCGGGCGGTGGTGGACTAGATCGGGTAGGGAGCGGTGGATCCACGGAAGGGGAGGGGTGGAGTTGTGTGTACGGCTGCGGGAGTGGCTGTTTTGAGAGCGTTGAGCGGGATTTGGACAGATCTGGACAGATCTGAAGGGGTGGGGGTTGAGCAGGGATGGCGGAGGGCTGGATTGGGGTTGGCTGCGAATACGGGCTGTTCGGGGATGGATCTGGACAGTTTTGTCCAGATCTGGACTGTTCCGGCAAATATTGAGCAGGGGAGAAATGGGGGCTGGGCTGGGGGTGGCTGGGGCCGCTGTTTAAAGGGCGGCTGGCGGGTAATAAGGGGGTAGGCGGCGTGGGGTGGCTGGGAGCAGGTGGTGGCCGGATGGGGGTATCAAAGGGGCGGCGGCTGGACGTGGATTGGGGGGCTGTCGGGTGGCTGGTTGCTGCCAGAACTGGCGGCGGCAGCAAGTAGGAGGGGGGCTGGCGGTTATGGGAAGACAGGGGGCTGACGGCAAGGGGAAGGGAGGGGGCTGGCGGCAAGGGGAGAGGAAGAAATACAAGGAAGAGGCAAGGCACTTACCCAAGGAGTCGTCACCAAGGGGCTCCACGGCGTCGGCACCGCGGAAGGATCACCGGAAGCAAGGAAGAAGATCTCTCCAAACTTCAGCAATAAGAATTCCTGCAGCCCTAAAGACCTATTTATAATAAACAATATTAGGGCAACCGAAATCGACGACTATGATTGGCCGGCGGTTCCGATGCCATAACTACATGACATAAAACTCAAAATACATAATGCTATATATGAAAATGATTCGCAACACGCATCCGGACGCATCCACGGAGTCGGATCGTCGATCCGGGCACACCATATATGGTAGGTCGCCAAATCAGCCCGAATGGGCCCCAAAACTCGTCCATCACTGCTCCGCATCAACTTGTTTGATAAAGTTATGGTTTGCTTCTTCAACACCAGGGAGAAAAAGAACATTCCGGGTCAGAAATGAACGTGAGCAAGAGAATGCTCATTTTAACAAATGAAGATGATCCTTTCGAGAGCATCTCTAGAGTAGCTAAAGCCGACATGATCAGGACAACCTACAACGTGCCAATAATGCACAAGAATGATATGTTCTCCCTAGATAAGACATCATGGAACAAGCAACAACCAAATAGCAAGATCTTATATAGATAATAATAAGGTTGGGGAAGTGATGCATAGGAGTTATCCTAAGAGTAAATCTGAACAGATAATTCGATGACTAAGAGAAGAAGGGTTCTTCCATTCAGCCGCACAAAACAAGCATAACAAAACCGTCAGTTTCATCTAGCATGCTGCCCTACAAACCAACTTAGCTATTTATATGATGTCGCTAAGCAATTACAAAAATACCCCTCAAAACATTAATAAAGATAGAGTTGGGCCTTAACAAAACATAACATAAAAATAGGAACGCAACGACATTTTCCCCTCCCGAAGATCCTTGTCCTCAAGGAATAACAAAATGGGGAGATCCTTTCCGGAAAATCCACAGATCTTCCCAAGTCGCCTCTTCCGCAGAATCGTTGAGCCATTGAACCAACAATTGAGTGATAACGCAACCATGGAGGGAAACCATGCGCCAGTTCAATATAGCAATTGAGTCCAGCAACAAGTTGACGTCGTGATTGACCGTAGATGGGAGTGATATCGGTTCAGATGGGAGCTCTCCCCCATGTTCGCGCAATTTTGAGATATGAAAGGTGTGGTGAATCTTGGCATCCTCGGGGAGGGCTAATCGGTATGCGACTGCGCCCAAGCACTTCAACACTTGGAAGGGACCGAATTTTTTTGGTGATAACTTGTGGAACTCATGTGAGTGAATGCTTGTTTGTTTATACGGTTTGAATGCGGATGTAGGTCCACGCTCCCACCTCCATAGTTCGCTCGCGCCTCTTCTTATTCTCCATAACCCGCATGCGATTCTGGGCTTGCACGAGGATGAATTTTAGCAAGGAAATGACGCATTCTTTAGCTTCAAGTGACCCGTCCAATTCCTCTGTTTGTGCTTCACCAACAAGGTAGGGGGAGTGCAACGTCGGCTCCTGTCCGTAGATGACTTCATAAGGCATCATTTTGATAGCATTGTGATAAGTGGTGTTGTACCAGTACCACTCCGACAAAGGTAACCAACTCACCCAACTTCGCGGGCGCTCAAAACACATGCACCTCAAATAGCTCTCAAGGCAGTGGTTTATAACTCTGTTTGATCGTCTGTTTGAGGGTGGTATGTCGTGGAGAGTTTCAGTTGAATCTGGAGAGTGCAGAACAGTTCTTGCTAAAATTGGCTGACGAAGACCACATCACGATCACTAATGATCGAAGTCGGCAAGCCATGCATGCGAAAGATGGAGTTCAAGAAGATGTGAGTCACGCCTTCTGCTGTGTATGAATGGGAGATGTCGTTTAAGTGGGCTTGTTTACTTAGTCGATCAACCACAACAAGGCTGGTGGTTTTGCCCTTGGGCTTCAGATAAAAACCTTTTATAATGGTCTCAACCTTGGGACCAAACAAATGATCGATGTCGCTGCAAGAGGAGCACTGAATAATAAGACAACCGAGGCCGCCCAAGAATTAATTGAAAACTTGGCCCTAAGCGCTAAGCCGTATAGCCCTAAGGGATTCTCCGACAGCATAGCCCTAATGGATTCTCTAACATTGTCGTCGTAAGTTGTGCTTCCCTAAGCAATGTCGCCCCAAGCTGCATCACCCTAAGAGCTAAGTTGCGTAACCCTAAGCCCTATGTCGCCTTAATCACGTAATTGGTTTGCCCTAAGCCCTATGTCGCCTTAATCACGTAATTGGGTTGCCCTAAGCCGCGTCGCCCTGAGCCCTAAGACACGTAAGTTGCATCACCCTAAGCCCTAATTCGTGTTTCCTTAAGCCACATCTCCTCAAGCCTTATGTCGAGTCGCACAGGTGGGTATCGGCAAGGGTTACATCAGCCCAAATGGTTTTTGTGTATCCGATTTGCATTGTTGACAAACCCCGCACTTCCGGATGTACGCATACACCTCCGCCTTCATCTTTTTCCAATAGAATAGTTTTTTTTCATGCGGTGATACGTGGCAATGATGTCGGAGTGACGCCTGACGACACCATAGTGATACAACTTCAACAACGTTTCCTTCATGGTCTGATCATTTTCGACTACCAACCATCCCTTGCGCTTCAAAAGGTTGTTACTTCATTGGTACTTCGGTCTGTTGGAGTTGCTATGTTCTTTTTGAGCAATCAACTGCTATATATAAGAATCCTTTGTCCAGGATTCCTTAATTTGATGTAGGATGCTAGAGTTAATGGTGAACAACATGCATTGCTCCGCCATTTCGGGTTCATATTTGGGTATCTGCAAGATTTGCAGCACTCCCGATGTTTTTTGTGTATAAAATTTGCATTGTTGACAAACCCCGCACTACCGGATGTACTCATAAACCTCTACCTTCATCTTTTTCCAATAGACGAGTTTCTTCAAGCGGTGATACATGGCAGTGATGTCGGAGTGACACCGTCGTGATACAACTTCAGCAACATATCTTTCATGGTCTAATCATTGCCGATTACCAACGGTCCCTTGCGCTTCAAAAGGTCGTTACTCCATTGGTACTTCAGCCTGTTGGAGTTGCTCTGTTATTTTTGAGCAGTCAGTTATATATAAGAGTCTTTTGTCAAGTATTCCTTGATATATTGCATGATGCTAAACTTAATGGTGAACAACATGCATAGCTCCACCGTTTCGAGTTCATATTTGCGCGAAATGGCTGCACACAAAATTTCCTTACCCTGCTTATATTTGATGGTATAATCGTAATTGCGGAGCTTGGACAAATATTTTTGTTGTGTCAGTGTCGCCAATTTCTCATATAATATGAATTTCAAACTACGCTGATCAGTTTTGATAACAAACGGGCTGCCCAATAAATAATGGTGCCATTGGTGAACCGTTATAACGATCACTAATAGTTCCTTTTCATAAACCAATAAGCATGAGTTTTTGGGGCCCAGTGCTTTGCTGAAGTATGTTATGGGTCAACCCTCATGTAGCAGCATGACTCCCACCCTCGTTGCCTAGGCGTCTGACTCGTGCATGAAAGGTTTGTTGAAGTTCGGTAGGCATAGGATCACTGGATGAGAAACCTGTTGGATCTACAGACGCTTTTAGAGAGAGGGGGGAGGGGGGGGGTGAATAAGGGTTTTAAAAAGTTAGAGTTTTACTTTTTAAAGCTTTGATCAAAAATATTTTACTAAAAATATTTTTATGAATGGAAATTGAAATCAATTTAATAAAGCAAGAGACATGATTATATTTCATAAATAAAGAGATTACAAAAATTGATATGATGCTAGAAATCAAGGTGATGAGTACAAGAATTCTTTTGTTTTCTATACAGACCTTTCTCCCTAAGGACTGGTTGACCCTAACCTATCTCCCCCTAGAGAAGCATCAAGCCGCCCATAGACTTAAACTATATATCTAGTTGCCAACACCTGCGGCGAATTTCACTAATGACAAAAATAGTCACAAAAAGTAAAACTAAGAAAATACAAGATTATAATTATAATTTCAAAATCGAAAGACTCCCTATATCAGATCTGAAGGCGGCGACGAAGACAGACAAGAGATTGTCATTGCGTTTGTGCTTCACATAGAATATGCGTTGTAGAGAAGTGCCATCAAGATCTTCCTTGATTCTTCTATATAGCATTAGGAAAGCCACTGGACGTCTGGGATGAGGGCTCACGCGAATTGGTTTGGAGTTGTAGGTTTTCGTTTGTGAAAAAGAACAAGCGGAGCAACTCTATTTATAGGACTACGAGCTACCCCTGGCGGTAAGTCCTACCGCCGGGTGGTAGCCTAGATAGAATGAGATCCGAGACGCATTTGTTCCGGAATGATGTGCACGTTCCTTATTTTTGGCAACCACTAATGCGTCACGATAGGGTTACCGCGCCGCATTAGTGATGAGTCCCATTTATATACACTTTGATGGACTCATCCGGGCTAGTTTTCACTCTCATGTGCATCATTTTCGAGCTATTATTGCATCAATTTCACTTATGCTCATTCATGCGCACTTGCGTGCTTTGTGCTCCTTTTTAAGCCTGTCTGGGTGTGCATTTGCGCTCCATGATATTGGGGGTAAGCACATGGTGCTCCCCAATCCTCTTTCTCTGTCTGATTAGTGTTGGAGGTGTATTCCCAGCTGGTTTGCTGTTCTTACAGGTATTTGGATCACCCTATTTCACCCCAGAAATCATGTTTATTTATAACACACGGTCGTGCGTTTTCTTGACGCACGGACGGCTGCGGTCGTGCGCCTTCATCTGGGGAGGAAAACTGGTGATCTGAATTTGGTCGTGCGTTTGTACACACGGGCGGTTGCCCGTGCGTGAAAGAAACGCACAGTCGCCTGTTTCATCTGTTTTTCAGCCAATCTAAATTTGTCCGTGCGTTTTTGCGCACGGGTGGATTCGCCCGTGCGTGAGTAAATCGCATGGGCGCTGCTGCATCTTCCTCAAGCCAATTTATTCGTTAAATAACGCACGGGCAACGCACGGTCGTGCGTTCGCTCGTGCGTGACTAAATTTATGACTTTTCAGTATTTAAGGCAGAAAATCTGCTGGAAGAAGGACGGCCCCCGCGGTAAAAGCTTCAGAGCCCGCCATTTTCGCCCAGTCTCGCCGCTCCACCACCGTTCGACCTAGGAGGAGCTTCGGTGACCTTTGGCTTGCAAATCTTCCACCAAAGCTCCCTCCTTGGCCTCATCCATCATCCTCGAGCTCAAGAACGCCATAGACGGAGAGCTTCCGCTGCATTTGAGGTGTAGAACAAGAGTGACCTCAAGCTAGACCACGAAGAAGATGGGTACAAGTAGAGGAAGGTGACAACTCCTCCGGACCCCGGACGCAACTGAAGACCGAGCACGGACGAGGCTTGACAACCCGTCAATTCCGGCCGAGAATCTTCAGCATAGTCTTCGAGCTTCGGTTTCCTCTTTTTCCCTTTGCTTGCTTCAAAGTTTTCTTAGATATGTTTGCTATTATGGATGATGATCATGAACAATGTGTTTTAGTTAATGTGATTTCATGTTTTTTGAGATCCTTTGTGGTTCATGAGATTTGAGGAGCGTCGTAATCCGCCAGTCTTCTCGTTCACCCGCTCACCGAAGCACGGCGTCACGGCCGTTGCACCCATCCCGCCTTGCGAAGCGGAGTTTTGACCCGCATTTTATTTCTGAGTAGTGATTTAGGAAACCAAAATCAAAGCCCCGTTTTTTCCTTTAATCTACTCTAGTAACTATTTTCTCAATCCGAAGAATCAAACTATCCACACGCATTCCTTGTGAGACGATATTCGAGGACGTATTCCAAACTTTATTACTTGTGCGACTAGTGCACTTGCCGAAACCGAATCAAGTTTTTGGCGCCGTTGCCGGGGAATGCAGGCGTAGTTTGATTTCAGTGTTTGAGTTAATAGTTACAGGAGTTAGTTTATTATCCTTTTTCTGTTCTCTTTTCTTGCTAGCCTTTGTGCGATTGTTAGGATACGTAGAGCCTTCTTTCAATCTCTTTACTTAACATGGCCAACACCTGTTTTGAAATATCTACGGAGCTAATTACTTTTGTATCTCAGGCTAACTTATTTTCGGGGATCCCTAGTGAAGATGTTGTTGGATCGTGTGACGCCCTTAGAGGGGAGGGGGGGGGGGGGGGTGAATAAGGGTGTGTTTAAATTATAATTTTTAACTTAAGAATTTTTAAACAAATTTTACTTTTCTAAAAATTACTTATATTAAAAAATTTCAAACCAATGTAATTTTTAAATTAATTCAAACACAAATTTCTAAGTTAAAGATTAAGCAACCAAATTTGCAATTAAAGAAAAAGTCATAATTTTTCAATCATGAAATTCACATACAATAAAAATGATCTTAACAATGCTTAAGATCAAGGCACAAATATGATAATAAACTTTTAACAATTTGAGTTTACCAATCCTTCTCCCAAGGATCGGAAGGCTATCACTTGTCTCTCCCTAGACCAAGTCCAAGCCTATCCTCTAGATCTTTCCAAGATCTAGACGTAGCACACAAGGCCACGATTTCCTACCAAGCCACGCAAGGACTTGGACGCTACGCACAAGGAAGCGATTTTCCCCTAAGCCACGCAAGGACTTAGACGTCACGCACAAGGAGACGATTTCCCTACCAATACAAAGTGAAATGTATATAAATGAAAATACAAAATCAAATGAAGAACTCCCTAGAAATTCAGATCTCTGAAAGGAAGGTTGAAGCCTCGAGATGATCGTTGATGTAGAAGCGCGTCCGATCTCGTCTTCAATTTCAAACCTTCTAAGCACAAATGGGAGTTGATGAGGTTCTGGAGCTCTCTGGTTCGTATGCACTCAGGAAAGGACTTAGAATTTTCAAAGCTTGGAATGCACGAACAAAACAAACTAATTTATAGTTTTTCATTGTCGCCTGGGCGACATCGCTGTCGAAATTACGACAACGCCAAACTTCTGCTCGTCGTGCTGTCATGCGGGCTGCTGCTGTAACTTCTGTCCTGTCGCCTGGGCGACATCGCTGTCGGAATTCCAACAGCGCCAAAATACTGCTCGTCGTGCTGTCGTGCGGGCTGCTACTGAACTTCTGTCCTGTCGCCTGGGCGACAGTAGATGTCGGAAAATTTCGACATCGAAATTCTCCATACAGTTAAATTGAGCTCCAATCAGAATTGTGAACATCTCATACCTGTTACCTGCACACCATCAATAAAAATAGAATCAAATACAAACAGGATTTTGTTATTATCAAACCGGAAGAGTGCGAAACGCATGCTCCAACATTCTCCCCCTTTTGATAATAACAAATCCGTATAAAAAGAAATCATGTCTATTTAGGTTATTGTTTTTAACATATGGTGTGTGCACAAAAATAACATGATATATTCCTTCCCTTCAAAAGTTAATCCCGGTGACAGGGCACCTTAGCAAAAACTTGCAGTTTGGTTAGAGCACCTTATCAACAGCTCACTTGGTGTGAGTGCACCTTATCAACAACCTCCTAGTGGATTCCTACCAGTGGGTAGAAGAGTAGATGTACCCAGTTGAGGGGAACTACTATATATTTTGTGTCGTCTGACTTTGCTTGTTTTTACTTTACTTTTATTACTGTTGTGCTGTGATTTTTCTTATGCACTGTTAGTGCTTGATTTTATTCCTCACTCAGCATACATATATACATATATCATTAATTTAAAGAAAAACTTACACAAGATCTTTTAATAAGATAAATAAGAACTAAACCTCCACTTTCAGAAAGGTCCTGTTGTGCAAACCGGGTTCTCTCCATCTTCATCCTAAATTCCCTTGGGGAAGTGCTCAATAGGAGGATGGGAGTGCCTCTGCACTAATCCAAGAGGATGGACTCCAAGCTGTTGGATAGATGGGAAAGGTCTATATCCAAAGGACCTACAGGTACTTCTTCTAGTCAGCAGAAGAAGTTAAAGAAAGTTTTCCAAGTAGTTTCCTTAGAGGAGGAGTCCTCAAGTAGCTCTGAGGAAGGAAGAGCCCTATCCCAGCAAATCCCTACTCAGATTGAGGGGGATATGTATGTACCTGAAGATATCCCAGAGCAAGAACCTGTACCTGCTAACATAGAGGAAGCTGAAGAAGGGAGAAGCCTAATCACGGGGAGTGATCCAGTTGAGGTGGAGTTCCAACCTGGAAGCTCAGCCCAAGATATTGCAATGGTCGAGGGGGAGACCCATCTGGGTGCTCTACCCTAGGAGAGAAAGAATATCCTGTCTAGATGGAGAATATCCCAGAAGCAAGAAATGACAACAAGGGACAAGAGCAAGAGGAAGTTGAGAATACTGATCCCTCCACTGGGCTTGAATTGGCCCTTGGAGGAAAGATAGTTCTCATGGTAGAGAATGGGCCCATAAAGGCAGCATCTCCTAAGAAGTCCACTATTCGGATTAGTGACTACTCATCTGACAGTGCCCCAAAGGATGCCCCAGAAGTAAGAGTTACTCTAGAAGAAAATGTTGATGAATCATCCAATGCACAGTCAGGATCATTATTTCACATGATGTCAGCATTACTCAATGCTCATAGGTAGAAGATGGAAACATTCATCCTGAACACAGCTGATGGCCTGAGGATTGAAATTAAGGCTGAGCTAAAAACTGTGAAGAAGGAGATACTTCATCTGAACACAAAGTATGCTCACTTCTATCACCTAGCATCTCCAGCCATGGAGCGTGTTGGCGAATAGGTTAGCAGGGTTGGCCATCAAACTCATAACATCTTGCAAAATTAGGTAACTCTCTCAAAAATGTGGAGCATGCCTTTGAGCAGATCGTAACAATCATTCATGAAGATAGAGATAGCATTCTACATAGATTAAATGCAAGTGCTCAAATCCTGGATGCTCATCTGCTAGAAGTCCAAAACAACCTGGATGTAACTGAACATCAATTTCATGAAAGGTTCAATTCAGTGCAAGAAACCCTTCATGATAATCTGATTGAAGAAGTCCTAAAGGGGGAGAAGGCAATTATAAATGCAGGCTCACATCAAGCTATGTGGACTTCCAGTCAATTCAAGCAAGCTTTGCAGAAGCCCCCCTCAGGATATGAATTAGCTGAACCATCTGTCAGCACAGATTCAGAAGAATATGGTGCTGAATTTGGAGAGTCATCCACTTCAAGGAAAGGAAGAAACTTCAGAGCAACAACTACAGACATAAGAGGTTGAGGGAGATTGAGAAAGACCAACAGGCAGGAAAGTGGAGTCCAACCTCAAGGGAGATTATCTCACAAAGCTGGATTGAATATGGACACTCTCAAGAAGGCTCTGAGAGGATATGCTACTCAAATGATTGGAATCAACATATCAAGCAAATGGAGAAAAGGAGGAATCACAAGCTTGCATTCCCTCATGGTCCTCCTCCCTCTCCAAAAAAGATTCCCAAGCCCATCCATTTCTATGAAAGACAAAAGATGAAGGACAAAGTCAGCAGTAGCAGAGCTTGAGAGCCATTTAAAAAGAATGTTTTGTCTAAAATGGAATGGGCAAATGATTGTAGAATTTTTTGTTTAAAACACTCATTCTATTTATATAATGCTTGGTAGTTGAATCAATTTTATTTGCCTGAATTTTGATTCTTTCTATGTGCGGCATTTATCATTGAGGTGAGTTAGAACTTCTTAAAATAGGGGGAGATTGTTGGGAACAGTGCCCCGTAATATTCCTGATTTGAAGAAGTGCTCAGGTCAATCATAAAAGCACTATGTATTTGATAGTATGCTGATTTTATGCTTGCAGAGATTAGATCATAAGTCCAGTACTTCTCGAATCTCACTAAGTCTAAAATCGTCGAGAAGGATTGGACATATCGTCGAATAATAACGTATACATCGTCGAGATGATAATCAGAATTAAGCAGAAGGATCATGTCAACTATCGTCGAAATAGTATGGACATTCCGATGATATCGTTTTGACATCAAAGTACACATGACGATATCGTCGTAAGAATAAGAAGAATCGATCAAAGACAAGTATCGTCGTGTCAATCGGAATCACACGACGACATCACGATAAAGTCTAAGAAGAGCTAAGTCAAAGTATTCGGCCTTGTCAACGACATCGTCGTAAAAGCAGCCTTGTCATCGAAAAGGCTAAGGGAGAACTTGGTATCGTCGTAAAAGAAGCCTTGTCATCGAAAAGGGTAAGGGAGAACCCTAAAAGACAGCTTATGGAAGAAGAACTGCTTTTCATCAGAATTATCAAGACAAGATCGTCGAAATGACAGTATGATTTTGATGACATGACAGTATGGTTTCGATGACATCTTCGGAATGAGAGTATGGTCTCAACGACATCGTCGATAAGACAGCAAGTTGACAACAAGATTACGACGACACATTTAAGATGATTTTATGTTGTCATAAGTACAAGTGCAGTTGTGATATCTGATATCGTCGAGATATCATTTTCTAAAGAAGTCTGAAGAAGACTTGAAGAATTGTCCAAGATCAAAAAGAATCGGCGTAACGGCAAGATATATCGTAGAGACGTTTCAAATATCATCGAGACAGATCTAGACATTTCAATCCGCATTGTTTGCATTTAATGCCGCCGTCCGGTGGTCCAATCAGCGCGTGGCTTTAAGGAATGGGTGTCTGACACTTAAAGGACATCATAGGAGACCGTTAGTCGGCTCCCTTAGTCTTATAAAAGACATACGTGTCTGCCTTAAAAAAAGAGTAAGCATCGCAGAACATTTACGCAAAATCAATAGAACGGTAAAGGTGCGAAAAGAAGGAACAAGAACAAGAGAACAAAACTTCCTCATCAAGTTCTCCAAGTTTCAGTAAAGCAACATCGACTGATAAGAAGTGTTCCAAAGTGAAGAAGGATTGAAGAAGAATCGGTGCTAGTCAAGATATCATCTGAAGCATTCTCTTCAGATCCAAGAAGCCAATCCTCATTCGGCTAAGAACTATTTCAAGAAGCCAATATTCACCAGGCTAGAGAACTTTATTCTCAAATCCTTTTTCTGTAAGGCTTGCGGGACTAAGCTGTAGGATCTCTTCTCAGATCTGAGTTTGTAGGTCTTGAGGGCCCGAGTACTGTAGGCCTTGAGGGGTTGAGCTTTGTAAGCCTTGAGGGCCCGAGTACTGTAGGCCTTGAGGGGTTGAGCTTTATAAGCCTTGAGGGGCTGAGCAGTAGGGCTTAAGGGCCTGCGTTTGTAGAGCTTGAGGGCATTAGTTGTAAGCCTTGAGGGGCTGAGCTGTAGGGCTTGAGGGCCTAAGATTGTAGGGCTTGCGGGCCTGAGCTTTGGCGGAGTTTGCCAAGTCTAGGACACTGCTAGATAGGCGCAGAGGGACAGTGGATTACTCAAGACACACTATCTTGAGGAACCACTATACATCATGTGTTCTTGTGTGCTATTTCTGTGGTTTGTATTGTGTTGTGATAAAATTATTTAGTTCTTGTGCATAAAAATTTGAAAACAGCCATATTACCTAACCCCCCACCCCTCCTTCTAGGTGATAGTTCCCTAACTAACAATGCTGAGGGAAGAGCGAGAGGAAGAGAATGCTTCAGAGATAGAAATGGAAGACGAGTTGGATCTGATGGAGTTCGGAGTATCTATACAGGCAATGGAAGGGTGCACCACTCCTCTTACCATGCACATTTCTGGGAGAGTGGCCCATGAGCTGGTGATGATTCCGATTGATAGTGGGAACACCCACAATTTCATCAACCCCGTAGTAGCAAGGAAGGTGGGCCACGCAGTCGATCAGGTGGCTGCCTTCGAGGTCATGGTGGTCGGTGGGAGTAAGTTGAAGTGTGAAGGGGTGATGAGAGGGGTAGAGATGTGGATACAGGGCTACATATACCACACAGATATATACCTTCTACTGATCAAGGAATCTGACATGGTCCTCGGTGTCTAGTGGCTGAGTCAGTTGAGGAGTGTCACCTTGGATTGAGATCAGATGACTATGGAGTTGGCTCATTAGGGGAAGGAATACTACCTTCATGGCCTCAAATCCTCCCCCCTGAAGGAGATTTTGGCTAGGAGTGTTGAGGAGCTGGAGGAACAGGGAAGTATGATGGCGATGATCATGGGGCTTGCATCATCCACACAATAAATGCCAAAGATACCGGAACGTATGCAGGCTTTACTATTCCAGTACGAGGATGTCTTTCAGGAGCCACACACCCTTGTCCCACCGAGGTTTCCTGACCACACGATTCAGCTCAAGACCAGGACAGAACCCACCAACATCAGACCCTATCATTACCCACACATACAAAAGACCGAGATTGAGCGCAATGTCCGAGAGATGCTGGCATCGGGAATTATTCGTCCCAACACCAAGGATGGATCATGGAGGTTTTGTGTAGACTACCGGTGTAACACCCAAGAATTTCATATAATTATTTTGTATCTCTAATGACGTAATATCGTCATGCGGGCGTTACGTTTGTGCTGAGTTTCCCAGTGAGTTATAATTTATCGCATTTTGAACCTTGCCAGAATTTAAATTTTAGACTTTAGAAAATTAAAGTTATTAAATTTAAGCATAACCGTGAAGTTTCGTCGCGATCCGAGTTTATGTGAGAGCCTGGCAAATTTTTGAAAATCTCTAATTTAATTAATTCTTAAATAATCCTCTCCCTCCTATAAAAAGGCCTTTGTTTGAAATGAGGTCATTTTTTCCTTTCTTCTTCCCATTTCCGCCGAACCAGAGCCGCGAGATAGGAAAGTCGTGACATTCGTGAAGCTTCCGTCGGCCATCGTGAGAGTTCTAGTGGACGAAATCTCCATCTAACCATAGATTCGGAAATCTCTCGCCGAGCTCTTCGCGTGTGCCGTAAGCTTTTCCAGTTTTGTGGATCTTTAGTGTTGGATCCTGTAGCCCTAACCCTCCTTTTCGTCCGAAAAGTTTTAGGAATTCGTCCTCGTGGTCTTCTCTTGGCCGATCCTAGGTGTGGAGTGCTCGAGAGGCTGGTGATCATAAAGTTTGAGGCAAGTGGTGTACTCCCCCACCCCCTTGCTATGTTTACGTTATCTTGTTTCCCTCCTTCCTTAATTACCTTAGCCAAGCAATTGTGGTGTTAGTTTTCTCTGAAAATTTTGGTTAAATATAGCAGAATTCGTCGAGTATTCTAAGGCAAATTCGTTGAGTACTATCGTAATTCGCCGAGTGTTCCTTAGGATTCGTTGAGTGATTAATTTTAAATTCGTCGAATGGCTTTCCTTAGAGAATTTGTGTTCTGCAGGCAATTCGTCGAGAAGCTTAGTTATATTCGTCGAGACTTTCCCTAAACCGTCGAGACCCTTTAGAAATTTCGTCGAGTGATTCTGGATTCGTCGAGTGATTTTGACGAATCGGCTGAGACTTAGAAATTTCATCGAGTGATTCTGGATTCGTTGAGTGATTTCGACGAATCGGCTGAGACTTAGAAATTTTGTCAAGTGATTCTGGATTCGTTAAGTGATTTCGACGAATCGGCTGAGACTTAGAAATTTCGTCGAGTGTTAGTGTAATTCATCGAGTTGTCTGTAGGATTCGTCGAGTGGCTGATTGTTCGGGAAAATTGTGGTATTTTTCTCCTTTTATCATGTTGCGTGTGGTGTTAAGTGATGGAGTAATGAGCTGGTTTTGGACTGTTGGTGAGATAGATTATTGAGGCCTCCTCCACAGTGCCTGTTTTGGTGTAATTATGGTACCCAGCGGTGTTTTGGACTGTTGGTGAGTGGAAGATTGTGGGCTCCTCCTCAGTGCCTACTTTTGTCTGGTGTTCCTGATTCACTGTTTTGCTCATGGATTCACTTGGCCCACACAATACCTTTTTTATGACCATTTCTTATAAATCATTGTCGCACTTGGTGCAAGACTTTTACTGATTATTTAGCCAAGCTTGCTCACCTTTTTGGCCATTATGGTTAATATGTTCTTTTATGCTGTTGTTATACCATTTTATTTTCTGGAGTTTGGTAAACTCATTATCCTTGATTTTGGTGATCTTCTTATCTTTGATCCGTCTTTTTGTGCCTTGTTGCTGAGGCATTCTTTTCTGTTGAATGCCTCAGGTTCAGACTGGTAGCTGTGCAGGTTGATCGTGCTGTTCTTCCAGATTTTGGCTAGTGTTTTTTCTTTCTCATCCTTGGTGAGGATGATTAGTCAGCTGTGACTTTCTTTGACTATTTAGTCTGTTTTTGATGTTTTTGACCATTTCTATGGGTTCGTGTCAGATTGTTGATGCCCATTATTGTTTCTTTGTGTATATTGTTTACTTGTTGTGCCTGCTACTACTGTCTTTTTGATATTGATGAATTGCTCTCTGGGAAGGTTTTATGCTAGGATGCATGTTAGATATTTTAAGTATACAACTTGCATATTCTTATTCATGACATGATTTCAATCAAATATCACCCTACTTTGAAGATCGTAAGAAGTTCGTTTCCTACTAATAATAAATGTAGAGTTTTGCATATCATTAGCTAGATGATTGGTCTTCATGCTCATATAGGGTAAATAAAATCAAACTTCATACTTTTTTCCGCAGCGTAATTATAGTTTCTACTCATGGACTAGATGATCCATAGGACCGAGGGACACGGTCTAAATCTTTAAATTATAAATTTTGTCTTTTAACTTAACTTTTATGCAAATGATTGTCTTTTATGAAAGCAAACATAGAATTGGAGTCGCTTGGGCGTCTGTAGTTGTCTCATACATGATGTGGCATCACAACACGTATTTTCCTCACTCTGATAATATATTTATATATTTGGAAAAATGCGGGTTGTGACAGTTGGTATCAGAGTCAGGTTAGGTTCAGATCTGTTGTCGAATGGTTAGTCAAACAGCCATCTATGCTAAGAATCTGTTTCATTGCATACACACATCAAAGGGTCATCTGTATGTCTTGACTGAAGCATGAAAACTACGCTCATAGCATGATAAGAAGTATACGGGGCATATTATATAGTATGGGATGCATAAATATGTGTTTGTATATGAATCCTCATAGGTGTGACAACATGTGACTGTTAAGTTGTATGGGCGGCTTAACAATATCTCATGGATGTTACTAGATGCTAATTTCATTACATGAGATATTATGTAGTTTGGGATGCTTAATATTTCATGTGTATGCCGCTCATAACATGCACTAAGGCTTTCATTAGAATGCATAGCACAACATGCACATCATAACATAGCATTAGCACACGTGTCAAGTAAAAGATATACATGATGACGCTCGTACACACATGATTTAAAATAAAGATTCTTAAGCGTTCATGCATTTGCATTATATGCACAAGAGTTAAGTTATGCATGATGAAAGTATCTAATTGCGGCCTAAATCACCTAGAGGGGGGTGAATAGGTGGATTCTTAAGCTTTTTGCGGAATTAAAAACTTAGAAATAAAAGCACACAGAATCCAAAAGAGCACAGCACAACACAGAGAATTATAGTGGTTCCCCGATCTTGGGTAGTCCACTTTCCACCTCACCTATATAGCACGACCGGCTAGACTAGGCTACTTCACTGATCTCGGATTAAGAATAATCCTACAACTCGGAGTCAAAACTCCTACAAGCTCGGAGAACAAACTCTCCTACAAACTCGGAAGGAAAACTTCCTACAAACTCGGAGACAACGCTCCTACAACTCGGAGTATAACTCCTACAACTCGGAAGCAAGCTTCCTACAAGAATATTATAAAGAAATCTTACAAAACCTTTGATTGAGAAACAATCTACTTAGGGACTCTTGAAGGAGTCCTTTTCTTCAGATCTGAAATAAAAGATCTTCTTCCTCCTTAAAAAATAGAAATCTGAAATCTGGATCTAAAAGAGGAAGAAGAAATCTAGCTTTGAAAATCTTGATCTGAGCACTTAGGAGAAAACTAGATCTGAATGGAACTTGAGAGATCTAAAATCAGAGATCTAGTTGACTCTTTTCTTCAGGAGGAATCGTGAAAAGCTTCCTTGTCGGAGACGAGAGGATGAGCGAGAAAGAGTCGGCCGACGACGATGTTCTGCGAGAGTTTCAATTTCACGATTAGGGTTAAACAGAATTAACCCTTAGCTATTTATAGCCTCAACATTCCAACGCCTATAATCGAGAGCACTTCGGGAAAGACGCCACGCGTATCGTCAAAGAGGAAGCCCTAAAAGATCGGGCCGGAAGAACTGAACCGAAGATACGCAGAGCAGCGATTCGGCTAAATGGAATAGTCGAAGAAATCATTCACAGAATTCAGTGAATTCCATTAGCCGAATTCGTCGAAAGGTAATAGCCGAATTTGAGAGTTCCAATAGTCGAATTCGAAACTTCCATTAGCCGAATTCGATTAATGGCATTAGTCGAATTCTACTAAAGACCAAATTTCTTCCTAAGTCAAATCAGCAATAATTTCCTTGGCTCCTCCTTGGCTCCTCCTTGGCTCTTCCTTTTGTGTTTGAATGTGAAGTACATCCCAATAGAGAGATTCCACATGAGTCAACACCTTGGTCCATACAATGAGGAATTACATTGCATAGGTCTGTGTTTAGTGACTCATTGAAACCTGACATTGGTTTGTACTTAGAGTGGAATAATCTGCAAACACATAACTAGAGAAACATCAAATACAACATCAATTCATCTTAGTTCAAGGGACACTTCTTCAAATCAAGGTAATTGTGGCTACAATACCCAACAATCTCCCCCTATTTGAAGAATTCAGAACCCTATCTACTAAGGTGAATTGAACAGAAATAAATATACAGAGAAGTACATTAAACATAAGGAGAGTTAGAAAACTTAGCTTTTCAACCTTCTCTCCCTTTCAACTTTCTCTTCTTCAACTTCTCTCCCCCTTACAATTCCTCTCCCCCTTTCTGACTGCTTCAGATAGGTAAGGAGCAGAATGAGAGATCAAAGCTCCCCTTCGGCAACTGCATAGGATACTATATTTGGGAGGCAGCTTTGAGAGTATTGAACCAGCTCCCCCTCAATCTTTTCTCCCCCTTAGCCTTATCTCCCCCTTAGAGTTTCAGTGCCTGGACTGAATTCCTTAAGCTTATAACTTCCTTGCTATATACTTCTTGTTCTGGTCATGTACCAAGAATATTCATTGTCCAAATGCCTGATTAGAGTTTTGGTTGGCCTTTGGACATACCTGCAATCACATATTAATTACCCTTAGGAACCCAAAAGGATTTGGGTCCTAGGTTTTTGGTTAGATAAACACCACTCGGAGTGTTAACATTGCAAGGGGTCATTCTTACATTGTTAACCCGTGGAGTCTTGACATTTCTGGGGTTAAACCAACAATCTATGGCGAAGTGACCAACTTTGCCACAACACCAACAATCAAATCGATTGTATCTTCTCTTGTTCTCCTGTTTTAACTTTTGAATGAGGAGTTTAGCAGGAGCAACATTCTTAGAAGTAGAAGCTTCGTGATAGCAACAAACACATGGCTCCTTCTTCTCTTCACGAGATTTAGCAACAATAGATTTAATCTTTGGTCTTTCATAACAACTGATCCATGTACAGATGAACCATGGTCCTTGGGGATTACTTTTTCATAAGCTGCCTTGAAAGCAGTTGTTTCGAGGCATCGTGGATGGTTTTTAATTTCTTTTCTTGGCGGCCTTACTACTTTCGGCCTCATGACCAGGGCTACTACCCTTCGCAGGAGCAGAAAATCTATCAATGATTGGAAGGATAGTTTTTGGTTTGGAGAAGCTTTCAACTATCTTCCTTTCCACCACTAACTGTTCTTCTAAATCCTTTAAGAATTTCTCCTTTAGATTTAATAATTCAGCGGAGCTTTTAATTTCATCTTTCAAGAGTTGGATTTCATCTTTGAGAGGAGTTAATTGTTTAATTTCCTCCCTCAAAGCTGATTCCACCATCTTGAGAGATGCAATCTCATGTGCTTGAGATTTGACTACCTTGCGGCATTTGTCAAATCCCTCCAACATAGCTTTATACTGAACCATTAGATCTGAGTCTTCCTCTGAAGAATAGCCTTCATTTGCAATGGATGCAGTTTCATCTTCAGAAGCGGAAAGAGGAGTGTGAGAGTTTACCTTCCCTTTGTATGATGAGTTGCTTGCTTCCTCATCTGACTGTGCCATTAGCCCGAAATAGGCTTCTTCATTCGAGCTTGACTCCCCTGAGTCGCTGTCACTAAGAGTCTTGGTCTTCCTTGCCAAGAAGCTCTTTTCTTCTTTCCTCTTATTCTTGAAGGTTTTCTTCTCTTCCTTCTTCGATCCTTCTTTCTTCTTGTATGGACATTCCGTGCTTAAATGTCCTGGCTTATTACAACAATAACAGATAATATCAGTCGAAATATGTTTACTTGGTTTGGATTTATACCTGTCTTTGCTGTGTTCCTTCTTGTGATGTTCATCATCATCCCTTGATCTTCTATGATCTGATGAGGATTGACTTTTCCTCTGGCTTCTTTTTCTGAGCAATCTCTTGAATTGCTTGGAGAGAGAGGAGAACGCTCCATCGTAGCCAACTTTCCGAATTCCCGGATAGCAATTGCCTTGGTATCCCATTCTTTCATTAGGGATCTCAAGAACTTGTCATTCTGTTCTCCAACGGTGAATTCTCGATCATAGTTCTTAAGACCATTGACGATCTTAAAGAACTTCTCATAAGTATCAGAAATGGAATCTCTTGGATCTTGCTTGAAAGCTTCATATTCTTGATTCAGCAACGATCTTCGATCATCCCTCACTTCTTCTGTACCTTCCATAAGAACAACTATGGAGTCCCACATCTCCTTGGCAGACTTGCAGTGTATAAGATTTTGTAGCATAGAGTCGTCCACTGCACCAGCAATAATGTTCTTTGCCTTCTTGTCCAAGATGACGAGGGCAATCTCATCTTTGTCCAGCTCCAACATTTTCTTGGGAATCATAATAGCAGAATTAATTAAAGATGGCTTCATAGGAACATGGGGACCTTCCTCTACTATCTGAAAAATTCTTGGGTCGGTGGCTTCCATGTAGAACTTCATTCTTTCCTTCCACATGGGTAAGTTCTCCTTAGAACAGACGAGCATTTTAGTAGAATCCTTGGATTTTTCCATATCAGACAAACTTGCTCTTGCAACTAGATTTAAAGATCTTGTTCAAGGTGTTAACCTTTTAACGAACAACCTCCCTCTGATACCAATTGAAAGTATCTAATTGCGGCCTAAATCACCTAGAGGGGGGTGAATAGGTGGATTCTTAAGCTTTTTGCGGAATTAAAAACTTAGAAATAAAAGCACACAGAATCCAAAAGAGCACAGCACAACACAGAGAATTATAGTGGTTCCCCGATCTTGGGTAGTCCACTTTCCACCTCACCTATCTAGCACGACCGGCTAGACTAGGCTACTTCACTGATCTCGGATTAAGAATAATCCTACAACTCGGAGTCAAAACTCCTACAAGCTCGGAGAACAAACTCTCCTACAAACTCGGAAGGAAAACTTCCTACAAACTCGGAGACAATGCTCCTACAACTCGGAGTATAACTCCTACAACTCGGAAGCAAGCTTGCTACAAGAATATTGTAAAGAAATCTTACAAAACCTTTGATTGAGAAACAATCTACTTAGGGACTCTTGAAGGAGTCCTTTTCTTCAGATCTGAAATAAAAGATCTTCTTCCTCCTTAAAAAATAGAAATCTAAAATCTGGATCTAAAAGAGGAAGAAGAAATCTAGCTTTGAAAATCTTGATCTGAGCACTTAGGAGAAAACTAGATCTGAATGGAACTTGAAAGATCTAAAATCAGAGATCTAGTTGACTCTTTTCTTCAGGAGGAATCGTGAAAAGCTTCCTTGTCGGAGACGAGAGGATGAGCGAGAAAGAGTCGGCCGACGGCAATGTTCTGCGAGAGTTTCAATTTCACGATAAGGGTTAAACAGAATTAACCCTTGGCTATTTATAGCCTCAACATTCCAACGGCTATAATCGAGAGCACTTCGGGAAAGACGGCACGCGTATCGTCAAAGAGGAAGCCCTAAAAGATCGGGCCGGAAGAACTGAACTAAAGATACGCAGAGCAGCGATTCGGCTAAATGGAATAGTCGAAGAAATCATTCACATAATTCAGTTAATTCCATTAGCCGAATTCGTCGAAAGGTAATAGCCGAATTCGAGAGTTCCAATAGTCGAATTCGAAACTTCCATTAGCCGAATTCGATTAATGGTATTAGTCGAATTCTACTAAAGACCAAATTTCTTCCTAAGTCAAATCAGCAATAATTTCCTTGGCTCCTCCTTGGCTCTTCCTTTTGTGTTTGAATGTGAAGTACATCCCAATAGAGAGATTCCACATGAGTCAACACCTTGGTCCATACAATGAGGAATTACATTGCATAGGTCTGTGTTTAGTGACTCATTGAAACCTGACATTGGTTTGTACTTAGAGTGGAATAATCTGCAAACACATAACTAGAGAAACATCAAATACAACATCAATTCATCTTAGTTCAAGGGACACTTCTTCAAATCAAGGTAATTGTGGCTACAATACCCAACACATGATATCATCATAAAGAATCCCAGAGCAAGGCAGTAGCAAGAGCAAGTATCTACACTTTTTGCTGTTGAGTTGTGGATAGGTGAATGTTAGTGTTTAGCTATGTCGTGATAAACCGCTTGTTTGTATTTTTAAGCGATGGACCCATAACGTCAATCTTTGAGATCGGACCCCCAGTCTGAGAGTGAGTCTTCTGGTGCTCATAGTGAGGCTATGATAGAAGAGTTGCGGCTGAGTAATGAGGCCCTGTCTAGACAAATGATCGCGATGCAAGCGCAAGTTTAGGCGTTGTTAACTGCCACTTTAGGGCAGCAGCCTGCTATGGTTCTGGTTGCCCCCATTCATCCTGCTCATATGGCACCTCCAATTCTGTTGCCGCCAGAGATGAACTTTATTTCGCACTTCCAGCATTTAGGACCCCCGACCTATGATGGGAGGGCTGACTTCATGGCTTTGGATGATTGGATAGTTTCCATAGAGGAGATGTTTTCTTATACCGGGATTTTTGCGGACTAGAAGGTCATGGTTGCCACTTTCCAGTTGAAGGGCCTTGCTAAAAGCTGGTGGATAAGGGAGAAGGAAATTCTCACCGAGGGATGCTCGTGGGACAGATTTAAAAGAATGCTGCTGAAGAAGTTTTTGCCGTCTTTGGAGCAAGATAAGTTAATGAATAACTTCCTTCATTTGAAGTAATGGCAACTCACAGTTAGTTAGTTTGAGATTGAATTTAGCAAGCTGAGCCATTTAGCTCCAGAATTGTTAGTCATGGAAAAGGGGAGAATTAAAAGATTTCTGGGTGGTCTCCGTAATGATATCCAGCAATTGGCTAGCACGTATCTATCAGAGAGCTATACTGAAGCAGTGGAAGCAGCTCTGAAGGTTGAAGCCATTGATAATGCCAAGAATCGTGGCATGAAGATGAAAGAAAAAAGGAAAGCTGAAGGTAGTGGAGCTCCTTGGGCATATGGTCCTGCTCCGAAGAAAGGAAGCAAGGAAGTATGTAGTTTTTGTGGTCGTGCAGGACACCCCTTTGAGAAGTGTTTCAAGAGGTTGGGTGCTCAGAAGCAGACCCAAGTGCTAGCAATTCAGAGTGCACCAAAGAATGATCTTCCATGTGCTTTGTATGATCGGAAGGGGCATGATGCTGCCCATTATTGGATGAATAGGAAGACCTGCTTTCAGTGTGGGCAGAAAGGACATATGAAGTTTAAGTGCCCGCAGTCCCAGCCGGCATTGCAAGTTAAATGCAGTGACTCAAGAAGAAGCACAGTGCTCTACCCAGGTTATTTCAGGTTAGATTCCGACCCTGTTAGTTAGATTGTAATTTTAAACTTAAATTCCGAGTATATTAGTTATGTGTATGGTTCTATAGGCGAGTTTAAAGTAAAGAACCGGTGGCTGGTGTTCTTTTCGATTCTGGTGCGACTCATTCCTTCATGGCTAGGAAGTTCGTAGACCGCCATCATTTGGCTCTCGATCGAGTCGGCAATCCGCTCTGTGTTAAGTTTCCATCCAGTGATTTGGTGGTGTCGAATAAGGGTATCCGAGATTGTTCTATTCTTTTAGGAGGGTTCCTATCTTATGCTGATTTGAAGGTGCTGGACTTATAAGACTTTGATGTGATTTTGGGCATGGATTGGTTGTCCAGATATGATGTGGTCATCCAGTGGAAGTTCAAGCGCTTGGATTTCTTGGGAGACATTGGTCAACCTAGAAGCGTGTATGGATCTCCGCGTCAGGACTCTTCAAGCATATCTACGGTATGTGCCCGAAATCTTTTAGAGTCTGGTGGTTCTGCCCATCTTGTTTCTATCTTAGAACCTGCTAGTGCTTCGCCGCATGTAGAGGATATCTACGTGGAGCGGGATTTTCCCGATGTTTTTCCTATTAGTCTTCCTGGTCTCCCTCCTGAGAGAGATGTGGAGTTTGTTATTGATCTTGAGCCTGGTACTCGCCCGATTGTGAAGGTACCATATTTTATGGCTTCGCGAGAGTTGGAAGAGTTGTGTATCCAATTAGACGAATTATTGCAATGTGGCTTTATTAGGCCTAGTTCTTCGTCGTGGGGTGCTCCAGTTCTATTTGTTAAGAAAAAGGATGGTTCAATGAGGTTGTGCATTTATTATAGAGAGTTGAACAAGGTAACCATCAAGAACAGATACCCGTTGCCGCGTATTGATGACTTATTTGACCAATTGCGTGAGCATAAAAAACCGCAAATCGCAAAAACCGCATGCACCGCACAAACCGCACCGATTTTTAAACCGCACCGCGTAGTTTCGGTGCGGTGCAGTTTTGAACTTCTAAAAACCGAGCACGGTTCGGTGCGGTGCGGTTTTCGGATCTTGAAAACCGCAAAAACCGCACCGCACCGACTAATGACATCTTTTTAATTTTCATAAACACGTGACATATATCATACATCTAAATAAAAGTACAACTTATAAATTATTAATTAATAATAGTAATTAACTAATTATATTAGTATATATAGTTGTTTTCTTGCTTTAGTTGATTTAGTTTGTTTGTTCTCTTTCGATTTATTGATGAATTTGCTGATTTGCAAGCTTTTGTTAAGTGTAAATAATATCATAATGGTTCATCTAACTATAAATGTGTATTCACTAGCCTTCTCTTAATATTTCATTGTTTGAAGGATAAATAAAGCTACAATTATATGGGTGATGTGCATTTCTAGGACTTAAAGCCATTCAGATTCATTATATTTGCATTTGATGTGTCATTTCATATGCAACTAAAGTAGTCATATCATGAGAAGTTTATTATTCGAATCTCTATTTTAGCTCGTGCTTGATTTTGTAATATTTGTATTTTAAAAATATATGTATTATACATTTTTTCATGATAATATAACTCATGTAATTATGTTTTTACCCAAATTTTACAACTTTTTTTACTTAACATTATTTTTTAGGTGTCTATGTATAACACATGCTAAAAACCGCACCGAAACAGCAACCGCACCGCAAAAAGCCGCACCAAACCGAAACCGCACTGCATAATTTCGGTGCGGTGCAGTTTTGCTCTAGCCAAAACCGCGCCCTTGCGATGCGGTTGCGGTTTGGGCCAAAACTGCACCAAACCGCACCGCGAACACCCCTGACAGATCTTGAAACACTGAATCCTTTTGAAGAGGGATTAATAAAACTCTTTACAGTTGAAGGAAAAAGTAAGAAGATGAAGGTAATAAGAAGATGAAATTCTGTTCTCAGAAATCTTCAGAAGCACTTCTGCTGCTTCTGTCTTTCACAGGATCTGAAATGATGAACCCTTGCTTATGATATATATGTTTGCAAGGGTTGTTTTGCTTGATCATTTTTCCCTGAGAGCTTCTTGTAATCTAGCTACTATATAATGATGAAGAAGAAGCAGCTCTGTATATTTCTATGCTCAAAGAGAAAGTTCTATCTGCCTTAGGGTTCAGGGGAGGAGAAGAAGAAAAAAGACCCTTGTCGACAGATAGAATAATGTAATAAATGTTATTTCTCTTCTTCTCTGTTTGCATACTTATGATGTACCTTTTTAATTTCAAATTTGCTTTCTTCTTTTAGACTGTCCTGAAATAGAATAACTTCTGGACACCTAATTTTCCTTTCTTCTTTTGTTCTCGAACCATCCATCAACTTTGAAATACCTTCCAAGAATGTCTTTGTTGTGTCCTAGAAAGCTTCATTCTATTCTTGGCAATAAATGAGTCGTTGGAGAACTACCTTGATCCTTGAGGTCCTTCTGAAAAGGTCTCAAAAGGACAGCAGAAAAATCTTCTTTTTCAGACTGTATTCGACGTTGCGTCGACTTCATTATCCTCCATATCGACGCACCTCTGAGTTCATATAAGAGTAGCTTCGAATTCCTTCTTAGCTCTGACTGAACTCAGATGTCGACGTTACGTCGATTCCTTATCGACGTATCCGTCGAGTTGAAGACTTGGATTTGAGCTGTGCCTTCTGCGTCAAAATGTAATCGAAGTTACGTCCACTTCTTGAATGGGTTCGATAAGCTCTTCCTTCTGCGTCGAGTTCCTTTCGACGTTGCATTGACTTGACTTTATACTTCGACAGCCTGAATGACTTGCTTCGACTTCTAGTCAGAGTTGCATCGACAGCAAGTCAATGTTGCGTCGACTTTCATTCGACGCAAGACTTAACTTAACTAATTTTTTGATTGTCCTGACTTGGTCTTGTCACTCTAAGGTGAGTGAGACATCCTAAGACATCTAATGACCATTTTACCTTTTCTATACAATGAGGGTAATACTCCTAAGAAGTAAAATCACCTATATATAATTTGTTAAGTTAAATCATAAGGAGTTTTTCCCAACAATCTCCCCCTATTTATCTTAACAAATTTTACATATTGTTTAAAGTGATTTTACACATATTTTGACATAAACATAAGCACAAGCAAAATATACATAAACAATAAACACCTTTGGAATTAAATCACATATAATTTCATACATTGTAAAGTAATTATATTGTTCAATCATAGTTGTTTTTCCAGGTAGTATAATATAGAGTATTCATATTTACAGAATACCTGAGCATCAATGTTCCTTCTCAGGAGTTTTCTTTTTCCTTAATTAAAAATACTTTTAGAATCACCTTTCTTGCAGCAAATGGAAGAGGTTCATCCCCTTCTTCTGGATTCCAATCAGCTTTTTTATTCATCTCATTCTCTTTGATAAACTCCCCCTGAGATTTTGCATTCTCCTCATCATCCTGAGCAGCTTCCTGAGTTATCTTTGATACCTCATCTAGAAGTAGATCATCTTCTGGAAGATCCCCCTGGTTTACTGCAGGAACTTCCTCAGCTGGATCCTGTTCAATTGTAAGAAGCTCACCCTGATTTTCTTGAGGACCTGTAAGAAGCTCCCCCTGGACATTGGCATCTAGAATTGCTGGACTTACTGTTTGGAATACAGTTAGTTTATCAGGATTGGTCTCTGGAGCAATTCCATCTTCAGCACTCTTGTCCTTTTCCTGGACAATCTCAACTTCCTGGATAATCCCCTCCTTGTTGGAACATGCTTTCCTCATCTCTTAGTTTGACAATAACAAATCCTATTGTATTTGATCATACTTGTTTTGTGTTTATAGTATGCAGGATTCTGTGCTTTCAAATCTCCATGGTGATGTGTTGTTGTTGCTACCGCGCCGCGTTAACTTTACCGCTGGCGCTAGCAAACCGCTGAGAAGAAACCGTTGAGACGAAACCGCTGAGAAGGAAACCGCAGACAAGATCTGAAAGCTCTACCGCTGGCGCTAACAACCTCTGAGAAGGAAACCTGCATTCGACAAACTGGATGATCCGTTCGATGAACTGGGTTCGACGAACTCGGTGCTCCATTCGACGAACGACGAACGCGGAAGCCCGTTCGACGAAATTCATATCAGGGCGTTCGACAATCGACGAAAGTTGAGGCCCGTTCGATGAACTGTAGCTCTAACGCAGCGCGTTAGCACTAACGTTGGCGCTAGCGTCCAAAAGATGAAATGGTGTTCGAAGAAAATGATGCCGTTCGACGAACCAGATTGAGATCGACGAAAGCTGAGGTCAGCTCGACGAAGATGCGCCCGACGAAATGATCTACCACGGAGCGTTAACACTGACGCTGGCGTTCGCATTTTTGGAAACTATTGACAGAGAGGAAAGTGGAGAAAAAGGAATGTCGACGGGTCGCTATGTTTGGCAAGTACTATCGCGGCGCATTTGGTCTAACGCCCGGCGGTAGCTTTTGGAAACATCCCATCTGCAGTTGATTGAGGGGCGAATTTGGAAAGAGATATTGGCTGAAGGAAGGAAATCGCACTATTGCGGGGCGATAGTGTTACCGTGGCGCGCTAGGCTGTCACAACCGTTTGCGCTCAGAAGTTGCCTTAACTGCCATGATCCGTGTGCGCGTCATGTCACTATCGCGGGGCGGTAGTACTAGCGCAGGCGGTAGCTGTCGAATCTATTTAAAGATTAGTGCCTCCTTCGCTGTTGCTTGCTGTTACAGAAGTTATTAAAGCCTTATTTCAGAGCACTCGTGAGAGCCTTTAGAAGCAGCCAAGACAACTCCGTCAACGTTCGTGAATGCAAGGAACTCGAAGAAAGAACCAACACGCTTATTCTACGAGAAGGTCGCACGCATCAACTCAAAGGATTACTTCGGCGCACCTTCGACAAGATCTTCGAGTTCAACCTAAGAGGGAGTTTGTCTTTAGTTGTTATTTTTCATTTGTAATATTTTTATATCTTTTGTTCGGTAGAGAAATTCGCCTCGTGTTGGCGACTAGGTCTGGGTAGGACTTAGGGAGGAATTTGCCTTGTGTTGGCGACTAGGTCTAGGGAGTAGATCTAGGTGGTGCTCGAGGCCTTTCTGGTGATAGATTGTCTAGAGCGGCTTGAGGCCTTGTCTAGGGAGAGACAGGCTAAAGCCAACCGGTCCTTGGGAGAAGGGTTGGTATAGAAAACAAAAAGAATATTTTATATTTATCGCCCACGATTTCTAGCGTTATAAGAAATCAAGTTTTGTAATTTCTTATTTCAAGTTTAATAAAATCATGACTCTCTTTTATATTACTTGATTCCTTCTTTGGTATGCCTTTTCTCTAAAATAATTACAAGTGTTGTGAAATAAAGTAAAAAGTTTAAAATCCTTATTCACCCCCCCCCCCTCTAAGGGCGCCTACAGATCCAACAAGTGGCATCAGAGCGAGGTTATTCCAAATCGGCTTAACAACCGGGAATAACGGCGTCTCATGATCTCGCTTCTATTAGTGGGGGAAATTTTTATGAAGAAGAAAAATCTCTTGCACCACCTTTATTCGAAGGAAGAAATTATAAAGGGTGGAGATTGTTAATGGAAAGGTTTATCAAAACATTAGATATCAACGCTTGGGATATAGCAATAACAAGACCAGCGGATGAATCAAATAAACAAGAGCGTCACCTAAATGCAAAGCTATGAATTATATTTTCTGTGCTTTATCTCAAGATATCTTCAAATTAATATATTGTTTTCTAGTGCATACAAAGTATGGAAATTTCTTGAAGAAATGTATGATTCTCCCTCTACAGGTATGGAACAATCACAAGAACCGGAGAATATGCAAGTTTGCTCAAGTCTTCAAGAATGCTCCTCTCATGACGGATTAATGGAGCACACATCAAATGGAAGAGAAGAAGAAGTTCTGTCTTCGGAAGAGGAGTGCCAAAAAGATGTCAAAGAAACTATGTGTTCAAATCGTGCCTCTCCCGAAAGCAACGTAAGGAAATCAAATCCCATTTTTGTACTTCTATCTCTTCATTACAATTGCTTCAAACTACAAAGCGCAAAATTAAGAAATTAAAAGATGCTAATAAACATTGAGCCTAGAAAATACAAATTTAAAGGCAAAAATTAATGAACAATCAAATTCAAAGTTATCTACTTCTATCCTTGGTTCCTTAGTTAAAAACACTACACCTTGTGTAGAATATAATGAATTAAAAAAAACACAAGGAACTTGAAAAGGAACTTCTTTTTATAAAAGAACAAAATGAAAGATTATGTTTAGAAAATTCATCCTTGAAAAATGATTGTGTTAAGTGTAAGGACTATAAAATTGAAATTAAAGAGATGGATGAAACATTTGATGAATATAGAAATAACTATCAAAATCATATTGATTCAATTGTTTCCATTCTTAAAAATAGCACAATATCCTATAATAAAGCTAGACATAATCTTAAAGTTAAGAATAATGAATTAAAAACTAAAATCAACTTGCTTAAGGAAATCATAAAGAAAAATTCTCAAAACATACATTCTCAATATAATGCAAAATCCAAAAGCAAGTTGAATATGATTTCTCAAAAGTTGAATAAGTCAAACAATGGAAATAAAAAACTTCTAAAGATTGAAAATGAAATTCCAAAATACAATCATTACTATCATTTACAAAATCAATCTTCTCCGAACGTAAAATTAAATGTTCACAACCTATAAATAATGTTTTGCAAAATCATCATGGAAATTTGACAAATAAAAATAATATCAAACCAAGGTTTGAATGGAGACCCAAAGTTAAAAATGAAACACAAACTCAAATCAAAAGGGCCCATTCAATTCTATCTCTCCAAAAGCAAACACGTTGTATTTGGGTGCCCAAAGGAACCGTCTCACCCGGTCCTCTTTGGATACCTAAATCTCTCATTCAATAGTACCCTATCATTTGCATGAAGTAGAAATCAATTAAAAATGAAATATCAATTCTCTACTTCATGATATGCTGAATTTCCTTTTTGTTTTTTTTGAGCTATCATGATATGATCACTTTATATAACATGTGAGATGACTTCCACATATTAAACCAAAATTCATAAATAAATCAAATTGAATAAAGCTGAATAAAAAGTCATATTATTTTTCTAAGTGATCTACTTATCCTTTTTATTTTTGTCCTTCTAAATCCATTTCCTAATAGTCTTATAAAAATTGAAAAACTAAATTTGTCATATGATTTTATTAAGACTAAATGAAATAAGTGTTAAAATGGATTTAAAAAGGTATTTTAGGGGTATTAGGCTAGATTTATAAAATGCGCAAGTTTTGCTTAGGTATTTAATATATTTGCGTCTTTTTGATTACCCCTACTATGTTTAATCATAATCATGTCAAATTAAATGTAAACAAAATTGCAAAAATCAAAAATATATAATTCCTAATAAAACTATATATATATGTGATTTATTTAAGATTTCAAAAATCAAAGAGGAAATTTACAAAACCTTTCTAAATAACCAAAAATATTTTTTCTCTTTATTTTTATCTTAAGTTTTCACCTTATAATATTTCTCTCTAATAATTCAAAAAGGATGAATATGAATGTTCTTTAATAATATCTCATTTATATCATCATGAAAAATTAATTATGAGTATATAATTCCTATGTGTTAAAATTCATGATCATGTATAATAATCTTGCCAAATCAATAGATCTTTTTAATTCAATATTAAAAATCTACAAAAGATCCTATTGATTTCATCAAATTGTTTATGATCATGACCATTATATGAATCAATCATGTTGTGCATGTATCTTATTTATATTAAGATCATAGAATCATCTTTATATCTAAAAGAATAAATTAACTAGTATCATCACTTCATTCTATGTCCAAAATTTGAATGACTAGGTTGTATACATGCAACATTAATGAAATAGATCTTATGCCATCAAATTGTGATAAAACTCTTCCTTCTAGCATTATCAACTAATCAATACAATCCTTCATGCTAGTGATCTAATGATGCCATAATAAATCAATTTTAAAGAAAAACAATTGAAAGTTAAAATTCATAATAACTATGTTGCTTTAAAATCAAATCTAATAAGAAATTAATCTCACATAAAAGCCATAGTTTAAAAAATTGGTTCAATAAGATTAAGTGCTTAGTATGCCCATTGTGAGAATTTGAAAATAACAGAATTTTATTTCCAAAAAAACTAAGTATTACAATAGTATTGCCTCCTTTATATAGACCAGGAGAGAAAGAGATAAATACAAATACACAATGTGGGACTAAATACAAAAATACTATACAATAAGAAACTGTGCGGTCAGGCGGTCACGAAGAACCAGACCGCAGCGACCTCGCCGGTCTGGAGCGGAGACTAGCGGTCACACAACAGGAAGTTGGTCCTGTGAAAGATGAGACCGCCAGTAGACAATTCTGTTGGTGGTGAGCAAGCTGACCGCGAGACCGTGCCGGCGAACACTCCCCTGTAAAGGGGAGATCGAGGCTACCAGATCGCTTATCATCCCTGGAAGCGATCTGGTATGTTTGAGGAGACGTGGCGGTCTGCTGCTGGGAGACCACAGAGACCGAGGTTAACGATCTGTTGTTTGATGGAGCTAGAGACTGCTGAACTTCAATAGAAGCGGACTGGCATATCTGAGATGAAGTGGATGACCGCAAATCGGAGATCGCTGAGACCGCAGATACAAGACCGCTGTTCGACAGAGTTTGAGACCGCAGAGACCGCAGACTTGGGACCGCCAAGGGGAGACCGCTTGGTTTCAACACTCCTCCGCAAGCTGGAGCATATATATCAATCATGCCTAGCTTGTTACACACATCGGAGAAGGATGAGGATATGGGTTTGGTGAAGATATCATCCAGCTCTTTGTCAAAAGTCACGAAGGGAGTACAGATTTGTTTCTTCAAGATTTCTTCCTTGATGAAGTGACAGTCCACTTCAATGTGTTTGGTTCTCTCATGAAAGACTGGATTTTGAGATATGTATATTGCAACTTTGTTGTCACAGAACATTGGTAAGGGATGGTTGTAAACTTCTCCTAAGTCTAGTAGGAGAGTTCGTAACCACTTTAATTCACATGTAGTTTGGGCCATGCTTCTGTACTCGGCCTCCGCACTTGATCTAGATACCACTGCTTGTTTCTTGCTCTTCCAGCTCACCAGATTTCCTCCCACGAAGGTACAAAAGCCAGATGTGGACTTCCTATCTCCTTTATCATCAGCATTGCTAGTATCTGAATAGGCTTCTATGTTGAGATGATTGTTTCTTTGGAATAGAAGACCCTTCCCTGGGGACCCCTTAATGTATTCCAATATTTTTAGAGCAGCATGAAGATGACATTCACTTGGAGCTTGCATGAATTGGCTAAACTTTCCAACCGCATAGCAGATGTCAGGTCTTATTACAGTTAGGTAGATGAGCTTGCCTACAAGACGACGATATCTAGTACTATCAGACAGAGAAGGGGAGTTGTCATTCCAGAGTTTGTCGTCTCCTGCTGCCATTGGGTACTTAGCAGGTTTAACACCAAGAAGACCTATTTCCTTTAGAATATCAATGGCATACTTACGTTGTGAGAGAACCATGGAGTTATGTTTCCTTGAGATCTCAATGCCTAGAAAGTACTTGGGAGTTCCCATATCTTTGGTCACAAAGTGTTGAAGAAGATGTTTCTTTATAAGGGTGATACCTTCAATATCATCACCAGTGAGAAGGATGTCATCAACATAGACAGCCAGAACCACCATTCCATGAGGTGTAACACCCTGCCAGTACGAATAATATAACAGTTGGTCCGGCCGGGACCCCACGCCATACTAACCACACTAGCTAGGAGTTAAAAGGTGATAAACAGAAAGAAACTACAACAGAGTATACTAAACACTAGCGGAAGCATAAAGATTTACTATTTCAATTAGAATTGTCCACTATCGTAGGAATGAAACCATGAAATAGAGTTATGGCCTTAAGGCCTTACATTTAACCAATGTACTAAAAACTCCAAAACAAACATCGGCACGCAGGCCGGCAATACATGAGAAAGCTAAAAAGGGAGGCTGGCCTTCAAGGGCCAACTCAGCAAAAGGGGCCACCGCCCGCTATTTACCGCTAGGCTCACCTGCACCTGCATAAGAACATTCCACCAAGCGGTGGCAAACAAAGTAACGGTTAGCACAGCTGACCAAATTATAACGACCCCACCCCTTTCTCGGGGTGGCGGAGATTCTACCCTGCAAGCAAGCCATACTAGCACAAGTACTAAAATAAAGGAAGTGCAACTACACAAGGTGAGGTTTCAAGCACATTCAATCTTCTAGGTTGAGCATCAAAAAGGAGGGAACCTAGGTATGCACATGATGTTGGTTGAGTTCACCCGAAGGTTCCCCACAATCGCCTAAACAACCGCATGAGGCTAACAACATCAATTCCACAAACACTCCACCGTAAGGGCCATCGCCTTAGGTGGGCAAAAGAGCTTTTGGTCGGTCTAGGTAAAACACCTTCCACGACCTCTCCCATGATCGCACGGCTTACATGAGGTAGGGACCTCTTGCCGATCTGCATGGAAACGGGTTCGGTTTAGCTTTGCCCGTGCTCTAATCGTCGCGATCTATCGCACGACGCGGGTACGGCTTCGCCTCGGCCCGTAAGGGTTTAGCACTTTCAAGTGCTACACAAATATAAGCTACGCACCTAATCCCTTCACAAGGATCTAGGCTTCACAAATACTCAAATAAGGGAGGTATAATACGCTCCGCATCAATTTCGTGGTGAAGGTTTGCCTTCATCCAATCTCAAAGCATGGGGCTTTCGTTAGGATCTTCACAAGACGCCTACACTTAAATCCCGCACTACCATAGACGATTTCACGGAGTCATTCTCCGGTACGCATTCTAGGCTTAACCTAAATGCAACGTCGCAACCCAACATCACCGATTCGGGCTCACGCCCACGAATAGGCTTCACACAAAATGCCTAAATCCGCACGACTATCGGATTTTCTACATGCAATATGCCGGGGACGGACACAATCGACCCGGAGTTCCGAAGAACTTGAGGGAATCCTACACTTCACCCATTTGGTGAAAGGGATCCCTCATGCAAGCATAGAGAAATGAAGGAGAGGACAAAAGACAAGTCCAAACAATAGGAGAAGGAATCGTTACCCTAGGAGCGTTCTTTTTCGCCATGGATCCGAGATTCTGGACGGAGGGAAATGACCGCACCGGGCTGCACTCTCCAGATCTGGAAACGGCTCGCGAAACGGAGCTCCGGAGCTCCGTAAATGGCGGAATCTCCCTTTTTCTTCCTTGCCTCCTTCTTCTTCCTCTAGGTTTGGAGAGAGAAAAGCCTCAAAAGAATGAGGGTTAATCTCCTCTCACAAGCCCTAAGACCCTCCAGCAACTAATCCTAGCCATTGGATCGAATTCCAAAGGATTTGGACGGCCGGATCGTCTCCTCCGCTCAAAATCGCGGAGCAGGTAAACTGCGCGCACGATCACAGGCGCACGATCACTGGTCGTGCGCTAAGAGGAGAATGGTCGTGCGATAAGCCGAGACAGAACTCTGATTCCTTGCGGGTTACGCACGATCATTGGCGCACGATCACTGGTCGTGCGCGAAGAGGACAATGGTCGTGCGCATTGACCTGATATGGAATTTTTTAGCCTATCCCGAGCGCTGCACTACCACTCCGCCTACCTCGCTGAACTACGATCTTTGGGGTGTTACAACTCCACCCTCCTTAAAAGAATTTCGTCCCGAAATTTCGAAAATAGTAATAGCAGGAATTTACCGTTTTTAAAGAAAATTTACCTGAGAGAAATAGCTCGGGGTACTCCGCAAGCATCGCTTGCTCTCTCTCCCAAGATAGCTCCTCTCGGCCGCAATTATCCCACCGGACTTTTACCATCTGAATGGACTTGTTCCGCAACTGCTTTACCTCGGTATCCTCGATGCGTAAGGGCTTGACTTTCGTCGACAACCCACTATCAACCGGCACTTTGCCAACCGCAACGATATGAGTAGGCTCTTGCACTGCCTTCCTCAGAACTGAAATGTGAAACACGTCGTGCAGACCGCTCAGCTCTGCAGATAGTGCAAGCCGATAAGCCGCATCACCAATACGTTCCACAATCTCAAACGGTCCTAAGTACCTTGGATTGAGCTTTTTCAAGCGTCGGATCCTTGATACCCCTTTGAACGGTTTGATCTTCAAGTAAACCCGGTCACCGACGACGAACTCTAGGTTCCTATGCTTGGCGTTGTAATATTTTGCTTGCCTATCCTGGGCAATCAATAGCCTTTCACGAATAGTTCGGATCATCGAAGTTGCTTCCTTAACATCCTTTCGCTTTAATAGCTTAGTATCGCCCGTTTCCGCCCAAGACAACGGCGTACGACACTTCTTACCATAGAGGGCCTCGAAGGGATCCATCTTTATACTGGCTTGGTAGCTATTATTGTAGGCGAATTCGATCATATAGAGATGATCTTCCCACTTCTTTCCAAAATCTAGAGCGCACATTCGGAGCATATCCTCCATAGTCCTGTTGGTCCTCTCGGTCTGTCCATCCGTTTGCGGGTGGAAGGCCGTGCTGAATTTCAATTTAGTGCCCAACAGTTCATGGATAAGCCTCCAATCTTTCGATGTGAAGCGCCCGTCGCGATCGCTGACGATGCTACGAGGGACACCGTGCAGCCGCACAATACTATCGACATAGAGCTTCGCTAGCTTTTCTACAGAATCATCCTTCCGGTTCGGAATAAAATGCGATACTTTTGTCAGTCTGTCCACGATCACCCAGATGGCGTCGTTTCCATGCTGCGATCTCGGCAATCCGTGCACGAAATCCATCGAAATATCGTCAAACTTCCATTCCGGAATCGGCAAGGACTTCAAAAATCCACCGGGACGCTGACATTCCACCTTCACCAACGCGCAAGTGTTACACTTGGCTACGTATAGGGCAATGTCTTTCTTCATACCCGGCCACCAGAAAAGTTTCTTCATCTCCATGTATATTTTCGTGCTCCCCGGGTGGATAGAGTACTTGGTATGATGAGCCTCGTACATCAACTCCGCCTGTAGAGTACCAACGTTTGGGACGCACAATCTGCCATTCTTCCACATAAGGCCATCTTCGAAGGAGAAATCAGCGTTTAACCCGTCAACGGTTTCCGCTTTAAAGCGTTTCATGCTCTCATCCAGCTCCAATGCCTGTCGAACTCGGTCGGCAAGGTGGTATTGAACCTCCGTCCAGTTCAAGCATGCTGAAGTAGACGCTCTTCGATCAACGCAAATGATCTCCATTTCTTCCAGCTCACGGATTAGACGCTCATCGTGCATCAAAATCCAATTTGCTTGAGCGGGAGCCCGACGACTCAACGCGTCCGCAACTACATTTCCCTTTCCAGGAGTATCTTTGATGTCGAAGGTGTAGTCCCCAAGGAACTCCAACCACCTCCTTTGACGCATATTCAACTCCCTTTGATCCAGCAAGTACTTGAGGCTCTTGTGGTCGGTAAAGATGTCGATCTTCACGCCATACAAATAATGCCTCCAAAGCTTAAGGGCAAATACCACGGCTGCTAGCTCCAAATCATGGACCGGGTAATTCCTCTCATGAACCTTCAATTGCCGGGAGCCGTAGGCAATTACCTTACCGAACTGCACTAGGACACAACCCAAACCACTCCCTGAGGCGTCGCTATAAATTTCGTAGCCTTCCGTACCACATGGAGAGCATAGAATGGGCGTCGTGGTCAGACGGCTCTTCAGCTCTTCAAAAGCTCGTGCGCACTCGGGCGACCAAACGAACTTATTATCTTTCCTAGTCAATTTAGTGAGAGGAAGTGCAATCCTCGAGAAGTTTTCCACAAAGCGCCTATAATAGCCGGCAAGTCCTAAGAAACTTCAGACTTCCGCTACGTTTTTCAACAAAGGCCAGGCTCGGATCGCTTCTATCTTCGACGGATCAACCGCAATTCCATCTCCACTAACGACGTGACCAAGGAATGCTACTGACGGTAGCCAAAACTCGCACTTGGAGAACTTGGCATATAGCTGACTCCTCCTCAAGGTGCTCAGAACGGCGTGCAGATGCCCTACATGCTCCTCTTCCGATTGAGAGTATACCACAATGTCGTCGATAAAGACGATCACAAATTGATCCAAATACTCACGGAACATCCTATTCATTAAGTCCATGAATACTGACGGTGCATTAGATAGACCGAACGGCATCACCGTGAACTCATAGTGCCCAAAGCGGGTACTAAACGCTGTCTTTGGAATGTCACATTCCCTTATCCACAGTTGGTAATAGCCGGACCTTAGGTCCAGTTTGGAGTATACCATCGACCCAACCAGCTGGTCGAATAGATCATCGATTCTTGGAATCGGATATCGGTTCTTCTCGGTCAACTTGTTTAGCTCTCGATAATCGATACATAGACGCAAGCTCCCATCCTTATTTTTCACAAAGAGGACCGGTGCACTCCAAGGCGAGGAACTTGGACGTACGTAGCCTTGCTCTAGCAGCTCTTGCAATTGGACCTTCAGCTCTGCCAATTCCTTCGGCGCTATCCGGTACGGTGAGCGGGCCACAGGTTTGGCACCTGGCACCAACTCGATACAGAAATCAATCTCCCGATGAGGCGGGGCCCCAGGGAGTTCGTTAGGAAACACGTTGGCGTACTCCGCTACGACTGGGACATCACATAACCTGGGCTTTGGCTCCGAAGTCTCCAACAAGGTGAAGAACAACTCGGCGCCTTTTCTCACTGCCTTAACCACTTGGAGAGCAGACATCAGCGTCTTGCTCGCACCTCGCATACCGGCAAACGTGGTTTCTCCATCGGTGTTCCTTCCAGAGTGATCTCCTTAGAATTGCAATCTATGCATGCACGCTGCTCCGAGAGCCAGTCCATGCCGAAGATCACATCGAATTCAGCTAACGGTAATAACGATGGTTCCAAATCGAAATCCTGATTTCCGATCCGCACCTTCACCCAGCTCTTCCTATCCGCAGACATGCGAGATCCATTGGGTAGCACTACTTCTAATCTATCCTCTACGAAGGTAGATGGCACTCCGATTCGCACCACGAAGTCCTCAGACAGAAAAGAGTGCGATGCACCCGTATCAAATAGAGCTCTCGCCGGATAGTTGAAAATTAGGACAAAGCCTAATTGCACACGAATAAAACATACAGTTGCACAACAGTATAATCACAAATAGCTATGCAAAAGCTAATTTTTTAATTCATACCTGTGACAACATCAGCTTGTCGTATGGCTTCTTGCTGGCCAAGCGAGTAGACTCTCGGCTGAGTCGAAGTAATGTGCTGGGAAGCCGAAGACTCCGCAGCTTTACCCTTTTCCGCAACTCGAGCATAGTCCAATGCTCGATTTTCTGCCTTCGGGGGACCACTTCGACACACTGCGGCCTTGTGTCCCACCTTCCCGCAGGTGAAACACGTGATAGGACTCCGCACAGTCGTTGCTCCCGAAACATTTGAGCGGGTTTGCTCCGCCGGTTTGAACTTACTTTTGTTCTTTCTGAACTCTGACTTGGACTGAGAGACCGGCACATGAAACTCAGGTTTCTTTGCCACAGCTTTTGCTTGTACCCTCTTCATGTCCAACTCTAGGGATCTGGCAGTTTGGACCATCACCTGGAAACCTAACGTCATAGGGCCTGCAAGGAGCAGCCTCAACTCGTCCCGAAGACCTTCATAGAACTTGTTCGTCTTTGTCTCTTCGTCTTCCATCATAGGCCCCGCATAACGACCCAGTTTAGTGAACTCGTGCAAGTACTCATCCACTGAGCTGTCGCCTTGAGTTAACTTCAGAAACTGGTTCTGCAACGCAATGCGTTGGGCAGAAGGAATATACCTTTGAAGAAAGGACTTTGAGAACTCCGCTATCGTGATCTCGGTAATCTCCCTGCCTCCAAACTTGTGCACTTCCTGTTCAGCCCACCAACGCTCTGCCTCTCCGTTAAGGAGGAAGGTGGCTAAAGTGACCATCATAACTTCTTCTGTTGCTGTCTCCCTTAGAATCTTCCTAACCGTTGACAGCCAGTCCTCCGCCTCCGTTGGGGATCCGGTCCCCGAGAAAGTTGGAGGGTGGAAGCTTAGAAAGTGTTGCAGCTGTTGATCACGCGCTCGCGCAACAACTACACGCTCTACAGGACGCTCCACCCTTTGCACCACCGCAGGTTCCACTGCAGCCACTGGCACAGGGGTCTCAACCCTCGGTTCCACCGCAGGTTCCACTGCAGGTTCGATCACCGGGGCCGCATCTATATTAGGCGTAGCAGGCTATGCAAGCCTTTGCGGTTGAGCATTGATCATCGCGAAGACAGCTTCTGCGATTAACCTGATCATCTCAGCAGGAGGAGTGGTCGCTGGCACTTCAGCCGACCCACTACTTTCAGCAGTGTTACGGGGTTGAGACGGCCCCGCACCACTTCTAGTCGCCTATAATCGTGTAAGACACAATTTAGTGACTGAAAACATAGCAAACAACAATCATGGAACGCTCAGGTTCCGCAAACAAGTATGTTTTCCCATTCCTAAGTGGACATTCTTATTAGTTTTTGTCGTTTTAGGTGAATGCACATCCCGTGCACACCACCCCTTAAAAGGAATTCGTCCCGAATTCGCTAAACTACGGATCGACGCCTTAAGTCTGATACCAAATTGTAACACCCTGCCAGTACGAATAATATAACAGTAGGTCCGGCCGGGACCCCACGCCATACTAACCACACTAGCTAGGAGTTAAAATGTGATAAACAGAAAGAAACTACAACAGAGTATACTAAACACTAGCGGAAGCATAAAGATTTAACATTTCAATTAGAATTGTCCACTATCGTAGGAATGAAACCATGAAATAGAGTTATGGCCTTAAGGCCTTACATTTAACCAATGTACTAAAAACTCCAAAACAAACATCGGCACGCAGGCCGGCAATACATGAGAAAGCTAAAAAGGGAGGCTGGCCTTCAAGGGCCAACTCAGCAAAAGGGGCCACCGCCCGCTATTTCCCGCTAGGCTCACCTGCACCTGCATAAGAACATTCCACCAAGCGGTGGCAAACAAAGTAACGGTCAGCACAGCTGACCAAATTATAACGACCCCACCCCTTTCCCGGGGTGGCGGAGATTCTACCCTGCAAGCGAGCCATACTAGCACAAGTACTAAAATAAAGGTAGTGCAACTACACAAGGTGAGGTTTCAAGCACATTCAATCTTCTAGGTTGAGCATCAAAAAGGAGGGAACCTAGGTATGCACATGATGTTGGTTGGGTTCACCCGAAGGTTCCCCACAACCGCCTAAACAACCGCATGAGGCTAACAACATCAATTCCACAAACACTCCACCGTAAGGGACATCGCCTTAGGTGGGCAAAAGAGCTTTTGGTCGGTCTAGGTAAAACACCTTCCACGACCTCTCCCATGATCGCACGGCTTACATGAGGTAGGGACCTCTTGCCGATCTGCATGGAAACAGGTTCGGTTTAGCTTTGCACGTGCTCTAATCGTCGCGATCTATCGCACGACGCGGGTACGGCTTCGCCTCGACCCGTAAGGGTTTAGCACTTTCAAGTGCTACACAAATATAAGCTACGCACCTAATCCCTTCACAAGGATCTAGGCTTCACAAATACTCAAATAAGGGAGGTATAATACGCTCCGCATCAATTTCGTGGTGAAGGTTTGCCTTCATCCAATCTCAAAGCATGGGGCTTTCGTTAGGATCTTCACAAGATGCCTACACTTAAATCCCGCACTACCATAAACGATTTCACGGAGTCATTCTCCGGTACGCATTCTAGGCTTAACCTAAATGCAACGTCGCAATCCAAGCATCACCGATTCGGGCTCACGTCCACGAATAGGCTTCACACAAAATGCCTAAATCCGCACGACTACCAGATTTTCTACATGCAATATGCCGGGGACGGACACAATCGACCCGGAGTTCCAAAGAACTTGAGGGAATCCTACACTTCACCCATTTGGTGAAAGGGATCCCTCATGCAAGCATAGAGAAATGAAGGAGAGGACAAAAGACAAGTCCAAACAACGGGAGAAGGAATCTTTACCCTAGGAGCGTTCTTTTTCGCCATGGATCCGAGATTCTAGACGGAGGGAAATGACCGCACCGGGCTGCACTCTCCAGATCTGGAAACGGCTCGCGAAACGGAGCTCCGGAGCTCCGTCAATGGCGGAATCTCCCTTCTTCTTCCTTGCCTCCTTCTTCTTCCTCTAGGTTTGGAGAGAGAAAAGCCTCAAAAGAATGAGGGTTAATCTCCTCTCACAAGCCCTAAGACCCTCCAGCAACTAATCCTAGCCATTGGATCGAATTCCAAAGGATTTGGACGGCCGGATCGTCTCCTCCGCTCAAAATCGCGGAGCAGGTAAATAGCGCTCACGATCACAGGCGCACGATCACTGGTCGTGCGCTAAGAGGAGAATGGTCGTGCGATAAGCCGAGACAGAACTCCGATTCCTTGCGGGTTACGCACGATCATTGGCGCACGATCACTGGTCGTGCGCGAAGAGGACAATGGTCTTGCGCATTGACCTGATATGGAATTTTTTAGCCTATCCCGAGCGCAGCACTACCACTCCGCCTACCTCGCTGAACTACGATCTTTGGGGTGTTACATGAGGAGTCTTGCGTATGAAGAGAGAGTGATCTGCAGAGCTGCGGATGAAGCCAATGATCTTGATTACTTCGTTAAACTTTTCAAACCATGCGCGAGGACTTTGTTTGAGACCATAGATAACCTTCTTTAGCTTACATACACGAGTCTCCCCCGGAGCAACATACCCTGGAGGTTGCTCCATGAAAACAACCTCTTGAAGGTCACCATAGAGGAAGGCATTCTTGACGTCTAATTGAGAAAGTGGACAACCTTTATTGATGGCTACAGAGAGTAGAATTCGGATGGTGGTAAGACGAGCAACAGGTGAGAAAGTGTCAAAGAAGTCAACTCCATATGTCTGAGTAAATCCTTTGGTAACTAAGCGAGCTTTATAGCGGTCGATAGATCCATCGACATTGTATTTGATCACAAAGACCCACCTACATCCAACAACATCTATTCCAAGAGGAGGAGGAACAAGAGTCCAAGTGCCATGTTCTTGAAGGGTGGAAATTTCTTCATCCATGACAGCCTTCCACTGAGGTATAACAAGAGCTTCCTGATAATTAGCTGGAGTGACCGTATCTGAAATAGCAATAGCAAAAGCCCTAGCAGAAGGAGTGAGTTGAGCATATGTCACAACATCATGAATAGAGTGTTGGGTACAAGAGCGAACTCCCTTTTGAAGGGCAATAGGGAGATCATCTGTGGTGTCTGTATTTGTAGGAGATTCCACATCTGAAGAGGATAAAGCTGGCCCAAGAGCTGGGAGAAGAGGCCCCGGAGTAGGAGGAGAGGTGGTAGGAGACTCTGTATGTAGGTGGTGGAGATAACGAAAGAGGAGGAGGAGGTTGGGTGGGTAGGTGAGTTATAGTATAGGTTGGTGGAGGTGGGGGGGGGGGGGGGGGGGGGGCAAAAATGAGAGGTGGTGAAGATTGAGGTTCAGGAGTCAGAGAATTGGAGGAGTTAGAGAAATATGGAACAGTCTCAAAGAAGGTGACATCAGCTGAGACATATTATTTATGAAGAAGAGGATCATAACACCTATAACCTTTCTGAGTTGGAGAGTAACCAACAAAGATACACTTAACCGCCCTAGGTGAGAGTTTTTCCCGACCTAGTGAAGGAATATGGACAAAGGCAGTACAACCGAAGACCTTGGGAGGTAGGGAGAAAGGTTTTGAGGTTGGGTATAGGAGAGAGAATGGTGTGGAGCCGTGAAGGATGGTGGAGGGAATGCGGTTGATGAGATAGCAGGAGATGAGGAGGGCATGACCCCAATATGTTTTAGGCATATTCATCTGGAAGAGTAAGGTGCGAGCCATGTCGAGGAGATGGCAATTCTTACGTTCAGCTATTCCATTTTGTTGAGAGGTGTAAGGACAACTAGTTTGATGTATAAGACCATGATAATAAGGCACGAGCCATGTCGAGGAGATGGCGATTCTTACGTTCAGCTATTCCATTTTGTTGAGAGGTGTAAGGACAACTAGTTTGATGTACAAGACCATGATTCATGCAAAACTCAGAAAACTGATAAGAAACATATTCTTTAGCATTATCAGTGCGAATAGCTTTGATAGACACTCTAAACTGAGTGTAAATCTCATTATAGAAGGTTGAAAAAATAGAAAAAAGGTCAGAGCGTTCTCTTAAAAGATACACCCACGTACATCTGGAAAAGTCATCAATGAAAGTAACAAAATACAAACTACTCCCACCAACAGTCTTGGTAGGAGAAGGTCCCCAGATATCAGAGTGATCAAGATCAAAAAGACTGGTGGAGCTGCGACCATGCTTGGCAGGATAGGAAGCTCGATGATGCTTTCCCAATTGACAGGCTTCACAGTTGAGAGGAGAGGTATCTGTGGAGAGGTGCGGTAGGAGTTGATAGAGCAGCCGAGGTGGTGGGTGACCAAGCTGGAGGTGCCATTTATGGAGAGAATCAGATGTTGTGGAAGCAGAATGAGCAGCAAGAGCGTCAAGGAAGTAGAGGCCTCCACTCTCAGTCCCAGTAGCAACCGTCTCCTTCGTGTGAAGATCCTAAAAATAACAATTAGTCGGAGTAAACATAATAGAGCATTGTAACTGTTGAGAGAGTGCCTTGACAGAGAGTAAGTTGCAAGGAAAAGCTGGCACATAAAGAGTGTTCTCTAGAGAGATAGTTGGAGTGACTTGAACTACCCCAGTCCCACACACATGTGAGGGAGAACCATCAGCTGTCAGGACCGGAGGAGAATTCTTGTGCTCTAGTAACTTTGAGAAAGGTTTTGGGTTTCCTGTCATATGACTGGTTGCGCCGGAATCAATAAGCCACTTATCTTCAGTAACCAAGTGCACACTACCTGAGGAGGTAGCAACGGAGGCAGACGGTGGTGTAGTAGTAGACAGCGGGCGAAGGTGAGGATGTTTGAGATAGCAGCGATCAATGCTGTGACCCTTTCGACCACAGTGAGAACAGATGTACCGGGGAGGTCCTCGGCCACCAAGAGATCCACCACGGCCACCTATGTGACCACGATCAGCTCGGTGAGCAAAGCTTTCTGGAGGAGGAGGAGACAACAGTGGTCATTGGAGAAGAGATGACACTGCGGAGACACGGGCAGCGGTGGCATCAAGAGTAGGAGAGTCAGCTTCCCCAAGAATTTGCTGTCGGATCATATCATAAGAATCAGGAAGACGGAGAAGGTAACACACAACTAGGAGCTCTTGGAAGTGTTTATGCTGCTCCGCGAGGTCAGCAGAGAATGGGCGATGCTGAAGAAGTTCAGCCCCAAGTGCCTGAACCTCTTGATATGCGGTGGTGGGATTCATGATTGGGAGGGCAAATAGGTCAGCATACAAGGTGTAGATGCGAGAGGTTTTGGCACCTTTGGAGTAAAGGGCAGTTAGATGGTTCCAAGCAACTTTAACGGTCTCATCATGACGGATGATAGGAAGACACTCATCAGAGAGGCTGTAAGCTAGCCAGGTGCGAACCAGAGCTTCGCTAGCATCCCAATCATCAAAGGTGGCAGACCCTTTGGGAGGAGGATCATCGGTGAGGTGGTGGCGTTTGCGTTGAGACCATAAGAGGAAGGTGAAGGAGACACTCCAATCAGGATAATTCAGGCCAGTGAGCTTGGAAGCAGTTCCAAGGTTGCCGGAAACAATGGTAGAAGTAGAGGTAGAAACAGCCACAGGAGTGGAGACAGGGACACTCACAGACGGTGTACCCATGATATAGAATCAGGAGGAAAAAGGGGCAGATCGCGCGGTCTCACGAACAGAGACCGAAAGAGAAAGAGAAAGAGAAGGAGATCGCGCGGTCTTGAGAAAGGGAGACCGGTCGAGGAGGAGGAGCTCATAACAAAAGGACCGAACCTCCCTCTGATACCATGTGAGAATTTGAAAATAACAGAATTTTATTTCCAAAAAAACTAAGTATTACAATAGTATTGCCTCCTTTATATAGACCAGGAGAGAAAGAGATAAATAAAAATACACAATGTGGGACTAAATACAAAAATACTATACAATAAGAAACTTGGTGGTCAGGCGGTCATGAAGAACCAGACCGCAGCGACCTCGCCGGTCTGGAGCGGAGACTAGCGGTCACACAACAGGAAGTTGGTCGTGTGAAATATGAGACCGCCAGTAGACAATTCTGTTGGTGGTGAGCAAGCTGACCGCGATACCGTGTCGGCGAACACTCCCCCGTAAAGGGGAGATCGAGGCTACCTGATCTCTTATCATCCCAAGAAGCGATCTGGTACATTTGAGGAGATGTGGCGGTCTGCTGTTGGGAGACCACAGAGACCGAGGTTAATGATCTGTTGTTTGATGGAGCTAGAGACCGCTGAACTTCACTAGAAGCAGACTGGCATATCTGAGATGAAGTGGATGACCGCAAATCGGAGATCGCTGAGACCGCAGATACAAGACCGCTGTTCGACAGAGTTTGAGACCGCAGAGATCGCAGACTTGAGACCGCCAAGGGGAGACCGCTTGGTTTCAACACCCATGATCATTCAACCACACTATGTGTCTCACTATAGCGAGGGCGTAGGATTGTGTGCATTAGAAACCTAACCATTATGTCATGTCTTGCCCTTAACCGGGAAGGGTTCCAGTGGGGCCTTGCGAGGCACTGGGGGGAAAGAGTGCTAGGGTGAGCGTTGTCTTTTGTATGCATGTGGGATTAACACCCCAACCTACGGCATGCGTGCAGCTCCTCATGCCCATCCGTCACTTAGTACGGGGCTAGGGTGTAGACATGTTGTTAGGGTATCTTGATCTTAGACATACATATGTTGCATACATTGCATGAATATTATTTCACTTAGTTACGATCATTTCACTCATGCATATTCGTGCCCAAACATGTTATCTTATGTTTTTCATATTATCTATTTATGAACTCTCATACATGTGAAAAACACAAGTATTTTGAAAGTGTATTGTGACACCTTAGGCTAAAATTTGGGGTTTTGGACATATTAGCTTAAACTTGGAAAATCCACATTTTTGTGTATGCATATGTCTGTTGTCATTGCTGAACTTCATTGTCACAAATTTGCACAAATATATTCAAAAGAAAAATTCTGAAAAAGTTCACATTTTCCCCAAAATTCTAGTTCTGTCACTACCGCCAGGCGATAGCTAGGTACCGCTGGCGTTAGTGGGTAATTTCTGAATTTCCAGTTTTCTTTTTCAGTCTTTATTTTTTCAGTGTCTGTTATTTTCTTCTAAAAAATCTAAACACAAAAAAAAACTATAAAACAAATCAAAATCCAACCATAAACATTCTTTGTTTTATTTCTATAAAATAAAATTTGTTTTATTTTTTTTATATCAAAACCAACTACAAAATTTGAAAACCAATCAAAACAACAAAAACATGCTTTTTATTTGTTTTATTTTTGTTTTTGAAAAACTTAAAATTTATTAAAACTGATGTAATTTTCTATGTTTCAAGGATGATATAGTTTATCTTGCCAAGCTTAGTATACAATGTTTCATTCTCTAGTTCAAGTATCTTAATAACATTGTTTTTTGTATCATGCCTTGACCATTATCTTATGTGTGCTTTGAAATTGATGATAGAAATCATGTGTAGTATTGCATAGCGTGCCTCTATGTATGAGTAAATGGCTTATATTTGCTAATGATTTTGTTTCACTCACACTTTTTGACAAACTACATATGAATTTAATCTTCTCTTACATGATTGTGTAGTGTAACAATGTCATATTATTGTTAGGCATGTTTAGTTTTACCTTCACCACATGTTAAAATCTTTTTCATGCACCTATCTTTGAAGAAGTGTGTCTTTTCAAAAATCTTTTTGTTTGCACATACAAGTGAATTCGGAGACCTTTGTCGTTAAGGAAAAAAATTCAAATGAATAATTGACAAAGATAACTCCACCAAGCACTACTCACCCTCCTGATAAGTCTTAATGAGCATTGTGAGGCTGAGAACCTTGGAGAGAATTGTAAAGTGTCTTGTCGCAAACATTTTTTTACATACTTCTTCTTGTACACTGAATCACAATTAAATAAAATTCAAAATAATACTTGTGATTCCCCAAGCACTACTTTGCACCCTGATAAGTCTTAATAAGCATTGTGTGTGCAGAGCACCTTGGTAGTTGTACTATTCTTCTATGTGCATTGAAATTTAATATAGCTTTGTGAGTCGAAGTAATTCTAAAAGTGCTTTTTCAATAATATTGTGTTTATTCCATTATACATGTCATGTGGTTTGATTAACTCATATGTATACTTTTTATCAAAAGCACTATTTTGTACTCATCATTTTCACTTGTAAGTCTTCTACTCATGAGAATTGGAGTCTATTGCATATCTGCATGTTTTATCTAAATTCTTAAGTAAATGCACTAGATAGCCTTGCATGATCAATACAATGTATAAGTGTACTTATTTTCTCAATTTACAACATTGTATTATTTCATCTTGACTTGATATCTTGTATCATGATTACATATTTCTTTCCGCTACGCCATGAATACTCTGTATTGCATATCTTTCAAAACTAGTGCATGGCTATGTCTACTCAAAATACTACAACATCTATTTTGTTTATGTTTAAAACGTTGAATTATATACTATACTTCTAAATTCCTACATAGATGTTCATTTCCAAAGAAAAACAAAATCATTTCGTCGTGCTTTCCACCTCTTTACTACTTGCACGCTCGATCATGAATACGTTATCCCAACAAGTGGTTCTTTATGACAAATTCTTCACATTTCTTTCTTTTGTCTCTCCTATCGTTATATTTTTTCCCTAAGTTTCAACTCTTTATCACGCTCATTCCCTTTCTACACAGTAATTTCACACTTTTCGTTGGCCTTCCTCTCCACCCTCTTTTGATAATACCAAAAGGGGGAGAATAAATTTGAAAGAAATTTACATGTTTGGGGAGTTAAGTTCATAGGAAGTTTTGTTGTAGGGGGAGCATTCACTTAAGGGGAGAATTGACTTAGGGGGAGCATTCATTTAGGGGGAGCTTATGCACATTGTCTCAAATTTCATGTTTATCTCTATTATAAACACAAATTCCTATCAATTGAAGTATTTCTTTCTAAGGGGATTTGTTATTATCAAAAGGGGGAGTTTGTTGGAACATGCTTTCGGCATCTCTTGGTTTGACAATAACAAATCCTATTGTATTTGATCATACTTGTTTTGTGTTTATAGTATGCAGAATTCTGTGCTTTTAAATCTCCATGGTGCTGTGTTGTTGTTGCTACCGCGCCGCGTTAACTTTACCGATGGCGCTAACAAATCGCTGAGAAGAAACCACTGAGACGAAACCGCTGAGAAGGAAACCACTGAGAAGATCTGAAAACTCTACCGCGCAGCGTTAAGCCTACCGCTGGCGCTAACAACCGCTGAGAAGGAAACCTGCGTTCGACGAACTGGATGCTCCGTTCGACGAACTGGGTTCGACGAACTCAGTGCTCCGTTCGACGAACGACAAACGTGGAAGCCCGTTCGACGAAATTCATATCAGGGCATTCGACGATCGACGAAAGCTAAGGCCCATTCGATGAACTGCAGCTCTAACGCGGCACGTTAGCACTAACGCTGGCGCTAGCGTCCGAAAGACGAAATGGTGTTCGAAGAAAATGATGTCGTTCGACGAACCAGATTGAGATCGACGAAAGCTGAGGTCAGCTCGACGAAGATGCGCCTGACGAAATGATCTACCGCGGAGCGTTAGCACTGACGCTGGCGTCAGCATTTTTGGAAACTATTGACAGAAAGGAAAGTGGAGAAAAAGGAATGTCGACGGGTCGCTATGTTTGGCAAGTACTATCGCGGCGCGTTAGGTCTAACGCCCGGCTGTAGCTTTTGGAAATATCCCGTCTGCAGTTGATTGAGGGGAAATTTTGGAAAGAGATATTGGCTGAAGGAAGGAAATTGCACTATCGCGGGGCGATAGTGTTACCGTGGCGCGCTAGGCTGTCACAACCATTTGCGCTCAGAAGTTGCCTTAACTTCCACGATCCGTGTGCGCGGTGTGTCACTATCGTGGGGTGGTAGTACTAGCGCAAGAGGTAGCTGTCGAATCTATTTAAAGAGCAGCACCTCCTTCGTTGTTGCTTGTTGTTACAGAAGTTATTAAAGCCTTATTTCAGAGCACTCGTGAGAGCCTTTAGAATCAGCCAAGACAACTTCGTCAATGTTCGTGATCGCAAGGAACTCGAAGAAAGAACCAACACGCTTATTCTATGAGAAGGTCGCACGCATCAACTCAAAGGATTACTTCGGCGCACCTTCGACAAGATCTTCGAGTTCAACCTAAGAGGGAGTTTGTCATTAGTTGTTATTTTTCATTTGTAATATTTTTATATCTTTTGTTCGGTAGAGAAATTCGCCTCGTGTTGGCGACTAGGTCTGGGTAGGACTTAGGGAGGAATTCGCCTTGTGTTGGCGACTAGGTCAAGGGAGTAGATCTAGGGGTGCTCGAGGCCTTTCGGGTGGTAGATTGGCTAGAGCGGCTTGAGGCCTTGTCTAGGGAGAGACAGGCTAAAGCCAACCGATCCTTGGGAGAAGGGTCGGTATAGAAAACGAAAAGAATATTTTATATTTATCGCCCACGATTTCTAGCGTTATAAGAAATCAAGTTTTGTAATTTCTTATTTCAAGTTTAATAAAATCATGTCTCTCTTTTATATTACTTGATTCCTTCTTTGGTATGCCTTTTCTCTAAAATAATTACAAGTGTTGTGAAATAAAGTAAAAAGTTTAAAACCCTTATTCACCCCCCCCCCCTTCTAAGGGCGCCTACAGATCCAACACTCCTCCTGAATCTTCTCCCCCTTCTTAACCTTGCTGACTAGAGAGGTTAAAAAGTCTTTGGTGACCATGGAGGAGGATATAACTTTCTTGAGAGACAAGAAGGTCTCTTTTGATTCTTGGAGTTCTGACTCCATCTGGGAGTATTTCTTGTTGAATCTCCTGGCTTGACTGGCCAGTAGGTTAGCAAATGTGCTGGAGGCCAACCCTACTGCCTTAGAGATGGCCTATTCAATATCAAAGGATGGAGTATGTGGGTAGAGGTAGATGTAAGTGAGTGTATGATTGGTGGAGGGATTGCAGTGGTGCTTTCATTGGGGCCTGTGAAATCTTGATGGATAGGGGTAAGGTTGATATGTTTCTGGAGAGAGGAATGGAGATACCAAGAGGTGATGTTGTGGTTACAGATTGGACTGATTTTCAGCAGGAGGAATGGTGGATGATTGTTGTTGTGGTTGAGGAAGAATGTGAGGTGTTGGCTCTGGGACTGTAGTATCATATGGAATGATATCTTGGTGAATTGCTGGAGTGTCCTAAGGAGTTGGAGAAAGAGGAGGAGAGGGTGCAGATTGACCAGGCTTCAGAATTTGCCTGGTCCATTTGGAGAATATTCCTATGTTTATCCTCTTTCCTAGAGGAATGGGCACTCCCTTGGACTTGCACACTATTGGAAAATGGTGGAAGAGCACCTGGCTTATTACTCTCATATAGGCATTTTCTTTATGAGCATATTTGTGCCCAATCATCTTCAGAAGACATCTCCCCTAATTTACCTTCTTTTTAAGAACAAGAACATCCATTATCTGAAGTTGCTGTTTGGGAATAGCATCATGTGCTAAGATCTTACATAGCAGCACCTTTCCTACTATGTCAGCTAGGAATCTATATTCTTCTCCCAGATCAATCTTCTTCAGATTGATTGCATTGTCTTTCTTGAACTTCATTATCTCTAGAGCCTTTTTGATCTCTTCCCTTGTTAGTTCATCTGAGTCAGGGCCAGTTGTAAGATCAAATGTTTGGTTTAGTAATTCCTCTATTATCTGTACTTCTGCCTCAGAGACTTTCCCTTTGAGGGATCCATCCTCTCCTATTTGAACACTATCTTTGAACTCTGTCAGTTCAATATCCAGTATCTTGCATCCCGTGGAAATCAATTTAGTTAATCATGCTTCTTGAAACAAGCCGAGAATGGCTTTGAAGCTTTCGGCAGCTGCAATGAAAGAGTCGACATCCATATCAAAACCTGAATTCACCTTAGGTGGAGCCATCGACTTTGAGGTACCTGCAAACATACAAGAAAAATGAGAGAGATAGAAGGAGAAGAACGCAAGAGAGATGAGGAGACAAAGAGCAAGAGAGCAAGAGAGAGAAAATTCGAAAGCGTAATGAACTCGACGCCTATGTTTCTTAAAAGAAGATGATTCTTCGCAACTTATGGATGTATTCGAAGCATCATCGACAGAGAGTAATAGTTAGCGCGCCAAAAAGGTGTAGACGCAACTTCTAAAAGTGAAGCTGCGCGCGCTTGCTATGTCGACGCTGCGACGATTAAGATTCGACGCAGCTTCAAATTTGACGAGCAATTTGTTAAATCGACGCGTGTGCGTCAATATGAAATCAATGCAACTTCGAATGCCATTCGAATTGCCTGCCTCAGATGGCTCTCGACGGCGGCGTCGAATAGATTAAGACGGTACATTGAATTCTATTCGATGCAACTCGAATACTCTGTTACACATTTCTTTCAAAGCAGACATCGAGTAGAATTAGACGGTGCGTCGAATTCTATTCGACGCAACTTTAAATAAGTAGCTCTATTTTCTTAGAAATTTCTTGTTATTTTTCCCAGCAATGGTTTTTATTGAAAATAATGTTTATACTATTATTTTCATGAACTAAAGTAGATACTAAGAGAATTTAAAGAAGAAATCACTCCCTTGTTAGACTTAGTTCATTATTAGGTCTTAGTTCTTCCTTCCCCTTTCATTGTCTCCTAGAGGAGGACCTTCCTAATCCTGCACAAGTAGCTTAAACATTAGAAGGAACCCAGGTTACCTTGGGCCATTTGCTTTTACCATTATAAGGTTCTATGAAAGAGTAGAAGGGTCTTTCATGATATTCTTTTGGATGGCAGAGAATGAGTTTATCAAACCTTGATTTATTATTTTGATACTTCAGATGTGTATAAAATGTATCTTCATATAATAAATCAGCAGAGTGTTTAATTATTCTATTTTTGGCTTTAGCCTTCTGAATGTTGCTATTTAATATCTCTGCATTATTCTTGCCTAGAGGTTTCTTTTCTTGGTTTGAATTTGTTTTATTAGGCATAGTTATTTTATTTGGATTCTTATCCTGAAATGTTGCACTTTTCTCACTTCATTGATATTCACTAGGGCTAATAAATTTAACTGAATTTTTCCAGGCTGGTTTACTAGTGATTCGAGTGCTTGTGCAAGGGTCTTCTCCTAGGCCTAGGTGTTTAAATCTCATAGAGAGATTTTGTGTAATATCTTTGAGCTTTTGACTCCTCCCATTGAGAGAGTCCTCAAAGACTTTTGCCTTCGTTAGCTCTTCTTTTAATTTTAGATTTTCATTTCTTAGGTCTATCAATTTTATTTCTTTAACTTGAATTTTATTTCTCAAGTCATTGTTGATTGAATATATTTCTTCTCTCTAAATATTTTCTAATTCTTCTCTATCTGCTTCTAACTGTTTTGAATTTTGAGAAAATCATCACAGAATTCTTTAAAGCAGGTTTTGAAATCATCAGAATTAAAATTAAAATCATCAAACAATGACGCATGTTCTTCTTCATCATCTGATGACATCCCTAATGCCATCTTGCAGGCTGCTTCAGCATCTTTTTCTTCATCACTCTCTGATGAAGAGGAGCTTGACTCTTCTTCAGTGTCACTCCAGGTTTCAGCAATGAAACATTTCCCTTTCTTCTTGTCTTTCCTCTTGAAAGACTTCTTCTTCTTCTTTTCTTTGTTGCTGATCCCATCCCTTTGTTCCTTTGGACACTCAGGGGCAATGTGCCCTGGCTTGTTGCAGGAGAAGCAAATCACTTCCTTCCTTGGAGTCATATCAAATCTTGGCTTTGAGCTCCATTCTTTTCTTCTTGAGTCTTCTGTCTTGACCCACTTTTTGAATCTCCTTGCTAGGAGATTGAACATTTCATATTCCGGAGTGGAGGACTCTCCTTCAGCAGCCTTCAGATCAAGGCTCCTTTGGATAGGAGTTGGAGTTGTCTCCTTTGCCTCTGTTTCAGCTCTGCTTTTCAGTAGCATCTCATATGATTTGAGATTTCCTAGCAAAGCATCAGTAGAGATTTCTCTGTGGCATCTGGACTCTATGATGGCCCAGATCCTTGAGTCACATGAGCTTGGCAAGCACATGAGAATCTTATCATTTATCTCTATCAAGGATATCTCCTTGTCCAGACTCTTTAGCTCATTGATAATGATGCTGAATCTGTCATACATTTCAGCAACACTTTTCTCAGCTTTCTTTTGAAAGTTCTCTTATTGGGATATGAGAAGAGACTTCTTGTCCTTCCTTTCATCAGAACTGCCTTCTATCATTCTGGAAAGAGATTCCCAGATCTCTTTTGCTGATTGGAAGTCATCAACTTTGTAGAAAATGTCATCTGACATGGTGGATACCAAAATGTTCATAGACTTGACATCACATGCCTTCTTCTTCTTCTCAGCCTCTATCCATTCATTTCTTGGGGCAAGTTCCTGTGTTGAAGATCCACTTGCATCCTTTTTATATGGTGTCGGGGGACCTGAGAGAATGACATCAAAAATATCTTCATCAATGGAGTTCATATAAAGCTTTATTCTGGTCATCCAGAGTGTAAAGTTATTTAGGTTACACACTGGTGGTCTTGTTGATGCATAATCCTTAGAACTCATTTTCTTTAAGAAATAGTTTTAGTAAAGTAAAAATATAGAAATATGAGAGTGAAGAGATCTTTTGATCAATGTGTTAACCTTAAATTATCAACCTCCCTCTGATACCAATTGAAAGTGCACAGTGTGCCTCTGAGTATTCTCTAGAGGGGGTGAATAGAGATTTAAAGTATTTTCTATCCTATTTGTGCACACACAATAAAAACACTAAGTATTATGCATTCAGTAAAACTAAAGACCAAATAAATTAAATTAAGTTTGCTGGAAATAAACACAGAATAAACAAGTAGGGACAACACCAAAAATCACAAAGCAAAGACACAAGAATTTTATAGAGGTTCCCCAAAAGGTGGGTACTCCTCTCTTCTACCTCCCTGGTAGGATTGCACAACCTATGCCTGAGTCTTTTGATAAGGAGACTCTTAGAACCAAAGATCTTTTAATAAGAAGATCTTGAACCACTGAGTCTTTTGATAAGGAGACTCTTAGAACTAAAGATCTTTTGATAAGGAGATCTTGAACCACTGAATCCTTTGGAAGAGGGATTAATAAAACTTTTTACAGTTGAAGGAAAAAGTAAGAAGAGGAAGGTAATAAGAAGATGGAATTCTATTCTCAGAATTTTTCAGAAGCACTTTTGCTGCTTCTGTCTTTCATAGGATCTGAAATGATGAGCCCTTGCTTATGATATATATGTTTGCAAGGGTTGTTTTGCTTGATCCTTTTTCCTTGAGAGCTTCTTGTAATCTAGCTGCTATATAATGATGAAGAAGAAGCAGCTCTGTATATTTCTGTGCTCAAAGAGAAAGCTTTGTCTGCCTTAGGGTTGAGGAGAGGAAGAAGAAAAAAAACCTTGTTGATAGATAGAATAATGTAATAACTGTAATTTCTCTTCTTCTCTGTTTGCATACTTATGTTGTACCTTTTTTATTTCAAATTTGCTTTCTTCTTTTAGGCTGTCATGAAATAGAATAGCTTCTAGACACCTAATTTTCCTTTCTTCTTTTGTTCTCGACCTGTCAATCAACTTTGAAATACCTTCCAAGAATGTCTTTGTTGTGTCCTAGAAAGTTTCATTCTATTTTGTAACATCCCATTTCCTACTAGACCCCCTAACTTCAATTAGGGTAGGACATGTGGTGTGAGGGAGTTTGAGCTTGGTGGTGACCTTGGGATGCACTGAGTTGAGTGAACTCACATGTGATTCACTATAGGAGGCAGGTCAACTCAGGTCAAACTAGCTCAATGTGAACTCACACTTGCAAATTGACTCCACCAATAGAATAGATCCGTTGCTGAAAATAGATAACTGATCTATCAGAAAATGTTAAGCTGGAGAAGAAATTCGTCGAACCTAGGAAGGAGTTCGTCGAACCCAGAAAGGAGTTCGTCGAACGCAGGCTGGTAGAGCTGAGAAGGGAGTTCGGCGAACTGAAACACGCCGTTCGTCGAACTCAGGAAGGAGTTCGTCGAACGCAGACTAGTGGAGCTGAGAAGGGAGATCGTCGAACTGAAACACGTCGTTCGTCCAACCCAGGAAGGAGTTCGTCGAACGTAGACTGGTCGAGCTGAGAAAGGAGATCGTCGAACTGAAATACGTCGTTCGTCGAACCCAGGAAGGAGTTTGTCGAACGCGGACTGGTCGATCTGAGAAGCGAGTTCGTCAAACTGAAATACGCCGTTCGTCGAACCTAGGAAGGAGTTTGTCGAATGCAGACTGGTCGATCTGAGAAGCAAGTTCGTCGAACTAAAACACATCGGTCGTCGAACCCAGGAAGGAGTTCGTCGAACGCAGACTGGAGTTCATCGAACACAGAAAACTTGAATTTTCTTAAGTCCTAGTCGCAGATAGTGATCCTAGCCCAAGTACCTAATGACCAGCCTTGCCCCCTATTCCCAAAATGCGATGACATGCAAAGGGGTAAAAGGGTCTTTTCCCCACTTTTCCATTAAGGACAAGGAAGAAAATGGGGAGTGCTTGCCATGTGGCCCTCCTCTCCTCTGCCCAAAGCATTCCCTGAGCCCCCACATCAACTCCCAGCCGAATTCCTGCTGAAACAGTGCCATGTGGTGGTTGGGAGGAGCATCCAATGGAGAGGCCGAAAACCACCCAGTCCAAACTCCTATATCCAGCCCTCCTCACTTCATTTGAAGCTTTCCATCAGCTTCAGAGAGGTCCAAGTAGTTGAGCCAGTGTATTGGAGCAGAGGAAAGGGTGCCGGATCGAGGAATTGAGCAGGATCACTGGAGCTCGCCGCCACCATGCCGCACCACCACAACACTCATCGTCAGCCCTACTTCAGGTCTGGTTTCTCCCACTCTCCCTCTGTGCTAGTATCTAGGTCCATTTGGGAGAGAAAATAGGGCTCAATTGAGCCTAATCCCATGTGAGCTTGAGGGAGAAATCCTGAGTTTTCTCTTCCGCTCGGGATCACCGGAGAGGCTGTCTCCGGCGGCCGTGTCGCCGCCGGGCGTTAACCACCACCTCAACGGAGGCGGTGGAGGCGGTGGTGGGCCGAAAGTGGCCGGGAAATAGATTTTGAAGATGGTCTAGGTCGGGCAGATCACAGTCATTGACCATAGGTAAAAGAAGAAGGAGAGCCATCAGATTTGGGTTGATCTGCTATATGCAGACCACATTAATTCAATTAAATGATTTTGTCACACTTTCATATGAATATGCATGTTGGAATTTGAGGCCCTTAGAGGCCTTTTTAGGACAAGTTGCCTGAGATAACTATTGTAGGCCTTGATGTCTACTTTCATTTGAAAGTTAAATTAGACCACTTGGATCACTGTGGGACCCACAACACTCACTTTAGTGAGGCTGGTCAAAATAGAAATCAGAAATTAGTTTGTGTATATATTCTAAAATATAGATCTGATGGACTTAAAATTTTGGCCATGCATGCATATGACCTGTACCTAGCTTTCACCCAAAAATCAAATTTTGGGTGATGATTTTTCTAAGGTTTTAATCAAAATATGTAAAATCAAATAAATGACATTTATGGAAGAATATAGCTCCAACTGACCCCAAATTTGGGTGTCACTCTTAACTAGCCAATTGTAGGCTGTGGTTAAAATTTGAGACCAAATGGATCTCTGTAGGTAAGGTAAATTTCCATTGCATGTCTCTACCTAAAAGAGAATAGGTGTGCCAATAGCAAAAAAAATGATATTTTGTGTATTTAGTCCAAATGGCTTAGAGTTAGCCTCTTAAATTTTGTACACATCCTAATTATGGTATAATGCATCACCCTAGAAAATCTTAGGACTTCTAGCATCAAGATTCTCATGATTTTGATTATTTTGCCTTATGTCACACTTGTGTATTTATGAAATTTTCATGACTAGAACTTGGAAATAAATTATGAAACTCTGGAGGTTCACTTGTTATGTCATTTCAAATCTCTGTGAATTTTGGTAGAAAATTTCATGGATTATTTCTCAAGGAATTATCAAAATTACATTATGTCTCAAATCTGAATAATGAGAAATTTACTAGGCAAATTATTTGAGGAAGTGCTGAAATCCTGGATTACGTTTAAGAACTCAAATATGAAACTCTGTGAATTTGGTTAGAATTTTGGAGATAGTATTTATGGAAGAAATTTCATTTATTCAGTTTATCACCCTTTTTAAATTGTGAGATATTTATGGTGATTTATTCCTGGAAAATTATGATCTTCTGGATTTAGTGTTATCATATCATTATAATGACACTGTATTTTTCCCAGAATTTTTGGAAGTCAAAATTTAGTACTTGTAGTGTAAAGTCATTTTGTTACCCTTTTTATGATAAATAGAAATTAAGGGTTTTAATCTGCTGGAAAATTATAGAACTCTGGAATTCATCATTTCATAACATTATAATGACACTGTATTTTTCCCAGAATTTTTGGAAGTCAAAATCTAGTACTTGTAGTGTAAAGTCATTTTGTCACCCTTTTCATGATAAATAGAAATTAAGGGTTTTAATCTGCTGGAAAATTATAGAACTTTGGAATTAGTGTTTTTATATCATTATAATGCCACTGTATTTTTTCCAGAATTTTTGGAAGTTAAAATCTAGTACATCATGTGTAAAGTCATCATGTCACCTTTTTATGATAAATAGAAATTGAGGTCAAACCAATATGGAGTATATCAATATTATGGTCAAACCCTAAATTCTCCATTCTAGACCTAGGGTAAAATTTAGAACTCACATGGACATGGTATTGATAGGAGAGCAACATCGGGATCAAACCTAGGTCAATTTCATCATGGTCTGCGGATAGTAAAAACTTAATATGATGATTTGACCAACAAGATCACATAGAAAATCAGTAAGATTTGGATTATAACAGTAACATATCAATTACCTCAGCCATAGAAGTTATGGAACCTTTGGAGTGCACTCGTACTATGATGTTGGGAATTATTAAGAATCATGTCGCACTATACATAAAAGGGGCAGTTATCAACTAGGAGATCATGAAGATTATTCAGCATGATAAAGTGTCCATGATGTATCACTAGGGTATGATTAGAGACATTGGAGAATCATTTAAGATCTACACCACTTAGAGTATTGGAAATCTTAAGTGTTGAGCATCGTACAAGAGAACGTTAGCTTAAGGGTAGAATTGGAGATAATTTATAAAGCGTCAAGTAATAAAGAGTAATAAGTAGAGTGGGTCTTAGAATGGGGTAGCCACCAATAAAATTAATTGTCTTGGAATGGGGGATTTGGGTTTCAGCCCATTGCATTGCCTAGTACCGCTGCGAGCCCTTCACCGGGCAAACCTCGGGAAGTCCAGGACTCACCCTAAACTTCTAAGTATACAATATTTAGGCAAGATTAGTCTAACTAAATGAATAAGAGATATGGTAAACTTCATCCCGAGTTGAGGGATGGGAAGTTGTATATCAGGATGAGTTAGTCCTGCGAGCTGGAGGCTTGGGAGGTTGAAAATCAGGACGGGTTAGTCCTGCGAGCTGAAGGCTCGGGTGGTGATAAATTGCATGTGCATAAGAACAAATTAGTGGCAGGTCTTCGGTACTGGACCAGTCGTCACACCGGCGGCAGTACGTTGACTTAGGTGGGTGTGAGGGTTTGAGGGGCCAGTAGGTTGTTTATACTGCGGTCTGGAGGACGATCCTCGAAAACGCACACTTGACCTCAAAGATTGATGGTTATCAGCAAAGAGTACGCAAGACTCTAGAGTGCACCTAGGACGTGTACAGAGGCGTACGAAGGGTCTAGGTCTGTTAGTGTGTAAACCCGCCTAGGAAGTGGAGTTGCCCGCTCCACTGCTGTCGTAGCCACAACGGTGGTACCAGAGAGTGAAGCTAGCTCCAAAAATTGGGAACTAAAGGTCTGTGATCACAGAGTCGTGTGGGTGAGTTGCACTTGTATGAATCATATCATAGCATGCATATCATTTCATACGTAAACCTAGAACATAATTTACAGACCCTTATCATATAAATTAGTATGGGCTCTTTTATATGATAAGTTACAATTCCGGAAATCTTAACTTATAAGTTTGTATGGGCATTCATATAAGTTAAGGTACTCATGTGATGGTAGTGTAGAATTATTTACCTGTTTGCTATACTTGCGCGCACTGCTTACTACTTACTTCTTTTATTGCTCTTTACTGCTTACTTGTTTATACTGCTAGAGTAGTGCTTACCTATATATATATATATATATATATATATATACTTGCTAGCTTAGATTTCCCAGTCACCTACTTTTTGTTTACTCCACCTTGTCCTCCGCTTCTTCCTCCTGCTCGGTGCCTACGAGTCGCGGGGGGAGGCAGGGACAAAATCGGCTTAGTCTTTATGACTAACGGTCGGTTGTGACCGTAGGAGTTCGAGGAGCTGGAGCACCAGCATGACCAGACAGGACATGCTGGCAGGATCTGGGGAGCAGAAGCCACACAGTACATCTACTACAAGACAGGTGTTCGAAGATTTGAGAGTTTGTTTAGCTTCCGCATAGATGTAGAATGAAAGAGTGAGATTTGTTCTACTTTGTATATGTACCGGGCATAAGCCCTTTTACTCTTTCATTTATTGTACTCATTGATGGACAGTTTACATTTGGATAAATATATACAGATGCGTGTGATCGTGGACTTGTTTACTTATTTTCTTCTTATTCTTGTTGGCCTTGTTGATTGTTCTTGCCGGCAGGATCAGCGTCTTGCGGAGGCGGCTAACTCGTATGTTAGCGTCACCGTAAGGCGACAGTTCTGGGCATAAGATCCAGGAACTCTCCTGGTGCGGGAGGGGGGTCTTACATATTCTTGGTAATAAACGAGTCGTTGGAGAACTACCTTGAGCCTTGTGGTCCTTTTGAAAAGGTCTCAAAAGGACAGCAGAAAAAGCTTCTTTTTTCTGACTGTATTCGACGTTGCGTCGACTTCATTATCCTTCATATCGACGCACCTCTGAGTTCTTATAAGAGTAGCTTCGAATTCCTTCTTAGCTCTGACTGAACTCAGATGTCGACGTTACGTCGATTCCTTATCGACGTATCCATCGAGTAGAAGACATGAATTTGAGTTGTGCCTTGTGCGTCGAATTGTAATCGAAGTTGCGTCGAGTTCTTGAATGGCTTCGACAAGCTCTTCCTTCTGCGTCGAGTTCTTTTCAATGTTGCGTTGACTTGACTTTATACTTCGATAGCCTGAATGACTTGCTTCGACTTCTACTCAGAGTTGCGTCGACAGCAAGTCGATGTTGCGTCGACTTTCATTCGATGCAAAACTTAACTTAACTGATTTTGTGATTGTCCTGACTTGGTCTTGTCACTCTAAGGTGAGTGAGACATCCTAAGATATCTAATGACCATTTTACCCTTTTTATACAATGAGGGTAATACTCATAAGAAGTAAAATCACATATATATAATTTGTTAAGTCATAAGGAGTTTTTCCCAACAAAGAAGCCTTTCAAGAATTGAAGAGAAGGTTGTGCTCCGCTCCATTTTTGACCTTACCTACCGAAGGAGTTAAGTATGCAGTGTTTGTGGATGCATCTTTGGTTGGACTCGGTTGTGTCCTGATGCAAGAAGGGAAGGTAATTGTGTATGGATCGAGACAATTGAAGATTCATGAAAAGAATTATCATACGCATGACTTGGAATTTACAGTGGTAATTTATGCCTTGAAGCTGTGAAGACATCTAATGTATTGAGTATCCTGCAAAATTTATTCGGATCATAAGAGCTTCAAGTAAATCTTCACCAGAAGGAGCTGAATTTGTGTCAGCGTAGATGGATGGAGTATGTGGCGGATTATGATATTGAGATTCTGTATCATGCGGGTAAGGCTAATGTGTAGTCGATGCCTTGAGCAGGAAGACCGCACATATCTTCAACCTTTCGGTGAAGTCTCTGGTGGAGGAATTTTTGCTGATGAATATATCCGTTAGTGATAATGTCTTGCAGACTAGATTGGAGGTTGAAGAGCCTTCATGGATTACCCTCACGAGGTTGCATCAGAAAGAAGATCCGGATTTGCAGCACCTCCGAGGTAGAACCAAAAAAGGAGAATTGTCGGATTTCTCAATTGATGAGACTGGTACTTTGAAGTTTCAAGGTAGATATTGCATTCCTGATATTGGGGATATTCGGACAAGGATTTGTAAGGATGCACATGGATCTAGCATTGCCTACCACCCTGGTTCTACAAAGATGTATCGAGATTTGAAGCAGATCGTCTGGTGGTCAGGAATGAAGAATGACATTGCCAAGTTTGTATCAGAATGTTATACCTGTCAGCATGTCAAAGCAGATCACAAAAGACCTGGAGGTAAGTTGAACCCCTTGGATATTCCAAGTTAGAAGTGGGAGAGTATTTCTATAGACTTCCTTACCGGTTTGTTGAGATCTCCCCGAGGGCATGATTCTGTATGGGTTATTGTGGATAGATTAACGAAGTGTGCTCATTTTGTACCTTTCAAGATTGGCTATTCGATGGAGAAAATAGCACAACTTTATTTGGATGAGGTCATTAGATTGCATGGTGTGCCAATAAGTATTGTGTCAGATCAGGATTCTAAATATATATCTCATTTCTGGGAGAGCTTGCAGGGAGCTTTGGGCACAGACCTCAGATATTCTACCGCTTATCATCCGCAGATGAAGGTCAGAAGGAGAGAGTCAATTAGATTTTGGAAGACATGATCAGATGTTACATTTTGGACTATGGTGGAGCTTGGGATAAGCGCCTTGTGTTGGATCTTGAGGCGCCCTTGGAGGGGGGGTGAATAAGGGTTTTAAAAACTTTAAACTTTAATAGAGAACTTTTGATATTTTATTTGAATAAGAGTGAATATAAAACAAAGAGTAGTAAATCAATTTTATTAAATAGAAAAAGACATGATTATCATTATTAAACTTGATTACAAAATTTGATTTCTATGACGCTAGAAATCAAAGCGAATAATATGAAAACTCTTTTTGTTTTCTATACCGACTCGTATCCCCACGAACCAGTTGGCTTGAGCCTATCTCTCCCCAGATATGGCCTCAAGCCGCTCTAGCCAATCTATCACCAGAAAGGCCTCGAACACCCCTAGATCTACTCCCTAGACCTAGTCGCCAACACGAGGCGAATTACTCCCTAAGTCCTACCTAGACCTAGTCGCCAACACTAGGCGAATTCACAAAATTATTACAACCATAAAATAAAAGACAGATACAAAATATAAATATGAAACTCCCTATGAGGTAATCTGAAGGAGACACCGAAGAATCGCTGAAGATCGTTGAAGTCCAATCGTGCGTTCTTCGCATTGTGTTAGCGTGTTGATCCAAGCCTCCTTCGATTCCTCCTTTTGAAATATGAGTGGGAGATGTGTTGGTCTGGAAATACGCCCCTCACAAATTTTCTGAAGTGCTGGAATAGGGTGCTTGGCAATCAGTAGTATGAGACATCGAAATCATCCAATTTATAGAATTTGAGCAAACACTGGCGTTAAGTGCTAACGCCAGGCGTTGACCATGTATAGCAACATATTGATGGCTCAGATCTTCAGGAGAGGAAGGAGATTTTGCACTTTAGGAATTATTTTATTTTAGGCAATATCAACGTCGGCGTTCAGGCTAACGCGGGGCGTTGGGCAAATCATTCCTAAAGTTTCTTCTGCAATCACGGCTGCTTTCTCCTTGCTAAATTCGTCGACTGGATAGCGCACAGCGTTAAGACTAATGCCTAACATTGAGATTCTTTCTTTAATCAGCTGGCATGCCATTTCGTTGAACAGCAGCTCAATTCGTCGAACGACAATTTATTTCATCGAATGCCATTTTCGTCGAACGACCTCTCATTTCGGCAACCTCCATTTCGTCGAACGGCTTCTCCTTTCGTCGACCTCCATTTCGTCGAACGGAATTTTCGTCGAATGAATTTCGTCGAATGGGCTTCTCATTTCGTCGTACACAATTTCGTCGAACGTCGTGGTATGCATTTCGTCGAACGCCGTGGTATGCATTTCATCGAGCATCGTGGTATGCATTTCGTCGAACGGGCTTCTTCTTTTGTCGAACACAATTTCGTCGAATGTTGTTTTCGTCTAGCGCTAATGCCCAGCGTTAAGCTTAACACCTGGCGTTAAACAACTTTCAATCCTTTAGCTTGTGGTTGGTGCCAGACCATTGTTGCAGCAACCTGGTGTCATATCTGTCCAAACCTGCATGCTAAAAACACAATGGCAAACAAGATCAAATACAAGTAGGATTTGTTATTCTCAAATCAAAGGGATGCGAAAAACCATGTTCCAACAATCTCCCCCTTTTGATAATAACAAATCCAATTAGAGATAAATCAGATTCATAGATAAATAATTTGTGTTTTTAGAAAGATATATGACACTAAGCAGTTATGAGATAATGATAAGAATTATAGATCATTTAAAAATGCTCCCCCTACAAAAGTGCTCCCCCTTTGTGTATGCACCCATAGACTAGATTCATTCTCCACCTTAATCTAGTGAATCCTACTCCGTTAATCAATCTGATTTAGCATTTGATTCACCCCCTTTGTTATTAGCAAAAGAGGGTGGAGTGAAACAAAACTAGAGTAAAGACGACAAAAGTTGGGACATAACTAAGAGAGGAATAAGAGTTTTTGTGTAAACATAAAGTGAGTCATGATCGAGCTAAGGGAGAGTGTGGCACAACAGAAAAATATATAATAAGCGTGAAAGAACAACATTCCATGATTTTCCCAAAAGAATTCTACCACTTGTTTTTCAAATTAATTTTTAAGAAGAATATTACTTGTTTCTACCACTTGTTAAAAGAGATGCAATATTGTTTGACAAGTACAAGTGAAAGACAAATCCTTAGAAATAAGCATGAGAACACATGGTAAACGAAATACATGACTAAAACGAGAAATGCGCAAAAACAAAATAATTAAGAGTAGTATTTTTGTTATAGTTTGACCATTCCAACAATATGTCTAGACTCTTCACATTTGAGCATTTAACTTTGAAAATTTTCATACCAAATAGGCAAGCATGAATCAATATATTCAAAAAGATTAGAACTCCAATGTACCCAATTCATATTTCAAATAAAGAAAACATTGTAGAAATTATGCATTGCAATCTAGTGCTTTTACTTAAGGTTTTAGAGAATTATGTAATTTTGCATTAGGATCCAATTCTGATGAGTAGAAGCTTTATGAAAATCAATGATGTGTGCATAATGTGTTTTGATAAAAGTATACAAGTGAAATAATCAAAACACATGACATTTGTAGTGAAATAGTAACAACAACATTAAGATTGTAATCATAGAATTACTTTCACACATCACATCTAGAATAAAATTTCAAAGCACATAACATACGTACAACTACCAAGGTGCTTCGCCCACACAATGCTCATTAAGACTTATCAGGGAGCGAAGTATTGCTTGGGGGATCACATAAGTCTTTTTTATACAATTTTAATTTTAGTGATCCGGTGTACAAATAGAAGTGATAAAAAGGATTATGTTTGCACAAGACACTTTACAATTCTTGCCAAGGTGCTCAACCTCACAATGCTCATTAAGACTTATCAGGAGGGTGAGTAGTGTTTGGTGGAGTTATCTTTGGCACATTATTTCATTAATTTTTTTGTTTGGGCCAAAGGTCTCCGAATTCACTTGTTGTTGCAAACATTTATAATTTTGTAGTAACACTTCTATGTGTGGAAGAAATTTATTTTAAGAGATGGTGTAGGTAATTTAGACATACAACTCAAGGTGTTAAAATTATTACACTACACAATCATGCAAGTCTAAGATTATGAATGCATGTAGATTACCAAAAATAGTGAGTGTATGAATCATTGATTATCATAAAACATTACTCATGCTTAGAGGCATGCTAGGCAATCATACACAATTATCTATAGACCATTTCATTGCACAGAATTAGATTAAGGTCAAGGCATGAAGATAAAACAATGTTTAGGAAATTTGAAATTAAAATTAGACATTGAAGGCTATCTTTAAGTGTATGCCAAAAATAATTTTGACCTTTTGAAACAAAAATAACTAAGATGTTTGCTCTTGTGAAATTTTATAGTCAAACTATAATTTTGTAAGGAGTTAAAGCAAAACAAATAACAAAAACAGATTTTTGATCATTTTGAATTATTTGAAATTTTTTTGTATTTTGGAATAAACTAACCAAATTAATAATACAATAATTTCAAATATGAGAAAATAAACAGAGAAAAATTATTAGAAAAATATTAGAAATATTTTGGAAAAATCAGAAATTCAATTTGGCCAAAATAGCTAACGCCTGGCGTTAAGTAGTTAACGCCGAAACAGTACTCGATTTTTTAGGATTTTTAAAAATTTTCTTTTGTCATTGATAGTATATATATAGACCTTCTTAGGGTAGAAATTTCAGAGACGTTGGAAATGGTTAGAAGGCTATTCAAGCATGTTTCATTTGTTCAAAAATGGTTTTTATTTTTTTATTTGGTTTTCATATATTTGTGTTTTACAAGATCATTAGAGCTCAAAAATGATAAATTATGCAAAACACAAAATAAGCATGTTCGATCAAGACAAGAATGCATGAATAATATAGCCATAAAGAGTGCATGCAAAATATACGATATAGGAATGTCTTAGATAATAATACCCTAACTATATGCCTACACACTAGCCCCGTACTAAGTGATGGATGAGCATGAGGAGCTGCACGCATGCCGTAGGATGGGGTGTTAATCCCATATGCACACACTAGAGAACGCTCAACCTAGCACTCTTTCCCCCCAGTGCCTCGCAAGGCCCCACTGGAACCCTCCCCGGTTAAGGACAAGACATTACATAGAGGTTAGGTCTTCTAATGCATACAATCCTGCGCCCTCGCTATTGTGAGACACATAATGTGGGTGAACGATCATGGACATCCTAAGCATTTTGTACTATTGAAACAATTTAAAGTCACATAGTTATTTTATCTTTCAATTTTTCTACTTTAAGATGGATTCATTATGGCATTATTGATAACTAGCATGAATGATAATATTTATTAGTTGATAATGTTAGTATGATGAGTTCATATTATGCCATAAGAATATTGCATGTCTCTTATATCGATAGAAATTCAATTTGAAGACCTAGAATTAAGTGATGATATGATTGATGTTATTGATATCAAGGTGATTCTAAGGTCTAGATATAGTAAGGTACATGCAATCACAATACATAATTTATTCATATAATTATCATGATCACCAATTTTATGAAAGAACCAAAATGATCTTTTGTAGTTATGTGTAATGTTTGAATTAAAAGATCTTTTGATATTACATAATATAATTATGATCATTAATTTTATCACATAGAGATTTTGATACTTGTTTTTGTTTTATATTTTTGTATTTGATTTTTGCATATAGAAATAGAAATCAAACAAATAACCAAAGAATGGAAGAAAATAAAATATTTTTTGTAATTTGGTTTTTGTAATTTTGTATTTTAATTTTTCAAAAATCAATTATAGGCAGAAATGCAAAAATGAGTAGTATATAAAATAATACATTTTTAGTGATTTTTCAAAATTTTAAAATTACAGAAAATCGGATACTTGAGCTAGCGCCTGCGTTAGCTCACAAAGAGTGCTTATTTTAATCATATAGCCTAGATTTTCTTTGATTTTGCTTCCGATTTTTCTTAATTATGTTTGTGCAATGTAAGGCCTGTCTAATGAAGTGAAGAGACAAGAAGAAATCCCAAAATGTTGTGGAAGTTAAAATTTTAGTACATGGGTTTCATATTCATTAAAGCTCCATATTCATTAAACCTTAATTCTTGAGTTTTGCACAACATGTGCATGAGTGAAATGATCATAAATAAGTGAAATAATATTCATGCAATTTTTCAATTCCGATTTAGTATGATTATGATTAAACATACTAAGGGTAATCAAAATGATGCAAATATATTAAATACCTAAGCAAAACTTGCGCATTTTATAAATTTAGCCTAATACCCCTAAAATACCTTTTAAATCCATTTTGACACTTATTTCATTTAGTCTTAATATTATCATATGACAAATTTAGTTTTTCAAATTTTATAAGACTTTTAGGAAATGGATCTAGAAGGATAAACATAAAAAGGATAAGTAGATCACTTGAAAAATGATATGACTTTTTATTCAACTTTATTCAATTTTATTTATTTATGAATTTTGGTTTAATATGTGAAAGTCATATCACAAGTTATATAAAGTGATCATATCATGATGGTTCAACAAAAAGAAAAAATACACAAAAAAATAGGTTAGGCATATCATGAAGTAGAATAATGATATTTCATTTTTGGTTGATTTCTACTTCATGCAAATGATTGGATGCTAATGAATGAGAGATTTAGGTATCCAAAGAGGACCGGGTGTGACGATTCCCTTGGGTACCCACATATATCGTGTTTGCTTTTGGGGAGACAAGGATGGATGGACCCTTTCTTTTGACATTAGTGCGTCATTCTTAAGTATGGGTCTCCATTCATATCTTGGACAAACATTATTTTTTATTTTGAAATTTCCATAATCATTTACTTGAATATTTGGATGAAAATGATTTTTGAATTTATAATTTGAAGGAAATTTGTTGGCATTTAATTTTAAGTTGGGAGAAACATGATTTTGTAAATAATGGTGATTTAGATTTTGATTTACAAATCATTTATGTTCCTTACTCCCATTATTAAACTTAGTTAAGATGTTCATATTCATATTCAACTTGTTTTTAGATATAGTTTGATATTGTGAATTTGTATTTATCATTTACATAAGCAAGTTGATTTTTGATTCTAATTCATCATTCTTAACTTTAAGATTATGTCTAGCTTTATTATAAGCGATTGTGCTATTTTTAAGAATGGAAACAATTGAATCAATATGATTTTGATAGTTATTTCTATATTCATCAAATGTTTCATCCATCTCTTTAATTTCAATTTTATAGTCTTTACACTTAGCACAATCATTTTTCAAGGATGAATTTTCTAAACATAATCTTTCATTTTGTTCTTTTATAAAAAGAAGTTCCTTTTCAAGTTCCTTGCATTTTTATTTTAAATCATTAAATTCTATACAAGGTGTAATGTTTTCAACTAAGGAGCCATGGATAGAACTAGATAAGAATTTGATTCTTCATTAATTTTTGCCTTTAAATTTTTATTTTCTAAGCTCAAATGTTTATTAGCATTTTTTAATTTCTTAATTTTGCACTTTGTAGTTTGAAGCAATTGTAATGTAGAGATAGAAGAACAAAAAATGGAATTTGATTTCCTTACATTACTTTTGGGAGAGACACGATTTGAACATATCATTTCTTTGACATCTTTTTGGCACTCCTCTTCCGAAGATAATATTTCTTCTTCTCTTTCACTTGATGTGCACTTCATGGATCCGTCATGAGAGGAGCATTCTTGAATGTTGGATCGTGTGACGCCCTTAGAGGGGGGGTGAATAAGGGTGTGTTTAAAAATATAATTTTTACTTAACAATTTTTAGACAAATTTTACTTTACTAAAAAGGTTACTTATAAATAATTTTAAACCAATGTAATTTTTGTATTTAACCAAACACAAATTTCTAAGATAAAGATTTAAGCAAACAAAATTGCAATTAGTGAAAAGAGCATAATTATATTAATCATGAAATTTGCATACAATAAAAATGATCTTAACAATGCTTAAGATCAAGGCACAATTATGATAATAAAAATACAATAATTTTGGTTTACCAATCCTTCTCCCAAGGATCGGAAGGCTATCGCTTGTCTCTCCCAAGACCAAGCCCAAGCCTATCCTCTAGATCTTCCCAAGATCTAGACGTAGCACACAAGGCCACGATTTCCCACCAAGCCTCGCAAGGACTTGGACGCTCCACACAAGGAAGCAATTTTCCCCTAAGCCGCGCAAGGACTTAGACGCCGCACGCAAGACGACGATTTCTCTACCAATACAAAATGAAAAAGTATGTGAATGAAAATACAATATGAAAAGAACAACTCCCTAGAAGATCAGATCTCTGAATGGATTGTTGAAGCCTCGAGATGATCGATGATGTAGAAGCACGCCCGATCTCGTCTTCAATCTTCAATCCTTCTTTGCACAAATGGGAGTTGAGGAGGTTCTGGAGCTCTCTGGTTCGTATGCACTCAGGAAGGGACTGGAATTCTCAAAATCTTAGAATGCACGAACCAAAGGAACCAATTTATAGAAATTCACTGTCGCCTGGGCGACAGTGACTGTCGGAATTTTTCGACAGTGCTAAACTGCCGCTGGAGTGGCGTCGTGGGTGGAGTCGTGGGCAGTTGGTGTAACCGTCGAGCTGTCGCCTGGGCGACATCGATGTCGGATTTCCGACAGTGCAAAACTGCCGGTCGTGGGTGGAGACGTGGGCAGTTGATGTAACCGCCGAGTTGTCGCCTGGGCGACATCGCTGTCGGAATTCCGACAGCGCAAAACTGTCTTTCGTCGATCTGCCGTGGAGGGAAGTAGTTGTAACTTCTCTGCTGTCACCTGGGCGACAATGGCTGTCGGAATTTTCCGACAGTGAAATTTTCCCACATTCAATTTTAGCTCCAGCAGCAATGTGAACATCGCATACCTGTTATCTGCACACCATTAATGAAAATAGAATCAAATACAAAAGGGACTTTGTTATTATCAAACCGGAGGAGTGCGAAACGCATGCTCCAACAATCTCCCCCTTTTGATAATAACAAATCCGTATAAAAAGAAATCATGTCTATTTAGATTGTTGATTTTAACCTTTGGTGTGTGCACAAAATTAACATAATATATATTTCTTGAAAATAAATGATCTACCTTTAGATGAAAACTCCCCCTAAATGAAAGCTCCCCCTACATATATGCTCCCCCTAAATGTATGCTCCCCCTAAATATATGATGTATTGTGTAGGTGGAATATTTAGGTGTGATAGATTTGTGACGTTTCTTTTTATACTTTAAATTCTCCCCCTTTTGGTATTAGCAAAAATGAATATTAGATAAAAGAGTAGCTTTTAAGGGAAAGGTAATAGAAAATAGAAATGAAGAGTAAGCAGAAGCAATTTGTTGGAATGATTGAAGTCCATGAAATAATAGGAATATGCCATAGTATGAATAAGCCCATGAAGTGACGGTATAGCCATATGAATTAATGAAAGAAAATAACTTAAACATGAGTAAGGTCATTTGAAAGTATCATAGAAAGACACAATAGTGTATAGATATATGGAATATTTTCGGTCCAATTCTCATGAGATGAATGTTTATATAACATAATGATGTGTTTATGTGATACTTGGATCAAACATATGAAGTTATTTAATTTACATGATCATTAAAATGTAGAACATAATAAAAGCATATAAAGGCAACTTTGACTTTGAAGATATAGCACAAGATGAATAGAAAACCATGTTTCTCTTGCACAAGACACTTTACAATTCTTTCCAAGGTGCTTAACCTCACAATGCTCATTAAGACTTATCAGGAGGGTAAGTAGTGCTTGGTGGAGTATCCTTGTCTTTATGTTTATTTTTTTTTTATCACAGACGTTGTGATATCTTAATTGTGATATATTGATATATTTTTTTTAAATGACCAAGGATCTCCGAATTCACTTGAATCGCAAAAGATGGTGTATATTTTGTTGTGCTAACAAATCAATGTTGAAAGTTGTATTTAAGATATGCTATTTTATTATGTGAAAGCAAAGATGATCCATGTATTAAATAGAAAGACATACGTATTGATCAAAAGAAGTGAACGTGATAGTACATTATGATAGATAAACAATTTCTCATACTTAGAGGCATGCGAAAACAATTTCCAATGGTCTAAACAACTAAGTAGAAGCGTCAATACGATGATAGCTTGGAAATGAAATCATATAAACATGTAAGTCATTTTTAAAATAAATAGCACATGGTTTGTCATCAAGTCATGAGGTGAAGCATTAATAATGACATATAACTATTGTAGATCATCAAAGGGACCTAAAATTGGAGTTTTGTTAAAATGGGAGCTGTCGGAAATTTCTGACAGTCACTGTCGCCTGGGCGACAGTGAAAAATATAAATAGGGATGGGGACCGAGTCAAACCCTATTGTGCATCATTTCCTGGAGTTAAAAACGAGAGGAAGGCTGTCGGAAGTCGGCGACATCCCTAGATCTAAGGTATGGGTTTTTGATTTTGGTGTTTTTAACTAAAAAAAAATTTAGGGATTTGTGATTTTGATAGTAGAGAAGAAGGAAAATGTAGTGTTCATGTTGATTTTTGATGAATGGTGTAGGTTTTGAAAATTTTTTGATTTGAAAAATGTAGATCTAGTTTAAAAACAAGTGGATCTTGGTGGATCTTTGCTAAAATTTGTATCTTTGTTAAATTTCTTTTTGAGTTGGTGATGAAGGTTTCCATTTGTTCATTTTCTAAAGGATTTTTGTAGATCTAGTTTAGAGAAGAAGGTGGAAGATGATGAATAGTAAAGGATTTGTAGAATATGTTGATTTAAAATATATATATATATTTTTTTTAAAACTTGATGTTGAAATAACATTTATTTTGAGTAGATCTGGAAGTATATGTAAAAATTTTGAGAGAAAATCACTTGGAGGGCTGTCGGAAATTTCCGACAGCCATTGTCGCCTGGGCGACAGTGTTCCAGTGCACAATGTGATACCTTGTTTAATCAAAATTTTTTGTATGTTATTGCAGAATGGCTTCCAGTTCCAAAGCTCGAAAGAGTACTTCGGAAGATGCACATACTTCATATCAAGTTTTTCCGGGGGTGGAGAAGGCTATTGTTGGAATAGCGAAGTATGTGAGATTTGAGTCGCCAAAGCACGATCATATCTATGATCGGCTTGCGAACGCAGGTATAATTTCAATAATCACACCAGAGGGGTTTTCTTCCTTTTTCATTCGTGAATTTTATAACCATTTGGAAGACCCAAATTTCACTGAATTGGATGGCGGAGTGAGATCAAAGATCCAAGGTCAACATGTGGAAATAACACATGTTGATCTTCGAGAGGAATTTGGACTAGTGATGAGTGAGAATATGCCTGATATAGTGGAGAATTATCGAAAGGATAGAGATTGGACCCTTGTAAACATGAGTTTACATGGGAATCAAAAGAAGACTCTTACCACTGAAGTTACCTCACTTACTCCGGATGCGTTCTTAGTCCAAGATATATTAAGGAATTCAGTGATGTTGAAGAGTGGAGACACAAGAAGTATTACAGCTCAGTTGACCCTCTTTACATACTATATTATGGAGGATGAGCTTTTTGATGTGGCGGACTTCATACTCGCCCAGATTAGATATGCATATAGATTAAAGCATCCAAGATGGGTGAAGGTTCATACGCTGCCAATGGGGGCGGTAATACAGCATGTACTCTACAAGAAGTATGAATGGATAGTGCAAGGTGCTTATTTGGATGATTGTTACCCGGAAATATATTATACGGGTTCAATGAAGGTGAAGAAGCCGCAGAGAAAAGCTCATCCGGGGATTGAGATTAGAGAGCCGACCATTTCTAGGGCAGGATCACTACGAGAGTCCATTGATGATTTGCGTGATTCATTAGAGGATCACAAGAGGGAAGTGAAGAAGGACCGTAGTCGAATGCAGAAATTTATGAAGTTTCTCGTCAAAGGTCTGAAGTTGAAACCAACTCCGGAGGAAGAGGCCGAATGGCAAGTTCCGGGCGAAGAACCGCCACGCCAATCGGTGAGGCGAACTCGCCGTGGCAAAGCCGTGAGACGAGGACCTCCAGAAGATTGTCCAGAGAGCAGCGGGGCTGGTTATGAAGATTCAGAGTAGTTTTATGTTGCTGCTGCTGCTGGGCGATGTCGGAAAATTCTGACATCCACTGTCGCCTGGGCGACAGTGAACTTCTTTAGATTTCTATTTTTATTTAAAGAACTTGATCCTTAATTTTGTTCTACTGTTTTTATGTGAACAATATTGATGTAATATTAATGATGTTGAATTTTTGTTAAGTCCTTTGAAATTTTATGTTTTGATTTTTAGTATTTTGGCTTTTTGTTTTTACATTGTTTATGTTTTGTGATAATAATTTTTTTTTATAGGCTTTAAATTGTGATATATTCATTGTGAAATGTCTAGAATGCCGAATTCTAACCTAAGCATAGAAAAACGGGAATCCGGTAACGGCTTAGTGAATATATCCGCTAGTTGATTTTCCGTGCCTATAAAGTTGATTTTTATATTACCCTTCTTAATGTGATCCCTTATAAAATGATGTCGGACGTCTATATGCTTAGATCTAGAATGTAATACGGGATTGTTTGTTAAGTCTATAGCACTTTTATTATCACACTTTAATTCTACACTACTTTGTTGTATGCCAAAATCTTCTAACGTTTGGGACATCCAAAGTGCTTGGGCACAACAACTACCGAGTGCAATATATTCGGCCTCGGTAGTAGAGAGGACAACAGAATTCTGTTTCCTACTCGACCATGAAATAAGTGAAGGGCCGATAAAGTGACAAGTGTCACTAGTGCTTTTCCTATCTAAAGAACATCCCGCATAATCAGAATCCGAAAAACCATGCAAAATAAAAGAATCATTATGAGGATACCATAAACCTAATTTTGATGTTCCAATGAGATATCTAAAGATACGTTTCACCGCTTTTAAATGTGACTCTTTAGGATTAGCTTGAAATCTAGCACATAAACAAACGGCAAAAATAATATCAGGTCTAGATGTGGTTAAATACAATAAAGACCCTATCATACTTCTATAAAGGGTTTGTTCAATTGAAACACCACTTTCATCTTTTCCTAATTTTAGTGAAGTACTCATAGGAGTGTTTGCATGCTTAAAGTTTTCAAATCCAAATCTTTTTAACATATCATGAATATATTTGGTTTGACATATAAAAATTCCATCATGTTTTTGTGTAATTTGAAAACCTAGAAAATATGAAAGTTCTCCAACCATACTCATTTCAAATTCATTTTTCATAATTTGAACTACTTCATTACACAACTCTTCATTAGTGGCTCCAAAAATAATATCATCAACATAAATTTGTAAAATAACTAAATCATGATTAATTTGCTTAATGAAGAGTGTAGAATCAGCACTTCCAATTTTATAATCGTGCTTTAACAAATATTGAGTTAATCGATCATACCAAGCACGAGGCGCTTGTTTTAATCCATAAAGCACTTTATCTAACTTATAAACATAATTTGGATATTTCTCATTTATAAAGCCAGGGGGTTGTTCTACATAAACTTCTTCTTTTATATACCCGTTTAAAAATCCGGTTTTGACATCCATTTGATATAATTTAAATCTTTTAAAACAAGCAAATGCAAGAAATATTCTAACCGCTTCTAATCTTGCTACGGGTGCAAAAGTTTCATCAAAATCTACCCCTTCAATTTGTGCATAACCTTTTGCAACTAATCTGGCTTTATTTCTAACAATTCTAGATTCATTATCCATTTTATTTTTAAAAATCCACTTAACACCAACTACAGGACGATTTTTTGGTCGTTCTACAAGATTCTAAACCTTATTATGTTCAAATTGATTAAGTTCTTCATTCATAGCTAAAAACCAAAATTCATCATTTAAAGCGGTGGAAACATCTTTTGGTTCTATTTCAGAAACAAAACAAAGGTTTGAAAATAAAACATGTAGTGATGAACGAGTACTAACCCCTTTTTGCGGATCCCCGATGATAAGCTCCTTTGGATGATCCTTTGAGAATCTCAATTCACTTGGAGGCACATATCCTTCTCTTTCTTCTTCTTCTCTATCTTCTTCTCCTCTTTCTTCTTCTCTTTCTTCTTCTTTTTCTTCTTCATTTTCTCCAAGTTCTTCATCATCATTCTCCACCGATGGAAGGGGTTCATCTTCTTTTCCTGTAATTTTCTTTTCTACACATGAAGCAAACTCATCAAACCTAACATGAATCGATTCTTCAACTATTTTTGTTCTTTTATTAAAAATCCTATAAGCTTTACTAGTTGAAGAATAGCCAATAAAAATACCTTCATCACATTTTTCATCAAATTTTCCTAAGGAATCTTTAGAATTTAAAATAAAACATTTACAACCAAAAACTTTGAAATAAGAAACATTTGGTTTTTTACTAAATATTAATTCATAAGGAGTTAATTTTAAAATAGGGCGAAGCATTACTCTATTAATTACATAACATGCCGTGCTAACCGCTTCAGCCCAAAAAGATTTTGGTAATTTAAATTCAGATAACATCGTACGGGCTAACTCTTGAAGAGTTCTATTTTTCCTCTCCACTACACCATTTTGCTGTGGTGTGCGTGGAGCGGAAAATTCATGTTTAATTCCTAACTCCGTACAAAAAGAAATAAACTTTTCATTTTCAAATTCTCCTCCATGATCCGATCGTATGCGTTTAATTTTCAACTCAAATTCATTTTGGATACGCAAACATAATTTTGAAAATTCTGAAAATGCATCGGATTTGGAGGTTAGAAATAAAGTCCAACAAAAACGAGAATAATCATCAATCAAAACAAATGTGTATTTTCTACCTCCTAAGCTAGAAATTCCAATTGGCCCAAATAAGTCCATATGTATTAATTGAAGTGGCCTAGTGGTAGAAATAATGTTTTTACTTTTGAAAGATGATTTTGAAAATTTTCCTTTTTGGCAAGGCACACATAGTGAAGAAGATAAATTTCCATTTAGCAAAGGTAAACCTTTAATTAATTTATCTTTTGAAAGTTTTGAAATTAACTTGGCACTAGCATGTCCAAGTCGCCTATGCCATAAATCTAATTCATCATTTTTGATAAAAAAACATTTTAAAGTAGAATTTGAAAAATCAAGAAATTTAATCATATATACATTATGACATCTAGGTGCGGTAAAAACAATTTCATTTGTTTTGGAATTAATAATTTTGCACAAATTTGTAGAAGATTCAAATAAAATATTTAAACCCTTATCACATAATTGACTAATAGAAATCAAATTATGCTTTAATCCTTCTACAAATAAAACATTTGAAATTGAAAATTTTTCGTTACCCACAACACCGATGCCGATGATTTTTCCTTTTCCATTGTCACCGAATGTAACAACTCCTCCTTTCTTCATCTCCAGGCTAAGGAACTTCTCTTTATTGCCCGTCATGTGCTTTGAACAACCCGAGTCCAAGTACCACACGTCTTCTTTGTCCTTAGCCTGCCAACACACCTAGAAAGAAGAGGTGAGTAAAGATCTGGTTACCCAAGTGGTTCCACCCATAGTATAGGTAGAAGCCTTAGGCACCCAGATTTGTTTGATTTTACTTTTTCCTTCTTTCCAGCAAGAGTCCGTAGTGTGACCAAATCTATTGCATTTGGCACATGTAATGTATTTAGAAGAGTATAATTTTTCTGGACTTTTACTGGATGAGGATGCAGTATTTGATATTTCATTAATTTTAGAATTTTTAAAAGTGAATTTTCTGGACTTTTCACTGTCGCCGGCGACAGTGGTTGTCGCCGGGCGACAGCTTCCAGATGTGTATCCGAGCCCAAACCTTCCAGATCCATGGCGTTGGTATCCTAAGATCATATCCAGTGATCTTCGGCCCATTCCAAATTTTTTCATGGCTAGTGTTAAGTCATGAATCTGGTGTCTCATTTTTGTATTCTCGGATACTAGATTTACGCATCTCCGATCAAAAGATTTCTTTCCCTCATGGACTTTGGAAATTGAAGATTTTAGATCTCTCTCTAAAATCTCATTCTTTTTAGTAAGAATTTTTATTGTAGAATGAGATTTGGAAAGAGATTCTTCAAGTTCTTTAATTCTTCCCAAAGAGTGATCACACTCTTGGCAAGAAATATCTCTTTTTCCAATAGTCTTAATTTCATTTAACAACTTTTTGTTTTCTTTAAGTAAAATTCCATTTTCAGATTTTAGAAGATCATTATCTTTCAAACTTTTTTCAAAAAATTTGCAAGTCTTTAAAAATTCAGAAAACAATTCATCATAGGTTGGAGGAGTTACCTCAGTGTCGCTTTGGACACTGCATTCGTCATCAGATATGACGCTCTTTCCCATTAGGCATATGTTGGCCTCCTCCTCTTTACTTGAGTCGGAACTGCTTGCATCCTCAGAAGTAGTATCATCCCAGGTTTCCGCCTTCAACACCTTCTTCGACCCTTTGTGCTTCTTTTCTTTAAGTTCTTTCAAGTACTTTGGACACTTGCTTCGAATGTGTCCTAACTTCTTGCAGTGGTTGCACTCCGGTGGCGGTCTCTCTTCCTCCTCATCGCCCTCCTTTCCTTTTTTCTTCCTAAAGGTCTCCTTCTTAAAATACTTCTTAAACGAATTTCTTCTCTCCGGATTTTTCATAAATTTTCTAAATTTTTTAACAAATAAACTTTCCTCATCTTCTTCATCCTCCTCAGAATCACTAGTTTCTTCCTTCTTTGATCTTAGAGCCAATCCCTTCTTCCTTGGCTCCACATACTCTTGTTGTTGAATTTTTAATTCAACTTCATGAGTTTTCAAGTTTCCAATGAGGCTCTCCAATTGTAAGGTCTTAAGATCATGTGACTCGGAAATTGCAGTCACTTTAGGATTGAACTTCGGGGGAAGTGATCTTAAGATTTTCCTTACCAAATCTCCATTTAAGAACACATTTCCTAGCACCTTTGAGTCGTTCACGATTTTTGTAAACCGTGTGTACATTGTATCAATCTCTTCATCTACCTCCATTTTGAACCTTTCAAATTCAGATTTCAGTTGAAATAGCTTTGAATCCTTTACCTGCGAAGTACCTTCATGAGTGATTTCTAATAAATTCCAAATTTCAAATGCAGAATTACAAGCACAAACTCTATTAAATTCAGTGCGATCTAGTGCGCAAAATAAAGCATTCATGGCTTTTGCATTGTTCTTACATCTTAATTTATCATTATCATCCCACTTATCTTTGGGCTTATCCATAGTTACAACTCCTACAACAATTGTTGGAGAAGTGTAACTAAATTCTACCATATTCCAGACTTCTATATCTAGCGCAATTAGAAAACAACGCATACGTGTTTTCCAATAATTATAGTCTGTGCCCGTGAAAAGTGGTGGCCTACTAATTCCTTGCCCCTCAACGAACGCGTGATCGTTGTGCGCCATTACTCCCGGTGGTAAAACCGTTTTGGAGTAACCTCTCTCTGATACCACTTGTTGGATCGTGTGACGCCCTTAGAGGGGGGGTGAATAAGGGTGTGTTTAAAAATATAATTTTTACTTAACAATTTTTAGACAAATTTTACTTTACTAAAAAGGTTACTTATAAATAATTTTAAACCAATGTAATTTTTGTATTTAACCAAACACAAATTTCTAAGATAAAGATTTAAGCAAACAAAATTGCAATTAGTGAAAAGAGCATAATTATATTAATCATGAAATTTGCATACAATAAAAATGATCTTAACAATGCTTAAGATCAAGGCACAATTATGATAATAAAAATACAATAATTTTGGTTTACCAATCCTTCTCCCAAGGATCGGAAGGCTATCGCTTGTCTCTCCCAAGACCAAGCCCAAGCCTATGCTCTAGATCTTCCCAAGATCTAGACGTAGCACACAAGGCCACGATTTCTCACCAAGCCTCGCAAGGACTTGGACGCTCCACACAAGGAAGCGATTTTCCCCTAAGCCGCGCAAGGACTTAGACGCCGCACGCAAGACGACGATTTCTCTACCAATACAAAATGAAAAAGTATGTGAATGAAAATACAATATGAAAAGAACAACTCCCTAGAAGATCAGATCTCTGAATGGATTGTTGAAGCCTCGAGATGATCGATGATGTAGAAGCACGCCCGATCTCGTCTTCAATCTTCAATCCTTCTTTGCACCAATGGGAGTTGAGGAGGTTCTGGAGCTCTCTGGTTCGTATGCACTCAAGAAGGGACTGGAATTCTCAAAAGCTTAGAATGCACGAACCAAAGGAACCAATTTATAGAAATTCACTGTCGCCTGGGCGACAGTGACTGTCGAAATTTTCCGACAGTGCTAAACTGCCGCTGGAGTGGCGTCGTGGGTGGAGTCGTGGGCAGTTGGTGTAACCGTCGAGCTGTCGCCTGGGCGACATCGATGTCGGATTTTCGACAGTGCAAAACTGCCGGTCGTGGGTGGAGACGTGGGCAGTTGTTGTAACCGCCGAGCTGTCGCCTGGGCGACATCGCTGTCGGAATTCCGACAGCGCAAAACTGTCTTTCGTCGATCTGCCGTGGAGGGAAGTAGTTGTAACTTCTCTGCTGTCGCCTGGGCGACAGTGGCTGTCGGAATTTTCCAACAGTGAAATTTTCCCACATTCAATTTTAGCTCCAGCAGCAATGTGAACATCTCATACCTGTTATCTGCACACCATTAATGAAAATAGAATCAAATACAAAAGGGACTTTGTTATTATCAAACCGGAGGAGTGCGAAACGCATGCTCCAACATTGAAGACTTGTGCAAGCTTGCATATTCTCTGGTTCTTGCGATTGTTCCATACCTGTAGAAGGAGAATCATAAGTTCTTTCAAGAAAATTCCAAATCTCATATGCGGTAGGTAACGTATAAATAAGTTTGAAAATATTTTGGTCTAACGCACAAAATATACTATTCATAGATTTTGCATTTAAAACAATTTCGTTTCTAGTTAGTACGCTAGGTGACTTTTTAATAGTAATATTTCAAACTTTTTCATCTAAGGGCTTAAGAATATTTTTCATTAATATTTTCCATCCTTTATAATTTTTTCTCATAAATAAAGGTGGTGATAATACTTTTTCATTTATATTAAAATTTTCCCCACTAGTAGAAGCGAGATCATGATCAAGAGACGCCATTATTCCCGGTTGTTAAGCCGATTTGGAATAACCTGGCTCTGATACCACTTGTTGGATCTTGAGGCGCCCTTAGAGGGGGGGTGAATAAGGGTTTTAAAAACTTTAAACTTTAATAGAGAACTTTTGATATTTTATTTGAATAAGAGTGAATATAAAACAAAGAGTAGTAAATCAATTTTATTAATAGAAAAAGACATGATTATCATTAATAAACTTGATTACAAAATTTGATTTCTATGATGCTAGAAATCAAAGTGAATAATATGAAAACTCTTTTTGTTTTCTATACTGACTCGTATCCTCATGAACCGGTTGACTTTAGCCGATCTCTCCCCAGATACGGCCTCAAGCTGCTCTAGCCAATCTATCACCAGAAAGGTCTCAAGCACCCCGTAGATCTACTCCCTAGACCTAGTCGCCAACACGAGGCGAATTACTCACTAAGTCCTACCTAGACCTAGTCGCCAACACGAGGCAAATTCACAAAATGATTACAACCATAAAATAAAAGACAAATACAAAATATAAATATGAAACTCCCTATGAGGTAATCTGAAGGATACGCCGAAGAATTGCTGAAGATCGTTGAAGTCTAAGGGTGTGTTCTTCGTGTTGTGTTAGCGTGTTGATCCAAGCCTCCTTTGATTCCTCCTTTTGAAATATGAGTGGGAGATGTGTTGGTCTGGAAATACGGCCCTCACAAAGTCTCTGAAGTACTGGAATAGGGCTCTTGGCAATCAGTAGTAAGAGACATCGAAATCATCCAATTTATAGAATTTGAGCAAACGCCGGCGTTAAGTGCTAACGCCAGGCGTTGACCATGTATAACAACATATTGATGGCTCGGATCTTCAGAAGAGGAAGGAGATTCTGCACTTTAAGAATTGTTTTATTTTAAAATAAAACCATGTTCCAACACCTTAGGCTCATGGAACTTTCTTATAATAATAGCTATCAAGAGAGTTTACAGATGGACCCCTTCGAGGCTTTGTATGGGAGGCATTGTCGAACTCCCCTATTTTGTGATGAGGTTGGTGAGAGTCCGCTTTTAGGTCTAGAAGCCTTAGAAGAGATGAGTTTGGCGGTTACGCACATTCATGAGAAGCTTCATATAGCTTAGGAGCGTTAGGAGAAGTACGCTAATCGGCAAAGGGTTGAGCTAGAGTTCGCTGTTGCGGACATGGTTTTCCTGAAAGTTTCTCTGATGTCAGGTGTTAAGAGATTTTGGGAGGAACCACAAGTTGGATCCCAGGTATGTGGGACCTTTCCAAATTGTTATGCGCATCGGAGTGTCAGCTTATAGGCTGGAGTTGCATGCTTCTTTCTCTGGTGTTCATGATGTGTTTCACGTGAGCCAATTGCAAAAGTGTGTGCTTAGCGATCATTATGTCCTTGACTTCGTGCCCCAGTTGCAGCCCAATCTTTCGTATGTTGAGGAACCCTTCAGTATTCTGGAAATGCAGACCCGTATGTTGAGGAACCCTTCAGTACTAGGACGTTAGTAGTGCGACTTGGGAGTTGGAATCTATTATGAGGGAATCTCACCCTCATCTGTTCTTCTAGTCTTCGGTGCGTATCTTTCTATCAATTCTAGTTATTCATTTATGTCCATTGGATTCTAGTTGTTTTTCAAAGTTTTGGGTCGAAACTTTCTTTTATGGGGAGTGGCTGTAACGCCCCAGAATTTCAGATAATTATTTTAAATCTCTAATGATGAAATATCGTCATGCGGGCGTTACGTTTATGCTGAGTTTCCTTATGCAGTATAATTTGTCAAGTTTTGAACCTTGCCGGAATTTAAATTTTAGACTTCAGAAAATTAAAGTTATTAAATTTAAGCATAACCGTGAAGTTTCGTCGCGATCCGAGTTTATGTGAGAGCCCGCCAAATTTTTGAAAATCTCTAATTTAATTAATTCATAAATAATCCTCTCCCTCCTATAAAAAGGCCTTTGTTAGAAATTAGGTCACTTTTTCCTTTCTTCTTCCCGTTTCCACCGAACCAGAGCCGCGAGATAGGAAAGTCGTGACGTTCGTGAAGCTTCCATCGGCCGCCGCGAGAGTTCTAGTGGAAGAAATCTATGTCTAAGCATAGATTTGGAAAGCTCACGTCGAAATCTTTGCGTGTGCAGTAAGATTTTTCAGTTTCGTGGATCTTTAGTGTTGGAGCATGTAGCCTTTACCCTCTGATAGTTTATTTAGGTGTAGTCAATAATACCTAGAGGGGGGGTGAATAGGTTTTACTTATTTTCTTTATACAATCCTAATGTATCTAGCTGCAGAAAACTCAATCACAGAAAGCACACAAGGATTTATAGAGGTTCCTCAAGACAGGGTGTCTTGAGTAGTCCTCTTTCCCCCTTCACCTTTCTAACAGTGAGTTAGACAAGGCCACAAACTCCAATCTCAACTCCTTGAGCTTACACCACAAGTTTCTCAGAACTTCTCAGATCAAGAGTGATCCTACCTCAGGCACAACAGCCCTACACTCAGGCTCAGCAGCCCTACACCTCAGGCACAGCAGCCCTACACTCAGGCTCAGCAGCCCTACACCTCAGGCACAGCATCCCTACACCTCAGAGTTATGTAACTCCTACCACTCAGAAATCACACAGATCTCCTACCTCAGACCTATCAAGAAGTCCTACCACTCAAGCTGTCAACACAGCTTTACACACAGGCTCAACAGCCTTTCACTCAGGCAATAATGCCTTACAAGGATATAAGAGTGTTTGTACTAAATACAGAAAATAAAAGAATTACTCTCAGGTCTTCTGTTTTCTTTCTTCAGATCTGAAGGACAGCAACTTCAGATTTGAATCACCTTGATCTTCTCTTTCAGCAAAGCAGAAGATCAACTTGCCCTTCTTGAGTTGGTATAGGAAGAGCAAACTAATCTCCTTCAGAAGATTAACTTCAGCTCTAAAGAACAACTTCAACTGGCTGAAACGTGAATGCTCGATTGTGGCTTGCAGCAAAAGCTTTTCAATGGAACAGTGCTTGTTGTTGTGCCCTAGCTTTTGCTTTTATACCTCCAGAAGTCTTCAACGGCTATTTCGATCCTCCTGACACAGTATGGGGCAGATTGGAGTTGCTTTTCCCTTTTTATTTTCGCTTGCGCCAAAAGCAGATCCCGTCAGGGCATTTGAATCTGTCTCAGCGGTTGGGCTGAGACAACTTCCAGTCTCAGTGGTTTGCTCCAGTCTCCTTCTCAGTGGATCCGCTGACACGACTCCTCGTCTTAGTGGTTTTGACCCTTCGTCTCAGCGGTTCTGCTGAGACAGATCTTCATCTCCTTGTAGATGATTTCTTCTCATCTAAGGGCATGTTTGGCCCTTCCTTTTGAGTCACCTGTGCCTGTATATCCTACACAAGTATAGCTTTGTTAAATACAATATGTCATTAGCATTGAGAGTGATGCCTCTTCAATTCAAGGTAATATTGAGGGCAATATACCCAACACCCTCCTTTTCGTCCGAAAAGTTTCAGGAATTCGTCCTCGTGGTCTTCTTTTGGCCGATCCTAGGTGTGGAGTGCTCGAGAGGCCGGTGATCGTAAGGTTTGAGGGAAGTGGTGGACTTTCCCCTCTTGCCATGTTTACTTTATCTTGTTTTCCTCCTTCCTTTATTACCTTAGTCAAGCAATTGTGGTGTTAGCTTTCTCTGATAATTTCGGTTAAATATAGCAGAATTCTTCGAGTATTCTAAGGTAAATTCGTTGAGTACTATCGTAATTCGCCAAGTGTAAGTAGATTCGTCGAGTGTTCCTTAGGACTCATTGAGTGATTAAGTTTAAATTCGTCGAATGGCTTTCCTTAGAGAATTTGTGTTCTGCAGGTAATTCGTCGAGAATCTTAGTTATATTCGTCGAGTCTTTCCCTGAACCGTCGAGACCCTTTAGAAATTTCGTCGAGTGATTCTGGATTCGTCGAGTGATTTTGATGAATCGGCCGAGGCTTAGAAATTTCGTCGAGTGATTCTAGATTCGTCGAGTGATTTTGACGAATCGGATGAGACTTAGAAATTTCATCGAGTGATTCTAGATTCGTCGAGTGATTTCGACGAATCGGCTGAGACTTAGAAATTTCATCGAGTGTTAGTGTAATTCGTCGAGTTGTCAGTAGGATTCGTCGAGTGGCAGATTGTTCAGGAAAATCGTGGTATTTTCCTCATGTTATCATGTTGCGTGTGGTGTTAAGTGATGGAGTGATGAGATGGATTTGGACTGTTGGTGAGAGAAATTATTGAGGCTTCCTCCACAGTGCCTGTTTTGGTGTAATCATGGTACCCGACGGTGTTTTGGACTGTTGGTGGGTCGAAGATTGTGGCCTCCACCTCAGTGCCTATTTTTGTCCGGTGTTCCTGATTCACTGTTTTGCTCATGGATTCACTTGGCCCACACAATGCCTTATTCTATGAACATTTCTTATAAATCATTGTCGCACTTGGTGCAAGATTTGTACTGATTATTTAGTCAAGCTTGCTAACCTTTTTGGCCATTGTGGTTAATATGGTCTTTTATGTTGTTGTTATACCATTTTATTTTTTGGAGATTGGTAAACTCCTTATCCTTTGATTTTGGTGATCTTCTTATCTTTGAGCCGCCTTTTTGCGCCTTGTTGTTGATGCATTCTTTTCTGTTCAATACCCCAGGTTCGGACTGGTAGCCGTGCAGGTTGATCGTGCTGTTCTTCCAGATTTTGGCTAGTGTTTTTTCCTTTCTCCTCCTTGGTGAGGATGATTGGTCAGCTGTGACTTTCTTTGACTATTTAGTCTGTTTTTGATGTACTTGAACATTTTTATGCGTGTCAGATTGTTGACGCTCATTGTTGTTTATTTGTGTAGATTGTTTACTTGTTGTGCCTGCTACTACTGCCTTTTTGCTATTTATGCATTGCTCTCTGGGAAGGTTTTATGCTAGGATGCATGTTAGATATTTTTAAGTATACAACTTGCATATTCTAATTCATGGCATGATTTAAATCAAATGTCACCCTACTTTGAAGATTGTAAAAAGTTTGTTTCCTACTTATAATAAATGTAGAGTTTTGCATATCATTAGCTAGATGATTGGTCTTTATGCCCATATAGGGTAAATCAAATCATACTTCATACTTTCTTTTCCGCAGCGTAATTTTAGTTTCTACTCATGGACTAGATGATCCATTGGACCGAGGGACACGGTCTAAATCTTAAAATTATAAATTGTCTTTTAACATAACTTTTATGCAAATGATTGTCTTTTATGAAAGCAAACATAGAATTGGAGTCGCCTGACTCCCACAGGACGTGGCATCACAACGCGTATTTTCCTCACTCTAATAATATATTTATATATTGGGAAAAATGCGGGTTGTGACAACTGGGGTCTGAATAGCTCGACCATCAAGGATAAGTTTCCTATTCCTATGATTAAGGAGCTGCTAGATGAGCTGCATAGGGCGTGTCTCTTCACCAAGTTGGACATGCGGTCTAGCTATCGCCAGATTCGAATGCTGGAGGAGGACATCCACAAGACGGCTTTTTAGACGCATGATGGCCATTACGAGTTCCTCGTAATGCCATTCGGGCTATCAAACGCCCCATCCATGTTCCAAACAATGATGAACGAGATTTTGCGGCCTCTCCTGCGTTGTTCCGTACTGATATTCTTTGACAACATCCTCATTTACAGTAGTAGTTGGGAGGAACATCTACCGCACATGGAGCGAGTTCTCACTATGTTGCGTCAGCATCAGCTGTATGCTAAACGGTCTAAAGGCTCCTTTGGCCAGGAAGAGGTCGAGTATCTGGGTCACTTGGTTTCAGCACAAGGCGTACGAGCCGACCTGAAAAAGATTGAGAGTATGGTGACATGGCCCCGCCCTACGACACTCTGGGCTTTGAGGGGATTCTTGGGGCTCACCGGTTACTACCGACGGTTCATGAAGGATTACGGAAAAATTGCGAGACCTCTCCTCTGTTGTTGCAGAAGGTTACCTTCCTATGGTAGGAGGAGGCAAAAATGGCCTTCTAATCTCTGAAGGGGGCTATGAAGACCACATCGGTCCTAGCTCTTCCGGATATCAGTAAAGAGTTTGTGTTGGAGACAGACGCTTCGGGTGTAGGGATCAGAGCAGTTCTGATGCAGGAGGGGCGACCCATGGCTTTCTTAAGCAAATCATTGGCTCTAAGGACATTGGGGATGTCTACTTATGAAAAGGAGATGTTAGCCATCATACACGTCGTGACCATGTGGAGACCGTACTTGCTGGGACGTCAATTCAAGGTCTGCATGGATCATCAGAGTCTGAAGCACTTCTTGGAGCAACGGTTGGCTTCTCCCCTCCAGCATTAGTGGCTGACTAAATTATTGGGCTATGACTATGAGATCATTTACAAGCAGGGGAAGGAAAACGTGGTCGTCGATGCTCTATCACGGCATCCAGAGAGCACTCTCACCATATCTTGGGGCCTCTGATCAACTCACTGGATGAGATACAAGAGGAGGTACTCCAAGACCCCGAGCTTCGGGCCATCGTGGACCCGATCCAATAGAGGCAGACCATACCACCAGGGTTCCACTTATAAGGCAGGTGGCTTTACTACCAAGGCAAAATAGTCATTCCTCCCACTTCGCCATGGCAGATTTTCATGATGCACGAGTTCCATTCCTCGCCGACCGGAGGCCATGTCGTAGTGCTTCGCACTCTACAATGATTATGGGCAAATGTATTTTGGAAGGGTCTGCGCGGGGATGTTCTGCAGTTTGTCCTCCAATGAGAGGTCTGCCAGCGTCAGAAGTATGAAACGACTTCTCTTACGGGTTTGCTTACGCCGCTGGAGATTCCATATCACATTTGGGACACGATCTCCATGGACTTTATCGACGGCCTACCCAAATCTCAGGGCAAATCTGTCATTTTGGTTGTGATTGACAAGCTCTCGAAATACGGGCACTTCCTGGCATTGAGCCATCCTTACACTGAGAAATCTGTCGTCGAATTATTTGTTCGGGAGATTGTTCGACTTCATGGCATACCACGGGCCATCATTTCAGATAGGGATCCTGTATTCATAAGAAACTTCTTGCGAGAGCTCTTTCGGATGCAAGGTACAAGGTTGCGCATGAGCACGACCAACCACCCCCAAACGGATGGATAGATGCAGGTCCTCAACCGAGGAGTGGATACGTACCTATGATGTTTCATGATGGATGAGCCGCGCACTTGGACCCATTGGTTATATTGGGATAATACTGCTATAACGCCTCTTATCATACAGCCAGTAAGCTTACTCCTTTTGAGGTCGTCTATGGCCATCCTCCACCCACGCTGGGTACTTATGAGACAGACAACACGACTCTTTCTGTTGTAGATCATACGCTGCATGTCCGAGATCGCACCTTGGCTCTGTTACGCGACAACCTTCGGACGACTCAAGATAGCATGAAGGTACAAACAGATCGGCATCGAACCGAACGGGAATTCGCAGTGGGGGATGAGGTCTTTCTCAAACTCCAACCATACCGACAACTATCCGTCTCTCGGCGAGCAAACCAAAATTGGCACTAAGGTACTATGGTCCTTTCCGCATTATCCAGAGGGTTGGTCCGGTGGCATATACCTTGACACTCCTTGAAGGGTCCCACATACTGTTGGATCTACTGGCGCCCTTAGAGGGGGTGAATAAGGGTTTAAATCAACTATTGGAGATTTAAATAAATAACTTCAAGAATGCACGTTCTGGAGCTAATGTTGCCCGGTAACCCCACCGCGTGGCGTTAGCTAAGGAAACAGCACAGGAAAGGCAGAATATCATTTCGGGAATCGCACTGCTCCAACCAATATTCCGGCAAAATATTCACAGCAGTTTATATATTAAAATACATGAACTTGATAGCATTGAATAATAAAAACATTGTTTATACAAATACACTTAGATCTCATTGACGCTGGAGATCGGAGGTGACGAATATTAAAACTTTGGGTTATCTATACTGACCCTAATCCAAGGAATGGTTGACTCTATCCCTCTCCTCCCCGGAAAAGTCTTCAAGCCGCTCCTCAGCTTCCTCCCAGGAAGGGTCTTAGAGCCCGCTAGATCTCTCAGATCTAGATGTCCTCCCAGGACGATTTCTTATGGAATCCTCATCGGATTCTGACGTCCACACCGGACGATTTCACACACCAAAATAATAAAACAATAAAAGAGAAAACTATAAGAGATGGGAAGTTGTGCTCCCTCAACGTACATCTCCGGATGCGGTGAACGAACAACGCTTTTGATCTTCGTGTAGAATGCGCTCATTGGTGCTAAGATTCTCGGCCTTTTTCCGCACTCTGATGAACTTCTTCGTTATAGCTTGAGGGAAGGTGTTCTTCTCTTCCGGCGATGGCTCTTTGGTCCAGAAACGGCGAAACAGCCGACTTATTCTTTTAGGTTTCGGCAACCCCACATTTGGAGAAGAAAATAACGCTTATATAGTTGTTTTAATAAGTTACCGCCGGTGGTAAAGAGCGCGCGGCGGTAGCGTCTTTACGCGTTTTCTCCAGCTTTCGAGCACTAAGGCTTCATTTGGTTTAGCGGTTGCGGTTGTAAAGGGAGCTGTTGGAAAGGGAGGTTTGGAAATGGAGCTGGTGGAAACTGATGGGTGGAAATGGAGATCTGTTTGGGTAATCTCTGTTTTCAGAGCTATTCAAAACAGAGAAGCATTTGGAAAAACTGTGGTGGCGTTTTGTTAATAAATTTTATAATTTTTTTAAAAAAAAAATTATAAGAAAAAAAAATTATATAAGAACATATACACGAGTCACAGTTCAAACATATACAAATGATGCCTAAATCAGGAGGGTGCCGGAAAACATTCTCTTGTTATCTTTGGATAGCACGACATGGTAGGCTAGCACATTACGGTAGTAGTCACGTCGAATCCTTCTCGATGGCAGCAGAGCAATATATTGACATCATCTTCTCATCGAGAAAGCTAGCGTGCTGTGTTAGGATAGCGCCCGTGGTAGTAGTCACGTCGCAATCGTCTCGACGTTTTCATCTCGACGCCATGGTTCAAGTTGACGCTTTATTCAAGTCGACGCAGGCTGTCTCGACGTTATGGCTAGCGCTCACGGTAAGTTAGCGCGCAACGGTAGTATTCTCGATGTCATTGTTCAAGTCGATGCTTTTATATCGATGATATGGTTCAAATCGACGCATCCTTCAAAATGACACAGGCTGTCTCGATGTCAAGGCTAGCGCCCGCGGTAAGTTAGCGCACGGCGGTAGGATTCTCGATGCCATTGTCTTCTCGACGACATAAGTATTCTTGATGACCTTGTCTCGACGGCATACGTCTTCTCGACGACATTGTCTAGATGGCATACATTATCACGACGGTATTTTCCTTTGCGTTGATAGCAAGTTCTGTCGAATATGGCTATCACCGGCGGTAGGACTAGCGCCCGGTGGTAGGTCACAGAGAACAGAATTCTCGACGTCTTCACATCTGTAAACCTGCACACTATACCCAAGACATGTATAATCAAATACAATATAGGATTTGATATTGGCAAACTAAAGAGATGCAGAACACATGTTCCAACAAACTCCCCCTTTTGATAATATCAAATCTCATTCATGAGATATAAATCATTAAGAGCATGGTATAGTGTAATCAACAATAATCATGAAACATGCATGTACAACCCTGTATTCGCCGAGTGGGCCCCCGAGGCCCAAGATATTTTTAGGCCCAATATTTTCAAATGACGCGACCCCGGGAGGAGGAGGGGTGAGCATTTGGAGGGAGTCGAGTCTGAGGGGCGCATCCCAGGACTGTTCCCTTGTGAGGGCGAGCCGGGGAGGGCCGGGAGGCCTCCGACTCGCCCAGAGCCTTGTGAGGGCGAGCCGGGGAGGGCCGGGAGGCCTCCGGCTCGCCCAGAGCCTTGTGGGGGCGAGCCGGGAGGGCCGGGAGGCCTCCGGCTCGCCCAGACCCTTGTGGAGGCGAGCTGGGAGGGCCGAGAGGCCTCCGGCTCGCCCACACCCTTATGGGGGCGAGCTGGGAGGGCCGGGAGGCCTCCGGCTCGCCCACACCCTTGTGGGTGCGAGCTGGGAGGGCCGGGAGGCCTCCGGCTCGCCCACACCCATGTGGGGGCGAGCCGGGAGGGCCGGGAGGGCCGGGAGGCCTCCGGCTCGCCCAGACCCTTGTGGGGGCGAGCCGGGAGGGCCGGGAGGCCTCCGGCTCTCCCACACCCTTGTGGGGGCGAGCCGGGAGGGCCGGGAGGCCTCCGGCTCGCCCACACCCTTGTGGGGGCGAGCCGGGAGGGCCGCGGGGCCTCCGGCTCGCCCACACCCTTGTGGGGGCGAGCCGGGAGGGCCGGGGGGCCTCCGGCTCTCCCACACCCTTGTGGGGGCGAGCTGGGAGGGCCGGGGGGCCTCCGGCTCGCCCACACCCTTGTGGGGGCGAGCTGGGACGGTCGGGGGGCCTCCGGCTCGCCCACACCCTTGTGGGGGCGAGCTGGGAGGGCCGGGGGGCCTCCGGCTCGCCCACACCCTTGTGGGGGCGAGCTGGGAGGGCCGGGAGGCCTCCGGCTCGCCCACACCCTTGTGGGGGCGAGCTGGGAGGGCCGGGAGGCCTCCGGATCGCCCACACCCTTGTGGGGGCGAGCCGGGAGGGCCGGGAGGCCTCCGGCTCGCCCAGACCCTTGTGGGGGCGAGCCGGGAGGGCCGGGAGGCCTCCGGCTCGCCCAGACCCTTGTGGGGGCGATCCGGGAGGGCCGGGAGGCCTCCGGCTCGCCCACACCCTTGTGGGGGCGAGCTGGGAGGGCCGGGAAGCCTCTGGCTCGCCCACACCCTTGTGGGTGCGAGCTGGGAGGGCCGGGAGGCCTCCGGCTCGCCCACACCCTTGTGGGGGCGAGCCGGGAGGGCCGGGAGGCCTCCGGCTCGCCCATACCCTTGTGTGGGCGAGCCGGGAGGGCCGGGAGGCCTCCGGCTCACCCACACCCTTGTGGGGGCGACCTGGGAGGGCCGGGAGGCCTCCGGCTCGCCCACACCCTTGTGGGGGCGAGCTGGGAGGGCCGGGAGGCCTCCAGCTCGCCCACACCCTTGTGGGGGCGAGCCGGGAGGGCCGGGAGGCCTCCGGCTCGCCCACACCCTTGTGGGGGCGAGCCGGGAGGGCCGGGGGGCCTCCGGCTCGCCCACACCCTTGTGGGGGCGAGCCGGGAGGGCCGGGGGGCCTCCGGCTCGCCCACACCCTTGTGGGGGCGAGCTGGGAGGGCCGGGGGGCCTCCGGCTCGCCCACACCCTTGTGGGGGCGAGCTGGGAGGGCCGGGGGGCCTCCGGCTCGCCCACACCCTTGTGGTGGCGAGCTGGGAGGGCCGGGGGGCCTCCGGCTCGCCCACACCCTTGTGGGGGCGAGCTGGGAGGGCCGGGGGGCCTCCGGCTCGCCCACACCCTTGTGGGGGCGAGCCGGGAGTGCCGGGAGGCCTCCGGCTCGCCCAGACCCTTGTGGGGGCGAGACGGGAGGGCCGGGAGGCCTCCGGCTCGCCCAGACCCTTGTGGGGGCGAGCTGGGAGGGCCGAGAGGCCTCCGGCTCGCCCACACCCTTGTGGGGGCGAGCCGGGAGGGCCGGGAGGCCTCCGGCTCGCCCACACCATTGTGGGGGCGAGCCGGGAGGGCCGGGAGGCCTCCGGCTCGCCCAGAACCTTGCCGGGTATGCAGTCTGCGTTTAGCGCCCAAGAGTAGCGGGATTTGGCTATTCGCAGTCCAGTTTTGGTTATTCGCAGTCCAAGAGCAGTGGGATTTGGCTATCTGCAGCCCAGTTCAAGGGTATTTTGGTAATCTGGCAGACCAGTTTTTGGCTATTTGCAACCCAACTTCAGAAATCCTATAAATAGGACCAAGGGGGCACCATTTGGAAGGATCTCATTCTAGGCTAGCTCTCTCCCTCTCTCTCCCTCCCCAAGTCTCTCTAGGGGGGTGAGGAGAGCCTCCAGTGGTGCCCAAGCTTAGTAGTGGCTTGGGAGGGGAAGTTCCTGAGGGGCTTCCGGGTATGTGGCGGGACCTCCCCACTAAGCCCTTGGTCCAGTCCCTAGTTCCAACACCTTCAACCTAGAGCTCTCCCTTGGGAGGAGTAAGGATTGGTCGCCCCTCGGCTAGCTGAGGGCCCCGAACTCCACAGAGACTAAGTCTTGTTCGCAAGTCTCGATTTCAACACATGGTGCGGTGAGCGTGGAGTGTGACCGATTCACGAAACTCTCGAGATGAGCTCCATGGACGGAGGTGGAGGAAGTTCCGACCCAGGTCATTCGCAGCCCCCGGTGGCTGGAGTGACGTTGGAGATGTTTGAAAGCTTCAAGCGAGAGGTCATGCAGACCTTGCAGATCGCCTTCGCCACGACGGCCGTAGGCAGAAGAGGAGATGGTTCGGAGGTCCCGCCCCAGCAGGTGGAGGAGGGAACTCTCGGCCAGCAGTTCAGAAAGGAGATGCCGGTGAGGGGGGAGTGGGGAGGTGCCATACCCCCACTCGCCCACCCTCAAGGGGGCGAGCTCAGGAGGGGGGCGCCCTCCCAGCTCGCCCCAGCCCCTCAAGGGGGCGAGCTCAGGAGGGGGGCGCCCTCCCAGCTCGCCCCAGCCCCTCAAGGGGGCGAGCTCAGGAGGGGGGCGCCCTCCCAGCTCGCCCCAGACCCTCAAGGGGGCGAGCTCAGGAGGGGGGCGCCCTCCCAGCTCGCCCCAGCCCCTCTAGGGGGCGAGCTCAGGAGGAAGGCACTGTCCCAGCTCGCCCCGTCTCTTCCAGCCTTGTCCCAAAAGGGGGCGAGCGGGGAGGCATCCGACCCCCACTCGCTCCACCCCAAAAGAAACCAAGTGAATGTTGATGGTCGAGACCACCTCGGGTGGAGGCTATCCAATAGCCCGGCGAGCGCAAAGGTCAACAATTCGACTCCGCGAGAGCAAGGAAGTAAGGACTTCAAAAGAAAAAGATCCAACCGCCCGAGGTGGAGGCCGGGACCAAACACACCCCCTCCACCACCTCAGCAAACCATGGAGATTGGTGGGGGTAGACGGAGGACAATCAGAAAAGTAGGAAGAAGAAGGAAAGGAAGGGGTAGGGTGGAGTCACCCTACTGCGACTTCCACCAGGAGGAGGGTCACGCGACGTTCACTTACCCTGAGTTCTCAGAGATGAAGGATGCGAGGGGTCCAGGGAAACAACAACAACTACCGGAAGAAGTCAAGGAAGACCAAGACTGGGAGTGGGAGGCTCAGTTCGGCTTCCATACTTAAGTTTCATTTTCTAGCCTTAAGTTCGTGTAATGCTATGTTCCGTTTCCATGTCTAGTTTTTCCAACATGTACTAGGATGGTTTAATATAATGAAAGTTTTTCAAAAATACTTAGCCCCGATGCTGGCCCGCTGACCAGGCTCCCACCTAGCTGGCAGGGCCGGGAACCGCTCGAGGGCGGGGAAGAGAATGCTTAGCCTCGATGCTGGCCCGCTGACCAGGCTCCCATCAAGCTGGCAGGTCCGAGGATCGCTCGGGGATAAGGAAGTCACAAGTATTTAGTCCTGATGCTGGCCCGCGGACCAGGCTCCCACCTAGCTGGCAGGGCCGGGAACCGCTCGGGACAGGGAGGAAAATGTCCACCACTAGTAGAGCTCGCTCCTAGAAGTGTGTCGACCCTATGTCCACCACTAGTAGAGCTCGCTCCTAGAAGTGTGTCGACTCTATGTCCACCACTAGTAGAGCTCGCTCCTAGAAGTGTGTCGACCCTATGTCCACCACTAGTAGAGCTCGCTCCTAGAAGTGTGTCAACCCTATGTCCACCACTAGTAGAGCTCGCTCCTAGAAGTGTGTCGACCCTATGTCCACCACTAGTAGAGCTCGCTCCTAGAAGTGTGTCGACCCTATGTCCACCACTAGTAGAGCTCGCTCCTAGAAGTGTGTCGACCCTATGTCCACCACTAGTAGAGCTCGCTCCTAGAAGTGTGTCGACCCTATGTCCACCACTAGTAGAGCTCGCTCCTAGAAGAGTGTCGACCCTATGTCCACCACTAGTAGAGCTCGCTCCTAGAAGTGTGTCGACCCTATGTCCACCACTAGTAGAGCTCGCTCCTAGAAGTGTGTCGACCCTATGTCCACCACTAGTAGAGCTCGCTCCTAGAAGTGTGTCGACCCTATGTCCACCACTAGTAGAGCTCGCTCCTAGAAGTGTGTCGACCCTATGTCCACCACTGGTAGAGCTCGCTCCTAGAAGTGTGTCAACCCTATGTCCACCACTGGTAGAGCTCGCTCCTAGAAGTGTGTCGACCCTATGTCCACCACTAGTAGAGCTCGCTCCTAGAAGTGTGTCGACCCTATGTCCACCACTAGTAGAGCTCACTCCTAGAAGTGTGTCGACCCTATGTCCACCACTAGTAGAGCTCGCTCCTAGAAGTGTGTCGACCCTATGTCCACCACTAGTAGAGCTCGCTCCTAGAAGTGTGTCGACCCTATGTCCACCACTAGTAGAGCTCGCTCCTAGAAGTGTGTCGACCCTATGTCCACCACTGGTAGAGCTCGCTCCTAGAAGTGTGTCGACCCTATGTCCACCACTAGTAGAGCTCGCTCCTAGAAGTGTGTCGACCCTATGTCCACCACTGGTAGAGCTCGCTCCTAGAAGTGTGTCGACCCTATGTCCACCACTAGTAGAGCTCGCTCCTAGAAGTGTGTCGACCCTATGTCCACCACTAGTAGAGCTCGCTCCTAGAAGTGTGTCGACCCTATGTCCACCACTAGTAGAGCTCGCTCCTAGAAGTGTGTCGACCCTATGTCCACCACTAGTAGAGCTCGCTCCTAGAAGAGTGTCGACCCTATGTCCACCACTAGTAGAGCTCGCTCCTAGAAGTGTGTCGACCCTATGTCCACCACTAGTAGAGCTCGCTCCTAGAAGAGTGTCGACCCTACGTCCACCACTAGTAGAGCTCGCTCCTAGAAGTGTGTCGACCCTATGTCCACCACTAGTAGAGCTCGCTCCTAGAAGTGTGTCGACCCTATGTCCACCACTAGTAGAGCTCGCTCCTAGAAGTGTGTCGACCCTAAGTCCACCACTAGTAGAGCTCGCTCCTAGAAGTGTGTCGACCCTATGTCCACCACTAGTAGAGCTCGCTCCTAGAAGTGTGTCGACCCTATGTCCACCACTAGTAGAGCTCGCTCCTAGAAGTGTGTCGACCCTATGTCCACCACTAGTAGAGCTCGCTCCTAGAAGTGTGTCGACCCTATGTCCACCACTAGTAGAGCTCGCTCCTAGAAGTGTGTCGACCCTATGTCCACCACTAGTAGAGCTCGCTCCTAGAAGTGTGTCGACCCTATGTCCACCACTAGTAGAGCTCGCTCCTAGAAGTGTGTCGACCCTATGTCCACCACTGGTAGAGCTCGCTCCTAGAAGTGTGTCGACCCTATGTCCACCACTAGTAGAGCTCGCTCCTAGAAGTGTGTCGACCCTATGTCCACCACTAGTAGAGCTCGCTCCTAGAAGTGTGTCGACCCTATGTCCACCACTAGTAGAGCTCGCTCCTAGAAGTGTGTCGACCCTATGTCCACCACTAGTAGAGCTCGCTCCTAGAAGTGTGTCGACCCTATGTCCACCACTAGTAGAGCTCGCTCCTAGAAGTGTGTCGACCCTATGTCCACCACTAGTAGAGCTCGCTCCTAGAAGTGTGTCGACCCTATGTCCACCACTAGTAGAGCTCGCTCCTAGAAGTGTGTCGACCCTAAGTCCACCACTAGTAGAGCTCGCTCCTAGAAGTGTGTCGACCCTATGTCCACCACTAGTAGAGCTCGCTCCTAGAAGTGTGTCGACCCTATGTCCACCACTAGTAGAGCTCGCTCCTAGAAGTGTGTCGACCCTATGTCCACCACTGGTAGAGCTCGCTCCTAGAAGTGTGTCGACCCTATGTACACCACTAGTAGAGCTCGCTCCTAGAAGTGTGTCGACCCTATGTCCACCACTAGTAGAGCTCGCTCCTAGAAGTGTGTCGACCCTATGTCCACCACTAGTAGAGCTCGCTCCTAGAAGTGTGTCGACCCTATGTACACCACTAGTAGAGCTCGCTCCTAGAAGTGTGTCGACCCTATGTCCACCACTAGTAGAGCTCGCTCCTAGAAGTGTGTCGACCCTATGTCCACCACTAGTAGAGCTCGCTCCTAGAAGTGTGTCGACCTTATGTCCACCACTAGTAGAGCTCGCTCCTAGAAGTGTGTCGACCCTATGTCCACCACTAGTAGAGCTCGCTCCTAGAAGTGTGTCGACCCTATGTCCACCACTGGTAGAGCTCGCTCCTAGAAGTGTGTCGACCCTATGTCCACCACTAGTAGAGCTCGCTCCTAGAAGTGTGTCGACCCTATGTCCACCACTGGTAGAGCTCGCTCCTAGAAGTGTGTCGACCCTATGTCCACCACTGGTAGAGCTCGCTCCTAGAAGTGTGTCGACCCTATGTCCACCACTGGTAGAGCTCGCTCCTAGAAGTGTGTCGACCCTATGTCCACAACTAGTAGAGCTCGCTCCTAGAAGTGTGTCGACCCTATGTCCACCACTAGTAGAGCTCGCTCCTAGAAGTGTGTCGACCCTATGTACACCACTAGTAGAGCTCGCTCCTAGAAGTGTGTCGACCCTATGTCCACCACTAGTAGAGCTCGCTCCTAGAAGTGTGTCGACCCTATGTCCACCACTAGTAGAGCTCGCTCCTAGAAGTGTGTCGACCCTATGTCCACCACTAGTAGAGCTCGCTCCTAGAAGTGTGTCGACCCTATGTCCACCACTAGTAGAGCTCGCTCCTAGAAGTGTGTCGACCCTATGTCCACCACTAGTAGAGCTCGCTCCTAGAAGTGTGTCGACCCTATGTCCACCACTAGTAGAGCTCGCTCCTAGAAGTGTGTCGACCATATGTCCACCACTAGTAGAGCTCGCTCCTAGAAGTGTGTCGACCCTATGCTGGTCCGCTGACCAGGCTCCCATCTAGCTGGCAGGGCCGGGAACCGCTCGGGGGCAAGAAGGAAAGTACTTAGCATCGATGCTAGCCCGCTGACCAGGCTCTCACCTAGCTGGCAGGGTCAGGAACCGCTCAGTGGCCGAAAATTCTCTTAAGTATTTTTCCCCCCGAGGTGGCTCCGTTAGCCGGGCTCTCACTAGCCGGCAGGGTAGGAAGGCCACTCAGGGAGGCTAAGTGTTTTTCCCCCGAGGTGGCTCCACTAGCCCGACTCTCGCTAGCCGGCAAGGTTGGGGAACCTCTCGGGGAGGCGCTGTGGCTTTTCCAAGATATCACCAATAACCGGATTCCCAGCGACACTCGTCGAATATGCAGGGTTGGACATTTCTTTCCGAGCGTGAGCCACGCTCGAAAAGAGCGGGGATTGTGTACAACCCTGTATTCGCCGAGTGGGCCCCCGAGGCCCAAGATATTTTTAGGCCCAATATTTTCAAATGACGCGACCCCGGGAGGAGGAGGGGTGAGCATTTGGAGGGAGTCGAGTCTGAGGGGCGCATCCCAGGACTGTTCCCTTGTGAGGGCGAGCCGGGGAGGGCCGGGAGGCCTCCGACTCGCCCAGAGCCTTGTGAGGGCGAGCCGGGGAGGGCCGGGAGGCCTCCGGCTCGCCCAGAGCCTTGTGGGGGCGAGCCGGGAGGGCCGGGAGGCCACCGGCTCGCCCAGACCCTTGTGGGGGCGAGCTGGGAGGGCCGAGAGGCCTCCGGCTCGCCCACACCCTTGTGGGGGCGAGCTGGGAGGGCCGGGAGGCCTCCGGCTCGCCCACACCCTTGTGGGTGCTAGCTGGGAGGGCCGGGAGGCCTCCGGCTCGCCCACACCCATGTGGGGGCGAGCCGGGAGGGCCGGGAGGCCTCCAGCTCGCCCAGACCCTTGTGGGGGCGAGCCGGGAGGGCCGGGAGGCCTCCGGCTCTCCCACACCCTTGTGGGGGCGAGCCAGGAGGGCCGGGAGGCCTCCGGCTCGCCCACACCCTTGTGGGGGCGAGCCGGGAGGGCCGGGGGGCCTCCGGCTCGCCTACACCCTTGTGGGGGCGAGCCGGGAGGGCCGGGGGGCCTCCGGCTCGCCCACACCCTTGTGGGGGCGATCTGGGACGGCCGGGGGGCCTCCGGCTCGCCCACATCCTTGTGGGGGCGAGCCGGGAGGGCCGGGGGGCCTCCGGCTCGCCCACACCCTTGTGGGGGCGAGCCGGGAGGGCCGGGAGGCCTCCGGCTCGCCCACACCCTTGTGGGGGCGAGCTGGGAGGGCCGGGAGGCCTCCGGATCGCCCACACCCTTGTGGGGGCGAGCCGGGAGGGCCGGGAGACCTCCGGCTCGCCCAGACCCTTGTGGGGGCGAGCCGGGAGGGCCGGGAGGCCTCCGGCTCGCCCAGACCCTTGTGGGGGCGATCCGGGAGGGCCGGGAGGCCTCCGGCTCGCCCACACCCTTGTGGGGGCGAGCTGGGAGGGCCGGGAGGCCTCCGGCTCGCCCACACCCTTGTGGGTGCGAGCTGGGAGGGCCGGGAGGCCTCCGGCTCGCCCACACCCTTGTGGGGGCGAGCCGGGAGGGCCGGGAGGCCTCCGGCTCGCCCATACCCTTGTGTGGGCGAGCCGGGAGGGCCGGGAGGCCTCCGGCTCACCCACACCCTTGTGGGGGCGACCTGGGAGGGCCGGGAGGCCTCCGGCTCGCCCAGAACCTTGCCGGGTAGGCGGTCTGCGTTTAGCGCCCAAGAGTAGCGGGATTTGGCTATTCGCAGTCCAGTTTTGGTTATTCGCAGTCCAAGAGCAGCGGGATTTGGCTATCTGCAGCCCAGTTCAAGGGTATTTTGGTAATCTGGCAGACCAGTTTTTGGCTATTTGCAGCCCAACTTCAGAAATCCTATAAATAGGACCAAGGGGGCACCATTTGGAAGGATCTCATTCTAGGCTAGCTCTCTCCCTCTCTCCCCCTCCCCAAGTCTCTCTAGGGGGGTGAGGAGAGCCTCCAGTGGTGCCCAAGCTTAGTAGTGGCTTGGGAGGGGAAGTTCCTGAGGGGCTTCCGGGTATGTGGCGGGACCTCCCCACTAAGCCCTTGGTCCAGTCCCTAGTTCCAACACCTTCAACCTAGAGCTCTCCCTTGGGAGGAGTAAGGATTGGTCGCCCCTCGGCTAGCTGAGGGCCCCGAACTCCACAGAGACTAAGTCTTGTTCGCAAGTCTCGGTTTCAACAATGCACAGGTGTATATAGCAAGATGAAGCATACAGTGTGAACTTGCAAAGATTAGTATGACTCCCCATACGTACGTGCTCCCCCTATTGATGTGCACTCTATAAGAGTATCTCTCCCTATAAGTGATCTTCCCTAGATGGCTAGCACATGACTAGGTCATGAACGTTCTCTATTCTCCCCCTTTGATGTTAGCAAAAGGGGTGGTCTAGATCAAACTAACGTAAAGATATGAGAGATGCAGTAGATTTGCAGAATAATGCACACATAAATAGTAAATCATGATAGAAAGAGGGGTTGACCGATAGATAATCAGAGAATTGAAAAAGGACATGGGTCAAAATGCACGAGGAAATATAAATACCACTTAAGATGGAATCATTTTGAATTTAAAACTTGGTATAACATATATGAATCAGACACATGACATGAGACTGAATACACATAAGTTTGCACACAATGTTAGAAGATTTAGAAAACTATTTCAAAGGAGAATCGTAAGTGTCATGAATGGAAATCATGTATTTGTACTACCGTGCAAAAGATAGAATAATGTAGTTCAAGTTCAATTCTTATGCATGGAAGTGTTAGACTAAACAATGGCACGTGTTCGTGTAGCATCAATGGAAATAGCATCAAGTTAAATCAAAATAAATACAAGATATATCTCAGTAATTTTTATATGCTTACACAAGAGTAATGAAGTGATAAATTATGTCATGTTTATCAATCTCATATGAATACCAAGTATAGAACTAGGGCACTAATTTATTTTCTGGGTTTGCACAAAATCATAACGATTCTTTCGACCAAGGTGCTCATCCTCACAATGCTCATGATGACTTATCAGGAGGAGTGAGTAGTGATTGGGGGGAATCCTTGTCAACAAGATTGATAGCATATAATTTTTATTATTTGTAGCACTATCAAATTTATCATTTTATTTTTCTTTCTTTTAGACAAAGTTCCCGAATCAAAACAAAATCTACCCACATAGATATATACACTTTAACTTGTATATACAAGCCATTTACTAATACAATTTTTGCCCAAATTTCTATGCCCTATATAACAAAGATGAATATCATGATATTGATTTATCAAGTCATGCCTACAGTGTTAGACACAATAACACGAGTTATGGTATGTAAGCATTTGGATTTCTACTTGAGCGCATTCTCTAAGGATGTGTGAATGTGAAATATCATTGTCTAGCCTAAATCCTCACACATACCTAGCATATGAAACATACATTTCTATTCTAATAGCACTCAGTAATTTGCCTACTTTTAAATTAGGACATATCATGACGAAGACATACAATGTATAGAAGGATTGGAAATCATAAATCAAACAATGTATGTAATCTTGGAGCTTCAATTTCACGTCATGTATGCCCCCTTTAGCATGAAAGTCTTCAGTTTTTATATAATGTTTTTTTGTTTTAAATTTTTATTTGACAATAATAAAACAAACAACAACAAACAAAAACAGAAAACTAAAAGAGAAACGTGTTTTTGTGATTTTGAGTTTTTCAGATTTTTATGTGATTTTTATTTATCTAAACACCGTTCAAGATTAAGACACCAAAGATATGTCTACACCTTTGCCCCATACTAAGTGATGGATGGGCATGAGGATCTGCAAACATGTCGTAAGTTGGGGTGTTAGTCTCATATGCATACATTAAAGCCCACCTAACCTAACAAACACTCTTTCCCCTAGTGCCTCGCAAGGCCCCACTGGAATCCTCCCCGGTTAAGGACAATACGTGGTTTATAGATTAGCATCTCTAATGCACACACCCATACGACCCCGCTAAAGAGAGACAAACCAAAGGGTCTATAGTCAAGAACAAATATAAAAATAACACATGAATAAAGAACAAACAGAAATAAGAAACAAAACAGAGGAAATATTTTCAGGCATTTTTAGATTACTCAGTAGTAGAGAAAATACTTCATATAAATAGGCTTCCACCAGCGGTGAGGTTACCGCGCCGCAGTAGCACTCTTTAAAGGACATTGACTAGATCTGATCCCCACACATCTCCTCTTCCCATTTTCCTTCGCCCTAGCAGTTTCCGTCAGCGCTACCTACGATCCAAGGTAAAATGCCTCCTTTTTCTCCCCATTTTTGTTTTATGTTTAAATCTTTTATGCATTTGGTGAAGGATTTTCGAGTTTTTGTTGGATTTATGCGAATAGGGTAGGAGGTTTGGAATTTTACAGAAATTTGAGTTTAGGGTTTTCATGTTTCTTCATGGATTCTCAAGTTTCTTCGATATATGGTATGTAATGACCCTAACTCACCAATTTCTCACTATACATGGCTGGATCTAGAGTTTTTGTGAGGGATCTGGAGGGAGACGATGGGTTTATGGTCATCTCACTACCGCGCGGTGGTAACAATGTTAACGCACGGTGGTAACTTCCAGTACCCATTTTTCTAATGATTTTTGTTTTCTTTTCTTCCTTGCCAGGTCATGGCATCTTCCAGCTCACACCCGCGACGCATTTTTGCAAAGTGTCATCATTCCGCTACCCACTCCAACCTACGGTGGGGAGTGCCATTGTGAGTGTGGCTATGGCCATATAGATTGATGTGGATCGATATCCCCAAATCTACACATACTTGGCCGATGCAGAAATCCTACCAGTCATTACTTCTGAAGATGCATTTTCATCGTTGTTGGTCCATGAGTTCTACAACAATCTTCGACATCCAGTGCTCACGTCACTCAATAGAGGGGTGGAGTCCTGCATAGGTTCACAGATCGTGACCATAAAGCACAAGGACTTGGAGAGAATATATCACTTGACACCCTGCTAGCACCGACTCAACATCGTCGAGTCCTTTTGGACTTTTTGGGATATGACCTTGATAAATCAGGTCCTCCACGAAGAGGAGAATCACCGGGACCTTATCACAACCATGACTTCTCTCACTCCAGATGCTCTCATCATCCAGGATGTCTTGCGCCACTCTCTCATGTACAAATCAGGGGACACGAAGAAGATTACCTCCCAGCCCTCGATGGTAACTTATTATATCCTAGCTGGAATGTCATTTAGTGTGTCTGATTTGATATTATCTATTATGCGATATACATTCCGACTGAGAGATCCCGAGCGCCAACGACTGAACACACTGCCTTTGGGCGGCGTGATTCAGAAGGTGTTGGCGCACAAATATTCGACTATCGATTGGACAGCATTTCCAAACGACAGTCGTCCTCAGAGATATGAAGTCGAGGAGATCTCATCGGCACCTAGCACGCGTCCGTCTACTTCACATCCTCCTCTTCGCCGTGGAGGTTCACTCCGGGATCCCCGTCGAGATATGTATGAGATGATCGAGGAACAGGGGCAGGAGATAAAAGAGACGAAGAAGGTTGTTGGAGGACTGACGAAGGTTGTTGGAGAAGATAATGAGGAAGTTAAATATTTCACAGACTACCTCAGACGGCAGTCAAGACTAAACACTCATTTTCTTTTGTATTGTAATAAGATAGGTTGGACACTTATGGTAGTTTATTTATTACAAGTTTTCATTTTATTCGTTATGAATGGTTTTTTGACGACAACCCGCTTATATTGATGTTATGGTTTTCAAATATCTGTAGCTAGTTAATTTTAATTTTAATTTGCACTCTTGATAACTAGCCATTAAGAATTTATTTTAAAGTTAATGAAAAAGATTTTGGTCACTTGTGAAGAGATGATTTTTATCTAGTTCTGGGTACATGAATTTAATTCAGGAATTGTGTTTTAGTATTTATAAATCATCTTGCAATATATGTTAGGTGACCAAAAACGTGTTTGCTCAAAATAAAAAATTAAAAAGAAACAAGAAAATTGGAAGTGGAATCTTTATGCATATCGTGAAGTAGACAAGTGTAATCATTTGTTTGACTCTACTTCATGCAAATCAAGGATACTAACGAATAATCATTTTAGGTATCCAAAGGGGACCAAGAATTGCGGTTCCCTTGGGTACCCAAACTTGACGTGTTGGCTTTCGGGGAGATAAGGATGAATGGACCTTTTCAGGAGAAGACAATGTGTCTTGATTTAGTATAGGTCTACATTCATACCTTGGTTGAATCTTGGTTTTATGGTTCAAATTTCCATGATAATTATTTTGGAATTGATTCTTAGGAAATTTGATTTCAGTTAATTTTTCCAATGGAGTGATTTTATTTTACAAACGAAAAAGATTATTCTGTTTAGGGATTTCATTTGCTTGCATTTGGTTTTTCCTACTCCATTGGCTTATTTTATTTATATTATGGAAATTTATATTCATCTTGCTCTTGTACTTAGATTGTCTTTGTAGATTCATATTTTATGAGTTTTTCGTTATACTTTCCTTGAGCAAGATGATTTTAGTTTTCAATTCATTATTTTAAATTTTAAAATTTTGTCTAGCTTTATTATATGCGATTGTGTTATTTTTAAGTGTGGAGACTATTGACTCGATGTGAGCTTTATATTCACTTCTGAATTCTTCAAAAGTCTCATCCATTTCTTAAATTTCAGTTTTATAATTTTCACACTTAGCACAATCAGTTTTTAAAGATGAAATTACTAGGCAAACTTTATCATTATTTTATTTTGATATAACAAGCTCTTTCTCAAGTACCTTGTATTTTTCTTTTAACTTATTACAAGGTTTGGCATTTTCCACAAAGGAGCTTGTCGGAGAACGCGACACACCTGATTTAAATTCTACATTAGATTGTGCTTTTAACTTTTTATTTTCTAAACATAGTTTTGAGTTAATACAAGTTAATTTCTTAATTCTACGCTTAGCATATTCTAGCATAACTAATGTAGATGAAGATAATATAGACGGGAGGGAAGAATTACTTACATTGGTTTCGGAAGAGGCAAGAGTTGAACATAATGTTCCTTTAACGTCTTCTTGGCGGTCCTCTTCCAACAGTAACTACACATCTTCCTTTCTGTTTGATGTGTTTTCACAGTCTTCCTCCAAGCAAGATTTTTCATCTGGTACTTCGCTTGGATCCACAAGAAATTGTTCGAATTCAGTATCTGTGGAAGGTAGACCGTAAGCATTCTCAAGAAATTTCCAAATGTCATAAGTAGTAGGTAGAGTAAAAATCAGTTTGAAAATTTATTTATCAAGCCCACAGAACAAACTATTCATGGCCTTGGCATTAACATAGCATTCTTCCCTATTTAGTGTGCTTAGTGGTTATATAATCGTTATATTTCAAGCACTTATATCTTGAGATATAAGGAATCTTTTCATTAATGATTTCCACCCTAGATAGTTCACACATGTAAACAAGGGTGGTGCTAATGTATTTTCACTATAGATAGCAACATCCCCACTCGTAGATGCGAGATCAAGAAGCGTCATTATTCCCGGTTGTAAGACCGTTTTGGAATAACCTAGCTCTGATACCCCTTGTTGGATCTACTAGCGCTCTTAGAGGGGGTGAATAAGGGTTTCAATCAACTATTGGAGATTTAAATAAATAACTGCAGGAATGCGCGTTCTAGAGATAGCGCCGGGCGGTAACCCTACCGCATGGCGTTAGCTAAGGAAACAACACAGGAAAGGCAGAATATCATTTCGGGAAACGCACTGCTCCAACCAATGTTCCGGCAGAATATTCACTGCAGTTTATATATTAAAATACAAGAACTTGATAGCATTGAATAATAAAAATATTGTTTATACAAATACACTTAGATCTCCATGACGTCGGAGATCGGAGGCGACGAACATTAAAACCTTGGGTTTTCTATACCGACCCTAATCCAAGGACCGGTTGGCTCTCTCCCTTTCCTCCCCAAAAAAGTCTTTGAGCCGCTCCTCACCTTCCTCCCAGGAAGGCTCTTAGAGCCCGTTAGATCTCCCAGATCTAGATCTAGATGTCCTCCCAGGACGATTTCCTACGGAATCCTCACTGGATTCTGACGTCCACACCGGACGATTTCACACACCAAAATAATAAAAGAGAAAACTAGAAGAGATGAGAAGTTGTGTTCCCTCAATGTATGTCTCCGGATGCGGTGAGTGAATGTCGCTTTTGATCTTCATGTAGAATGCGCTCGTTGGTGCTCAGATCCTCGTCATTTTTCCGCACTCTGATTACCTTCTTCGTTATAGCTTGAGGCTTCTTCTCTTCCGATGATGGCTCCTTGGTCCAGAAACGGCGAATAGCCGACTTCTTCTTTTAGGTTTCGGCAGCCCCACGTTTGGAGAAGAAAAGAATGCTTATATAGTTGTTTTAATAAGTTACCGTCGACGGTGGAGTTAGCGCGCGGCGGTAGTGTCTTTACGCATTTTCTCCAGCTGTCCAGCACCAAATCAGGAGGGTGTCAGAAAACATTCTCTTGTTGTCTTTGGATAGCGTTGTGCGGTAGGCTAGCGCATCGCGGTAGTTGTCACATCGAATCCTTCTCGACGGAAGCAGAGCAACATATTGACATAGTCTTCTCGTCAAGAAAGCTAGCGCGCGGCATTTGGCTAGCGCCCGCGGTAGTAGTCATGCTGCAATTGTCTCGACATTTTCATCTCGACACCATGGTTCAAGTCGACACTTTCTTCAAGTCGACGCAGGCTGTCTCGATGTTATGGCTAGCGCTCGCGGTAAGTTAGCACGCGGTGGTAGTATTCTCGATGCCATTGTTCAAGTCGACGCTTTTATCTCGACGCCATGGTTCAATTCGACGCATCCTTCAAAATGACGCAGGATGTCTCAACGTCAGGGCTAGCGCCCGTGGTAAGTTAGTGCGCGGCGGTAGGATTCTCGACGCTATTGTCTTCTCGACGGCATAAGTCTTCTCGATGACATTGTCTCGACGACATATGTTTTCTCGACGACATATGTTTTCTCGACGACATTGTCTCGACGGCATACGTCATCACGATGGTATTTGTCTTTGCGTCGATAGCAAGTACCGTCGAATATGGCTATCGCCGATGGTAGGACTAGCGCCCGGCGGTAGGTTACAGAGAACAGAATTCTCGACATCATCACACTTGTAAACTTGCACACTATACCCAAGATGTGTATAATCAAATACAATATGGGATTTGATATTGTCAAACTAAAGAGATGCAGAACGTATGTTCCAACACATACATCCTACCTTCCATGTGTCCTTGCTTATGAAGAAGATTGGTGATGCAGTTCAGGCGAGTCCACTCCTACCAGAGGCGATCACAACGGGAGAGTTGCGTTCCTTACCGGAGGAAATTTTGCTGTTAAATGGAAGAAATGCGGCGCAGAGTACCGTCCTGAAATCCTTGTTAAGTGGAAGAATTTGACTGAGGCACACAAGACCTGGCTTGATCAACTGGAGTTTCGAGCGTTATTTCTGGATTTCCACCTTGAGGACAAGTTGGTGCATGATGGAGAGGGGAATGTTATGCCCCCGAACGGCCTGCGGTTCTCGGGACATAAATACACTCGACGACCGAACGAGACCACACGGAGCAATGGGGCTAAACCAACCGGTTCAGCCCCCAATCAGTAAAAAGAGCCAAGAGGGGGTGAACCACACGGTTCATCCCTATTGGGAGGGGGCCGGTCGGCCCCTTATTGCCCCGGGTTATTTGTAACCCTGAGGCTCTCTTTGTTGGGTTATGCAAGATATTTTCAGGTATTCCTCCTCTCAAACTCTAATTTATCTTCCTATTTCTCTCCCAATCCCCCTACTCTTCTTCTTCGTTCATAATAGAAATGACTGGAGAAGAATAGAAGAAGGAAGCAATGAAAAGACATTCGAGATGACTTACTTGGGGCTCATGACATACTTCCTCGATCGGTATTCAAGCATACCAAAAGCCTGGAATCAATTTTTGTCTCAAAATAAGTATGCAAGAAACATAATAAAATGATTCAACATGCTTGAATATAATGCAGTAACAACACCATTTGCAGTGGGAGAGAAACTTAGAAAGAATAAACAAGAAACAAGTTATGAAGCAGAAGCATATCAATGTCTTATATGCTCATTGTTATATCTTACAAATACCAGACCAGATATGGAGTTAGCTATAAGTGGTTTTCTCTCACTTCATGTCTAAATCACCAACTCTTCATTTTAATGCCGCCAAGAGAGTGCTACGTTATATTAAGGGCACAATATCGCAAGACATTTTATATTCAAAAAAGAAGGCGAGGTGATAAATGGATTTACTGATAATTACTTGGGTGGAGCTCAGTGAGATATAAGAAGCACCAGGGGATACCTTTATCGCCTAGGCACAAATTCTATCTCATGGAGCCGAAAAAACAACAATCCGTGACCCAGTAGTAAAAATCAGTTTGAAAATTTATTTATCAAGCCCACAGAACAAACTATTCATGGCCTTGGCATTAACATAGCATTCTTCCCTATTTAGTGTGCTTAGTGGTTATATAATCGTTATATTTCAAGCACTTATATCTTGAGATATAAGGAATCTTTTCATTAATGATTTCCACCCTAGATAGTTCACACATGTAAACAAGGGTGGTGCTAATGTATTTTCACTATAGATAGCAACATCCCCACTCGTAGATGCGAGATCAAGAAGCGTCATTATTCCCGGTTGTAAGACCGTTTTGGAATAACCTAGCTCTGATACCCCTTGTTGGATCTACTAGCGCTCTTAGAGGGGGTGAATAAGGGTTTCAATCAACTATTGGAGATTTAAATAAATAACTGCAGGAATGCGCGTTCTAGAGATAGCGCCGGGCGGTAACCCTACCGCATGGCGTTAGCTAAGGAAACAACACAGGAAAGGCAGAATATCATTTCGGGAAACGCACTGCTCCAACCAATGTTCCGGCAGAATATTCACTGCAGTTTATATATTAAAATACAAGAACTTGATAGCATTGAATAATAAAAATATTGTTTATACAAATACACTTAGATCTCCATGACGTCGGAGATCGGAGGCGACGAACATTAAAACCTTGGGTTTTCTATACCGACCCTAATCCAAGGACCGGTTGGCTCTCTCCCTTTCCTCCCCAAAAAAGTCTTTGAGCCGCTCCTCACCTTCCTCCCAGGAAGGCTCTTAGAGCCCGTTAGATCTCCCAGATCTAGATCTAGATGTCCTCCCAGGACGATTTCCTACGGAATCCTCACTGGATTCTGACGTCCACACCGGACGATTTCACACACCAAAATAATAAAAGAGAAAACTAGAAGAGATGAGAAGTTGTGTTCCCTCAATGTATGTCTCCGGATGCGGTGAGTGAATGTCGCTTTTGATCTTCATGTAGAATGCGCTCGTTGGTGCTCAGATCCTCGTCATTTTTCCGCACTCTGATTACCTTCTTCGTTATAGCTTGAGGCTTCTTCTCTTCCGATGATGGCTCCTTGGTCCAGAAACGGCGAATAGCCGACTTCTTCTTTTAGGTTTCGGCAGCCCCACGTTTGGAGAAGAAAAGAATGCTTATATAGTTGTTTTAATAAGTTACCGTCGACGGTGGAGTTAGCGCGCGGCGGTAGTGTCTTTACGCATTTTCTCCAGCTGTCCAGCACCAAATCAGGAGGGTGTCAGAAAACATTCTCTTGTTGTCTTTGGATAGCGTTGTGCGGTAGGCTAGCGCATCGCGGTAGTTGTCACATCGAATCCTTCTCGACGGAAGCAGAGCAACATATTGACATAGTCTTCTCGTCAAGAAAGCTAGCGCGCGGCATTTGGCTAGCGCCCGCGGTAGTAGTCATGCTGCAATTGTCTCGACATTTTCATCTCGACACCATGGTTCAAGTCGACACTTTCTTCAAGTCGACGCAGGCTGTCTCGATGTTATGGCTAGCGCTCGCGGTAAGTTAGCACGCGGTGGTAGTATTCTCGATGCCATTGTTCAAGTCGACGCTTTTATCTCGACGCCATGGTTCAATTCGACGCATCCTTCAAAATGACGCAGGATGTCTCAACGTCAGGGCTAGCGCCCGTGGTAAGTTAGTGCGCGGCGGTAGGATTCTCGACGCTATTGTCTTCTCGACGGCATAAGTCTTCTCGATGACATTGTCTCGACGACATATGTTTTCTCGACGACATATGTTTTCTCGACGACATTGTCTCGACGGCATACGTCATCACGATGGTATTTGTCTTTGCGTCGATAGCAAGTACCGTCGAATATGGCTATCGCCGATGGTAGGACTAGCGCCCGGCGGTAGGTTACAGAGAACAGAATTCTCGACATCATCACACTTGTAAACTTGCACACTATACCCAAGATGTGTATAATCAAATACAATATGGGATTTGATATTGTCAAACTAAAGAGATGCAGAACGTATGTTCCAACACATACATCCTACCTTCCATGTGTCCTTGCTTATGAAGAAGATTGGTGATGCAGTTCAGGCGAGTCCACTCCTACCAGAGGCGATCACAACGGGAGAGTTGCGTTCCTTACCGGAGGAAATTTTGCTGTTAAATGGAAGAAATGCGGCGCAGAGTACCGTCCTGAAATCCTTGTTAAGTGGAAGAATTTGACTGAGGCACACAAGACCTGGCTTGATCAACTGGAGTTTCGAGCGTTATTTCTGGATTTCCACCTTGAGGACAAGTTGGTGCATGATGGAGAGGGGAATGTTATGCCCCCGAACGGCCTGCGGTTCTCGGGACATAAATACACTCGACGACCGAACGAGACCACACGGAGCAATGGGGCTAAACCAACCGGTTCAGCCCCCAATCAGTAAAAAGAGCCAAGAGGGGGTGAACCACACGGTTCATCCCTATTGGGAGGGGGCCGGTCGGCCCCTTATTGCCCCGGGTTATTTGTAACCCTGAGGCTCTCTTTGTTGGGTTATGCAAGATATTTTCAGGTATTCCTCCTCTCAAACTCTAATTTATCTTCCTATTTCTCTCCCAATCCCCCTACTCTTCTTCTTCGTTCATAATAGAAATGACTGGAGAAGAATAGAAGAAGGAAGCAATGAAAAGACATTCGAGATGACTTACTTGGGGCTCATGACATACTTCCTCGATCGGTATTCAAGCATACCAAAAGCCTGGAATCAATTTTTGTCTCAAAATAAGTATGCAAGAAACATAATAAAATGATTCAACATGCTTGAATATAATGCAGTAACAACACCATTTGCAGTGGGAGAGAAACTTAGAAAGAATAAACAAGAAACAAGTTATGAAGCAGAAGCATATCAATGTCTTATATGCTCATTGTTATATCTTACAAATACCAGACCAGATATGGAGTTAGCTATAAGTGGTTTTCTCTCACTTCATGTCTAAATCACCAACTCTTCATTTTAATGCCGCCAAGAGAGTGCTACGTTATATTAAGGGCACAATATCGCAAGACATTTTATATTCAAAAAAGAAGGCGAGGTGATAAATGGATTTACTGATAATTACTTGGGTGGAGCTCAGTGAGATATAAGAAGCACCAGGGGATACCTTTATCGCCTAGGCACAAATTCTATCTCATGGAGCCGAAAAAACAACAATCCGTGACCCAGTAGTAAAAATCAGTTTGAAAATTTATTTATCAAGCCCACAGAACAAACTATTCATGGCCTTGGCATTAACATAGCATTCTTCCCTATTTAGTGTGCTTAGTGGTTATATAATCGTTATATTTCAAGCACTTATATCTTGAGATATAAGGAATCTTTTCATTAATGATTTCCACCCTAGATAGTTCACACATGTAAACAAGGGTGGTGCTAATGTATTTTCACTATAGATAGCAACATCCCCACTCGTAGATGCGAGATCAAGAAGCGTCATTATTCCCGGTTGTAAGACCGTTTTGGAATAACCTAGCTCTGATACCCCTTGTTGGATCTACTAGCGCTCTTAGAGGGGGTGAATAAGGGTTTCAATCAACTATTGGAGATTTAAATAAATAACTGCAGGAATGCGCGTTCTAGAGATAGCGCCGGGCGGTAACCCTACCGCATGGCGTTAGCTAAGGAAACAACACAGGAAAGGCAGAATATCATTTCGGGAAACGCACTGCTCCAACCAATGTTCCGGCAGAATATTCACTGCAGTTTATATATTAAAATACAAGAACTTGATAGCATTGAATAATAAAAATATTGTTTATACAAATACACTTAGATCTCCATGACGTCGGAGATCGGAGGCGACGAACATTAAAACCTTGGGTTTTCTATACCGACCCTAATCCAAGGACCGGTTGGCTCTCTCCCTTTCCTCCCCAAAAAAGTCTTTGAGCCGCTCCTCACCTTCCTCCCAGGAAGGCTCTTAGAGCCCGTTAGATCTCCCAGATCTAGATCTAGATGTCCTCCCAGGACGATTTCCTACGGAATCCTCACTGGATTCTGACGTCCACACCGGACGATTTCACACACCAAAATAATAAAAGAGAAAACTAGAAGAGATGAGAAGTTGTGTTCCCTCAATGTATGTCTCCGGATGCGGTGAGTGAATGTTGCTTTTGATCTTCATGTAGAATGCGCTCGTTGGTGCTCAGATCCTCGTCATTTTTCCGCACTCTGATTACCTTCTTCGTTATAGCTTGAGGCTTCTTCTCTTCCGATGATGGCTCCTTGGTCCAGAAACGGCGAATAGCCGACTTCTTCTTTTAGGTTTCGGCAGCCCCACGTTTGGAGAAGAAAAGAATGCTTATATAGTTGTTTTAATAAGTTACCGTCGACGGTGGAGTTAGCGCGCGGCGGTAGTGTCTTTACGCATTTTCTCCAGCTGTCCAGCACCAAATCAGGAGGGTGTCAGAAAACATTCTCTTGTTGTCTTTGGATAGCGTTGTGCGGTAGGCTAGCGCATCGCGGTAGTTGTCACATCGAATCCTTCTCGACGGAAGCAGAGCAACATATTGACATAGTCTTCTCGTCAAGAAAGCTAGCGCGCGGCATTTGGCTAGCGCCCGCGGTAGTAGTCATGCTGCAATTGTCTCGACATTTTCATCTCGACACCATGGTTCAAGTCGACACTTTCTTCAAGTCGACGCAGGCTGTCTCGATGTTATGGCTAGCGCTCGCGGTAAGTTAGCACGCGGTGGTAGTATTCTCGATGCCATTGTTCAAGTCGACGCTTTTATCTCGACGCCATGGTTCAATTCGACGCATCCTTCAAAATGACGCAGGATGTCTCAACGTCAGGGCTAGCGCCCGTGGTAAGTTAGTGCGCGGCGGTAGGATTCTCGACGCTATTGTCTTCTCGACGGCATAAGTCTTCTCGATGACATTGTCTCGACGACATATGTTTTCTCGACGACATATGTTTTCTCGACGACATTGTCTCGACGGCATACGTCATCACGATGGTATTTGTCTTTGCGTCGATAGCAAGTACCGTCGAATATGGCTATCGCCGATGGTAGGACTAGCGCCCGGCGGTAGGTTACAGAGAACAGAATTCTCGACATCATCACACTTGTAAACTTGCACACTATACCCAAGATGTGTATAATCAAATACAATATGGGATTTGATATTGTCAAACTAAAGAGATGCAGAACGTATGTTCCAACACATACATCCTACCTTCCATGTGTCCTTGCTTATGAAGAAGATTGGTGATGCAGTTCAGGCGAGTCCACTCCTACCAGAGGCGATCACAACGGGAGAGTTGCGTTCCTTACCGGAGGAAATTTTGCTGTTAAATGGAAGAAATGCGGCGCAGAGTACCGTCCTGAAATCCTTGTTAAGTGGAAGAATTTGACTGAGGCACACAAGACCTGGCTTGATCAACTGGAGTTTCGAGCGTTATTTCTGGATTTCCACCTTGAGGACAAGTTGGTGCATGATGGAGAGGGGAATGTTATGCCCCCGAACGGCCTGCGGTTCTCGGGACATAAATACACTCGACGACCGAACGAGACCACACGGAGCAATGGGGCTAAACCAACCGGTTCAGCCCCCAATCAGTAAAAAGAGCCAAGAGGGGGTGAACCACACGGTTCATCCCTATTGGGAGGGGGCCGGTCGGCCCCTTATTGCCCCGGGTTATTTGTAACCCTGAGGCTCTCTTTGTTGGGTTATGCAAGATATTTTCAGGTATTCCTCCTCTCAAACTCTAATTTATCTTCCTATTTCTCTCCCAATCCCCCTACTCTTCTTCTTCGTTCATAATAGAAATGACTGGAGAAGAATAGAAGAAGGAAGCAATGAAAAGACATTCGAGATGACTTACTTGGGGCTCATGACATACTTCCTCGATCGGTATTCAAGCATACCAAAAGCCTGGAATCAATTTTTGTCTCAAAATAAGTATGCAAGAAACATAATAAAATGATTCAACATGCTTGAATATAATGCAGTAACAACACCATTTGCAGTGGGAGAGAAACTTAGAAAGAATAAACAAGAAACAAGTTATGAAGCAGAAGCATATCAATGTCTTATATGCTCATTGTTATATCTTACAAATACCAGACCAGATATGGAGTTAGCTATAAGTGGTTTTCTCTCACTTCATGTCTAAATCACCAACTCTTCATTTTAATGCCGCCAAGAGAGTGCTACGTTATATTAAGGGCACAATATCGCAAGACATTTTATATTCAAAAAAGAAGGCGAGGTGATAAATGGATTTACTGATAATTACTTGGGTGGAGCTCAGTGAGATATAAGAAGCACCAGGGGATACCTTTATCGCCTAGGCACAAATTCTATCTCATGGAGCCGAAAAAAACAACAATCCGTGACCCAATCAACCATAGAAGCAGAGTTTACCTCCGCAAGCAATAGCGACTGTGAAGACATTGTTGGAAATAAGCCTTCACCTATAGCTTTTCGATAAGTCAAATCAGCCACCTATTGCTTAGCCTCATCATGACATGGAAAATGAAGTTCAGTCCAGCGTGGGCCTCCACCGAAAGCTGAATTGGTGATAGTTGTTTTTGAGCACCACGAAAGGTTTCTTATTTTAACATTTTTATGTAATAGTTTATATGTAGTGGTTGGTTGTTTTAGGATTGGGTTGAAACCTATTTAGAGCCATCTCTTGTTCACTTCATGAATGAAGTTCTTTGAAGCAATGTAACATTTTAAAGTTCTTCTCTACCATTTCCCCCTACCCTTTCATGTTTTTTTCCATTTCAGTTTTGTATCCTTTTGATTTTTCCAATATGGTATCAGAGGGAGGTTGAGTTGGTTGGTCAATCTCGTCGGGGGGACTTTGTGAAAATCAGATTTCAGCGAGACTATGACGAGAGGGACCGAAAAATACGGATTCCCCGATGGCTCGTATGGGCTTTGTCTCACAAGGCCTACCCTGCGAGGTTGCACGTAAGATGTTTCGTTTTGCCATGAAGGTGTCTTTTGGAGTGCAGATTTAAGCAAGACCATGTCATGAGAGACCGAAAAAAAATGGATTATCCTCAGTGGCTCGTATAAGATCTATCCCACTTCGCCTACCCGACAGCGGTCTCCTACCTCCATCCAACAAGATCCATCAACAAATAAGGAAGAAAATAATTTTTTGATGCAGTTTTTGGCTTATGGGAGAGTGTTGGAAATAAGCCTTCACCTACAGCTTTTTTGATAAGTCAAATCAGCCACCTATTTCTTAGCCTCGTCATGACATGGAAAATGAAGTTCAATCTAGCACGCGCCTCCACCGAAAGCTGAATTCCTGATGGCTGTTTTTGAGCACTGTCAAAGGCTTCTTATTTTAACATTTTATGTAATAGTTTATAAGTAGTGGTTGTTGGTTTTAGGTAGGATTGGGTTGAAGCCTATTTAAAGTCATCTCTTGCTTAGTTCTTGAATGAAGTTCTTTGAAGTAATGTAACATTTTAAAGTTCTTGATCTCTACCATTTCCCCCTACCCTTCCCTGTTTTTTTTTTCATTTCAGTTTTGTATCTTTTGATTTTTCCAACAAACATTTGGTTAGAAAGATTATTAAAAGATTTGGGAAGCATTTGCTATGCTATAAAAATGTGTTGTGTAGCACGTGAATAAAATGTCTTTTATCCTGTATACCTGCAATTGTGTATAAACTCAAGCATCAAAATAGTATCAAATTAGTTGATAGAGTTATCATTTTGCCTCCCAATATTAGGCATTTTAGTAAAATAAAATGAGAAAAATACAACTTTGGCATTGCAATAATGTTTATTTTAAGTAGGTAAATATTTTAAATTGATTTAGGAAGTTTCAATGCAAAAAAAAATACAATGGATTTTTTTTTATCAAGAGTATATCCAATGGATTATTATTTTTATCAAGAGTATATTTGCATATTTCAACACGAGCTATAAATATATTGGTTTCTCTCATATACTCAAATTTAAAGCCTGGGAGGAAGAGTTTGGGAGTAAGATAGATTACTTTCTTGGAGAGAAATGTGGTTCCATACAAGGAAACCGCACGCAAGATTTCAGCGAAACCACATTCAAGACATTCAAGGGTGAGTGACTTTGGCCTGGTTTGGCGCGGTGGATTTCCCGCTTAGGAAATCCGCGTGGAGGCGCGTTGATGAAATCCGCTGTTTTAATGGGTGGGGCGGATCCCTGCCGCCCGGCCGTGACCGCGGCGGATCCGCACCGCCTTGGCAGCCTTTGGTTCGGACCAACAACAAAATGATAGAATGAAGACGCCCGTTGAAGCCTTCGAGTTCACTCGGAGAAGGTGCATGGAACTCCGTAAATTGACCTTCAGCTTTTCGTGTTCACCAAAGTTCCTCCCCTCCATTGTTGGGTACTACCTCATCCCACTTACCTCAACGCCACAACGGAACACAGCCATACCACCAAAAATAACTTTGACTAAATTTTATTTGAATGATGGTTGAATGCATTTAAGCAGGTTGGTTGAGTGGAGAGGTGCGTCAGGGATCTTATGTGATCGTAAAGTACCTTTAAAACTTAAAGACAAGTTTTATCGTACTGCAATTAGACCAACGATGCTCTATGGTTCTGAGTGTTGGGCAGTGAATTGTGTACATGAGCAAAAAATGGGAGTTGTGGAGATGAGAATGCTTAGGTGGATGTGTGGACACACGAGACTGGATAAAATTAAGAATGAACGTGTTGGAACCTTAGTTTTGATTTGAGTTAGGATCCACCTTTAGTATCTAAGTTTCAATCATAACATATATTATAACTTAGATTAAATCCTATTAAGGTAGAAGGCTTAAAAGAGACATAATTAATAGGCTGAAATATATATATATATATATAAATAAAATACTAAGAAATATAAATATATATATTTAATAGGCAGAAAATAAGAGAAGAATAAAAAATACATATATTCTCTGCGTTCGGCGAACGTCCATCTGCGTTCGACGAACGGCGCCCTGCGGTCGACGAATATCGTGCATTCTGCGCTCGACGAAATCAAGTCATCTCAGCGGTCGACGAAGATCACTTATCTCAGCGCTCGACGATCCCGTCTCAGCGGTTCAGCGCTCGACGCTTTTACTCAAGCTCAGCGCTCGACGCTTTTATCCAGGCTCAGCGGTCGACGAAATCCTGCGTTCGACGAACGGCCATCTGCGTTCGACGAACAACTCAATACTTCAGCGGTCGACGAAATCATCCAAGCTCAGCGGTCGACGAATCCTTCCGTTCGACGAACTCAAGTCTGCGTTCGACGAATATTCAGCAGAAGTTCAGAACAGTGAATTTAATGATCAGGTCGACGAATCAAATGATGAGCTCGACGAATGTGAACCTCAGCTCGACGAAATTTATGCAGTATTATATTTCTTATTCTAATATGCTGTCAGACTTTATTATAGTAATATTTATTATTTATTCTATTTATATATTGTTATATATTACTGATCTGACATTACAGCGTGAAGCATTAAATGTTATAGCCGTTGCAGCAGAAGCATTAAATACTGTAGCCGTTGCAGCAAGCTAAACATGGCAAGTTATCTTCTCGAGGATCTGGGAAATGAAAGAGATAATATATCCTTCCTCTTTGGTCGGCAAGGATTAAAATCTGCCGAACTGCTCTACAGATTAAATATGCAGAGCCGAGAAGAAGCAGCAGCTTATTATAGAGCAGTTCTTTACAGCAGATTATATAGATCTTATTGCTGCACATAGAATATACACAGAATATATTATATTTGCTGTACAGGAAAAAGAGAAGAAGAAGAAGAAGAGAAAAAGAAGAACAGGGGCAAAAACTGAGAACAACTCTATTACTTTATCTTGTTCTGTTTTTGCTAAACTCTTCTCTTGCAGATCATACATATCCTGAGACACCAAACACTATCAATTGCTCAGGATCAAAACTGCAAGAAGAAGAAAAGAAGATTTGCAATCTAGAGAAGGAGCTCCATCCAAAGCTGTCATCTATTCTCAATCAAACAGGGGGAGCTTTCTTCAACAACATCTTCATCAAGATCCAAACACAACATCTCATCAGGATCATCAAGAGTCTTCTCAGCAAAAAGAGAAGAACAATATATCTTTTCCTTTTCTCCTTCCCATCTTGTAAAGGGTTAAAACTCCCTTCAAAAGTTTACTCCCGGTGACAGGTCACCTTAGCAAAAACCTGCATCTTGGTTTATAAGCACCTGATCAAAAGCTTATAGGTGAATTGGGCACCTGATCAAAACTCTCATTGGTGTGTGGACACCTTATCAAAAACACCTTGGTGTGAGGGCACCTTATCAACAACCTCCAGTGGATTCCTACCAGTGGGTAGAAGAGTAGATGTACCCAGTTGAGGGGAACTACTATATTTTCTTATGTCATCTGGTTGTGTGCCTTGTTTGTTTTATTTCTTATTTGATGTGCTGTGATTGTATATGCTTACTTATTGTTTGTGTTTATTTCTCAATCAGCAAACTCATATATATTTATATATCATTTACTTTGAAAGTAAAACTTAAACAAGACTTTTAATAAATATAATAAGAACTAAACTTCTTTCAATTGGTATCAAAGCTAGGTTGATTATTCACACAGGCTAACACCTGAATCACAAAGATCACTTAGTTCTTATTTTGTTTTTCAAAAAGGTTTTTCCAAATGGCACTATCAGATTTTTCTCTTTCAGATCCACCTTTATGTAATTTGGATAGTTTTCTTTTATGGCAAGTTAGAATTAAGTTATATATGAATGTCATAGATGAAAATATTTACAAATCTGTTTTGACAGGACTTCCATCCTCAATTTCCTCAACAGAAGAAGAAGAAAAGCTGAACTGTGTTGATGTCATGGCTATGAAAATATTGGCTACATCCATGTCAAAAGACATTCTTCTTAAAGTGGCTGATTGCACTTCAGCAAAGGGCATTTGGAACTCCCTCTCAAGGATGGTAAATGAACCATCTTCTTCCTCTTCCACTAACATCATTTTTGATGCAGAACCATCAGCAACTCTAAGTGAAGAAGAAGAAGAACAAAAACAAAGAGATTCTGCATGTTGGCCATATATGGCTCAAACTATATCTCAGATGCAGAATTTCAACCAGAAAAGGTAGTAGAGGTAACTTCAAACTCTATTTTTACCTCTGATACATCTAAATCTGTTTTCAACTTGCCATGTACAGGCTTAATAAATTCTGAAATTAAAATTAAAAAAGAGTTAAAAATAAATAATTTAATTTCTGAATATAACAAATTTAAAGAAGTTTTAAAATTATCAGAACAAAATACTTCCTTAAAAAATAAATTTGAACAAAATTTTAAGAAAAGATAAATAAAAAACTCTGTAGAAATTACTGAATTTGTTTATGTTAAAACAAAATCTAGAAACCAGCTTAACTTATATTTCAATGAAATAAAAAGGCCAATTTATCTATCTATAAGGCAATTTTGTTTTAACTATTTAATACTTTTACTCAAATTATAATTAAACAGCAATTATAATGATTCCTTTGAATTTTTCTATTTTAAAGCAATATTAGATAACTTCACTTTCTTACAGATTTTTTTTCTCCTAAAATCATGTTGAGCATTCTACTCATATTGCATAGATCAGAAATGATCAAAGCACTAAGTGCGAGTCTCTTCTGATTAAGGGGATTCTATAGAAAGAAGCTATCAGGCATTGTCTTTTTTATTTTAAAATTCCTAGAATCTAATATCAGCTTGCAATTCATTTTATTAAAATCCTATTTAAATCAAAATTTAGGAAATCAGAATTGCTTAAATGTTTTTCAAAAGAAGAAAATAAATCTCTGACCCTTAAGCTTTAAAGACTTTTTATGCTTAGGTATCCTAAACCAAATAGGGGGAGATTGTTAGAACCTAGTCTTAATTTGGATTAGGATCCCAACTCAAATAGGGGGAGATTGTTGGAACCTTAGTTTTGATTTGAGTTAGGATCCACCTTTAGTATCTAAGTTTCAATCATAACATATATAATAACTTAGATTAAATCCTATTAAGGTAGAAGGCTGAAAAGAGACATAATTAATAGGCTGAAAAGAATATATATATATATATAAATAAAATACTAAGAAATATAAATATATATATTTAATAGGCAGAAAATAAGAGAAGAATTAAAAATACATATATTCTCTGCTGTCGACGAACGTCCATCTGCGTTCGACGAACGGCGCCCTGCGGTCGACGAATGGCGTGCATTCTGCGCTCGATGAAATCAAGCCATCTCAGCGGTCGACGAAGATCACTTATCTCAGCGCTCGACGATCCCGTCTCAGCGGTTCAGCGCTCGACGCTTTTACTCAAGCTCAGCGCTCGATGCTTTTACTCAAGCTCAGCGCTCGATGCTTTTATCCAGGCTCAGCGGTTGACGAAATCCTGCGTTCGACGAACGGCTATCTGCGTTCGACGAACAACTCAATACTTCAGCGGTCGACCAAATCATCCAAGCTCAGCGGTCGATGAATCCTTCCGTTCGACGAACTCAAGTTTGCGTTCGACGAATATTCAGCAGAAGTTCAGAACAATGAATTTAATGATCAGTTCGACGAATCAAATGATGAGCTTGACGAATGTGAACCTTAGCTCGACGAATGTGAACCTTAGCTCGAAGAAATTTATGCAGTATTATATTTCTTATTCTAATATGCTGTCAGACTTTATTATAGTAATATTTATTATTTATTCTATTTATATATTGCTATATATTACTGATCTGACATTACAGCATGAAGCATTAAATGTTATAGCCATTGCAGCAGAAGCATTAAATACTGTAGCTGTTGCAGCAAGCTAAACACGGCAAGTTATCTTCTCGAGGATCTGGGAAATGAAAGAGATAATATATCCTTCCTCTTTGGTCGGCAAGGATTAAAATCTGCTGAGCTGCTCTACAGATTAAATATACAGAGCCGAGAAGAAGCAGCAGATTATTATACAGCAGTTCTTTACAGCAGATTATATAGATCTTATTGCTGTACATAGAATATACACAGAATATATTATATTTGTTGTATAGGAAAAAGAGAAGAAGAAGAAGAAGAAGAGAAAAAGAAGAACAGGGGCAAAAACAGAGAACAACTCTATTACTTTATCTTGTTCTGTTTTTGCTAAACTCTTCTCTTGCAGATCATACATATCCTGAGACACCAAACACTATGAATTGCTCAGGATCAAAACTGCAAGAAGAAGAAAAGAAGATTTGTAATCTAGAGAAGGAGCTCCATCCAAAGCTGTCATCTATTCTCAATCAGACAGGGGGAGCTTTTTTCAACAACATCTTCATCAAGATCCAAACACAACATCTCATCAGGATCATCAAGAGTCTTCTCAGCAAAAAGAGAAGAACAATATATCTTTTCCCTTTCTCCTTCCCATCTTGTAAAGGGTTAAAACTCCCATCAAAAGTTTACTCCCGGTGACAGGCCACCTTAGCAAAAACCTGCATCTTGGTTTATAAGCACCTGATCAAAAGCTTATAGGTGAATTGGGCACCTGATCAAAACTCCCATTGGTGTGTGGACACCTTATCAAAAACACCTTGGTGTGAGGGAACCTTATCAACAACCTCCAGTGGATTCCTACCAGTGGGTAGAAGAGTAGATGTACCCAGTTGAGGGGAACTACTATATTTTCTTGTGTCATCTGGTTGTGTTCCTTTTTTGTTTTATTTCTTATTTGTTTTGTTGTGATTGTATATGCTTACTTACTGTTTGTGTTTATTTCTCAATCAGCAAACTCATATATATTTATATATCATTTACTTTGAAAGTAAAACTTAAACAAGACCTTTAATAAATATAATAAGAATTAAACTCACTTTCAGAACGTATCAGGGATTAGACAGGAGTGACACCAATTGCAGAGATGATGTGAGAAGCTCGACTAAGATGGTTTGGACACTTGCAAAGGAGACCATTACAGGCACCTTTTAGGCGTTGTGAGAGTTAATTCACTAGGCACGTTAAACGGGGGAGGGGTAGACCAATAAAGACTTGGAATAAAACTATAAGGAAAGACATGATGCACTTAGGCATTAGTGAGATTATGACTAAAGATAGGGCACAATGGCGACAAAGGATCCATATAGCCGACCCCACTATAGCGGGATAAATACTTGAGTGATGTCATTGATGGTTGAATGCATTTAGTTTGTCATTATGGGTTAATTATCAGGACCTCCCCTGTGAGTTTGCATAATTAAATGTATCTCCCATCTATGTTTCGAAATTATTATGAGGACCACCTCTATAAATTTAGTTCGTTTACAAACTCCCCCTTCTGTTTAAAACACTAAGCAATATTGATTAAAGGTTTGAAATACCCTCTGATTAAAAAACTGCACATGATGAAATAATCAGGTTTTCATTTCCCGCTGCTCCCCCAATCCCCATTACATGCAGCTTGCCTTAGACTCGGCAGTGTGGGTGACTTCGGCACCTCCTTACGGCGGTGACTCTGACGCGCAGCGTGTAAAATCCCTCCCCCCCCGGTAATTGAGCACGGCTGAGGAGAGATTTTATTACTGGGACAGTCGCCCCACAATGATGCCAACTTACGAGTTAGCCGTCACCGCAAGACGTACGGCGATCCTGCCGGCAGGTACGATCATACACATGGACAACGAGAAAAGAAATAACAAAACCATTCCACAATATCACAACATAGATATATAAATATCAAATGAAAGGAGTCCACAATGAGACAACGAACGAGAAAAGTAATAGGGTTTATGCCCGGTACATAACCATAAAAAATATCACTCTCTCTCAACTAACAATGTGGAAGCTAAACAAAGTACTCATCCACCTGTCGTCGGGTAGTAGTAGCAGTGCGCGACAACTGCTCCTCAGATCCTGGTGTCTCAATCTCTGGCTCCACCTGGACGAACTGCGGCGGCGTCTCCATGTGTCCCTAAAATGATGTGGTCCAACGACCGCCAATCAAACTAGACTCAGCTGCTTCATCGCCGTCTCACCCCCGCGACTCCTAGGCACCGTGCGGAAGGAAGAGAACGGAGGACCAATAATAGCAGAATAAACAAGCAGGCGACAGTGGTAATAATAGATAAACTCTAGCAGTTTTATGCCAGTATAAGCGACAAAAGCAGTAGTATTGAGTAGTAACAAAGAACAGAGCAAAAGCAGTAATGAAGAGCCGTATAAACTAGAAAGGTAAAAGAAGATACTCTACCATCATAGAAGCGTACCTTAACTTATATGAATGCCCATACAAACTTATAAGTTAAAGTTTTCGGGTGTCTCATCATATAAAAGATCTCATACTAATTTATATGATGAGGGTTTGAAGATATAAACTAAACTATACTATCTACATATGTCATGCTATGCGATGCAATGCAATGATTATATATACAATGCAACTCAGACACCCGACTCTGTGCGCACAGACCTTTCAAACATTCGCCACTTTTTTGGAGGTAGCTAGCCTCTCAGGTACCGACCGTCGTGACTCACGGTGGCAGTGGAGCGGGTATCTCCACTCCTAGGCAGGCAGACACACTACCTGGCCTAGACCTTACATACGCCTCAACGCTAAGAACACAACAGCGGAGCCCCTGCGTACTCTTGCTGGCAACAACCAGTCTTTAAGTTCGGGTGTGCATTTAGGCTATAGTCCTCCAGACCTCAGTGTAAACAATCTACTGGTCTCCCCCAAAATCTGCACACCTCACCAGAGTCAACGTAATTATGTCGGTGTGCCGACTGGACCAGTACTGAATGACCCACCACGACAAGCATAAACTAAAACTACCTATCCGAGCCTCCAGCTCGCAGGACTAACAAGTCCTTTATTTATCACTAACCCGAGCGTCCAGTTCGCAGAACTAACGAGTCCTGAATCTCTCCAACCCATACAAGGGTGAGGCCGCTATATTATTCAATCATCCTATTAGACTACTCTTGTCTAACTTTCAGTTATACATAATGGTTTATGGTTTAACCTTGGACTTCCCGAGGTTTACCCGGTGAAGGGCTCGCAGTGGTACTAGGAACTATGATGGGTTGAATCCCATTGTTCCCTTTCTCAAGGCACTTAGTAATTTTATGTTATCCTTAACCAAACCCACTCCTAGGGATATTAAGTGTGCGACCTCTCCAAAGCATGACCGACTGTTGGATCACTATTTTGCCAAATTACTCAATGCTGACTATATGAACAAATGTTAGTGTATGAATAGGAATTCTCCAAATACTTGACCCAATGCCCTATGATTATTTCCTGAGGTCTATCATGATATTTTTGACCTAAATCCAGTGGTTCATATTTTTTATAAATTAATCAGCATTTATTATAATTTTCCTAAATTATTGTCACATGTGATTTTGAACATGAAGTACAAGTTTCAGATGTTTAACAACCCTAATAAAATTTACACAATATCAAAATGGCTAAATATCAGCATGATACATGTTTCATTATTATCCAAAATAATATCAATCATAATTTATAATGATGAACATTTGACCTGAAATAGAAATTAACAAATGAAGTACTAGAATTTTACATCCAAAAAATTCTCTAAATATTTCCAGAGATCAATATTCACATTTCACTAACTTATACATAGTATCAAAATTTTCCATAGTAATTTGACCACCAATTTCAGTAAAGTTTGCATATTACCAAAATGCCACTATTCAATAAAACTCCATAATTATTATTCCAAAAATTCTAAGAAAATTCACAATCTGTAAACACTATAAAATTAACAAATGAAGTACTAAAATTTTACATCCAAAAAATTCTCTAAAAATTTCCAGAGATCAATATTCACATTTCACTGACTTATACATAGTATCAAAATTTTCCAGAGTAATTTGACCACCAATTTCAGAAAAGTTTGTATATTACCAAAATGCCACTATTCAATAAAACTCCATAATTATGATTCCAAAAATTCTAAGAAAATTCACAGAGCCTTTAAACACTATACAAATGACCATGTAAAGTTATCATAATTTTCCAGGCAATATTAATTATGATTTAAACAGAATTACTAAAATAGCATAATTGTACTTTTGGCTAAACAACCTAGACATAAGTTCCCAAAAATTCCCAAATACATATTTCAGGTGTATTATGTCAACATAACCCTAGTAACATAGTCTTAGAATTTTCTATGTTGATTTGCACAAGTCATATGAGCCTCATTCCCCACTTTCCACTTTTTGCTAAATGCCCCCCCCCCCCCCCCCAATTCGCATACACCATTTCATCCTAGTTGGATACACCAACATGAGGAGGTCCAATGGACCTGAAATTTTTAGCAGGGCTTTGTACTTTACTAATGGACCTCTCACCAAAATTTGGGGTCATAATACTCATTTTTCACCAAATTATTTCATTTTTATGAAAATCACATTTTTCCTAAAACTATAGAACAATGATGTCCAAAATTTTCCATTTTTGAACAGGAGGTGTATTTTGGGTACATACACAAATGTCCCAAATTTCAACCTCATAGCTTAAGCCATTTAAAAGTTATTAACAAAAGATGGGTTGTCCTACCCTAAGGACCAGTCCCACTAAAACGGCCATATAGGGGTCTACAGTGCTCCAAATGGGATGATTTCAATTTCTAAGTAAAGTAGACACATAGATATACCGTTTTCATGTTGGGCACATTGTATGGTTCTGCCCCGAAGGGCTCCAAATTTTAGGGTCAAAATGTGCATTTTCTATGTAAATAAACACACATTATATTAATAATAATAATCATAAAACCTATCAAACAAACCGATGGCCATGATTGTGTCTTCAACCTCCAGCCTACAGCCACGATTTTCTCGACCTGGAGCTTTTCCAGACCCTAATCCCGGCCACCCAGCCACCTCCCCGGCCGGCCACCGCCACCACCACCTTTGTTGTGGTGGTGGCTATCGTCGGGCGGCGGCATGACCGCCGGAGAGGCCGTTTCCGGCGAACCCGACCCCTCATTTTTCTATGGAAATCCGAATTTTCTCACCTTGGATCGGGCTCAATTGAGTCTGATGTCTCTCCTAAAGGATCTAAGATGCTAGCACAAGAGGAGAGGAGGAGAAACATGCCTTATTTCGGGCTTAGATGCGGCTACTCCGGCGGGCGGCCATGGATTTGGTGTTTTCCGGTGAACCTCCTCCCAAGCTCAATTCTCCACTGATTGCAGCGATCCAAGGGTCGATTTTGACTGCTTGAGGGCTCCTGAAGGTGATGAAAGGGTCTATTGGAGGTGAGGGGGCTATATTTAGGAGATCCAAGCTTTGGGAGTTTCGGCCATGGCCATTAATGGCCCTCCTTGATGGTGGCCGACCTGTAACTGCTGGAAACCTCCTCCTATTCATCAGGAGAGATGAAAGGAGGGGTTGAGGAAGAAGTAGGGAGTACCAGTTAGCCTCCCTCCATTATTTCCACTCCAAATGAAACTCCATCCTTTAATTACCCCCATTAAACCCTAATTAAATCACCTAATTCAGATTAAATAAATCTGATAAATCTAGTGGGCCCTGCGGCAAGGCCTAAGCCCACTTGAATTGGCTTGGGCTCTAATTTAGCCTTTATGGTTCACTTTGACCATGGTTGCCTTAGGGTTGACTTTGGTCAACTTTATGGGTTGACTAGTTGAAGGGGCATGTCTTGAGTCCCTTGACACCACCCAATGTCGATTGGGTCATGGTGATGCCCCAATGAGGCCAATTTAGCCAAAGATGTGATTTTGACCAAAATTGGGGAAAGCTTGACTTTGGTCAAATTGAACCAATTGATGACCTCATGATGGGGCTTTTGGGTCAATTTGGTCCCTTATGATGCCCTGATACTAGGGGTGAGATCAATTTCATGTTTTGGTGGTCAATTGGACATATTGGTGAAGGATTGGCCTTTGTTGACCTTAAGGGAACTTTGGTCAATTTGGCCAAATTAATGACCATATGGTGGTTCATTGGGTCACTTAGGCCTCCCTTAGGGTTAAGGATTTATTGGTGAGCTTGTGTTGAGGTGGTGAGCTCAATTGAGTGTGAATTGTCCTAGGTTGACCTATGCATCTTTGGGGTGCTTATAGCAATTTGCATAGGTTCAAGCTAGTCAAGGGTCATCCCATGACCTTTAGTCACCACCCAAGCCCTAACCCTAACACAAGGGGGTCTAGAAGTGAGGGGGATGTTACACAGCGTGGGTGACAAAACAGGGCAGTGGCGACTCCATCATGTAGCGTGGGCGACGGAACAGGGCAACGACGACCTCGGCTTGCTGGTAAGTTGATTGTAGAACTTGAAAATCTCTCTAGTCTTGTTATAGAAGGATTAAGGAGTCTTTCTTCTAGGCTTTAGTGGTCAGACGGTGTAATGATCGAAATTCGTTACGGGATCGCTAGAGGAATCGTCGATGTTAGAAATGAATAAACGTTGCAAGAAGAATGGCCATAGGAGGAGCGTTGGTGGAGAAAGACAACTACAAAAACTACAAACTTTATTAATTCTTCTCATGTCTCATTACAACACATTAGGCTATATTTATAGCCTAATAACCCAATATGACTAATCATCTATTTACAAACATGCCACCCCTATAAGACTCCCTTACATTCCTACCCTACCCAGAAAGAAGAAGAAAAATACATGATATCAGTGTCTTGAATTTTGTCTATTGTGACAAATTAAGTGAACCCTTGTACATCCTCGAGAATCAAATATAAAAAAGGGCTTGATCAGCATGATATCCACGCTCTTGCTGCTTTGTTGAAGAGGGCATGAGGAAAAATAAAAATGGGCATGAGCAGCATGGCCTCCCTTCCATAACGGGACTGCAGAAGATATCAAAGGCATGTCACTTGCAAGAGCAACGTTGGATCTTTTGAGTACAGTGATGGAACTGTGAAGAGCATTGTTGTTGATGTTCTTAATCTCTTCGTCGGCGGAATGAAGTTTGGAGTACTGGGCGTCAAACTTTTGCAGTGGTGATATCGCCGCATCTTCAAGAACTATCTGCGTGATTTCCAACTCCTCCGATAGTGGCGAAACAATGGCTCGTCATGATTGTGATTTCTAATGCATAATTGATAACACATAATTTAGCTTAAATTATTAGCACAAAAATATTATGTTTTAACTATAAAAACTATATATTTTCCTAAAAATATGTTAATTTGCTCTCTAATTAGTTTTTTTCGTATAAACTAAACTAATGTAATTTTATGCAGGCCTGGAGGAAATTTTGCACTTTTTACAGTAAAAGCCCGATGCAGACTCAGTCGCATTCCTGGTGCAGCCCGCGCCATCCATGCAAGGATAGTGTTACTGTTGCACTCATGAGATGGAGATTTTACCGAAGCCGCCAAATAGATACCCTCCACTGTCGTCCAAGCTGCTAGCTGTCCCCGTTCAAGCCAAGCACGAGAATTCAAGTCGCTTTGTCACGCCAACTCCTCCGGCCAAGTGCAACACATGTCATCTTTGCCATTATAAGTCATTCACGTCAAGTCCATTTGGTCGAACCCACGCATGACAATCATTTCCACGTGAAAATCCATCATCCACTTAAATATACGCCACTCAAGCCACCTTTGTTTTCCTATTCACGCCACCACCCATGCAAATGAATTTTAATTTGCTGCCACTTCATTCAGCCAATTATTCCCCATGCATGCAGCTAATATTATAAAGCAATGATGGCTATTCTCATAAAAAATGCATGCAACTCATTCACACGGTTAAATATTACAAATCAATAGACGACCTCTTTCTCCTCAATACAAGCTGTCCAACTTCCTCAAATGCAACGGGTCATTATTACTTCAATTCCATGTAGCAGCCGGTCCACTTTTTCTTAATTAAATACAACCATTCAACTTCAATTCCTAGTGCAGCCCGTCCACATCATCCACCTCCATTCATGCATGCAGCCCCACTTGAATGCTTTATTCACGTGAAACTCATATAATTTGCTTCTCTACAATTAATTGCAAGCGTCCTTTCCACTCCTCCCCGTATTAGCCGAAATTCTCTATGTCTCTTGGAATTCCTAGCCACCATCATTTACTCACCCCCTTCTAGATTATTCTCTTGGGATGATTCTAGAGGGGTTGGTCATCTATAAAAAGGGCAAGGCTCCATGGCATCGGAGAAAAAAAAGAAAAAAAAGGAGTTGAAGAGAGAAAGGGAGTAGTGTGAGGAATTTTCATCTTGAGCGCTACATGTTTTGAGATTTCATGTTTATGTTGGAGAGTTTTTGAAAGTTTATGTTATTGTAAGCTTGTTTTCAGGTTATTGTTACAGTTCGTCTTGTTATATTTTGTAATCGTTCTTATCTTCGATCAATGAAATTTATGTCTTTTTTCTCTCTTATTTCACTATGAGTAGCTAATCTCTTTCTTAGTACTTGATTGGTTAGTATTGGGATGAGGATTAAATTATAATCCTTCGTCTCTAATTTTTGAAGTTTCATTTCGATTTATTTCTGATAAATAGTTGGATGCGAGTTTATATTGCTAGTATATAAATTTTGCGATCTGATTGTCATCCTAGTAGTCGAGAGGCTCGTGGATACCTTAGATCTCTCGGAAATAAAAAGTTTGTTATATTTTCCTTGAGAATCAAAAATATAACTTCTTTTGGAAGTTTGGATTAATTTTTATGCGATTTTAATTTATTTCAAGTTTAAGAGATTCAATTTGAAGTAATTTAAAATTAGGCGATAATCGTCTCTAGCGAGCTTCTATCGTATTTTCAATCCTCCAATCGAAAAAGAATTTTAAGAATTAGAACGTATCTTTTATAATCGGATTCCCAAGAACGCTTAATCAAGTGCTAAGGTTTTTTAAATCGTGATCTTTTTCTCTTTAATAATTTTCAATCTGCAACTTTTAAATTTCCAAAACAAATCCAATTTTCCACCGATAAATTAATAGGAATTTTGCGTGAGTAAGATTACTCGACAGTCCTCGGGCAAATACGACATCCTTCCTATACTATATTACGATAGGTATACTTGCCTACATCGAGATATTAGTTGGAATTATTTTAAAACTATAAAATCTCTATCAAGTTTTTGGCGCCGTTGCCGGGAACTTTTCTTTTGTCGATATTTTGAAAACGCAAAACTATTATATTTATCATTTATTTCTAAAATCTGTAAGGGTGTAACTAAATTCCTGGAAAGGACGCTTTGGGCTTGAATTCTCATCACAGCCTCTAGTACCGCTGTGAACTCCTCGCAGGGTAGACCTCGGGAAGTCCAGGACTAACATAATCCGCCTAAAAAGAAAAAAAATCATTATCATTTTTAATTTTGGTTTTCCTTCACTTTCGGTTATTCTCCCTCTTTCCCTTTTCTTCTCCCTAGTGCATGACCCATAGTAGCTCTTCGAGTAATCCTGATATTTATTTTGATCCAGAGGTCGAGCGCACCCTTCGGCAGCACCTCCGAACTCGTGATCAGGATTTACATATAAATCTCGAAGAGTCGATCAGAGACACAACCACAGAAATTATGGGTGATCTCAATCCAGAAGTTGACCAGCAAAGGACAATGTCTTATTATGCTCAGCCAAACCTGGAGGGTACAGAAACAAGCATCGTTCGCCCTGCTGTTGCGAACAACAATTTTGAACTAAAACCTGCTATAATACAGATGGTGCAGCAGTACGTGCAGTTCGATGGCCTACAAGATGAGGATCATAACCTTCATCTCTCTTGTTTTAGTGAAATTTGTGATACGTTAAAAATTAATGGTGTGACTGATGATGCGATTAGGCTAAGACTTTTTCCATTTTCTTTACGCACTAAGGCCAAACAATGGTTAAATTCTCTCCCCAGAGGATCTATTGTTGGGTATTGTGTCCACAATCACCTTGATTTGAAGATGTCCCCTAGTAAACTAAAATGAATTGTATTTGTATTTGATGACTTTTGTTTAGATGTGTTATGACAGGCCTTAATGCTAAGTGCTCACCAAAGTCAGGTTGCAATGGATCACCAAACACAGTTCTAGACAATGTAATCCCTCATTGTATAGAACAAAGTGTTGGTCCATGTGTAATCTCTCTTTTGGGGTGCACTTCATATACTCATAACTGAAGGCTTTCAAGGTTGAGGAGTGGAGCAGGTTTTCAGAAGAAAAGAAAAATTCTGCTGAGTCAATTCGTCGAGATGACTCGGGTCATTCCGACGAATCCCGACGAATCCAGACAGAAGACCTTTGTCTTGGTTTAGAAGAAAATTATGCAGCCAAGTCCATTCGTCGAGATGACTCGGGTTATTCCGACGAATCCCGACGAATGCTGACAGAGGTCATTTTGGCTGAGTTGTGAAGAAAATTCTGCAGCCAAGTCCATTCGCCGAGATGACTCGGGTCATTCCGACGAATCCTGACGAATGCTGACAGAGGTCATTTTGGCTGGGTTATGAAGAAAATTATGCAGCTAAGTCAATTCGTCGGATGTTCTCGTGAACTCCCGACGAATCCCGACGAATGGTAACAGAAAGTGTTTTTCACGGGTTGTTCAGTGTTTCCCTGTGGCCAAGTCAATTCGTCGGATGTTCACGTGAAGTCTCGACAAATGACGGACAGACGGATTTCAAATCTTTGTTTCGTTTTCGAAAATTAGGGTTAGCCACCATGAACAGTACACGTGTCGCCTCTCCCTTCTTTGTCGCACTAGCCGTTGAAGTCCTCCCTATAAATAAATCCTTATTTTAGGGCAAGGGGGTTCTTCTTAATTTATCGATCAAAAACATCTCTCTTCAGCCGACAGTTCAGAAAAAGCTAAAAGTCGATCTCCTTTCTCTTTTGCTGAACAAGATTTCTGAGACCTAACATTTGCTGCTCAAGATCCTTTCTCTATTGTTGTTAGAGATTTCTCAGAAGAAGGCCTTTGATCTTATTGTTGCTCTCTTTATTGAAGATTCTTTCAAGTAAGTCAAAGGGCCTATTCAGATCTGGTTAGACAAGTCTTCTCTCTTCCACTTCTTTCAAGTGCCAAGCTTTCTTTCAAGGTTGAGAAGAAGACTCAGTTTTCAAGATCTGAAGTTAACCTCTTTAGAGGTTAAGTAGAAGTATTTTTTTTTGTTTCAATATTTTCTTTTGTAGGAGTTTTCACTCCGAGATTATTTGTAGGAGTTGTTTACTCCGAGGTGTAGGAGTTGTTATACTCCGAGTTGTAGGAGTGGTATACTCCGAGTTGTAGGAGTTTTGACTCCGAGGTGTAAGATTAGTTATAATCTGAGATTGGTGAAGTAGCCGAGTCTAGCCTCGAAGTGCTAGATAGGCGAGGCGGGAAAGAGGACTACCCACATCGGGGAACCTCTATAAAATCCTTGTGTCTGTGCTGTGTTTGATTGTTTGCTTTTCTGTGTTAAATTTTTTTAATTCCGCATAAAGACATAGAATCCACCTATTCACCCCCCTCTAGGTGATTTAGGCCGCAACTAGATACTTTCAATTGGTATCAGAGCTAGGTTGTTTGCTATAAGGCTAACACCTTGAACAAGACTCCTCATCTAGTTGCTAAAGCAAATATGTCTGGAATGGATAAGGCCAAGGATTCCGTCAAGTTGCCAGTCTGCACCAAAGAGAACTTTCCTATGTGGAAGGAAAGAGTAAGATTCTACATGGAAGCTGCCGACCCAAGAATCTTTCAGATCGTGGAGGAAGGTCCCCATATTCCGATGAAACCATCTTCAATAAACTCCACCATCATGATCCCGAAGAAGATGTTGGAACTGAACAAAGATGAGATCGCTCTAGTGGCCCTAGACAAGAAAGCAAAGAATATCATAGCAGGTGCAGTTGATGATTCAATGTTGCAAAATCTGCTTCACTGCAAATCTGCTAAAGAAATGTGGGATTCACTAGTCGTTCTGATGGAAGGGACCGAAGAAGTGAGGGATGACCGAAGATTGTTGCTGAACCAAGAATACGAAGCATTCAAGCAAGATCCAAGAGACTCCATTTCTGACACCTACGAGAAGTTCTTTAAGATCGTAAATGGTCTTAGGAACTATGATAGAGAATTCACAACTGGCGAACTAAATCACAAATTTCTGAGATCCCTGACGAAAGAATGGGACACCAAGGTTATAGCCATCAGAGAATTCGGAAAGCTCGGAACCACGGAGCCACAAATGTTGTTTGGTAAGCTCCTGTCCCATGAGTTGAAGCTAAATTCCCGCAAAGCTGAAGAAGAGGGGGTCAGGGCCTCTGGAAGGGAGAAGTCCTCTGCCCTAAAAGCTGAAAGCTCAAGAAAGAGCAAGGCTCTCCCACCTGTCAGGAGACCATCTTCTGATGAGGATGAGTCTGATGCCAGCCCCTCAGGTTCAGAGATGTCTGATGGAGAATTTTCTCTTCTCTCCAAACAATTCAAAAGACTTCTGAATAAAAGAAAGCAGAAGAGAGGCCAATCCACTGCATTTGATCACAGAAGATCAAGACGTGATGGTGATCATCACAAGAAGGACTACTATAATGACAGGTATAAATCTAAACCGAACAAATTTGATTCTACTGACATTATTTGTTATTGCTGCAATAAGCCAGGACACGTAATAGCCGAGTGCCCATACAAAAAGAAAGAAGGATCAAAGAAGGAAGAAAAGAGATCCTTTAAAGGAAAGAAGAAAGAAAAGAGCCTCCTCGCCAAAAAGGCCAAGACTCTGAGCGACAGTGACTCTGATGCGTCAAGCTCAGATGAAGAAGCCTACTTTGGGCCAATGGCACATCTAGACGAAGAAATAGGCGACTCCTCTTATAAGGGGAAGGTAAACTCTCATACCCCTCTGTCTGCTTCTGAAGATGAGACTGCATCCGTAGCAAATGAAGGCTACTCCTCAGAGGAGGACTCTAAGTTAATAACTCAGTATGAAGCCCTTGTGAAAGGATTTGACAAGTGTCGCAAGGTCGTCAAGTCCAAGTCAAAAGAAATTGAATCTCTCAAGACAGTGGAATTAGCTTTGAGGGAGGAAGTTGAACAATTAACTCCTCTCAAAGATGAAATCCAACTCTTGAAAGACGAACTGAAAAGCTCCACTGAGTTGTTGAATCTAAAGGAGAAAACAATAAATGAACTAGAAGATAAGTTGAAGGCGGAAAGGAAGCTCGTAGAAAGCTTCTCGAAGCCTAAGACTATTCTTCCATTCATTGATAGGTTTTCTGCTCCTGCGAAGGGTAGTGGAATTGGTCATAAGGCTGAAAGTAGTAAGGCTGCTGAGAAGAGAGCCGTGAAAGGGAAGGGAACTGCTAATCAAAGTCAACCTTCATTCAAGAAGGTCATTTTTCCATCAAACCCGTTTGACTTTGATTCATCCTACGGTCATTTTGCTAGGCCAACACATGTTGAACCTAGTAATAGATATCAAGGATGGAGCTTTCCCCGAAACTTTGACAACTCTCCATTCAAAGCTCCTCATGAAGAAATAATCCTCAAAGATCATGGTCCATTTGTTCACGGATCAACTCACAAGAAAGCACCAAAAATTAAAACGATTGCACCCAAATCTGTTGAGAAGAAGTTGGAGCCATGTGTGTGTTGTCACCATGAGGCCCCCACTTCTAAGAAGACTTCCACTAAGAAAGTCACTCCTGTTGCACCTCACGTTCAAAAAGTGAAATAGGAGACAAAGAGAAGGTACAATCGGTTCGATTGTTGGTGTTGTGGCAATGTTGGTCACTTTGCCATAGATTGTTGGTTTAATCCGAGAAATGTCACGACTCCACGGATTAACAATGCAAGAATGACCCCTCGCAATGTTAACATTCCAAGTGGTGGTCATCTAACAAGAAGCCAAGGACCCAAATCGGTTTGGGTTCCTAAGGGCAATTGATTATTGATTGCAGGTATGTCCAAAGGCCAATTCAAATCCAATATGGTACTTGGACAGTGGATGTTCACGGCACATGACCGGAACAAGAAGCCTACTACAAGAGTATACCCCGGTGAAAGATGGTCCAAAAGTTATTTTTGGCGGATCTGATCGGGGAATCACAAAAGGCTACGGTATGATCACAAATGGTATAGTCTCTTTCACAGACGTGGCTTATGTTAAAGGATTACAACATAATCTCATTAGCATAAGTCAACTTTGTGACAAAGGCTATATGGTAGAATTCTACAAGAACAAGTGCTTGATAAAGTCGTCTGATACGTCAGAAACTATTTTAACAGGCACTCGGAGTAGAAATATTTTTTGCTTAAATTTTCTATGTTTAGACTCTTCTACACCAGTGTGCTTTTTAGCAAAAGATAGTGCATCTCTTTGTGACCAGTGGCACAAGAGACTAGCACATATAAATTTCAAAACTATAAATATATTATTTTCCCACAACTTAGTTCATGATGCTCCTGATGTTAAGTGCATTAAAGAGAGACCTTGTCACGCATGCCAAATGGGCAAGCAGACGAGAGCTAGCTTTAAGAGCATTATTGGCAAAGAATCTACCAGATGTTTATATCTACTTCATATGGACTTATTTGGTCCCATGCCAATTCGGAGTTTAGGGGGTAAGTCTTATACGTTGGTCATTGTCGATGATTACTCATGTTTTGCTTGGGTATTCTTTCTGAAACACAAGTCAGACACCTATGATTCTTTCACCTCATTCGTCAGGCAAATTCAGAATGAATTAGAATGTTCTGTGGTCAAAATCAGAAGTGACTATGGTACAGAATTCAAGTCTGGGGCCATGACTGAATTTTGTGAAAGTCTGGGTATCTTTCATGAGTTTTCATCTCCCCGTACTCCACAGCAAAATGGGGTTGCCGAGAGAAAGAATAGAACACTCATAGAGGCTTGCAGGACAATGTTGAGTGATTCTTCACTACCTGAGTACATTTGGGCTGAAGGTATCAACACTGCTTGCCACGTGCAAAACAGAGCACTGATCAACAAAAATCATCATAAGACTCCCTATGAACTTCTGAAAGGCAAGAAACCAACTCTGTCTTATTTTAGAATCTTTGGCAGTAAATGCTTCGTGCTTAACAATGGGAAATATTACAAAACTAAGTTTAGTGAAAAGTGTTTTGAAGGTATTTTTGTAGGTTATAGTAGCCATAGTAAGGCATATAGGATTTTCAACAAGAAAACCCTGGTTGTAGAAGAAACCTTCAATGTCATATTTGATGAGACGAGTATGCTTCAAAGCAACTCTTCTAGTCTCTTTGTTGAAGATGCAGATGCAAGGTTCAAGGAACTACACCTAGAAGAAACTGTAAAGGAAGACGCTCCAAAAGCTATTGAAGTAAATGCTCCTTCTACTTGTGAGGATGATGACCCTCAGGAAGATGAAGATGTACCTGAAGTGCAGGAACCTCATGGTCATCTAAATGTTGGAATGATCAGACATTTGAGAGATCATCCAGCTGATCAAATCATCGGAGATCCTTCAAGCAGAGTTCTAACTAGAAGAGGTACAACTAACGAAGTCTTACACTTAAGTTTTCTTTCACAGATTGAGCCGAAGAAGTTTGAAGAAGCAAACACCGATCCCTCTTGGATCCTTGCTATGCAAGAGGAGCTCAACCAATTCAAGAGATGTAAAGTTTGGAAGTTGGTACCTAGACCCAAAGGACAGAATGTGATTGGAACCAAATGGATTTACCAGAACAAGCTTGATGAAAAGGGCATCATCACCAAGAACAAAGCAAGACTGGTGGCTCAAGGATACAGGCAAGAAGAAGGGATTGACTTTGATCAGACCTTCGCACCAGTAGCAAGACTTGAAGCCATCAGATTATTTCTGGCTTATGCTGCATATAAGGGCTTTAAGGTTTTCCAGATGGATGTAAAGTCCGCCTTTCTGAATGGAGACCTTAAAGAGGAAGTTTATGTAGCTCAGCCTCCAGGTTTTGTAGATCCTAACTTTCCTGATCATGTATTTTATTTACATAAAGCCTTGTATGGTCTCAAACAGGCACCCCGAGCCTGGTATGAGACATTGTCTAAGTTTCTTCTTGAGAACAAATTTACAAGAGGAACAATAGACAAGACATTGTTTCTTAGGGAAGTTAAAGACGAGATTTTGCTTGTGCAAATCTATGTCGACGATATTATTTTTGGCTCTACTGATGACAAACTTTGTAAAAAGTTCTCTAACTTGATGCAAGGTAAGTTTGAAATGAGTAGTATGGGAGAGCTGAAATATTTCTTAGGACTCCAGGTGCACCAATCTGAAGATGGAATCTTCATCTCTCAGACGAAGTTCACCAAAGAGCTGCTTAAGAAATTTGGAATGGAGAGTGCAACCTCAATGAGGACTCCAATGGGCTCAAGTATGTCTCTGGACAAGGATGAGAAAGGGAAACCTTTTGATGAAACCAAGTACAGAAGCATAATTGGGTCCTTGCTCTATCTCACTGCTACTAGGCCTGATATAATGTTCTCAACATGTGTTTGTGCCAGGTATCAGGTGAACTGTAAGGAATCTCATTATGCCGCTGCAAAGAGGATTTTGAGATACCTTAAGGCTACACCGAATCTCGGCTTATGGTACCCAAGAAGCAATGATTTTGAACTAATTGGTTTTTCAGACGCTGATTTTGCAGGAAGCAAAGATGATAGGAAGAGCACTTCGGGAACTTGCCAGTTCTTAGGTAAACGGCTCGTCTCCTGGAGCAGCAAGAAGCAAAATTGCGTTGCAATATCGACTGCTGAATCGGAGTATATCTCTGCCGGCAGTTGCTGTGCACAACTTTTGTGGATAAAAAATCAGCTTGAGGACTATAATTTAAAGCTCTCAGAAATCCCCATGTTCTGTGACTCCTCAAGTGCTATTGTCATAGCAAATAATCCCGTCTCTCACAGCAGAACGAAGCATATTGAGCTTCGCTACCACTTCATCCGGGAACATGTTGAGAGTAAGGACATAAATTTGTTATATGTTAATACTGACAAACAAATTGCAGATATTTTTACGAAGCCTCTGGACGAAACCAAATTCAATTTCTTCAAAATGGAACTTGGAATGCTTAACAAGGACTCTTGAAGTTGGGACTGTTGAGATTTCATGAAATTGCACGAGATTTCACTTGTTAACTCAGAAAATTTCATGAAGTTTCACGGATGTTCACGGGACAAATTTTACTCCTCTCAATTAAATACATCTCCCTATTAAATACGATTTTATCGTCCTTCAGGTACGCACTCTACTTAAATTTATATATATATAAAAATCAAAGAAAACATCACGATTTCACGAGAACCTCCGTGAAACCCTACCCGACCGTTCGTCTCCTTCTTTCGCGATTCCTCTGTTTCTCTTCCGCGGCTTCGACGACATCAATGGCGCCCAAAGCTTCTGGTAGTCTGCATTCAGGGGGAGAGTTGGTGAGAGGCGCCTTCCGCTCAGCCTCAGATGAGTTTCGGAATGTGATTTTGATGCTCGATGTCGCCGGGCTCAGTTTTATCTTAGAAGAGCCGGCTAAAATCCTAGAACAGGACATTCTGGAGTTCTATCGAAATGCCAAAATCTCAAGTCAAGGTAAGAAGATCAAAAGCTCTATTAGGTCTTGCAAAATCATTTTGAAGGCTAGTGGTATCAACCGATCGTTGAGGATGCCTGAAGTTGAATCAGAAGAGTTGTCTGTTGAAGATATTTTCAGAGCCAGAAGATTCTGTGGCATTCTTGATCAAAGCTCCAAAATCAGAAGAAAGTTCATGAATGATGGAGGTAAGCTTCTGTGTGATATTATAGGAAAAGTATTATTATGCAAGGTAGGCTCTCATGACTACCTCTCTGAAGAAGCTTTCAAAATTCACACCGCTATAATTTGTCGGAAGAATTTCAATTTTGGTGAAGTAATCTTTGAGAAGATTAAAGAAAGTTTTCTTGCTCCAAATTTTGGAAGAATTCTCAGTCTGCTTCTACACATTAGCAATCCATATTTTTTTAATCTTGGAAGAGGTATCCCCATCCACCACACAAAGAAGATCAACTCAACCATTTTCTCCAAATGGGAAAGGGTCATTCCCAAGGGCTTAGGGAATGCTGGAGTTAGGGCTGCTGTAAGTGATGATGAGGCCCCTCTGCTTGATGAGAATAGGTCTATTGAAGCAGGGCAATCCTCCAGGGGGAGTGGACTTAGTCCAGCTCCTGCTCAGGGCAGAGATGCACATGTTGAGGGGGAGTTTCCAACCCCAAGAGACATTGGTGCAGGAAGTGGTGCTGCAGAAGATGTTCCTCCAAGTGATGCTGATCAAGTACCTCTTGATCCTGTTGATTTTGTTGTCCCTGATGCTACTCTTGACATGGAGGGCCCAGAGGATGCTGCTATTTTTGATGAGGCTCCTGAGCTGGAAGATTCAAGGAGATCACCTGCCATGGTTGTTTCTCATTCTGAAGATCATGAAATCTTGCCAGACTCTCCTCATGAGCAATCTGAATCTGGGGAGAAGGGCAGCCTTGGTGCCATGCTGAGGTTGGCTAAGGAGATGTCTCTTTTTGAGGGGGAGAAAGACTAGGAAGATATCTTCATGGCTGAATTTGTTCCTCCTGAAGTCTTTCCTTCTGTGCTGCTTTTGCCTCCTCCAGAAGTTCTTGTGGCTAGGAGCACTTCTCCAAGGGCAACTGTGCTTGACAAGCAACACAGTCCTCAAGTTTTGTAGCTGATAGATTTTCTCCTGAAGAGGTTGAGACTGGTGATAGCTCTCACTCTTCTTTGCTGAAGTCCATAGCAGGGCTGCTAAAGGGTCAGACTGATCACTTTGATCAGTCTATCAAGCAAGTCTATAAGAAGATTGACTCTGTTGATAGTTCTCTGAAGCAGGAAATGGCTGAGATCAAGCATGAAATGGGAAGATTCAAGAGTGATCAAGAAGCTTGGATGCTATCTGCAGGGAAAGCTTTGGATCATACAAATAAAGCTGTTGGGCATGCTCTCAAGAATCTGCATCAGGTTAGTGAAGATGTACTACAATTGTCTACTGCTCTCTCTACTCTTAGCTCTGCTCATGATCAAGGAATCACTTACTTGGATGATCAAGTTGAAGCTCAGCTGAAGAGATTATATACCCTCCTGCATGAAGATGTCATAAAGGGGGAGGAGAGTGTGGTATCCAAGTTAGAAGAAAGTGCAAGCAAAATGAATGATTTGAATGAAAGTGTAGCTAGTCAAATGCAAGATCTCAAGGAAAACATCTTACAAAATGTTAAGGATGTGAACTGGTATACTCATGAAGCCCAAAGCTGGCTGTTCAAGCAAGTGGCTGGAATGCTTGGGTTTACTGTTGTGGATAAAGGATCAGATTTTCCCTCATCAAGTGCTCCAGGACCCAGGGCTCCTAGTTTCTCTCCAAATCCTATTGAGGATTCTGTTCTTGCTGATGAAGTCATTCCTGCTTCAACTTATCAAGAATTTTGGGATGATCCATTCCCTGTTCAAGATCCTGACAGCTCTCTTTTTGCTGAACCCTCTGAGAAGTCATTAAAAAGGAAGCTATTTGCTGATAAGCCATCTGCTAAGAGGTCTAATCCACATAAGAAGATCAGAGAATTTTATGATAAGCCTCCTCCTAGAAACTTCCAAGAAAGTTGGAGCCCCATCTCCAAAAGTATTGTTCTCTCTGTTTTTGATAAAGTCAGCAATCAGAATGAAAAAGTCAGTGACCATTATAGTTCAGATGAATGGAGCAAGTTTGAGAAGAGGACAAATGAAAGAAGAATTCACTTCAAGAATGGTGGATCTAAAGAGTCTGCTCCTGACAAATACTGGCCTAAGCCAAAGGCATTCTTTGAGAGAATGGATTCAGAACTGAAGAAGAAAGCTGAGGCAGTGGACAGAATGGTTGCAAAGAAGAAAGGCAAAGGTCATGAATAAGCTGTGCTTATCTGGATTTATGATGTTTTCTTTGCTTATATATATATATAAACACATTTCTTTTGTGATTAAGTTACAACATTCAGTCCTATTCTGTTTTTCCTTATATATTACTGCCTGGGTTGTGCTTTCTTATTTAGTATTCTTTCTGTGCAATTCAAGTTAGTGCCTAGGGTTATGACATCTTCAAATAGGGGGAGATTGTTGGGTATTATGTCCACAATCACCTTGATTTGAAGATGTCCCCTAGTAAACTAAAATGAATTGTATTTGTATTTGATGACTTTTGTTTAGATGTGTTATGACAGGCCTTAATGCTAAGTGCTCACCAAAGTCAGGTTGCAATGGATCACCAAACACAGTTCTAGACAATGTAATCCCTCATTGTATAGAACAAAGTGTTGGTCCATGTGTAATCTCTCTTTTGGGGTGCACTTCATATACTCATAACTGAAGGCTTTCAAGGTTGAGGAGTGGAGCAGGTTTTCAGAAGAAAAGAAAAATTCTGCTGAGTAAATTCATCGAGATGACTCGGGTCATTCCGACGAATCCCGACGAATCCAGACAGAAGACCTTTGTCTTGGTTTAGAAGAAAATTCTGCAGCCAAGTCCATTCGTCGAGATGACTCGGGTCATTCCGACGAATCCCGACGAATGCTGACAGAGGCATTTTGGCTGAGTTGTGAAGAAAATTCTGCAGCCAAGTCCATTCGTCGAGATGACTCGGGTCATTCCGACGAATCCCGACGAATGCTGACAGAGGTCATTTTGGCTGGGTTATGAAGAAAATTATGCAGCTAAGTCAATTCGTCGGATGTTCTCGTGAACTCCCGACGAATCCCGACGAATGGTAACAGAAAGTGTTTTTCACGGGTTGTTCAGTGTTTCCCTGTGGCCAAGTCAATTCGTCGGATGTTCACGTGAAGTCTCGACGAATGACGGACAGACGGATTTCAAATCTTTGTTTCGTTTTCGAAAATTAGGGTTAGCCACCATGAACAGTACACGTGTCGCCTCTCCCTTCTTTGTCGCACTAGCCGTTGAAGTCCTCCCTATAAATAAATCCTTATTTTAGGGCAAGGGGGTTCTTCTTAATTTATCGATCAAAAACATCTCTCTTCAGCCGACAGTTCAGAAAAAGCTAAAAGTCGATCTCCTTTCTCTTTTGCTGAACAAGATTTCTGAGACCTAACATTTGCTGCTCAAGATCCTTTCTCTATTGTTGTTAGAGATTTCTCAGAAGAAGGCCTTTGATCTTATTGTTGCTCTCTTTATTGAAGATTCTTTCAAGTAAGTCAAAGGGCCTATTCAGATCTGGTTAGACAAGTCTTCTCTCTTCCACTTCTTTCAAGTGCCAAGCTTTCTTTCAAGGTTGAGAAGAAGACTCAGTTTTCAAGATCTGAAGTTAACCTCTTTAGAGGTTAAGTAGAAGTATTTTTTTTTCAATATTTTCTTTTGTAGGAGTTTTCACTCCGAGATTATTTGTAGGAGTTGTTTACTCCGAGGTGTAGGAGTTGTTATACTCTGAGTTGTAGGAGTGGTATACTCCGAGCTGTAGGAGTTTTGACTCCGAGGTGTAAGATTAGTTATAATCTGAGATTGGTGAAGTAGCCGAGTCTAACCTCGAAGTGCTAGATAGGCGAGGCGGGAAAGAGGACTACCCACATCGGGGAACCTCTATAAAATCCTTGTGTCTGTGCTGTGTTTGATTGTTTGCTTTTCTGTGTTAAATTTTTTTAATTCCGCATAAAGACATAGAATCCACCTATTCACCCCCCTCTAGGTGATTTAGGCCGCAACTAGATACTTTCATCTATCCATACTTGGGCCGAGCTTTCTGAAAAGTTTTTGCCAAAATATTTTCCTCCTGCGAAAATTGCGAAACGATATCTCTTCTTTTGCGCAAATCAATTCTGAAACGCTTTACGACACATGGGAACGTTTTAAAAATCTTCTACATCACTGCCCACACCACGCATTGCCGTATGGCTTCAAGTTCAAACTTCTTATAACGGATTAAACATGATTACTAAGCAAACGATCGATGCAGCTTCCGGTGGTACCTTAAACCACAAAACACCGGAAGCCGCAATCGAACTTTTTGAAGATATGGCTATGAACTCTTATCAATGGAGTACACCCCAGGCACTTCCAACTAAGCCGACAGGGTTGTACAAAATCGATAAGATAGCCCAGCTCGCGTCTCAAATAGATCTTTTAAATAAAAAAATTTCCGCTATGTCTCCTTCTTCCTCTGCGAATGCTATTTTGGAAAATAATTATTATAATAATAATTTTTTCGCGGAAGAACAAGTGGATTTTGTTGCAAATCTGCCTCGGCCTTCAGCAAATTTGGGCACAACTACGTTTGGAAACACTTATAACCCAAATCTGCGGAATCACCCGAACTTCTCATGGGGTAATCCGGGGAATGCGGTTCGCCCTCCTAATGTTTTTCCACCTGGTTTTCCACCTCATGCACCTCGTGCACCCTCTTTTGAGGAAAATTTCTCAAAATATATTGCTAACACTGATGCTACTCTACGTAACTTGACCGGCTCGGTCCAGAATCTCGAAAATCAAATCGGGCAGCTCGCCAAATTTTTAAATGAACGCCAACCTGGAACTCTACCAGGAAACACGGAGGCAAACCTGCGGGACTAGGTCAACGCTATCACACTTAGGAGTGGCAAGGAGGTAAGTGAACCCACCCCTGTAGAAGAAAAAGAAAATTCTGAAAAAGATTTTAAAAAAATTCCACCTTCTTTAGAAAAAGGTTTTGAAAATGTTTCTTCACCTCCTCCCCCACTTTCTCCTTCTTTAAATGTTTCCAAAACATCTCTTCCTTATCCCTCGGTCTTTAAAAATCAAAGTGATGACAATTATCACAAATTTTTAGAAGTTTTTAAGCAAATTCAAATCAACTTGCCGTTTTGTGAGGTCATCTCACAAATGCCCAAGTATGCAAAATATTTAAAAGATTTGCTAACTGACAAGAAGAAACTAGAAGAATTTTCTCGTGTAACGCTTAATGCTGAATGCTCGGCATTTTTGCTTAACAAATTACCGAAAATACTAAACGATCCGGGAAGTTTCTCTATCCCGTGCCTCTTCGGCGATTTGCTAGTCAAACATGCATTGGCAGACTTAGGAGCGAGCATCAACCTCATGCCCTACTCATTATTTAAAAAGCTAGGATTAGGTACGCCAAGTCCAACTAGGATGAGTATTCAACTCGCTGATCGTTCAATCAAATATCCAATGGGCGTTATCGAGGACGTTTTAGTGAAGGTCGATAAATTTATATTTCCTGTTGACTTCGCCATATTAGATATCGAGGAAGACGCCGAGGTACCCCTTATCCTCGGTCGCCCTTTTCTAGCACTTCTAAGGCTATTATTGACGTAAGCAATGGAAAGCTTGTACTTAGAGTCGACGATGAGGAAGTCATGATTTCAATCAACTCTTCTTTAAGAAACTCACTTTCAAATGATGACGCCGTTTATTTCTTAGAAACTTTATCTGAAGAGCAATCAAGTATGGATTTTATAACCCCTTCTAACGATTCACTCGAAGTTTTAAACACCTTATCAAGTGATATACCTATTTTAAATGCTCAAAATTTTGAAACTATTGAAAAAAAGGGAAATATTTTATCTACTTCTTATGAAATTCCTCCCAAACTCGAATTAAAATAATTGCCCGAGCATTTAAAATATATCTTCTTAGAATCTAGTTCTCAACTTCCAGTTATTATTTCTTCTTCTCTTTCTGATTTTCAAAGCGAAAAATTAATTAATGTTTTAAAAGAGCACCGTCACGCCATCGCTTGGCAAATTTTTGATATCCGCGGTATTAGTCCACATTTTTGTACGCATAAAATATTTTTGGAAGAAAATCCACGTCGTTCCATTCAACCCCAACGCCGACTTAATCCAAATATGAAAGAAGTAGTTAAGGTGGAGATTATTAAATTACTCGACGCAGGAATTATCTATCCGATTTCCGCTAGCTCGTGGGTTAGTCCAGTCCAGGTTGTGCCAAAAAAGGGCGGAGTGACGGTAGTTTTTAATGATAATAACAAACTAATTCCTACTTGAACCCTAACGGGTTGGCGTATGTGTATAGACTATAGAAAACTAAACGATGCCACTAGAAAGGATCACTTTCCTCTCCCGTTTATGGATCAAATCTTAGAACGACTTTCCGGACACGATTTTTACCGCTTCCTTGACAGTCTATCGGGTTATTTTCAAATACCCATCGCTCCCGAAGACCAAGAGAAGACTACTTTCACGTGTCCGTTTGGAACTTTCGCTTATCGTAGAATGCCCTTTGATTTATGTAACGCGCCAGCTACATTTCAAAGATGTATGCTAGCTATTTTTGATGAACTTGTAGGAGATATAATGGAAGTCTTTATGAACGATTTTTCTGTTTTTGGCGATAACTTTGACTTTTGCTTAAATAACTTAAAAAAGGTTTTAAAAAGATGTGAAGAGACAAACCTTGTCCTAAACTGGGAAAAATGTCATTTTATGGTCAAGGAAGGGTTAGTTCTCGGTCACAAAATATCTAATAAAGGAATCGAAGTAGATCGCATAAAAATGGAAATAATCTAAAGGTTGCCCCCTCCAACTTCGACTAAAGCGATTAGAAGTTTTCTTGGTCACACCGGTTTCTATCGACATTTTATAAAAGACTTTTCAAAAATTACTAAGTCGTTGACCCATCTGCTTGAGAATGATGTTCCGTTTTCTTTTAATACTGACTGTCTTTCTGCTTTTAATATTATTAAGGAAAAACTTGTTAATTCTCTGATTTTAATTGCTCCTGATTGGAATTTACCTTTTGAATTGATGTGTGATGCGAGTAATTATGTTGTAGGTGCTGTGTTAGGACAACGAATAAACAAACATTTTCATCCTATTTATTATGCTAGTAAAACTTTAAACTCCGCTCAAGCGAATTACTCCACTACGGAGAAAGAACTATTAGCAATAATTTTTGCTTTTGATAAATTCTGCTCCTATTTGACTTTATCTAAGGTCATAGTTTTTACGAGTCACTCGGCGCTTCGTTATTTACTTGCCAAATCCGACTCCAAGCCATGGTTAATCAGGTGGATTTTGCTCCTCCAAGAGTTCGATTTGGAGATCAAGGACAAGAAGGGCGCAGAGAACCTAGTTGCGGATCACTTATCCAGACTTGAGAGCCCGGACGCTGATGTTGTTGAAGAGATCAATGATACATTCCCTGAAGAGCACCTTCTGTTGGAACCTTAATTTTGATTTGAGTTAGGATCCACCTTTAGTATCTAAGTTTATATCATAATATATCTTACAACTTAGATTAAATATCCTATTAAGTTAAAAGGCTGAAAATAATATATATATATATAAATAATATACAAAGAAATAATATATATAATTAATATAAGAGAAGAATTATATTTCATATATTCACTGCGTTCGACGAACGTCGAACGACGCTCAGCATTCGTCGGACGGCGCTCGACGAACAGATTACATTATAGCAGCGCTCGACAAATTATCAAGGAAGCTGCGTTCGATGAAATCCAAGCAGCGGTCGACGAATTCCAAACAGAACAGCGGTCGATGAATTCCAACCAGAACAGCGGTCGACGAAAAGAGGAGCTCGACGAATTATTATAATATGTTCAGTTTGATTATTTAATCATTCCGTTCGAAGAATCAAATTAACAGGTCGACGAATCAAGATGAGATCGACGAAATATTGTCAGCAGTATTATTATAATCTTATACAGCTCAACTAACATTATTATATATGCTTTTCTGAAATAGCCGTTGCAGCATTAATTAATACAGCCGTTGCAGACATTAAATAATGTAGCTGTTGCAGCAAATCAAACACGGCAAGAGATGTTCTCGAGGAACTGGGAAATGAAAGATATATTTATTATATTCCTTTCTGGTCGGCAAGAATAAAAATGAGCCGAACATCTTCTCCAGAATATATATACAGAGAAGAACAGAGCAAATAGGAAGGAAGACAGAACAGATATTAATATTGTTGTACAAGAAAAGAAAGAAGAAGAAATACAGAGGAGCAAAAAGAGGAAGCAGATCATATATTATTATCTTCTTTTTGCTAACATCTTTCTTGGCAGATCATCTTCATCCTGAGACACCAAAACACTATCACTTGCTTAGGATCAAAACTGCAAGAAGAAGAAGAAGTGTTATTGCAATCAAGAGAAGGAGCTCCATCCACAAGCTGTCATCAACTTAAATCAGACAAGGGGAGCTCTCTTCAACATCTTCATCAAGTGTCTTCTCAGCCAAGAGAAGAACAACATCTTTTTTTGTTTTCTTTATTTCTCCCATCTTGTAAAGGGTTAAAACTCCCTTCAAAAGTTTACTCCCGGTGACAAGCCACCTTAGCAAAAACCTGCAGCTTGGTTTATAAGCACCTTATCAAAAGCTTATAGGTGAATTGGGCACCTGATCAAAACTCTCATTGGTGTGTGGACACCTTATCAAAAACCCCTTGTTGTGAGGGCACCTTATCAACAACCTCCAGTGGATTCCTACCAAGGGTGGTAGAAGAGTAGATGTACCCAGTTGAGGGGAACTACTATATTTCCTTTGTGTCATCTGGATTGCTTGGTTTGCTTGTTGTTTTATTTCTTATTATTGCTGTGATATTTATGCACTCTCACTGTTTGTTTTAATTACTCATACAGCAATCAACAAACTCATATATATTTTTATATATCATTTATTTTGAAGTAAAACCTTAATCAAGATCTTTTAATAAGATAAATAAGAACTAAACTCTCCTTTCAATTAGTATCAAAGCAGGTTGATTTTATCAATTAACCTCATCAGAGGATATCAATTGTCCCTTTCAATTGGTATCAGAGGAAGTTGATTTTTCACACAGGCTAACACCTGAAATCACAAAGATCACTTAGTTCTTATTTTGTTTTGTTGTAAAAAGGTTTTTCAAAAATTTGATGGCACTAGCAGATTTTACTTGTTCAGATCCACCTTTATGTAATTTGGATAGATTTGATTTATGGCAAGTTAGAATCAGATTATTTATGATGCAATAGATGAAAATATTTACAAATCTGTTTTGATAGGAATTTCATCTTCAATCCCTTCATCTGATGATCAGGAAAGGCTGAAAAGTGTTAATGCCATGGCCAAGGAGATATTGGCTAAATCAATGTCAAATGACATTCTTCTTAAAGTGGCTGATTGCACTTCAGCAAAGAGCATCTGGCACTCCCTCTCAAGGATGGTAAATGAGTCCTCTTCTACATCTTCAACTAACTTTACTTTTGATGCATAACCATCATTCAGTTTAACTGAAGAAGATGAAAAAGAAGAACAAAAAGCCATAAAATTCTGTATGATGGCAATATATGGCTCAGATTACATATCAGATGCTGAATCTGAAACAGAGATGGTAACTGAGGTTGAGGTATCTTCTATTCCTAATTTTACCTCTAATTTCAAATCTGTTTTCAACTCACCTTGTGCAGGTTTAAAGATTTCTGAAAACAGAATCAGTAAAGAGCTAATAATTAACAAATTAACTTCTGAACATAACAAACCTAAAGAAAATTTTAAAATAACAGCAGAACAAACTATCTGTTTAGAAAATAAGTTAATTAAGGCTAATAAGCTTAAACAAATTTTAAAGAAACAGAAAATATTTATGTTCAACAAAATCAGAATAAACTCTCAAATTTATATTTCAACGAGATAAAAAGGCCAAAATATCTAATTATAAGACAATTTTGTTTTAAGTGTTTAATATTTTTACTTAAATTATAATTAAATTAAACAGCAGTTATTTGATTCTTTTGAATTTTTCTATCTTAAAAACAAGTCAGATAGACTTCACATTCTTCCAGACTTTCTCCAAAATCATGTTGAGCATTCTACTGTAGTTGCATTGATCAGAAATGATCATGGCACTGAGTGTGAGTCTCTTCTGATTAAAGGGATTCTATAGAAAGAAGGTATCAGACAAATATTTTTCTGATTTTAAAATTCCTTTGAATCCTAACAGCTGTAGCAATTCATTTTATTAAAATCCTATTTAAAAACAAAATCTAGGAAATCAGAGTTGCTTAAATATATTTTAAAGGAAAAGAAAACAATATAATGATCTCTGACCCTTAAGCCTTAAGTTAATTCAAGACTTTTTATGCGTAGGTATCCTAAACCAAATAAAGGGAGATTGTTAGAACCTAGTTAATTTGGATTAGGATTCCAACTCAAATAGAGGGAGATTGTTGGAACCTTAGTTTTGATTTGAGTTAGGATCCACCTTTAGTATCTAAGTTTATATCATAATATATCTTACAACTTAGATTAAATATCCTATTAAGTTAAAAGGCTGAAAATAATATATATATATAAATAATATACTAAGAAATAATATATATAATTAATATAAGAGAAGAAATATATTTCATATATTCACTGCGTTCGAAGAACGTCGAACGGTGCTCAGCATTCTTCGGACGGCGCTCGACGAACAAATTACATTATAGCAGCGCTCGACAAATTATCAAGGAAGCTGTGTTCGACGAAATCCAAGCAGCGGTCGATGAATTTCAAACAGAACAGCGGTCGACGAATTCCAACCAGAACAGCGGTCGACGAAAAGAGGAGCTCGACGAATTATTATAATATGTTCAGTTTGATTATTTAATCATTCCGTTCGAAGAATGAAATTAACAGGTCGACGAATCAAGATGAGATCGACGAAATATTGTCAGCAATATTATTATATTCTTATACAGCTCGACTAACATTATTATATATGCTTTTCTGAAATAACCGTTGCAGCATTAATTAATATAGTCGTTGCAGACATTAAATAATGTAGCCGTTGCAGCAAGTCAAACACGGCAAGAGATGTTCTCGAGGAACTGGGAAATGAAAGATATATTTATTATATTCCTTTCTGGTCGGCAAGAATAAAAATTAGCCGAACATCTTCTCCAGAATATATATACAGAGAAGAACAGAGCAAACAGGCAGGAAGACAGAACATATATTAATATTGTTGTACAGGAAAAGAAAGAAGAAGAAATGCTGAGGAGCAAAAAGAAGAAGCAGATCATATATTATTATCTTCTTTTTGCTAACATCTTTCTTGGCAGATCATCTTCATCCTGAGACACCAAAACACTATCACTTGCTTAGGATCAAAACTGCAAGAAGAAGAAGAAGTGTTATTGCAATCAAGAGAAGGAGCTCCATCCACAAGCTGTCATCAACTTAAATCAGACAGGGGAGCTCTCTTCAACATCTTCATCAAGTGTCTTCTCAGCCAAGAGAAGAACAACATCTGTTTTTGTTTTCTTTATTTCTCCCATTTTGTAAAGGGTTAAAACTCCCTTCAAAAATTTACTCCCGGTGACAGACCACCTTAGCAAAAACCTGCAGCTTGGTTTATAAGCACCTTATCAAAAGCTTATAGGTGAATTGGGCACCTGATCAAAACTCCCATTGGTGTGTGGACACCTTATCAAAAACCTCTTGGTGTGAGGGCACCTTATCAACAACCTCCAGTGGATTCCTACCAAGGGTGGTAGAAGAATAGATGTACCCAGTTGAGGGGAACTACTATATTTCCTTGTGTCATCTGGATTGCTTGGTTTGCTTGTTGTTTTATTTCTTATTATTGCTGTGATATTTATGCACTCTCACTGTTTGTTTTAATTACTCATACAACAATCAGCAAACTCATATATATTTATATATATCATTTATTTTGAAGTAAAACCTTAATCAAGATCTTTTAATAAGATAAATAAGAACTAAACTCTCCTTTCACCTTCTTTCCTTGGCGAAGGTAAATTCTCTCCCTACCCCTTGGTTTCCAAACTTGGCTAATTTTTTTGTGGGAAAGGTAGTCCCAAAATCTTTTTCAACTCAGCAGAAGAAGAAGTTCTTCTCTGATTTAAAATTTTACTTTTGGGAGGACCCTTTCCTCTTCCGGATTTGTGCGGACCAAGTGGTAAGGAGGTGCGTCGGCCAAGAAGAAGGACTACAAATTCTGAAGCACTGCCATGAAGGACCAACTGGTGGCCACTACCAAGCAAGTCGCACTGCAAGGAAAGTACTGGAGGCCGGCTTTTATTTGCCAATAATTTTCAAGGACGCGCACCAATTTGTAAGTTCTTGCGATGCTTGCCAAAGAACAGGTAATATCTCTGCCACCTCTGAAATGCCTCAAACTTTCTTCTTAGAATGTGAACTGTTTGATCTTTGGGGAATAGATTTTGTAGGCCCTTTCCCCTCTTTGTTTGGCAATCGCTATATTTTAGTTGCGGTAGATTATGTATCTAGGTGGGCGGAAGCCCAAGCTTTTCCTAAAAATAATGCTAGAGTTGTCCTAGGATTTTTGAAAAAGTTATTTTCTAGATTTGGCACTCCACGAGCCTTGATTAGCGATCGGGGGTCGCACTTTTGTAATGCCCAACTTAACAAATTACTCACACGTTATGGCGTTACACACAAACTATCCACTGCCTATCACCCCCAAGCTAACGGTCAAGTGGAAGTCGTAAATAGGGAACTAAAATGAATCCTAGAAAAAACTATTTTTGCGAATAGGAAGGACTGGTCGGTCAAGTTAGATGACGCGCTTTGGGCTTACCGTACTGCTTATAAGACGGCGATCGGTTGTACACTGTATCGCCTAGTTTATGGCAAAGCGTGTCATCTACCAGGTGAGTTAGAGCATCGTGCCTATTGGGCACTCAAATTTTTAAACCTTGATCCGATTTTATCCGCGGATTTACGTAAATTCCAACTGAATGAGTTAGACGAGTGGCAAGCGAATGCGTATGAAAGTAATTTCCTTTATAAAGAAAAAGTTAAGTCTTATCACAATCAACGGTTAAAACACCCCAAAAGTTTTAAGCCGGGTGATCTTGTGCTTCTATTTAATTCACGATTACGACTTTTTCCGGGCAAACTTAAATCTCGGCGGTCCGGCCCCATCGTTGTTAAGGAGGTTTGGTCATACGGGACGATGCTTCTAACGCACCCAGAAAAAGACGAATTTAAAGTAAATGGCCACCGCTTAAAGTTATACTTTCTGGGAGAGAAGTGCGAGCGCGAGAAGATTTCGTTTCATTTAGCTAGTAGTTAAATTTCTTTTCGTAAAAAAAACAAAAAAATATATTATCTATTTTTATAAATATATTATCGATATATATATTAAAAGTTTCTTTTATTTAGTTTATTCCCTTATCTTATTTTTTTGTTTCAAATAAAACATCGAGGACGATGTTTTCCTCAAGTTTGGGGGAAATATTGGTCTCTTTGCCCTCTTTCTTATGTTGACCTTCCTTTATGTTTAAAAAAAATCACATTATAAGAAAAGAATTTGGTAATTTAAGCTAATCTTTGCAGAATCATTAGTACCCCAACTTGCATTTTGTTATTTCCAATCTCTTTTGTGCAAGTTTAGCTAGTTTAAATTTTCCTAATCTTACTTTTTGGTTATCTTTCACGGGTAATATGTTGACTCGTGCAGTGTTCTAATTCCAAGTAGCATGTTAATTCTGAATTGTTTAACAAAAATTATTAGCACTTTCTTTATGATTTTTATCTTTATTCACTTCACTAATTTTAAAATTTTCATCCACTGTTTTTCTTCCCGTCTTTAAAAATCTCTGTAATGTTAACTCATGTTTAGTGTAGTAGATGTGAACAATTCTAGACGCTCATTATGTTTATTTTCATGATAATTTCAATCTTCTTTATTTGCTATTTAGGACTTGTACCTTTTGAGTTTTGTTCAAAACCTAGCTTTAGATAAATTTAGGAGCATGAAGATGATTTAGGCCATTTTTGAATCGATTGTGCTTTCTTGCCTACCAAAAAATTAATCTCTAGTTAACCACTTTTGGGCTTTTTTATGTTTTCTTTGCTACCTCCATCTTTCTTTTTCACCAAAGCCAACAATCCCAACCGTTTTATCACACTAAACTTGAGTTTTATTAAAAAAATTCATTGTGTGAGAGGTTCATCTTGTGAAAATGTGGAGAATTTCAAAGGGAAAAGCAAGCTGCAAAAGAAGAATGTAAAAGAGAAAAAAATTATTATGTGAAAATTATGTATTGGCCAAAATTTTCAAAATTCTTATGGCCTCATGTTGAAAAAAATGTTATGTTATGATTGAAAAAGTTTGAATATTTCTTATGTTGGATTTTTATAAAACTCTTATCTTGGTTTAGTGTGATTCTTAGCCATCATGTTTATCCTTTTAATTTTCAATTCCTAATATTATACCTAAGCCAAGTTTCAGTCCTATTGAAGCCCTTTTGATTCATGCTCCTAGGTTTATTTTTAGTTAGAGGGTGAAGAAATGTAGATTGGTTAAGTTTTTGGATAGGAATTTAGATATTTTATTTTAGATTGAAGTAAGTATAATTTGTCTCTTAGAGTTTAGTAACAACTCAATGCACTTCATTTGTTACGTTGCTAGATTTCCTTAAAGAATTTTGCTAAAACCTTGGATGATCATTTTTTTAGTGAAGTTTATAAAGTTTTAAATCATGATCAAGTAAAAATTTTTGGTTCACTTTTCATTGTTTTCCCTACTTTGAATTTCGCATCGTACTTGTGTTTAGCATAACCAAGTCGTTTGATTAGCTATTTTTAAGTTTGCTAACTTGCATGTCTTTGCTTGGGGACAAGCAAAATACTTAGTCTGGGGGAATTTGATAACACATAATTTAGCTTAAATTATTAGCACAAAAATATTAAGTTTTAACTATAAAAACTATATATTTTTCTAAAAATATGTTAATTTGCTCTCTAATTAGTTTTTTTTCATATAAACTAAACTAATGTAATTTTATGCAGGCCTGGAGGAAATTTCGCACTTTTTACGGTAAAAGCCCGATGCAGACTCAGTCGCATTCCTGGTGCAGCCCGCGCCATCCATGCAAGGATAGTGTTACTATTGCACTCATGAGATGGAGATTTTACCGAAGCCGCCAAATAGATACCCTCCACTGTCGTCCAAGCTGCTAGCTGTCCCCGTTCAAGCCAAGCACGAGAATTCAAGTCGCTTCGTCACGCCAAGTCCTCCGGCCAAGTGCAACACATGTCATCTTTGCCATTATAAGTCATTCACGTCAAGTCCATTTGGTCGAACCCACGCATGACAATCATTTCCACGTGAAAATCCATCATCCACTTAAATATACGCCACTCAAGCCACCTTTGTTTTCCTATTCACACCACCACCCATGCAAATGAATTTTAATTTGCTGCCACTTCATTTAGCCAATTATTCCCCATGCATGCAGCTAATATTATAAAGCAATGATGGCTATTCTCATAAAAAATGCATGCAACTCATTCACACAGTTAAATATTACAAATCAATAGACGGCCTCTTTCTCCTCAATACAAGATGTCCAACTTCCTCAAATGCAGCGGGTCATTATTACTTCAATTCCATGTAGCAGCCGGTCCACTTTTTCTTAATTAAATACAACCATTCAACTTCAATTCCTAGTGCAGCCCGTCCACATCATCCACCTCCATTCATGCATGCAGCCCCACTTTAATGCTTTATTCACGTGAAACTCATATAATTTGCTTCTCTCCAATTAATTGCAAGCGTCCTTTCCACTCCTTCCCTTATTAGCCGAAATTCTCTATGTCTCTTGGAATTCCTAGCCACCATCATTTACTCACCCCCTTCTAGATTATTCTCTTGGGATGATTCTAGAGGGGTTGGTCATCTATAAAAGGGCAAGGCTCCATGGCATCGGAGAAAAAAAAAAGAAAAAAGGAGTTGAAGAGAGAAAGGGAGTAGTGTGAGGAATTTTCATCTTGAGCGCTACATGTTTTGAGATTTCATGTTTATGGTGGAGAGTTTTTGAAAGTTTATGTTATTGTAAGCTTATTTTCAGGTTATTGTTATAGTTCGTCTTGTTATATTTTGTAATCGTTCTTATCTTCGATCAATGAAATTTATGTCTTTTTTCTCTCTTATTCTTGTCTCTTATTTCACTATGAGTAGCTAATCTCTTTCTTAGTACTTGATTGGTTAGTATTGGGATGAGGATTAAATCATAATCCGTCGTCTCTAATTTTTGAAGTTTCATTTCGATTTATTTCTGATTAATAGTTGGATGCGAGTTTATATTGCTAGTATATAAATTTTGCGGTCCGATTGGCATCCTAGTAGTCGAGAGGCTCGTGGATACCTTAGATCTCTCGGAAATAAAAAAGTTTGTTATATTTTCCTTGAGAATCGAAAATATAACTTCTTTTGGAATTTTGGATTAATTTTTATGCGATTTTAATATATTTCAAGTTTAAGAGATTCAATTTGAAGTAATTTAAAATTAGGCGATAATCGTCTCTAGCGAGCTTCTATCGTATTTTCAATCCTCCAATCGAAAAAGAATTTTAAGAATTAGAACGTATCTTTTATAATCGGATTCCCAAGAACACTTAATCAAGTGCTAAAGTTTTTTAAATCGTGATCTTTTTCTCTTTAGTAATTTTCAATCTGCAACTTTTAAATTTCCAAAACAAATCCAATTTTCCACCGATAAATTAATAGGAATTTTGCGTGAGTAAGATTACTCGACATGCCTCGGGCAAATACGACATCCTTCTTATACTATATTTCGATAGGTATACTTGCCTACATCGAGATATTAGTTGAAATTATTTTAAAACTATAAAATCTCTATCAATAATCATGGTAAGCTCTATACTGGATATCAGGATCAGTGAGTACATTGCCTATTGCAAAGCCCTTCAAATTGAAGTGGATGCCCTCTTTAGCTTTGTTTCCTTTGTGAGCACGGCTTGAACATACGATTCTTCGGTGATGTAAAAATCATTATTAATACACTCCGGGTGGATGCGAGGAAAATGCATGAAAGAAATCATATAGATCACCACTAACACCCTCTTCATTGTGACGAATATCACGTTTATCTGAACTGTAAATAAATCCAGTCCCAGTAGGCTGATCAAGATATATATATACGATTGGATGCCTCTGATGGTGGTGAAAGGGTGTTTGCCAGAATTGGTCCCTCAAGATGAGTGCTTGCATTGATGGCTACTTGTTCCTCATCCTCAATGCAAGCCTTCTTCAAATCATTCAATCTTGTAAGGTTTGCTACAACTCGACGATTTCTCTTATGAGTATCGATGTCATCGATAATTTCCTGCATGTCCGCCATTATTTGATGATTTCTTTGGCGAAAATGAATGCCATCAACAATTTCTTGCATGTCCTCCTTGATCCTGTGAAATGATTTTGTCACTCCGTAGGTGATGGTGTTGGAGAAAAATTGGTGGGTGAAGATTTGGATCAGACTCACTACGAGTAGATGTTTGATTATAGAATGGTGCGGCCGCTTAATGTACATTTCCTGTTGAACTTGGATCGCATGTCAACGTCGAAGAGGCTTGAGAAGAAAATCCAGTGTCATGGCTTCCTCATGGGGTTGGTTGAGAGTAAAATGGTGACCTAGTTGAACGAGTGCCTCCAATGGAAGAGCTTGGGTCACCGGAAGTCTTCCAAGAAACACTGAAAGCTCGTACATGGTTACAAAGAAGTGGTGTGGATGGATTTCCAAAGTGTACTGGTGGAACATAGTAGCTTGAAAGTGGGCAAGAATTCGGAACCTGTTGTGTGTATACAGTGACTTCCAGTCCCTACGAAGAGGATGTAGGAACTAGATGATAGCCAGAGTGGGGGAGCCTAGGAAGCCGACGGGCGGTGGTGGTGGTGTTGTAGTATCACCGGTGAAAGAACGAGAAGGGGAAGTCCCTGTATCCTTAATAGAGGTTTTATCAATAAAGGAGCACACCTCATAGCGGAAATCTTGAAAATCTTTAGAAAGATCAGTGACGACGTTGAACTTCTGTGTAAAATCAGAAATCTGTAAAGATGAACGGTGTAACGCCTGGCTCATTTTAATCATCTTTTCCTCAAGTCAACTGAAGTTATTGCTAATTGTTTCCCGGTGGTTGGATGATTTTGGACGGCTTTTTGGCACTTTGCACCCCCGAAATATGAATTTTTGGCACTTTGCATCCTGAATTTTTAAAATTGACAATTTGCAGCAGTAGAAATTTAACATTTTTGGTGTGGAAATATAAATTTGACAAAATTTGGTGCAGTGTGCAATAAAAATTTAGCATTTTTACTGATGCCGGGACCTAAATACCCTTGAAAATTCGGCTAGGGGGTGCAAAGTGCCAGAAATTTGGAATTGGGGGTGCAAAGTGCCAATTTTAAAAATTCGGGGTGCAAAGTGTCAAAAACCCATATTTTAGGGGTGCAAATTGCCAAAAACCTATTGTTGGACATTGATTTTCTCCTGGTAAGCATCCATTTCTTTCCAGATTTCTTGATGTTTGGATGCAAGATCTTTCAGGCAGGTGGCTGGATGATCGGAAGATGCCATCAGGAGGCGGGTGCCTAGTTGATTGGACGACACTAAGCCTGTTGTCGTGGAGGAGAATGAAAGGCTCCGAGCTTGCCTGCCTTGCCTATCTCCAGAAAGCCAAAATGTTTGTTCTGATGTTGGGGAGGAGACTGAAAGCCAAATATTGGGATTCTTTTCCAAAATGATGAAGGAAGAAACGGAAATGGCTGCAAGATTAGATCAAAGAAACGGGGCATGCTCGATCAAATTTGATGCCGAAAAATGTCATGGAGGTGCGAAGACGTTCATCATGCTCCAAGAATGGTTCGCCGCTGGCACAAGAACACTTCCACTGATCGAGCTCCGATCATTTTCGTTAAGGCCGTTGGCACAAGAACGCCTCCGCTGGTGATGTTGGTGACAAACTAGACAATGCCCACACGTTGTCGCAGTTCTTGACTTTTGTACAGAACTCGGGGATGAATCTTTGACAGAGAATGTTCTTAATTAGAATTGATGCCACTACTCTCGCGTTGGAATAGTTATAAAACCTGCAGCTACTGTGATCTTGGGCGCTGAGATTGAAATTCAGGGCTGACAAGTTGTGCAAGGCCACAACGATGTGGGAGATCAAAATCCCTTGTTAAATTGATGTCGATCTTCAATGTCGTTGACGGAGGAATGATAACACTAATGAGAGCACCATTGTAATGATCGAAAGTCGTTACGGGGTCGCCAGAGGGATCATCGGCGTTAGAAATGAATAAACGTCACTAGAAGAATGCCCATAGGAGGAGGGTCGGTGGAGAGAGACGAAGCTTGGGGTAGAGATGAAGGGAAATAGGCAAAGAGGAGAAAACTAAAGAAACTACAAACTTTATTAATTCTTTTCATGTCCCATTACAATATATTAGCCTATTGTTCGCCCGGAAGATCGCAATGCAAGCTTTTCAAGGGAGTTCATGCGGCCTCAGAAATCCGATCGCTTTCAGCTTATTACGTCGCGCGCTCTCGTTTCCGAGACCGCCCAGCTCAACCACCTCGCATAAAGCAGTAAGCTCACCAGTTTGGTTGCCGGCCACCCCTCGAGATCGCGCGGTCTATATCTCTTATCTATTTCTGGCAATAGTAAGTCAGGTAACTTCTCACCTCAGCCCAGCTATATTATGTTAACGTATTTTAATTAATATGTCCGCGTGTCCTAACCGACACGATATGTCTTAACGGGTTGCGTGTCAGCCCAGGGCTCCGCCCTAAGCTGGAGATATTATATAACCATATTCCAAACTTGATAGTGGTTACGTATAATATCTTGAGCGCCTCTCTAACCCTAACATTCTCAAGATATTCTACTATACAACATCAAGTTTGGAATGCGTATATATAGTATCTCCAGCTTAGGGCGGAGCCCTAGGTCGACACGCAACCCGTTAAGGCTTATCGTGTCGGTTCGGACACGCGGACATATTAATTAAAATACGTTAACAATCTCCTCCTATGTCCGCGTTAAACCCGACGACGATTAGGGCATGAAAGAGCGCGAATTTTCTACACTGTCCTCAGCGACTTCGCTACGACGCGTGAGGATGTGGACGAGTACCAATGGAGCAAGGACGAGGATTTCTGCCGGAATTATCTCCTGAATTCTCTGAACCCTCGCCTCGCGATGACCTACAGCGCTTACAAGACTACGAAGGAAATATGGGATCGCCTGAACGCACAATTCCAGAAAGAAGAGGGGCTGTCGAAGACTCTCCTCGGCGAGAAATTTTTTAACTTCAAGTTCAATGCAAACTCGTCAGTCACCTCCCAACTGATCGATCTGGAGAATCTGCGTCTCAAGCTGGAAGACGAACAGTCTGACATGTCCGATAACTTATTCGTCAGTCTGATCCTGAGCAAGTTGCCTCCTGAATGGAATACCTTCAAGACTGTGAAAGTGGAGGTTAGATCTTAAGTTACTATAGAGGGGGGTGAATAGAGTATTAAAAACTTTTCCTTAGTTTTTATAGCGGGATTAAAATAGTGTTATATATATATGTGTAAGCAGTGTGAGATAAATATATAAACAGAATAACTGAATAAATAAAAGCACACAGCACAGCACAAAGAAATAAACACAACCAGAAGACACAAGGAATTTATAGTGGTTCCCCAATAAATCTGGGTAGTCCACTCTTCTACCACCCTTTGGTAGGAGTCCACTAGGAGGGTTGATAAGGTGCCCTAACACCAAGGTGATTTTGATCAGTGTCCACACACCACAGAGCTTTTGATCAGGTGCTCAAAACCAACAGGATTTTTTGATCAGGTGTCTTGAAACCAAGGAGCTTACACTTTTGAAGGGCGTATTAACCCTGTACAAGAGAGGTGAGAAAAGGTTTATAGTGTTCTTCTCTGTCAAGATGCTGAGAGAAGACTCTAGTGGACTTGTTGTAAAGCTCCTCCTGTCTGATTGAAGTATTTGACAGATGTTGGAGAAGCTTTCTCTTGAAGACTCAAATCTTCTGTAGCAGATAGATCTGGAAGAACAGGTTCTTCAGATTCCTTGTTGCTCTTTTAGAAGACTTGAACTTGCAGCAGAATATCTGAGAGATGGATCTTGAAGATGATGTTCTCAGAGTAAAGATGGGTGCTGCTTGAGGAAGAAGAAGAAGACTTGAGAATAGTAGACTGAATGCTCTTCTTTCTTCTTTCTCTATCCTTGTTGTTTTTCTGTATTCTGCAAGAATGCTAATTTGAATTCTGTCGAGAGCAATAAGAAAATAATATCTGTCTTTGATATAATCTATTTTTGGAATAGAATAATCTGCCCTTAATCCTTTCTTGGAACTATAAATCGATTCTTGTCAGGTCCTTTAATTCCTTAGCCGTGAAATACTCTTTTGCATTAAATGTCAACGCTATTCTTGTCTTGGAACAAAGGAAATAAGGAATATATTTGAATAATATAATATACTTACTTGCCTGCTTTGAATACGTCCAAATGTATTGAATATATCCGTTGGAGTCGTCGATCTGAGTTCAGAGTATTGACAAATAACTGATATAAATAATCTAGACTTGAATTTGTCGAACTGAGCTTTAATACAGAATTTGTCGAGCTCTGGCTGGAATTCGTCGAACGTTGCTCGCCATTTGTCGAACGCTGCTCAGAGAATGTCGAGCGCTGGAACTGGTCATAATACTTCAGTCTGCTGAGACAAATTCATCGAACGATGTTAGACATTCGTCGAACGCCACTCGACATTTGTCGAACACTGGCTGGAAAACTGTCGAGCGCTGGCAGCCATCTGTCGAACGCCGCTAGCCATCTGTCGAACGCTAAGAACTTAACTTTTTCCTTAAGTTCTAGCTAATCTATCAGCCTAAAAACTTGACCCTTAAACTATACAATGGGGTCAATTTGATCCTTAGTTAAAACATAGTGATCCTAGCCCAAATCAGTAATAGGGTTGTTCCAATAATCTCCCCCTATTTGGGTTAGGATACTATTTGACAATTAATCAAATAAATACAATAGAAAAACAAACAGTAGAGCATAAGAGATATATCTGACAGAAAGAAAATTCATTTCAGCATATAGAATAAAAATAGTGCTCTGAGTTCATTACAGCCAAAATGTTTAAACAATAATAGAATAAATAAATCTGAACCTTTTTCACTTCTTTGCTGATGAAGGTTTGAAAATGATTATCCTGTTAGGATCTTCAGATTTCTTCTTGCTTATGTAGAGATCTTGAGCTCCCAGTATAGTTTGGGATTTGACATGAGGGACAAAAGCTCATGGGTGCTTTTCAAGATATTCTTCAGCATTGAATAACTCTTTGGAATTGTACTTGTCAAGCTCTTTCCTTCTGTAATCAGACATGGTAAAAATATTTGTGAAATCTTTACCTTCTGATTTTGCTTTGTTAATCTGGGCATAAGCAATTGTTTGTTTGAGTCTTGCCATTTGAGATAATCTTTCCTCTTCAGGATCTGGAAGATAGGGAACATATTCTGAAATATCAACTTGATCTTGAAGATCACTTTGAGGATTTTTGATCTTGTGAAAAGATCCATCAGAAATATGAAGCATGTATTCTGAAGATATTTGAGGTGAAACAATGACTGGACTTTCTTGTAAAGCAACTGCTGATTTCTTAGAAGGAGGATCACTGGCTGATCCTGATACTTGAGATCCACTGGAACTACCAGATTTCCTTGAATGCTGAGAGCTGGGCTTCTGGGAGGAGGATGATGGTGTTGCTGAGCCTGCTGCTAGAGGAGGAGGAGGAGGAGGAGGAGGATGGTTATATTTGACAGGTTTGTCAGAATAATAACCAGTTTTCCTCATCTTCTTTCTTCTTTTATTCTCATTCCTTGAGAATTTCATCCAATGTGGTGTATCTTTGTCAAGAGTAATGTTATGAAGAACATAGTAAGGGATATCATTCTCAGGGTTTGGAGGCTTGGGAACAGCCTTTGACTTTGCTTTTCTTTTCTTTCTTTTCCTTGATAAAGTGTTATCAGAATCACTTTCATTATCTTCTTCATTAGAGTCAGAAGAGGGAATTGGATTATCATATAAATCATTGAGCAATTTAAGAGCTTTGATTCTTTGTTCTTCAGCTTCATAAGCTTCATCCTCTGCTTTCCAGATTTCATCAAAGTCTGGAATAGGTGATTCATCAAAGACAAAAATTGGAACATCAAAGCCTTTGAAACTTTCTTCTAGAATAATAACTGATACTTCTGCTGGATCTTGAACTTGAACTGACTTAGAAGCTGGCTCTGTAGACTGAACTTTAAAACTTTTGATAATCTTTTTCAACAGAACTTTATCTATAGGAGCATTGTATGGAACAATTGCTCTAGAATAATCTTGATATTTTGGCAGAACTGAGTAAATGGGATTGAACTTAGATAGCAAATGAATAATATCTAAAGAAGGATGAATGTAGATATTATTTAACTTTTCTATGGCTGGTATTCCAGATGCTTCAACCAAACCAAACATTTCTAAATCAGAAATTTGAACTGTTTCTTCAATAACAACTGTATCTGTATCTTCAACAAAAATTGTGGCCTCTGAAATTGGAGCTTCTGGAGCTTCTTCATAAGGCATCTCCTCCTGCCTAGCTTCAGGGAGACCTGAATCTAGGCCCCTAGAAGAAGGGACAGAAAAAGAGGAAGGAATTGAAGATATAGTAGAGGATAGCTCAGAAATTGCTTGAAGAATTGGAGCAATTTTTGCATCCAAGGTGGAGTCAAGATTTAAAAGAATATGATGGACTGGAGCAAGTTTTGCATCCAGGATTTGATCTAGCTTAGGAAGAATATAGTCAAGAATTTGATCTGCAATAGTGTGGAAGTGTAGAAATAGCATTTCAGGTTGATGAGATGAAGATGGTTGAGAAGTGGATGGAATGGAGGTTGGTACAAAATTGTTTGCAACATTTGCATGTTGTTGAGGAATTTCAGAATGAATAGGGAAAGAGTGATGGATGGGAGAATGATGGTCATCATGCATGGGAGATGGAGGTGGAGAATTATGAGGAGGTAGAAGAGTAGATGAGGATGGAATGTCATCAATGAGTGTGGGAGAATTTGGAGGTGGAGATTGTGTAGGGAAAATGTTCTGCGGTGGATATGGGAGAGGAGGAGAATAAACAAGAGGAGGAGGAGAAGGAGCTTCTAGAAGGGTTGAGGGAGTGACTGGATCAGTCCTTGTGCCTTGATGAGTCCCAATTATATACACATATATGGACTCATCTGGGCCGTTTATCTAGTCATTCCACTGCACTTTAGCCTTGTTTTAGCTCATATTTGTCATTCTATGCTAGGTGCACTTCTTGGCCTAATTTGGTGTTTTTTTATGTTTAGTCTCTTTTGATAGCCTTATCGTATTGTTGAGTGCCACTTTCAGTGGTCTGATTAGCATTTCTGTAGGAACAGGAGTCGTGCAGGTGTTCCCGGTTCAATTCTGTACAGGAACACTGCGCACGATCACTGGTTCTATTGCGCACGACCACTGGTCGTGCGCCGCTGATCGTGCGCACTTAACCCCCATTTTATGAGTTCTGTCTCGACCAGCGCGCACGACCACTTACGATAGTGCGCACGACCACTGGTCGTGCGCCACTGGTCGTGCGAACATTATATTTTATAAATTTCTTACATTGCAGGCTCCGCCCAGGCAGGCGCACGATCACAGGATTCTAGTGCGCACGACCACTGGTCGTGCGCCACCGATCGTGCGCACTGTTTATTCCAGCGCCTATAAATTGACCTGCTCGCGAATTAGGTCGGGATCCATCATCCGACTCCTCCCAGCTCCGCCATTTTCCGCCCTTTTTGCAGGGTTTCGCCTCCTTCTTCACCGCCCACCTTAGGGAGGAGCTCCGGGCAAACTTTCAACGCCAAATCCTCGCCGGAGCTTCCTCTCGGCCATCTCCTTCATCCAAGAGCTTCAAGAAGGGAATCAACCTAGCCTTCTTCTTCAAGATCGGAGCAGCTTGTGTGATCATTCCACCGGTTCGTGACACGAAGAAGACGGGTCCATTGGAGAGTAGTGACAGCTCTCTCTACCCCGGACGCAGATGAGGACCGAGCTTGGACGCGGATTGACAACCCGACGATTCCTTCCGTGAACCCTCAACAAGACTTCGGATTCGGTCGATTTCGCACACTCACCTCCCCTTGTAGTGATAGCTTAGTTGGATTTCTTATATGTTTGATGAAGTGTGTTTTGATTATTAGCATTTATACTTGATTATGTCTATGTGATTTGGGTATTCTTGCTTATCATTTTGAGGTGTGCCTTGTGGTGTGGATTGTTGGTTGTGTTGTGCCGCCCTAACAATTGTCAGTGGTGTGCTTTGCGAAGAGGTGCTTGCGACCCTCATTCCTCCGTTCTCTCCATTCCATTCGTATGCCTACTCTGCCATCCGCCTAGCGAAGCGTGGCATAGCGGCCCGTGTAATCCATTCTGACTCCGCCGGTGCGAACCATTCCATTCGCTTGCCTACTCTTCCATCCGCCTAGCGAAGCGTGGCATAGCGGCCCGTGTAATCCATTCGCCCAACGAAGCAGTGCGCTCAAGGCCTGCACAGTTCGACTCTGCTTGCCTACTCGTCCATCCGCCCTTGCGACGCAGCGCGCTCAAGGCCTGCCTAGTCTCACATCCATTTGAAATACTTTAAACTTTTTATATGCAGCAAATGCAAGAAAGATTCTGATTGCTTCAAGTCTTGCAAGAGGAGCAAAAGTCTGATCATAATCAATGCCTTCTTCCTGTGAATATCCTTGAGCTACCAGTCTTGCTTTATTTCTCACAATGTTGTCTTGTTCATCTAGCTTGTTCCTGAAGACCCATTTGGTGCCAATCACTGGGTGGCCCTTTGGTCTTGGAACCAAATCCCATACTTTTTTTGTCTCAAACTGATTGAGTTCCTCTTGCATAGCAATGATCCAGGTGGGATCTTGTTCTGCATCTTGTATAGATTGAGGTTCAATCTGAGAGAGAAAATATGTGTGCATCATGTTCTGATTTACTTGATTCCTTGTTTGCACACCTGCTGAAATATCACCAATTACTTGTGATATTGGATGATCTCTAACTGTGATGTGGTCAACAGTTGGAGTTTGTTCAGCAATGATATCTTCTTGGGGAATTTGATCAGCTGTCACTTGAATTGATTTGTCAGCAAGATCTTCTGGATGATGATCTTCTTCTTCACTATCTTCAAGTCTTTGAGTTGTTGGAGGTGAAGAATCTCTTTTCTCTAGATTTAGCTCACTTAGTTCTCCACATAAATCTGATACCTGCAAGGTATTTATGGTAGAGGTGGTATTCCTCTCCTCATTCAATAGGTTAGTTTCATCAAAAGAAACATGCATGGACTCCTCTATTTTAAGAGTAGATTTGTTGTAGACTCAATATGCCTTACTAGATAAAGAGTATCCAAGGAATATGCCTTCAGCTGTCTTAGCTTCAAACTTCCTTAGATATTTCTTATCATTGTTATGCACATAGCATTTACAACCAAAAATCTTAAAATAGCTAACCTTAGGCTTTTTATTCTTGAGTTGTCCATAGGGAGTCTTACCCTTAAGCTTATGTATCAGGCTTCTATTCAACACATAATTTGCTGTGTTCATTGCCTCTGCCCAAAAAGAGAGTGGCAAATGAGCATCAGCAAGCAATGTAGTTGCTGATTCAATTAATGTTCTATTTTTCCTTTCAGCTACCCCATTTTGTTGAGGGCTTCTAGGAGCAGAGAAACACTGCCTGATCCCTTTTTTTTCACAGAATTCTCTCATCAGAAGAGACTCAAACTCAGTACCATGATCACTTCTGATCAAAGCAACTAAAGTTGAGTACTCAGTCTTGATGGACCTGTGAAAGTCTGTTAGAATTTTGAAAGTGTCAGACTTGTTTCTAAGAAAGAACACCCAAGTGAATCTTGAGAAGTCATCTACAATAACTAAAGAATAATGCTTCCCTCCTAAGCTTTGTATAGCAGTAGGTCCAAAGAGATCTAAATGCAATAAATACAGAATCCTAGGTGAATCACTCTTGGATAAAGATTTGAAACTACTTCTAGTCTGCTTACCTAACTGACAAGCCTTGCAAAGTCCTTCCTTCTTGTATGAACCAGAAGGCAGTCCTCTGACAAGATTGTCCTTAGAAAGCTTAGAGATAGTTCTAAGGTTAATGTGTCCTAGCCTTTTATGCCATAGTTCATTTGTCTTACTTATTGAATTAAATAGACAGATGTCAGTATTGGCAGAGTCAAAATTGACTAGATAAATATTTCCTTGTCTAATACCAGATAATACATTTTTATTTTTATTATTGGTAATAAGACATTGGGAAGGGTTAACGGTTACCTGATAACCTTCATCACATAACTGACTTATGCTGATTAAGTTGTGCTTGAGACCTTTCACATATGATACTTCTTTGAATGACTGCTCCAACTTTGACTTGTCCATACCCTTTTGTCTGTCCACAGTTGGAGTCTCCAAAGACAACTTTGGGTCCAAGTTTTGCCTTATAATTGCTTAGGTTGGCCTTGTTTCCTGTCATATGCTTTGAGCATCCACTATCCAAGTACCAATATTCTTTTATTCTTGAATAGCTGTGTACCTGCAAAGACAGAAAAATAAACTAGTTGTTTTTGACCCGGACTACCTTGGGTCCTTTTGTCTTACCATAATATTCAGAAATAATGGATATTTCAGGCTGATCCTTATAGCCTTGTGGGTGAAATCTCCTTGGAGGTATTACCCAATCAGTAAAAGGATTTTTAGTATATTTAGAATTAAAAATTTTAGAACTTTCTGTATAATATCTGTTCGACAAATTTGGGTAAATTCGTCGACCGCCGTTCGACGAATGTGCATGATTTTATCGAGCGCCGTCCATATGATAACTATGCTGAAAGTCTGTTCTCAGTTTTCATCGATCTCCGTTCGACAAATTGAAGTCTTTTTGTCGAGCTCCGTTCGACAAATTCTTCTGAATTCTTTTATTCTTATTATTCTTGCTTGAAATATCTTTATTGGCTTCAGTAGCCTCTTTGCCTTTAGCAGAGACGAATTTTATGGGTGTAGAGAGGATGTTTTTCTTAATTAGAGGTGGCTCACTTGATGAAGCACCTAAGCCCAGTTTGCTATTGAGTCTAGCATTGACAGTGCTTGTGATGTCCATCAGTTTGATACTTCTCCCATTTAGGGATTCTTCAAATCTCTTGGCCTCAAATAATTTATTCTCAATGAGAATAGTATGTTCTCTGGAGGCTGCCAACTCTTTCTTAAGAGTAGCATTTTCTTCACTTAAATTATTCATTTCAGCTAACTTATTTCTGAGTGAGATAATTTCTTTCTCAGATTTAATTAAGTCTAGGCAAAGAACTTTGAATTCAGCCTTGAATTCAACTGAAGTAAAATCAAAATGAGATAATACCTGATCTTCATCATCTTCTTCTTCAGAGTCTGATTTTTCCTTATCAGAATTGTGTCCTGAGGCATTGATAGCCATCATGCAGAATGTTCTCTCTTCTTCATCATCACTGGAGCTGGATGAGGAAGCATGTTCTTGTTGGAACATGGTCTTCCGCATCTCCTAGGTTTGAGAATAACAAATCCTATGTGTATTTGATCTTGTGTGTTCAAGTGTGCAGGTTATCCAGGTCCACATGACTCAAGGAGTACTCATGAAGACTGCCCCCAAAATTGAGGCAAAAATTCCAAAACGACCACTAGCGCCAGCGGTAGCGATAGCGCCTGGCGCTAACGATAATTAGCGCGATTCCGGTAGCTGTTATAGAAGGAAGCTAGCGCCTAGCGGTAGCGGATAGCGTCGGCGGTAGCGTGACGCACATAAGGCATAGAGCAAGAGGTTGCCGCGGATGGGAGATTCTGTCGCGCAAAACGTTGCCTAATCCGGGCTAGCGCCGGCGGTAGCGCTAGCACCGGCGGTAGCGCTTGGGCTATAAAAGGACCCCCTCTACTCACGATTTCACACACACCCATTGCATACACCTCAGAGAGAGAGTACTAGAATTCCAGAGGCTTGTCTTAGCCGAAATTTGAGGTCCCAGCAAAGCTCTGCCAATTTCTGAAGGAGAATTCCATCACGCCGAATCCAGACGAAATCCGCTTCAACAAACGCTGATTTTACAGCGGATCTTCGTCTCCGACTTCAGAAGTTCATCTTAAGGGAGCTTTTATTATTTTATTTCTCTTTCTTCATTTTAAACGGTAGTGAAATCGCCTCGTATTGGCGACTACGTCTGGGGTAGACTTAGGGCTGAAATTCGCCTCGTGTTGGCGACTAGGTCTAGGGAGTAGATCTAGGAGGTGCTCGAGGCCTTTCTGGGGATAGATTGGCTAGAGCGGCTTGAGGCCGTATCTGGGGAGAGATCGGCTAAAGCCAACCGGTTCGTGGGGATACGAGTCGGTATAGAAAACAAAAAGAGCCTTTTTATTATTCGCCTCCGATCTCTAGCGTCATCGAGATCAAGTTTTGTAAAACTTATTTATCATTAATAAAGCTTGTCTCTCTTTTTGTTTTACTTAACTTCTTTCATGTCATTAATCTTGCAATAATTCAAAGTTTTCTAAATATAATCTAAAGTTTTTGAAAACCCCTATTCATCCCCCCCCCCCCCCCCCTCTAAGGGCGCCGACCGATCCAACAGTTCTGACTCACTGCCTGAGTCATATATTGCCATCAGACATTTGTCACTTTCATTTGATTTTTCTTCATCATCATCAGATGAACTGGATGATGGTTCAGATTCAGTTTCACTCCAGGATTCTGCAATGAATCCTCTTCCCTTCTTTTTGTGCTTGTGTGAGGAAGATTTGTTGGAGCTTCTTTCTCTTCTTTCTCCTTTTTCTTTTCTTTCTTTTTCTCTTATGGACATTCTGTCAGGTAGTGTCCAGGTTTCCTGCAACCATAACAAATAACTTCTTTAGGAGTTGATTTGTCATACCTTTGCTTTTCTCTTGATCTGGACTCCTTCTTTCTGAAGTCCTTCTTGGCCATTTTGTAGAATCTCTTGGCTATGAGACTCATAAACTCCTCATCTTGTGGAGTCTTTTCTTCTTCTGCATCAGCTGCTTTGAAAGCTATGCTCTTCTCTTTCTTTGTTGCTGGAGATGTAGTGGATGATTCAGCTTCCCTGGACTTGATGAGCTGCTCATAAGATTTGAGTTTGCCCAACAAAGCTTCAGTGGTAATCTCATTTAGACTTCTGGCTTCCTTGATTGGCCAGATTCTAGAATCCCATGTGCTGGGGAAGCACATTAGAATCTTATCATTTATTTCAGTGATAGAAATCACTTTGTCTAGAGATTTCAGCTCATTAATTATGAGACTGAGTCTGTTGTACATGTCAGCCACTGTCTCTGTGTCTCCTTTCTTGAAGTTTTCATATAGAGAGATCAAGTGTGATCTTCTGTCTTTTCTTTCATCTGCAGAACCTGCAACCATGTTATTTAGTGAAGTCCAAATTTCTCTAGCTGAAGTACATTCAACCACTTTTTGAAATATGTCATCAGACATAGTTTGAGCCAATATGTTCATGGCTTTAGCATCTGCACTTCTCTGCTTTTTCTGAGCTTCAGTCCACTCACGAGGTGGGACAGTAGTGTTGTCTCCTGTAGCTTCAATGCTGGCTGATGTTGTAGGTGCTGGAGGCCCTGTCAGAATAACATTGAAAATTTCATCATCAATAGAGTTCAAAGAAAGCCTAAGCCTTGCTTTCCAAAGTGCAAACTTGCTAAGATTGCACATTGGAGGTCTTGTGTTTGAGTACTCCTTGTTCTGTGCCATGAGTTTTTAACAGAAAATAGATAAACAAAAACTCTAAATTAATTTAAGATCTAATTGATCTTTGTGATTCAGGTGTTAGCCTGTAAAGAATCAGCCAACCTCTGATACCAATTGAAAGTGGAGGTTAGATCTTAAGTTACTCTAGAGGGGGGGGGGGGGGGTGAATAGAGTATTAAAAACTTTTCCTTAGTTTTTATAGCGAAATTAAAATAGTATTACATATATATGTGTAAGCAATGTGAGATAAATATATAAACAGAATAACTGAATAAATAAAAGCACACAGCACAGCACAAAGAAATAAACACAACCAGAAGACACAAGGAATTTATAGTGGTTCCCCAATAAATCTGGGTAGTCCACTCTTCTACCAACCTTTGGTAGGAGTCCACTAGGAGGATTGATCAGGTGCCCTAACACCAAGGTGATTTTGATCAGGTGTCCACACACCACAGAGCTTTTGATCAGGTGCTCAAAACCAACAGGATTTTTTGATCAGGTGTCTTGCCACCAAGGAGGTCACACTTTTGAAGGGAGTATTAACCCTGTACAAGAGAGGTGAGAAAAGGTTTATAGTGTTCTTCTCTGTCAAGATGTTGAGAGAAGACTCTAGTGGACTTGTTGTAAAGCTCCCCTGTCTGATTGAAGTATTTGACAGATGTTGGAGAAGCTTTCTATTGAAGACTCAAATCTTCTGTAGCAGATAGATCTGGAAGAACAGGTTCTTCAGATTCCTTGTTTCTCTTGTAGAAGACTTAAACTTGCAGCAGAATATCTAAGAGATGGATCTTGAAGATGATGTTCTCAGAGTAAAGATGGGTGCTGCTTGAGGAAGAAGAAGAAGACTTGGGAATAGTAGACTGAATGCTCTTCTTTCTTCTTTCTCTATCCTTGTTGTTTTTCTGTATTCTGCAAGAATGCTAATTTGAATTCTGTCGAGAGTAATAAGAAAATAATATCTGTCTTTGATATATTCTATTTTTGGAATAGAATAATCTGCCCTTAATCCTTTCTTGGAACTATAAATCGATTCTTGTCAGGTCCTTTAATTCCTTAGCCGTGAAATACTCCTTTGCATTAAATGTCAACGGCTATTCTTGTCTTGGAACAAAGGAAATAAGGAATATATTTGAACAATATAATATCCTTACTTGCCTGCTTTGAATACGTCCAAATGTATTGAATATATCCGTTGGAGTCGTCGATCTGAGTTCAGAGTATTGACAAATAACTGATATAAATAATCTAGACTTGAATTTGTCGAACTGAGCTTTAATACAGAATTTGTCGAGCTCTGGCTGGAATTCATCGAACGTTGCTCACCATTTGTTAAACGCTGCTCAGAGAATGTCGAGCGCTAGAACTGGCCATAATACTTCGGTCTGCTGAGACAAATTCGTCGAACGATGCTAGACATTCGTCGAACGCCACTCGACATTTGTCGAACACTGGCTGGAAAACTGTCGAGCGCTGGCAGCCATCTGTCGAGCGCCGCTAGCCATTTGTCGAATGCTGAGAACTTAACTTTTTCCTTAAGTTCTAGCTAATCTATCAGCCTAAAAACATGACCCTTAAACTATACAATGGGGTCAACTTGATCCTTAGTTAAAACATAGTGATCCTAGCCCAAATCAGTAATAGGGTTGTTCCAACAGACTGAAATGCACAGACTGAAGGAGAGGATCGCATTGGATGAACTCAAAAGGTTTATCCACATCGAAGATCAAAATGCAGGTGGTAAAATCCTGGAGCAAGCTGGCCAACCCTCACAGGTTGCCAACTTCGTTTCACGACCCAGCAAGCCTCCTCGGAAGCTTGCGGGCTCCCAAAAGTGAAGCCTCTACACTTGTACAGGCCAAAAATCCATCTCTCAAAAGGAAAAGAGGCAAGTGTCATAACTGCGGCAAGTGGGGTCACTGGGCAGCTAAATGCAAAGGACCGGAGAAGAAGGAGGAAGCCCCACAGAATGCTACAAATATGCTTATTGACATCTCCAGTCCTACATCTTTCGTGGCCATGATTGGAAGCAGTCACCGCAGTTCGTCTTCAGAGTGGTGGCTAGACAGTGGTGCAACCTGTCATGTGACGAATGACAGAGCTCTTCTCACTAATGTTACTGAGGTCAGAGACAAAGTTGAAAACTACAATGGAGGAGAGACTGAAGTCAAGCATGCTGGGACAGCACAGCTGGTCCTCTCTTCAAGTAAAACTTTAACTTTATTACATGTTAGAGTAGTTCCTAGTTTAACTAAAAACTTAATTTCTATGAGTTTGTTAGATAAAGCAGGAATATCCTTCACAACCTGTAGCGGTAGAATAACTTTAACTATTAATTCCCATTACTAGGGTTGTGCTTACTTGATCAACGGAATGTATAGACTTAGCCTTAATAATGATAGCATAAACCAAGTGAGTTCAATCTTAATAGATCCTAAATTATTACATAATAGACTAGGACATGTGAACTACAGGAAAATGCGAGATCTAGCTAAGAGTCATAACATCCCCTTAGATCTTTCTATTCGATTTGATAAGTGTGAGGTGTGTGCACAAACTAAAATCACTAGAAAACCATTTAAGTCTGTTTATAGGAGTACACAACTTCTTGATTTGATACATTCAGACCTCTGTGATTTTAAAAGTCATGCCACTAGAGGGGAAAGGAAGTATCTCATCACGTTCATCGATGATTATTCTAGATATTGTCATGTCTATCTATTGAAATCGAAAGATGAAGCATTCGAGATCTTCAAGATCTTCAAATCTCGTGTTGAAAATCAGTTAAACCTGAAGATTAAGCATTTTAGAAGTGATAGAGGAGGAGAGTACACTGCAACAGGGTTTCAAGACTTTTGTGCATCTGCGGGTATAATCGTAGAAACCACTGCTCCCTACTCACCCCAGTCTAACGGTATTGCTAAGCGAAAGAATTAACATTAACAGAAATGCTGAATTCTATGCTCCTTACTGCTGGCATGCCTAATTCTTTTTGGGTAGAAGCAGTCTGAACTGTTAATCACATTCTGAATAGACTGCCTCATGCTAAACTCACTTCCACTCTGTATGAGCTGTGGCATGGCCATCCTTGTAGGTTTGACACTCTAAAGACTTGGGGTTGTATTGCTTACGTTAGGATACAAGACCTTAAGAGACCTAAGGTGGGACCTAGAACAATAACTTGTGTATATCTAGGTAGTGCAGAAGATAGTGCAGCAGATAGGTTTCTAAATCTGTCCACCAATACTGTGATAGAGTCTAGAGATGCTATTTTCTTTGAGAACAAGTTTATCAAAGATCATGGTTTAACCATCTCCGGGTCTACTGAGATGATTTCTGAATCTCCTGTAGCACCTGAAGATGGCCCCTCTGGCACTGCTTCCCAACCTATAGAGGATAGTCTTATCCCAGTAAGAGTATCTACAAGAGATAGAGTCCCTAAGAATTTTGGTGAAAATTTTGTCACCCACCACTTAGATGATGATCAATTTTCCTACCAAGAAGCTATGCGATATAGAGATTCGGTAATGTGGGCAGAAGCCAAAGATGATGAAATGGACTCGCTGCTACGGAATAACACCTGGCATCTAGTGGACCTCCCAAAAGGATCCAAAGTCCTTGGATGCAAGTGGGTGCTGAAGAAGAAATTGCACAGTGATGGGTCTATAGCGAGATATAAAGCATGTCTAGTCGCTAAAGGCTATAAGCAACAGGGGGAATTGACTACTTTGACGTTTATTCACCAGTGTGTCACCTATCCACTATTAGAATTCTTCTTGCTTTAGCCTCTATCGAGAACTTCATAGTTCATCAGATGGATGTCAAGACAGCCTTCTTGAATGGAGAGTTTTATGAAGAGATCTACATGACACAACCTGAAGGGTATGTCCATCCAGATCTAAAAGACAAGGTGTGCAAATTAGACAAATCCATCTATGGGCTTAAACAAGGCATAAGATGTGGGACATGAAGTTTGATCAAGTGGTAAAGAGTTTTGGCTTTCAGTCCAGTCTTTCTGACAAATGCCTTTACCACCGCTCCATGTCAAATCAAACTGTCATCATATGTCTATATGTGGATGACATGTTGATTCTGGGTTTAGATCTTGTTGCAGTAAAGGATATCAAATCCACACTCGCAAAAGAATTTGATATGAAGGACCTCGGTCCAGTTGATACCCTGCTAGGTATGAAGGTCAGAGTTGATAAGGGTAGAGTTACTCTTAGTCAGGCTCATTATATTGAGCAACTTCTTTCAACCTGGGGATACAAAAACTGTAGGCCTGTAGAGACACATTTCGATCATAATGTAAAATTGAGTCCAAATGTTGGAACAAGCATTGATCATGTGAAATATTCCAAAATTATTGGTAGTCTCATGTACGCCACAAGTTGTACTCGACCAGACATTGCCTTCTCTGTTAGTATGCTGAGTCGCTTTACTAGTAGTCCGAGCAAAGAGCATTGGGATGCTCTCGATAGACTGATGAGATACCTGTCAGGTACTAAGAATCACGCCCTATGCTACACTGGTTACCCACCTACTGTGGATGGATATTCTGATGCCTCGTGGTGTTCAGAAGTCAGTAACAGCAAATCTACAAATGAATACATATTCACTCTGGGTGGAGCTGCTATCACTTGGAAATCCAAAAGACAGACCTGTATAACATTGTCTTCTATGAAAGCCGAGTTGTTTGCCCTAGCTTCATCTGGTGAAGAGGCAGACTGGATCAGGAATCTGATGCTAGATATTCCCTTGTCTAGGTTACAAGTCAACTCACTGAGCTTGTATTACGATAACCAAGCAGCAACCCAAGTCGTTAAGAATGCTCTCTACAATACTAAGAGGAGCCATGTACGACTGAGACATGCTCTGCTAAACTATCTGAAAGAACAAGGAATTATCTCTTTGGTCGACGTGCGATCCAAAGATAATCTAGCTGATCCATTGACAAAAGGAATGCCCAAAGACCAGTTAATTAAAACAGTGGGGGAAATGAGACTACAGGCGATTTAGATCACCTTAGTCTAAATCGATGTTTTGATTTTCCCTTATTTCCTTTGTCAAAGCAAGCATGTTGTTCTTTGTTGATGTTTTGGTTGTTGAGTATGAATCTAGTAAGTTATTTCATTCCAAATCTGATGTTAATAACTTTACCTGGATTCGTCTTCTCTTACCTTGGAGGAGAGTGTTATTCCAAATTTGATAACACAATCTGACTCGGTTTGACTCTTCCTTAGTTAAGGGGTTTTCATTCCAAACTTGATGATCTCCACTTAGCTTTAGAAGAACAGTAACCCGGACATTTCATATTGGAACACAGATATCGCTGCGGTGTCCAGAAGTTTATAAATCGTCTCGTTGGAAACCGATATTAGATTCTGAAGATTGAACCTATAATACTCTAAGTAGTTTTCCTTCTAGCTGATAATTAAGTACTACGTTCCTTTTTGTTGAACTAGATACTTGTACATTTTCAAAAGAATATTCATCTCTAATGAAATTCTCTGTTGAAAATTACAGGATTTGTTGTTGATGGAGGAGCACTGGCATGATGGGATCCTGAACAGGATGATTTGCTGGACGTCTGAGGCTGACGACAGTTAGAGTGTTATTTGTTTACTTTGTTTTATCTCTGCTTATAGCATTGTTTAGCTCTGTTTGATACACTTGCTATTTAGACTATTGCTCTTTTGTTGATTCTAGTCACTATGTTTGTTAGCCTTGTGCTATGATCGTACTTTAGACTGTTCTGTGGTGCAGCTGAGATTTACTGTTTATCTTTATGCGTGCATACAATTTTCTTTGAGTCTAATCAGTTTTTGCAGGTGTTGGACACGGTTGTGTACTTTTCACAACTTGGTTGAACTTACACAAACCACCCTAATCGTCGTCGGGTTTACCGCGGACATAGGAGGAGATTGTTAACGTATTTTAATTAATATGTCTGCGTGTCCGAACCGACACGATATGTCTTAACGGGTTGAGTGTCGACCTAGGGCTCCACCCTAAGCTGGAGATACTATATAACCCTATTCCAAACATGATAGTGGTTACGTAGAATATCTTGAGCGCCTCTCTAACCCAAACATTTTAAAACTCGGGCAGCCCGTAATTTTAAGAGCTACCCGTTTGGGCAATCTCTGTGCCTATAAATAGGGGGGTAAGGGTCCCCAGAAAAGGATTTTTGGATCGAGTCTTGAGCTAGTTGTGGAAACAAGCGGTCTTGTTTTCAGCTAGCTCCCTTCTCACCAGCCCGGTCTGCTTCGAGCCTCCTGTAACATCTACTCTTTAGCTTTTTCTCGTAAGGCCGTCTCGCGGCAAAGATCTCTCGGAGCGGTATTCTTTTTTCATAATTCAGCAGCACCCCCACATGATGTTCTCAAGCCCTCAGTAACCAACGGTCCTAAGTTTCCCCCTCTGATTTCGAGTGTAAGTTGTGGAGGTGCACTTTTTGCATCAACAGCTATATTTATAGCCTAATAACTCAACATAATTAATTATCTATTTACAAACATGCCACCCCTATATGACCCCCTTACAGCCGGTTGGGGTTTAGGCCGTCTTTCTTCCGGTTTAGTGGCTGACCTGATTAGGTTAATGTTATCTGTTTAAGAGCTTGAAAATTATTGTTGATAATTCAGGTTTAGTGGCTTGCCGGTAACGTCACTGCTGGTCAATCCTGTTTATTCCAGAGATGTTCCAATATGATTTTCTTCATGATTTATGTGTAATTTCTTCACGAGTTTCAGAATATGTGTTGATTGTTTCCCCGCGTTCCTTGTTCTGGAGTGAATCACATGTGAAATACGAAGTAGGATTTGGCTATATCTTTTCTGTTCAATGGCTTGCCGGTTTAGTGGCAGAATTTCTTCATGATTTAGTGGCTTACCGATATTATTTGTCTTTTACGTTATTGTTGTCAAGTGAATTTGTAATTTCCGCAGGAATGGATGACAAAAATGAGAGTGGAGGTAGTGCTGATTTTTACTCACTACTGTCAAATTCTGATCTTGATTCATCTAACTGAGAGATTAACAATTATTTGAATGGAGTAGCTAGAATGGTGGGATACCCCAATTTGGTTGAATTTGATATGCCAAAAAATTCAAATGAACCAATAAAGCTCCAAAAGGGCATGACATTTGCAAACGTGGATGCATTCAGGAAAGTCATTACTAAGTATGCTATTAGAGAAGGTTGTGAGATTTATAGGATAAAAGGTGAAAAGTCCAGAGTGACAGTTCGATGTGTTGCGTCAGGTTGGAAGTGGAGAGTGAAGGCTTCTCCTATGCTAGATGGAATTACATATCAAATCAATTCATACTATTCAAGTCATGGTTGTGTTAGGGTCGATAAGACCAAAGAGGAAAGTTCAGAGTGGATGACGGATAAGTTACTCGATTATGTGGAGGACAACCCCTAAGTAAAACCTAAAGGAATGAGGCATGTTCTACAACAACATGGTATTGCACCAGAGTATGCAATTGTATAGAGCCAAGCAGAAGGCCTTATAACAAATTGAATGTAATCGCAGTGAGTCTTTTGGGAAGCTTCTTGCTTATGCTGAAACCATTTTTAGAACAAATTTCATAAGTATAATTAAATTTCAATATCAACATGATGGTAAAATCCCCCCCCCCCCCCCCCCCCCCACCAATACCTACATTCAAAAGGGTTTTCAAGGGATTACATGGTTTGCGGAATGGGTTCCTTGAAGGATGTCAAACATTTATAGGTAGCTTTTGATGGTTGTCACCTAAAAGGGCATGTTGCTAAAATATTATTAGCATCATTAGCTTGGATGGGAACATGAGTTTGTACCCACTTGTGTTTGCAGGCGTATAAGTTGAGAACAAAGCAAGTTGGGGATTTTTTCCATTGTCTCAGTGAATTGTTGGGAGGTTTTGACGAGAGAAAACCTTGGACATTCCTGACTGATCGACAGAAGGTAAAATTTTAATGTTAATTTATGATTTTTATGGTAATTATAGTGTGTTAACTTATATTCTTATGATCCTTATATCCTTACATTCTTGTAGGGGCAAATTGAAGTTGTTCAAGAAATGGTTCCTCTTGCTAGCAATAGAAAGGGTTGCAGACATATATATGCTAATTTAAGGTTGTCATACCCTGTTTGCTCATGAAGAAATTATTTTGTGCTGCAACTAAGACTATTTTGCACATAAGAGGAGTAACATAGAGACATATACAAATTGTAGCTATTACAAAGATATAATTATTTAAAGACCTAGGGTCAAAAATTCAAAGAATTCCATGTTCAAGTTTTTGGCCTGCAATGACAGTAGAATCAACTACCATATTACCTCCTCCAGTAAAACGATACCTGGATGAAAAAATAGGAAAATAGAGCAAGGAGGTGATGCGAGGGTAATTCCTTCAAGGAAAGTACCAAGTGTCGCAATTGTAGGGGTGTTGAGAACAACAGATGTGCAGAAGTGAATTTTGTTTTTTTTTTTCACTTGTGCGTTTTTAAAATTAATGGTTCACAATAATTTTGAGTTAAGTAAACTAATGTATTATTCACTTGCAATTGGATGATGAAACACTGCTACTTTCTTTGTTGATTAGAGGAAAAAGTCATGGCGAGCCCAACTTGAGACGTTTGAAAAATGAAAATTGTTGACTTTTGAAAACAAATATTTTTGTAATATTAATTTGTCTAATCACGTTGTTTTCTGCAAACAATGAATATTTGATTGGTTTTTTGTTGTTGCACACACACACACACGAGCAGCTCCGCACGGGGGCATGGGCTTCGCCCGTGCTCATTGATTCTTAGTGGGTTGCGCCCGCCTATGAGCGGGCTTCGTTCACCCCCGGCACGATGCTGTCGGGCGGCCTTCGGCCGCATCCAGGCGCGCTTCGCCCGCCTCCGCACGGGCTTCGCCCGTGCTCGATGCGTCTGTGGGCTGCGCCCGCAACATATATATGAGTACTCCAAATGACCGTAAAAAAATATACATCAATATTACAATATTTATTTTATAAAAAAATATGCGTATATTATTAAATTTTCATCATTAATTTTCCAAATTAAATTTATTTGTTTTCATCATTATTTGTCAAATCAATTTTAATAAAATTGACATGCCTAATAATAGTCTACAAAGTAGGTATAGGAGCTCTACTAAAACTTTTTAAATTTTATAAATTTTATCATTACTTTTAATTTAAGAATATGATGCAATTACTTAAATATACATTGTACTTTATTTTTTTTTAAAATATATTATAATATATGTTAAGTCATTGGATAAAAACAATAAGGTTATATTTGGCAATTTTGAATGTTGCACCAAAGACAACTTTTCTCTTTAATGTAGTAAATATATATCTATACTAATATATAAAGATATCACCTTATGACATAACATGGTCGACAAACGAATATGAGCCGTCAGATTCCCCTTATCGATTTGATAAGGAGAGAGTGAGAGAGGGGAGAGAGGGAGTGGGGCCCACAATTAAGAGAGAGGGGGAGGGGAGAGAGGAAGTGGGGCCCACAATTGAGAGAGAGAGAGAGAGAGAGAGAGAGAGAGAGAGAGAGAGGGCGGCAACCGGTGGGATTCCGTGGGAGAGAGGGAGGGGGAGGGAGGGTTTGTTTTTTGGTTTAATTTTTTTAAAAAATTTAATATATATATATAATACTAATATATAATTAATATATACACATAATTAAAAATTATATATATATATATAATTAATATATACATAATTAATATATACAGAATTAATTATACATAATTAATATATATACATAATTATTACAGTGCCGGGGGCGGGCGAAACCCTCCGGGAGCGATCGAAGCAAGTCGGGGGCGGGCGAAGCAAGTCGGGGGCGGGCGAAGCCCGCCGGGACGGGCAAGGTACTGTCGCGCGGGGCACGGGAGTCCCCCGTGCACTGTCACTCGTATATATATATCCTAAATTTTGTCGCATGGTCTGGAGGTATTGGGCGAGGATAGGTTGTGGTCCCCGGACAAAACAACTTCGCCATCTCAAGTTCGAAAATGCTACCAAAAGCAATAGTGAATATTCCCGTCCAAAGCAAGGCTTCAAGCATTGAGATGCAAATATCTATACTTCATTACAAAGACTTGGGGTTCAAAATGACAATACTTTTGGAAAATCACAAAGCATGTGTACCAATTGACACACAAATGCTCTCCAAATACTCCGCAGGCCGAGATATGACCGCGTTCAATAAGAACCTGTTATTTGAAATGCATGCTATAATTAAGTGTGGTGAAAACAACAATGAAATGACAATGTTTCTTATATTATCATTACATATATGATGACACTACTCCTTACTGTTATTTGACCATATGCAATGTCTGATGTTCTACTATTGAATATTCATGATTTTGATCATTTCAAAAATAGGTCAAGAAACTCAACAACCCACATATTTTTAAATGCAAGACAGATAGTGCAAAGGTTTGGAAAGGGAGGAATTTTTCAGTTCGATATCCATTTCAAAATCCGTGTCCGAGAGCTAATATACCGACATGTGGTACAAGAAAAAAAAACAAAAGTGGGGATCAAGCAAAGGAAAAAGTGGGGACAAGAAGTCAATTTTGATCTCATGAAAATCAAGATGATCTCCACGAACATTACCCTGTCCAGAGATTGGACTGAAAAAATTCGCAAGGCAACAAATTTATGCTTAAAATAACTACTTCAAACACAATGGACCTTGATGATATTATTGGCACAATGGCATTGATCTGCCCGTCCAACTTCAACCCACAACCACCAATTGGCTCGTAAAATTTGAGACCAAAACAATGCAAGCATCAATTGGCGTCCAACAATGCAAGCATTGGCGCCGAACGACTAATGTTAGCAGTTGCTGACCCCTTACATCGAGACAAGCATGTCGGGTCAACCTACATAAATCGACTTTCAAATTGTCAATTAAGCACTTGTGACATTACACCGGAGTAAATAATTTGCATGTCAAAAACTTTGTTATACCACCAAAATTGTTCTCATGATAAAGATGAACCCAAACAAGAAACTGAACACGATTACATCAGAGGAAACCACGGCAAATATTTAGACCTATTTTTACATAAGCTTCAACACCACCAGAAAGATGAAACAATCGCACTTTCCTGCAGCATCTACTTTGTTCTAGTCTTCAGTTAGTCATTCATTCGTGTCTTCGGGGATTGCCTGTTCTTCATGGTCGTCCCCTCGGTTTGCCTTGGTGGGTTTTCCTGTATCTGAAAGTGAAAAAAAAATTTTTTGAGATTGCCATAAAATGAATTCCATGAAATTTGGTATGATTTTCAATTCATTTCTTTATTTTGCCACCGAACAATGGAAATGGAATTGATTCCTTCAATTGCAATGGATCAATTCCATCCAAACGAATAGAGCCTAACAGTTTATTCCGTGACATTATTCTCAATATTAATTAGTACTCATTTGGTTATTTGTCGAAAGAAATGAAATTGTGAATTTTAATTTCACTAACTTGTGTTAGTGTTAACTTACATCAAACCAAATTAGTGGATTCAACAAATTCCATTGTGTTAATAAATTTATACTAGATCAAATAATTTTTAGAACAAAGCCAAAAAGTAAGCTGTTTTAATTTTAAAGCAAAACAAAGAAAGCCAAGTTCAAAACTTTAAAACAAGTTTGATTTACCAAATGAATCCTCAACAAACAGTTATGGGCCTAGCTCGTAACGTCGGCGGAGGCAAAAATACAAGAAGAGCTGGCTCAACCAGCGGAGAATGCGAGGGGAGAAAAAGAAGGGGAGTCTTGCTCAACCCTAACCCTAGAAATGGGAAGAGGCAACTAGAGAGAGGAACTCAAATAACATAAAAGACTCGTGATGAAATACACAACAAAATCGGCGACGGATAGTGGGGAGTGGGGACCCATAACATCCCACCCGTCCTTTAAATCGAGCTTGCCATCAAGCTCGAACGAGGCTCGAATGGTTTGACCGTCTGACTCCTTAATTTTGCGCCAGAATAGCTCCCATTAGCGCATTGTTGTGACGGAGAAGACATCGAGTGGCGGGCCGTCATCATACTCACAGATGACACTAGAGACTACAAGGATCATGCGTGACAGTGGCGCTTGCAGAAGGAATACCGTCAGACAAAATCTCTGGGGTCGGGGCGAGTGTGCCCGGTGAATGCAAATAGTTGAAGGAGGCGGAGGACCGGGCTGTATGTCGGTTGCGGCGATGGAACGCGGCGGTGACGGTGGGGAGCAAAGGCTATAGAGAGGCGGTGACGGTGGGGAGCAAAGGCTTGAAGGGATGGCTATAGAGAGGTCGGCATAGCTGCAGAGCGAAGGCTGCGGGATGGAGACCGCGGGGAATGACGACGACGACACAAATTGTGGCAGCATCACCGCTGGGCGTGGAGGCGACGATGTCGGCTTTGTGAAGTGTGGGGCAGGAACAACTAGAGGCGATTGTAATGCGACAAGAACTATGGAGAATGGCGGAGCATCTTCGTGCGCAGTTGAGATCAATGACTGCTCCGGTGGAATCGGGATTCCGAAGAAGACTCTATAGATGCTGGAGGTAAGCCGGGAGAGCGCCACGTAATATGACGTAGACATCTGCAATAACTGTCGGTACATCGAACGGAGGATAAGTTGCTCGTCGGAGCTCGCCGTCATGGCGTAGTAATTAATTAAGCAATTAATCTAGTTAAGAATTAATTAATAAATCAATTAATTGGATGAATAGCTTCTGGAGAGACTTCTGGTGCTACCGTTGGTCTCGTGAGCCGGTTTGATCTACTGCAGTTTGGGGCTCGAGGAGAGAAACGGCGCAAGGAGAGGGCTGTGTGCGCGGCTCGACGAAGAGGGCAGGCCAACGACACGATCTACTCCTGCTCGGTGGGCTCCAGGGCGATGCTCAAGAAAGGGCCGCGGGGATAGGCGCAGACGCAGGGCGGGAGAAAACAGGTGACGCAGGGCGGGAGAAAACAGGTAGTCGCAGAGTGGAGAAAACAAGAAGTCGCAGGGCGGGAGAAAACAGGAAGTCGCGGGGTGGGAGAAAATAGGAAGTCGCAGAGAGCAGTCGATAGACGTCGAAGGATAATCGATCGTGCCACACAATGGAGTTGTATGTGGCAGGAGTGCTTGGAGGAGGTGTTGAGTGTAGGTGCAGGCGGGGGCAGCTCTATTGGTCTCGCTGGGCGGAGTCGCTCAACTGGGAAAACAATGGTTGCGGGTTTCAGATCGAGAAAGCATGTGTGGGATCGATGTTGGAGCATCTGGAACACGGTTGCGTTGAGGCTCCTGTGTGGCTGGATGATCGCGTGAAGAAGCGTGTCAGTCGGGGGATCGGAAGCAGAGAATTGTTCCTTAGCGGAAGAGGATTGAAAAGCTTTGATACTAAGATGTTATGAGTCTAGCCCATAACGTCGTTGGAGGTGACGCTGGAGGCGGAGATATAAGGGGAACCAAGCTTAACCCGCGGAGAATGCAAGGGGAGAGGAAGAAGGGGAGCCTTGCTCAGCCCTAACCTTAGGAATGGGAAGAGGAGAGGACTAGAGAAAGAGAAACTTAGAGAAGGAGAACTTGATTAATTCATTTCATAGCTCATGCATGGCCAAAGGGGTCTATTTATAACGCTACAAGTGACATGGGTGTAAATAACCCCAAAATAAAAGAGACGTGCGAAATACTAACAATACGACTCTAATTACTCGTTACCAGGACACGACTCGATAAGACTCGAATAACATACATAAAGACTCGTAATAAAATATGTGCAACATAACCGGTGACAAATGGTGAGGACCCATAACACAAACACCATTTCAAATTATAAAACAAATAAACCAGAAGAAGAAGAATCTCATATTTCCTACATTATCAATCATTTGAAATTTGTACAGCCTCAAGCTAAATAATAAACCTAAAGGCACCTTATTTAAAAAATTATTTAATTTAAAGCAAAGAAAAAGACAAGAAAATCATAATTATGGACTTCCTGTGAAAAAAAGTATATAGATAATAGTATTGTGTTTTGCAAACATACCATATTCACTGAATATAACGCCTCCAGAACACAATCCCTCTTCAATTTTAACGAGTTTGAGGGTCATCCTGGGACCGATCTCCTGAAGTCTGACAGCACTCTTCATAGAAGCACGGTTCACTCGACCGAAATCAGTTGTCAGACTAACAGTTGCCGATTCTTCATCAGCTTCACTTTCTGATCCATATGTAGCTCTTAACGAAAAAGAAAAAAACAAAGATTTGTCATTAAACCAAGTAATGGAAATAAAGAACCCCCACCCCCCAAAAAAACAGCATTCAAATGTGTCTTTGTAATTCCTACATTTATTGGAAGTCATTCAAATAAGCTATAAATAGGGCATACAACAATCATGAAATAGCTCATACAACAATCAAGAAATAGCTCATACAACAATCATGAAATAGCTCATACAACAATCATGAAATAGCTCATACAACAATCATGAAATAGCTCGGACTAATAAATTAGAGTTCTAGTGTATATCACTATGGTTTAAGCTCTGTTTGGTGTGATGGTCGTGAACGCGGTGGTTATGAACCGTTGTTCGTGAATGCCCGACCTCACCTGAGGAACTTCATCGACTATTATGTTCAAATTAATTTTCTTTTCTTGGTGGCGGTCATAATCATTGTCATGCCAAACATACATTTTATGATGGTGGCGTTTTTGTCCAAACTCATCGGAGGAAAAGCGGCGAGAGATTTGAAGTGAGAGGCAATTCACAGATATATCTACAACATGGGAGGGGCAAAGCTTCAGTAGTTGCGAGAAATTTTATAAGTGCAACATTTATCTTTTACTAAATAAAAAGAAGGCCGCTCTTCACTGTAATATTTTTTTTCATTTTATCCTCTATTTTATATCTTTTTTACCCCTAAAGACACACACACACACACAGATGGTGGGAACATATGCACAACTACTAGTTATATAAGCAATAATAAGAGGGCTTATATCCCAAATCTGGGGAGTAGGAAATCAATCTCTATACCATTCTCGGCACAGAAGCACGTTTTGCTTCATTTGAGAAATAGCTAGGTTTTATTCATAACTAGTGGCGTAGGACGGAGTCCACCTGTGGCTGAAAGAAGAAAATAAGGAAACAGCATTGGCAGTAGGGGAAAAGAAAGAATGTCTTTGCGGGATTTGCATAAAATGTGAAACAGTTAAAGGTTAAAATTTCTGTATAACTGAGATTTGACGATTTATATTTTTTATCCTTTAAGCAAAAATGTGAGTAAAATGGGATGCCCCATAGTTACACCAAAGAAAGGGCTTTCCATTTATATATAATATAACAGTTGATCAAGTTTCATGAAAATTCAGAGTCCAATAGATAACTTACTTTGTAACAAAGTCACTGACATCTTGCAAACTCCTTAAATCTGGCACATGATGGTTCAGCACAAATTTTCTAATTCTTCGTGAGACACCAATAGGATGCAGCCTAATAGAATAATGCCGGAATTCAATAAGTTTTGTTTCAGCATCGTAATTTAACAGAACAATCCGTTCGCATGATGAAAGCTTGACCTGAAAGAGAATGAAAAACATTATTTGTTATTGAGGATCTCCGGAAATCTGAATCTAACAATAGTATAGCATGTAAGATTTTAAAAGAGTGTCGAGGAACAAACTGTATTAATATCAATGGCTGGAAATATATTCTGAAACATGATTGTTGTTAGCTTTAAGTGTTGACCTCCATTCCCAAAACCAGAAAGGACAATCTTATAATAAGTTCAAGAGATATTTGATTAGGATAATGGTCTAAAGAAATCAAAGTTATTCTAGTATATTAAAAAAGAATCAGAACACAAAGTACAAACTAAAAAAAAAGCATGGAAACTCACCAGTGGAGAATTAACAAAAAGTGATTGGGGACACCTAGGGCGTGTTTGTGCACGAGCGATATCAGAAGCCAAAGCATATTCCTTTATTTCAAAGGTAAGGGTAGGTCCTTGAGGTGTCCTAGCAACCCTCAAATGAGGGACACTTTTTGGCTTCGATAACATTAAGAAATGAGTAACACCCATAGGCCCTGCAACATCCAAAAAGTCCTTGAGATTATTCCTTCTCTTTTCCTGCACGATGAAAGAAACAAATTAATCAATCCCTCCTACAATGTTTTACACACAAAATAAGTGAGCAAAATCATCATTTTGTAACACATTTATCTGATCAATGTGCTACCAAATGAGCCATAAGATCAAGGTTGCAGATGTCGGATGTCGGAGACATGTCGGATGTCGGAGGATGTCGGATTGAGTTTTTAGATGTAGGATGTCAGAGACATGTAGGGAACATTTTAAAATGTGGGATTCCTAAAAAATATTTATATTGTAAGTTATAACAACTTTGGATGTATGTTTCTATGCATCTACTATTTCCACCACCAGTACGCACTAAGACAAAATGCTAGCTGCAGCATTTTATACATGAACTGGGTGCAATTACCTAGTATTTCTAACTATTATGGTATCTATATCCTCACAAGTATATGTAAAATGAATGAATAGCAAGGCATATGAAACATTGAATAAAATAATTCAGAAAATAAATATTTTCTCTTTAATCATAAAAGATTCTAAGGCCGACATAGCGGATTTGATTCGAAATGTCGGGCGACATAGCAGATTTGATCCGAAATGTCGGGAGACATTGCAAAAAGTCATAACCTTTATATTTTCATTATGCAAGTCGTTTTCTATTTAAACATGACATGTCGGCCGACTTGTCGGACATGTCGGCCGACTTGTCGGACATGTCGGACATGTCGGACATGTCGGTCGGACATTTAAAACACTGCATAAGATAATGCATTAAGTTAACATACAATCGACTGCAAAAATGATCGCCAATAGTGATGTAAACCCGAAATGATATCCAATATTAGAACGGCTTGAGATCAATTGGAATCAAGTCACATGCACTAGAGGCTTTCTACTTTTAGTATTATTCATTGAAAAATATCTCTGGCCCCAAATTCTTACGGATGTATTCAAGAAGGCAAAGATGATATGCAACCTTAGCTAAATCGGTTTAAATAGTTATGTATATTATTTGTTATATCTAAAAACATAAATCTAAGAGACAATTTATCTGTTCATTTTCAAAGTGGTTAATGAAGTGATGATAAGGTTCAAATAAACCAATTACTTATTAATTGCAGATTCACAATCCTTTTATTTAGTACTACTAGAAAATGCAAGTGTTAGGAGAAAGATTGTAAATATTGGATGTCGGCATGTCAGATTAAGTTTTTAAATTTGGATGTCGGAAGTCGGAGATATTTTAAAATATCGGATTTTTATATCTTATAAAAAAAATTTATGTATACTAATAATAATTATATATACTAAAAGTAAAAAAGATTAATATAACAAATAGATGAAGAATAAGTGATGTATATCGGATTAAAATAGAAGAAGATTTAAAAGATAAATATCAAGGTTTTGAAAACAGGACCGAATATCTAACCGGTGGAACGAAAGGTTCAAGGTTAAACCGGTCCAACCGGGGTCAAACCGTTATATATAAATATATATATATACAAATATTTATAATAACATTGTCAAAAAAAAATTATATCAAATATTTGTACAACATTATTATATAAAATATACTAATATTTTGAACTAAAATTAATATCATATATATAATATGGTATATCCCTATATTATATATATATACACACAATAATGTCTATAAGTTAATTAAAATAAATAATGTTATTATACTGATTAATATGAATAGAAAATATTATATATAAATTATATTTCGAAAGTTTTCAACTAAGACTTATATAATTTTATTTTGATAACACTAAGTTTATAAAAAATAAATAAGATTTAAAAGAAAATTATCAAGGTTTTGAAAACCGGACCAAATATCTAACCGGTGGAACGAAAGGTTCAAGGTTGAACCGGTCCAACCGGGGTCAAACCATTATATATATATATACAAATATTTATAATAACAATGTCAAAAAAATAAAAATAAAATCAATATCAAATATTTGTATAACATTATTATATAAAATATACTAATATTTTGAACTAAAATTAATATCATATATATAATACGGTATATCCCTATATTACAACAACAACAACAACAGAACCCATATAGTCCCCAATCATTGGGAGTATGGGCGGTATATCCCTATATTATATATATATATACACACAATAATGTGTATAAGTTAATTAAAATAAATAATGTTATTATACTAATTAATATGAATAGAAATATTATATAAATTATATTTCGGAAGTTTTCAACTAAGACAAGCTAACACAGTGGATGGGGTGTTCATAATTCACTTTATTGATGCTGGTTCGATTCCCACCATCTGCAATTTTTACAATAATTTTGGGTCCAACTGTATTTGTTTGACCCGCCCGGTTACGGGGAACCGGCCACGGTTCCCGGTTTTCTGGTTAACCCGCCCGGTTCCCTGGGGGTCCGTGGAGAAGGCGGTTCTTATACTATGACCGGACCGGGTAGGGGTCCGGTCGGCGGTTCGACCGGTCGGACCGGCCGGTCCAGTTTTCAAAAGCATGATAAATTTTCTTGATTGATTATAAGTCTTTCCAAGCTTATAAATTTAAATTAAAGACATAAAAATAATCAACTAATAAATGTGCTAAAGACTTTTTCACATTTTTTGTAATATGAAATAAAAAAATTGTGTAAAATAATTATAAAAAATTGGTTGTAAGAATAAAACGTTAAAAAGAATGAAACAATAAATTTAATTGATTTAAACATACATAATATAATACATATTTGCAATTTAAACATATATTACTAGTCTGCTAATATAACATAAAATAAAATAGTCCATGGTATGTTCAAAAGTCGTGTCAGCTGATATATCAGAAAATATCATATATGTCGGCTTATATTTTACAAAATGACGGCGGCGGCTTATATTTTATGCCATATCTGTTGAGTTACAGTGAAGGTGTTGACGCTCACTCCGATGATACTTCCCTTCACACCGCCATTAGCTGTTCGAAAACAGAGGATGGAAAGGGGCGGCCGGAGATTCGAAAGGGGGAAGCTTCGCCAGATCTAGGGAGATCTTGCCGGAACACTGAGACGGGAGATGATTCTTGCTGGAAATCTAAGAATGGAGACGGCGGCGTCGGCTTACAGCAGAAATCAATGGTGGTCGCCGGCCATGGAGCTGTAGAGAGAGTGCAGCTCACCGGGGATGAAGGAGGCTCGATTCTTGTTGTTGGTGGTCGGCGGGTAGCAGGGAGGTAGCCGGACCTGGAGCTTGGTGGTCGGATCTTGGAGGAATCCGACCAAGGAGCTGTAGAGAGAGATGAAGAGGGTGGATCCGAGAGAGAGTGCGAGAGATCTGGAGGAGTTTCCGGCTCTAGAAGGAGGGTGTCGCCGAAGTTGTGGGAGAGGGAAGAGAGCAGGTCGGAATTGTGGCGGTTTTCGGGCGGTGGAGGAGTTGTCGTCGAACTGCCGTGAAGAGGGCTTGCCTCTTGCGCCGTCGGGTAGGAGCAGGCGAGAATCGGGAGTTGGGGAGCGAAGGAAAAACTGGGTTGCGGTTAAAGGAGAAAAGAAGTCATGTTTTTAAGATTTTTGGGGTGCGGATAGCCATTTTAGGGTTGCGGTTAACAATCGCCTTCTTTTAAGAATAATTCTAGGTCACTTATCAATATATTGTGTTGATGATGGTAGCACCTTGTAAGGGATATGTATTCCAATTATTAAGAATGAAAATTTAGCACTACCAATGGAATGAAGTTGGGATACAAGACTAAATAAAGGATGCATCTAAATGTACCGATAATGGTCCTATAAAATGAATTTCTAAGAAAATTTAGGGTTTGTTTGTTTCTGTGTTTTTGCTCCATCTCCATTGAGGGGAAAACGTCACTGCTAAATAATTTTGTTTGGTAACCCTCCAATTCCCATCGCCACCGCTCCAAAACGTCATTTTTGACATTTTTTGAGAACGCGGTTGATGGGCTCCTCCTCCATTTATAGGAATTCCGGGCAGCAAATAGCCGGAATTCCGATGTCCCCCACTAACCTAGTGGCGGGCCTACGCACGCACGCAGTTGCGAGGGCCCATGGCCGGCTGCGGCCGCACCCACGTGGTTATGAAGGCTCACGGACGGCCTGCCACCGCCGCGTCACGCGGCCGCGAGGCCCGCGGCTGGCCGCCGTCGCGCCTCGCGGCCGCACGCGCCTTCAACAAAAAACCCTCTAGTCAGCAACAAGTACACCGCTCCAGATTCCTCGGCGCACCACAAGAGTCAAGCCGCAGATGTCAAAACGCGCAAAGCGCGCCCCCTCAGCTTCCGAGCACCAGCAGAAGACCTCAAAGCATCCAGAGCACACCGCCCCCCACTGTAGCAAAGAAAAGACGCAGCTTCATGAGTGGTGGCATGTCACCCTCCGAGCCCATCTCTCTCTCCCCCGATAATTGTAACGAGCGGTGGTCTGGTGCCCTCATATTCGGCGTGTGGGTTCCTTCAAACTTCACATATTCACCACTCTATGCTTAGTTTGGAAGTTGGAATATAGGTACGCTAACAGGAAAATCGATGGAAGTAGTGGATATTATGATTAGGAGAAGGATAAATATCTTATGCCTGCAAGAGACTGGATGGGTGGGTAAGAAAGCTAAATTTTTAAACAATTCTGGTTTTAAACTATGGTTCACACGAAAAAATAAAACAAGCAATAGAGTAGATCTTATTGTGGATACTACTTGGAGGGATGGAGTTGTTGGGGTAAGTAGAAAAGATGATAGAATCTTAGCTCTTAAATTAGTTAAATTGGTCATAGGAAAGGAAACTATTAATGTGATCAGTGTTTATGCCCCACAAATAGGGTATTATTTTTAGACAATTCAGGTTTTAAATTATACCTGCAAGAGATTAGATGGGTGGGAGAGAAAGCTAAATTTTTAGACAATTCAAGTTTTAAATTATGGTACACGGGAAAAAATAAAACAAGTAATGAGTAGGTATTATTGTGGATACTCCTTGGAGGGATGGAGTTGTTGGGGTAAGTAGAATACATGATAAAATATTAGCTCTTAAATTGGTCATAGGAAAAAAAACTATTAATGTGATGTGCTTATGCGCCACAAATAAGATTAAGTGAAGCTATTAAATTGCAATTTTGGGAAGACTTAGATGGTTTATTAAGGGAAATCACACAAAAAGATGATATTTTCATAGGAGGAGACTTAAATGGACATATAGGGAAGAAAAATACATATTACACAGTCGTTCAAGGAGGATTTGGGTATGGAGAAAGAAGTGAAGAATGAAGAACAATTTTAGACTTTGTCATAGCATACGAAGTCATTGTGACAAATACGTTTTTCATGAAGATGGGACAACATTTAATTAAGTTTAAAAGCAGACCAAATAAATCACAAATTGATTATTTTATGACTCACAAAATGGATAAAATGATTTGTAAGGACCAGAAGAAAGGTTGACAACAGAACATAGGTTAGTAGTATTGGACGTGCAAATTAAATATAATAAATTTAAGACAGACAAAAGTGTTGCCAAAAATTCGGTGGTAAAACTTGAAGATGGAAAAATAAGTTGCTTTCAAGACAGCAGTTGATAAGTAGTATTTTATACATATTTTTAGTATTGTATCTAGTATTAGTTTAATTAGAATTAGTAATATTATATCTATTTTAGTTAATAAATCGTTTCTTTTTATATTTTTTTCTAATAAAAGTCTTGTTTGTGTTTTGCAGGGTTTCTAGATTAAATGGTGAAAAAAGCAAGTGCACGCCCTCAGTCACGCATGTAGCTAAGGGCGTATCAAATTTATCAGAATTCCAGACCTGTTGCCGCGCTCCTGGGCCAATTTCATGAAATCGCGTCGTCTCAACGATATGTGAAGGCTGTCTTGACGACATGCGAAGGCCGTCTCGACGACATGTGAAGGTCGTCTCGATGCATGCGAAGGTCGTCTCGACGACAAGCGAAGGTCGTCTCGACGACATGCAAAGGCCATCTCGACGATAAGTGAAGGCCGTCTCGACGATATTTCCAGCCGTCTCGAGGACATGCGAAGGCCGTCTCGACGATATTCCCGACCGGTTTCGACGACATGTGCAGCCGGTCTCGACGACATTTCGTGAGCATTCCCATGCAAGCTAACCATTCTCATGCATGCAACTCACCACCTTACCTCTTTTCACATGCATGTCCACGTGAATATTCTGATGCTGATGCATGGCTGAATTCATGCACGAATAGCCTCGTTCATCCCCCCTAGCCTTTCACCTCCCATCATCATCATTCACGCCAACTCATTCCCCCTCCCCATGAATAGCCGAATTCATCCCCCTTGGAGCCACCAATTTACTCCCCCATCTAGATTCATTCCTTAGCATTAACTCTCTTGGATGATTCTAGAACTACTTTAGCATCTATAAAAGGGCGGTTGGATCTATGTTTGGGAGGCGTCTCTTCCTCTGCCCGTTTGGGCAGAGCATGTCTTTATTTACCTGTATTTCCCTTTCTAGCATTAGTTTTATTTCATGTATTGTTCCTTTATGAAATTTTAATATAGTTTTTCTTTATGTAACGTCCTTTACTTTCATGTACTTTTCTTTTATGAAATAGAATGTAGCTTTCATTTTCATGCAAATGTTATTTTCTTTTTTTATTCATGCACTTCTTATTTCATGTGTACAACTCATATTCTCCGAGGATAGGACCCGATTCAAGCCATGGAGGCAAAAGGTCAAAGTCAAAGGTCAAACATCAAGGACCGGAAGTCAAGACCGAAGACAACCCAGCAAGCAGAAGCAGCAGAAGGCATGTGCGAGTATAGGCGAGCATGTGCGAGCATCCCCATTAAATTCATCAGGTGGGCGACCATAGTGGATGTTCGCCGACGCCAGGCGAGATTCCCCTCAATGTCGTGTAGTCGTCGGGCAGGGCAGGGCTATAAATAGCCCCCCTACCCTTTGGTTTTCCTAGGGGTACTTGGATTGACACCCTTTGGCTGAGCTTCCGAAAAACTATTTTCGAAGACTTGTCCCCCTAAGTTCTTGACCGTCACCCTCGACCGTCATCCTAGATACTCGTCGGGCAAGCAAAAGCAGCAGAAGGCATGTGCGAGCATCCCCCTTATACTCGCTAGGTGGGCGACTATAGCGGATGCTCGTCGACGCCAGTCGAGATTCCCCTCAATGTCGTGTAGTCGTCGGGCAGGGCTGGGCAGCCTGGGCTATAAATAGCCCCCATACCCTTTGGTTTTCCTATAAATAGGACCCCAGGGGTACTTGGATTGGCACCCTTTAGCTGAGCTTCCGAAACACTATTGTCGAAGACTTGTCCCCCTGAGTTCTTGACTGTCACCCTCGACCGTCATCTTAGATACTCGCCAAGTTGGTGCCTTCCTCGTACCCTGCTCGGCCATCTTTGGTCGTGGAGGAGAAGTCTCTTCTGCGCTTCTGGGGTACGTGGTGGGACCTCCCTGCCGCAGCGCCTGGAGTCCTGTTGTTGCCGTCCTAGCCTCTTCGTCATTGACAGTCAAGCCGTCTAGTTGGACTGCTGGGCGAATAGCCTCCGGCTGCATTGATCCGAATCTTGGAGTCGGGATTTTCCTGGCTTCAACATCATGCTTATTAGTTAGTAATAAAATTCTTGTTCTTTGCAAAGTTTGAATGAAATTATCTATCTCTATTCTCTTTTAACAAATGCTTAGGATTTAACCTTGATCAATATTGAATGAGGTCATATTATCGATATATGACTTTCATTTTTGTTTTTGTACTCTAGTTAGCCGAAAGATTTGTGTGTACGGATCGATCACTCACGGGTAAAGAGAGTTGAATGCAACCCTCGAAAGAGGAAGACGTAAATTTCCCGGATTGGAGTCAAATTCAATAGCGGGGTTCACCATGTAAAGAGAGCTTTAGGGGTTTCGATTGTAGAACGAAAGCCCGGTCGATCAACCTAAACTCAGTTAGGCGTATCATCGAAAGAAGTGCGTTCATATTTTGGGAACCTCCGCGGTCCAAGCAAATTTATAAATCATTTCTTCTATTTCATTCAAAGTTTGTTTTGTTCAAGTTTAGTTTTCTTATTTTAGTTTAATTATAATTTTATCTTAAGTTTTATCCGATAAAAAATAGTTAGTTTTCTCGACGTAGCAATACTCGACAGACCCCGGGATTTACACGACCTTGATATTTTTCATATCCTATGTTATACGTGATAGGGACGCTAACTTTTATCGTTTATAGATTTGGAAAAATATTAATTTTTCTTATCAGCTATTATGAAATAACTAGATGATGACCCTTATGTTGATCTCAGTGTCTCATGGGAAGTTATGTCTTCACATTTAAGGATAAGCAGAAAGAATGTACTTGGAGAATCAAAAGGTCATGCGCCCCCAAATAAAGAATCTTGGTGGTGGAAAGAGGAAGTGCAAGACAAAGTGAGGGCAAAGAAGGTCAGCTATAAAACACTCTACGCTTGAAGGAATGATGAAAACCTGACAAAAAAAAAATCACCAAGAAAGAAGCTAAACATACGGTAAGTAAAACAATAAGTCAAGTTTATGAAGAATTTTATTAGCGACTAGATACCAAAGATGGATAGCGTGACATATATAAAATTACTCGAGCTAGAGAGATGAAGACAAGAAATTTAAGTCAAGCTTAATGCATAAATGATGAAACAGATATAGTTTTGACGTATGATGTGGCTATTAAAGAGCGATAAAAAAGATACTTTTACCAACTCTATAATAAAACAAAAGACAATAAACTGAACTTGGAAGAGTTAAGTAAATCAGGAGTATATGAACATAACATTTTATTGTAAAATTCAAGTATCAGAGGTAGATAATGCTCAAAAGAAGATGAAAAATGGAAAAGCGGTTGGGCAAGATGATATACACATTGAAGTATGAAAATGTTTAGAGAGAATAAATTTTGTGGCTTACATGTTTCTTCAATAAGATACTGAAGTCAAAGAGGATGTCGGACCAATGAAGAGAAAGTATCTTGGTACCTTTGTATAAGAACAAAGGAGATATACAAAATTGTGTTAATTACAAAAGATTTAAATTAATGAGGCATATCATGAAACTATGAGAATGGGTAATAGAAAGAAGGTAAGACGGGAGACTAGCATCTCGAAGAATCAATTTGGATTCAAGCCAGGGCGGTCGATCATTGAAGTTATACATCTCTTGAGGAGAGTCATTGACAACTATCGAGAGAAAAAACAAGATTTGCATATGTTGTTTATCGATCATGAGAAGGCTTATGATATAATTCCAAAAGAGATCTTATGGAGAGTCTTATAAAAGAAAGGTGTAAATGTATCATACAATGACATAATCAAAGATATGTATACAAATTCAGTGGCGAGGGTGAGGACATCTGGAGGATTAACACGGGAATTCCCTATCACTGTTGGCTTACATCAAGGTTCAGCTTTAAGCCCTTATCTATTTACCCTTATCTTAGATGAGCTCACCGAACATATCCAACAAGCAATAACTTGGTGTTTATTGTTTGCGGATGATATCATTTTGGTCGATGAGACGCGCGAGGGTGTAAACGCGTTGAATCTTGGCGAGACACTTTAGAAAAGAAGGGTTTTAGATTGAGCAGGGCAAAGACGGATTATATGGAGCTTGAATTTAGCAGTGCAGGAAGGACGGATGACTTCGTTATTAAGTTTGGTGCTCAAAATATTTCCCACAATGAGTGCTTTAAATATCTTGAATCGATAGTTCAAAAAGATGGAGATGTTGATAAAGATGTGATACATAGAATCCAAGCAGGTTGATTGAAGTGGAGAGGCGCGTCAGGGATGTTATGTGATCGTAAAGTACAATTAAAACTTAAAGGCAAGTTTTACTGTACTGCAATTATACCAAAGATGCTCTATGGTTCCGAGTGTTGGGCAGTGAATTGTGTACATAAGCTAAAAATGGGAGTTGCGGAGATGAGAATGCTCAGGTGGATGTGTGGACACACAAGATTGGTTAAAATTAGAAATGAATGTATCAGGGATAAGACAGGAGTGACACCAATTGCAGAGAAGATGCGAGAAGCTCGACAAAGATGGTTTGGACACGGTTTGGACACATACAAAGGAGACCATTAGAGGCACCTGCTAGGCGTTGTGAGAGTTTAATCACTAGGCATGTTAAACGAGGGAGGGGTAGACCAATAAAGACTTCGAATGAGACTATAAGGAAAGACATGATGTACTTAGGCATTTGTGAGATTATGACTAAAGATAGGGCACACTGGTGACAAAGGATTCATATAGCCGACCCCACTATAGTGGGATAAAGGCTTGAGTGTTGTTAATACTCTGAGGGTTTATTAAGTAATATTTAGACTTGTATTTTATTGGTGTGTGTGAGTGCGTTGGGGAATTCTTACTCTTATACTCATATTAGGGTTGTACAATTTGAAGCATCAAGGAGTTGAATAGTTTTGGCACAAAAGCACGTTGATCGATTAGTTCATCCATTTATCACTTGGTGTTCGCGAAGGTATAGTGAGAGCATTTATCTATGGGTGTGCGATCGTGGCCTTATATCACTTCGATGGCAAGTATCCTCGTCCGCCCCTAATTTTCTTATCAGATTAGTGCCAACTAATTTGGACCATTGCGGATTTATGTGGTTTTGACACAAGGGCACGTCGACCGCTTCCTTGGAGGATCAATCCCTCTTATCATATGTTGCTTCATGTTTGTGCCCAAGACTACTTGTAAATTTGTAATTCGCAATCAATAAACAACATCAACACTCAAGCCATTATCCCACTATAGTGGGGTCCGCTATATGACTAAATTTATTTAACTTTTCAAGCTTTTTCTTTATGAAGTATTTTATAAGCGACTAGATATCAAAGATGGAGAGCGTGACATATATAAAATTGCTTGAGCTAGAGAGAGGGAGGCAAGAGATTTAAGCCAAGTTTAATGCATAAATGATGAAACAGATATAGTTTTGACGGATGATGTGGCTATTAAAGAGCGATGAAAAGGATACTTTTACCAACTCTATAATAAAATAAAAGACAATGAACTGAACTTGGAGAGTTAAGTAAATCGGAGGAGTATAGGAACATAACGTTTTATCGTAAAATTCAAGTATCAGAGGTAAATGATGCTCTAAAGAAGATGAAAAATGGAAATGTGGTTGAGGCAGACGATATACCCATCGAAGTATGAAAATGTCTAGGGAAAGAATGAATTTTGTGGCTTATACGTTTCTTCAATAAAATACTGAAGTCAAAGAGGATGTCGGACCAATGGAGAGAAAGTATCTTGGTACCTTTGTATAAGAACAAATGAGATATACAAAATTGTGTTAATTACAAAGGAATTAAATCAATGAGTCATACCATGAAACTATGAGAATGAGTAATAGAAAGAAGAGTAAGACGGGAGACTAACATCTCGAAGAATTAATTTGGATTCATGTCAGGGTGGTCGACCAAGGAAGTTATACATCTCTTGAGAAAACTCATTGACAACTATAGAGAAAGAAAACAAAATTTGCATGTGTTGTTTATCGATCTTGAGAAGACTTATAATAGGATTCTAAAAGAGATCTTATGGAGAGTCTTAGAAAAGAAAGGTGTAAATGTATCATACATTGACATAATCAAAGCTATGTATACAAATTCAGTGACGAGAGTGAGGACATCTGGAGGATTAACACAGGAATTCTCTATCACTGTTGGCTTACATCAAGATTCAGGTTTAAGCCCTTATCTGTTTACCCTTATCTTAGATGAGCTCACTGAACATATCCACAAGCAATACCTTGGTGTTTATTGTTTGCGGATGATATCGTTTTGGTCGATGAGACGCGCGAGGGTGTAAACGCGAAACTTGAATCTTGGCGAGTCACTTTAGAAAAGAAGGGTTTTAGGTTGAGCAAGGCAAAGACGGAGTATATGGAGCTTAAATTTAACAGTACAAGAAGGACGGATGACTTCGTTATTAAGTTTGGTGATCAAAATATTTCCCGCAGTGAGTGCTTTAAATATCTTGGACCGATAGTTCAAGAAGATGGAGGTGTTGATAAAGATGTGATACATAGAATCCAAGCAGGTTGGTTGAAGTGGAGAGGCGCGTCAAGGATCTTATGTGATCGTAAAGTACCATTAAAACTTAAAGGCAAGTTTTACCATACTGCAATTAGACCAACAATGCTCTATGGTTCTGTGTGTTGGGTAGTGAATTGTGTACATAAGCAAAAAATGGGAGTTGCGGAGATGAGAATGCTTAGGTAGATGTGTGGACACACGAGACTGGATAAAATTAGAAATGAATGTATCAGGGATAAGACAGTGACACCAATTGCAGAGAAGATGCGAGAAGCTCGACTAAGATGGTTTGGCCACGTACAAAGGAGACCATTAGAGGCACCTATTGGGCGTTGTGAGAGTTTAGTCACTAGGCATGTTAAACGGGGGAGGGGTAGACCAATAAAGACTTGAAATGAGACTATAAAGAAGACATGATGTACTAAGGCATTAGTGAGATTATGATTAAAGATAGGGCACATTGGCGACAAAGAATTCATATAGCCGACCCCACTATAGTGGGATAAAGGCTTGAGTGTTGTTAATACTTCGAGGGTTTATTAAGTAATATTTAGACTTGTATTTTATTGGTGTGTGTGAGTGTGTTGGGGAACTCTTACTCTTATACTAATATTAGGGTTGTACCATTTGAAGCATCAAGGAGTTGAATAGTTTTGGCACAAAAGCACGTTGATCGATTGGTTCATCCATTTATTACTTGGTGTTCGCGAAGGTATAGTGAGAGCTCTTATCTATGGGAGTGTGATTATGACGGTATATCACTTCGATGGAAAGTAAGTATCCTCGTCCGCCCTAATTTTCTTATCAAATTAGTGCCAACTAATTTGGACCATTGAGGATTTAAGTGGTTTTGACACGAGTGCACGTCAACCGCTTAATTGTGGATCAATCCCTCCTCTTATCATATGTTGCTTCATGTTTGTTCCCAAGACGACTTGTAAATTTGTAATCCGTAAATCAATAAATAACAACAACACTCAAGCCTTTATCCAACTATAGTGGGGTTGGCTATAAGACTAAATTTATTTAGCTTCTGCCTGGCCTTGTTGAACACTAAAATAAATTGCATCAAACTAACTTATGTTCCTCAAACTTGATTTCAAAATTACTATAATCAACATCATAGTTATCAAGGCGCGCGTCTTGGCACCAGGCACACTGGGCCCTCGCCTATGCAAGGCAAAGGCGGGCGAGGTGCCCCAGGCGCGGCCAGGCGGACGAGGTGCCCCAAGCACGGCCAGGCGAGCGAGGTGCCCCAGGAGCGCCTAGGCGCGCGCCTTACTAGCTCCCAGGCGCACCAAATGCGCGACTGGGCCTTTCAAGGTGTTTTCTTCAACCTGTTTTTTTCGGAGGTGGGCAAAAACATGATTTCAGACGCACCTGGGGCACACTTAGGCGCACTTGGGCATCCAATTCACCGATTTTCAGTGCATTGGGTGCCCAATTCACTGAAAATCAGTGAATTGGATGCCCAAATCATTCATATTCAGGAAATTGGGAACCCAATTGGATGCCTAATTCGTTGATTTTCAGTGAATTTGGTGTCCAATTCACTGAAAATCAGTGAATTGGCATCCAATTCACTAATTTTCAGGGAATTGGGCACCCAATTCAATTCACTGGTTTTCAGTGAATTGGGCACCCAATTTGATGCCCAATTCGTTGATTTTCAGTGAATTTGGTGCCCAATTTCCTGAAAAAAATTCAGGGAATTGGGTACCTAATTCGCTGATTTTCAGTGAATTTGGCACCTAATTCGCTGAAAATCAGTGAATTGGGTGGTCAGTGAATTGGAGGCCAAATTCGCTGATTTTCAGTGAATTTGGCACCCAATTCGTTGATTTTCAGTAAATTGGGCACTCAATTCATTTTTGCACCTCACGTGCCTCAGGCGCGCGCTTGCGCCTTGCGCCTAGGCTCCAGGATCCATTTGCGCCTCGGTGTGCCTTGCGCCTTTAGTAACTAATGATCAACATTTATTTGTCTTAATTTTTTTATCATTTTGTTTATATTTTATTGTGAATTATTACTTTTAGCTTAGGTTTCTATTTATTTACAGGTATTACTCTGATATTATGTATTAGTTAGAGCTATTTCAATATATTGTTTCTCTAAATTTGATTAATCGTCTATATCATTGACTCATTGTTTCCAAGCCCATATGAGGAAGGTTGGCTATTAACAGTCAATTGTAAATCTCACTTTAAACAAAATGATATAAACACATTTTAATTCTACATGTGTTAAGGTGTTTCCCAAAAGCAACATGTCACAAACAAACCTATGGTGAGAAATAGGCAATGACATTCTAAGATGTCACCCTTAAGTTATGTGCCACAACTTGACCTGATTGTAGTGAATAGTAGCCAAGGGTTGGGAAAGACATCACTCATAAGTGATGTGTCACAACTTAACCAGGCTATGTTGAAAATACCACTTTGCATGTAAATGGACTCCGTTTAAGCTTATATGTTATGGATAAATCATTTTTCCTAAAATAATTCTACATCAAATCTCACATATTTATAACAGATTGACAAAGAAAAAAATACCTAGCGATTGGGCTACATAGAATGAATGAGACATGATAATGAAGTCTATTCTTGCCCTTACAGCCTTACACATAAGAAAGATTGACCGACAAGGAAGAGCTACCAATAGAGTGATGTAGCCAAGTTTCTATTTTCTCCCAATGAACATTTTTATATATTACACAAAAAGGAGATGGTTTCTAAAATTTAATTTGACATTTCTGACTCCCATTGTAGAGTAGTCACTTAACCCGTTGCTCAAAATCAAAGCACGGGAATTAGGTTTAATGTAATCCGACTCTTAGATTCTAGGATTCCACCAACTAAAGAGAAGGTAAGCAGTATAGCGCCAACTAAGTCAAGTACGAAACTGCACTTAGTAGTTGACAGACGTCAAGCACAGGAAAGCAGTGGTACATAATTGATCATTGTCGACCTTAAAATAACAATGTAACAACCAAGAAAATTGATGACAAAGATGCAATTAGGTCATAATCAGACCTACTCCGATACCATGTTACAATGCATTTCAGTAAATGAAGAGGTGAGTCTGTAGGGAGATGAAAATCGCCACTCATCTATGTTGTCATGTTGAGGAAGAAATCGTGTTGCGGATGACTGAAGTGGAATAACGAGGCAGCGACTCTCATTCAAAAAAAAACAATAATTGGATAATTGTATTTACAGTACCTGCATTTCATGTTTGATCAAATTGGTTAACATCACCCCATGGGCCTAGTACATAGCCTAATTGTCCCCTTATCGCCTAAATATAAGTCAATTTAGCTTGACTAACTTGATTTCCAATAGTAAGTGGGAAGGGAACCATAGACTCCCTTCACAAATCTTATCTGAACCTTAACCTTGAGGACAAAATTATTATTGAAATGATAGTCATTCTGGCAATTAGTGAAAGGCACTCAACAAGGCAACATATCTAGCCAGTGTGCGCACATGCGCCTGTTATCGATTCCTTACCTAGATTTCTTTGTTTAAATATATATGGTTAATTTGTAGTATTCCAAAAATCTTTGCCAAATTTTTGGGCATATATATTTTTCATATGTATGTCTTGAATTTTGAAATAAGAAAACAATCGCAGAAATAGTGCTTGAAAGAAAGACAAAAAGAAACGTGGTACCTTTAATTTAAGAGCAGTATGCGGAAGCATGAGCTTGCGGAGGTCAAGTTCCAACTGCTTGAGAGAGCTCGGAACCTTTCCTCTGGAGAAGACAAAGCTCTTGGGAATCTTTTCACCAGTTACATGGTCGACGCTAGACTGTTTCTTTAGGGCATTGGGCTTCACCGGAAACTTCCTCTTCCTCTATTAATTTGTATTTGGAAAATTAAATAAACGAACTTTTCAGCTATGAAAACTAGAACGCGAAGAAGACTAGATAAGAGGAGAATAACTCACATTACGAAAGGCAGCCATCCTTCACAGATTTGGATTGAAGAAAATCAGGCCGCTACTGCTAGCAGCAAAATCAATAGATTGGCGTCAAAATAAATATATACCGGATAATAAACTTAGGGAATTGTTAAAAACACCGCACTTTTGGCTATGTGCACATTTTTGTTAAAAGCACCGCGGTATGCTAAAAGCACACAAAATTGTTATAAGCACCGCATAATTTGTTAACAGCAAACCAAGTAGAAAAAGCTTCAGATATTTAATTTAACCCACAGCATGAAATCATCAAAATATTGGGGATCGATGACAAACAACATGAATATAACATGATTTACATCAAAATTAGGAAAACTAACGACAAAAAAATAACATAAATGAACCACAACATGATTTCATCCAAAATTGTTTAACCAAAAAATCGTGAACATTCAAAACCTCAAAAGTGGAATTTGAGACCAAAAAATATCATTAAGCTCCAAACACAAATAAAGTGTCACCACTAAATTTACTACCAAAATTTCACATCACTGCCGCTCAAAAGCACAGCTGTCCAAAACAGATTCCATGTTTTCAAGCATTCCATGTCACTCATATCCAAAAGATAAGAAATATGCAACCATATCGGATGTTGACACCATCTTTCTATGACACTCATTCTTTCAGGCTTATGTTCTAATTGTTTGGTATAGAAATTAACACGTAAGTATAAGGATACATGTATATCCTTACCATATCAGTTAGTTATTTCTCAAAAACTGGTGCTTCATACATAATTATTAGAAGGAAAGTCAAAAGCTATGGTCACAGTATCATAGCTCTTAGAAGAAAAGTACATGTTAACTCAAGGTTGGAATGAAGGCATCCAACATCAAACCTTTTTAACATCCAAATATTTACCTCTTGACAGGCAATGAACCTTTTTAACTCAAGGCTGGAAGAAGGCGTCGAGGACGGGATGCGTCGGCTCTGAAGGAATGCAGGGGAAGCACCGGAGAAAGGGCGGGGATGGGTCGGCACTGAGGAAGGCGTCGCTCTGAAGAGAAACGAAGGGCGGGGTTGCGTCGACTCTGAAGGAAACTGTGCTCTGAAGGGGAAGGAAAGCAGGGGAAGCACCGGCGCAGGGCGTTGAGCACGGGAGAGCGGCGACGTCGGGGAGCTAGGGTTCGAGCACAGGAGAGGCCAAAGGTTGTTGTGCGCCAATTTTGAGTGTGGATATTTATTTATTGAGAAATACTTAGGTACGTTCTCTCACCTAGTTCTAGGTGGGGGATAAATACAGCCGCATGATCTCAGATCCGACGGTAGGATAAATACTGACATTATTTTTTATTTTTAAATACAGGCGTATTTATAGCAATCAACGACTTAGATGCACTGCTCTCACCATGATCTTAGGTGAGAGTAACTCACCTAAAAAATTTTCTTATTTATTTGGAGCGACTTTTAAACCTAAAAATTAAATGAGTTTGTTGTGCATAGAGAAATTTGTGGTGCGCTTAATAACTCTCTAAACTTATCTCACAAAATGTGCAATAAGGGAATAACAAAAGCATAATTAGATTATTGATATATTCTCGATAGTGTGTTGATCATTAAACAAATATATATGTTAATAAGGGAATAACAATAGTGAAGTGTGTGCTATTAAAGATACATATCCAGCACAATATTGACATCTTCAGAGGTACATCATGTCTCCGATCACAAGCACAATGGCTAATAGTTATAACAATCATTTAGACATTGAAACATATATAAGCAATAAATGATTACATTTGTAACATGATCACAATGATCATTGAATTAATTAAACAAATTCATATACACACAGATTCAACCCCAGAAAAAAAAGTGCTCTATAAAAAGGTGAAACTAAAATGAAAAAGTATAAGAGGAAGAAGATGAAGAAGGGGCGGACTATTCGGACTAGGAAGCGAACGGATGCCGGACAAGAAGAAGAGGAGGAAGAGAAGAGGACGAAAAGGAAAGAGGAGGAAGAGGACTACCGACGGCAATGGACGAAGAGTCGCAAGGTGCTGCGCACGATCGGGAGCGGATGAGTGTCGGGAACTCAGGATAGCGCTCACAACTAAAACTGGCGCAAACCAATGCTAATTACTTTGTAGCTAACCAATGCTAATTCCAAAAACAATCAGCTACGCCTATCCGGATTCCGGACGAACCTTAGTGCATATAACATTTATTATATTTAGGTGTCACATATTTATTCTGTGACAATATTTTTGCTTTATTTTTAAAATTTTCATTTTGTTTTTATTCTCCTTGTATTTTTCTATTTATTTTATTTATATTATTTATATTTATATATATTGAATTATTCTTTCCATTTATGTTTTTTAATTTATTTATTTTAGTAAATTTCAAGATTTTAAGAACCGGTCCGGAGATAGAACCGGTCCGGAGATAGAACCGGTGAGATCAATGGTTCAAGTTCCGACCGATTGAACCAGCCGAACCGGGGTCGAAACTGATGTTGTATTATTTAAGTAAACAATAAAAGTGCAAAACTATAAAACAAACCATATAATAATTAGAGCAAAAATTATATGTCGTATTGTGATAACATATTACATATCAAGACATTAGATAATAATATTTTGTAACATTGTCGCAAAAAATGATTGTCTCAAAATAGTAATTAACTACTAATCTTTAATTATTTATTACCAATTCAAATCATAGCTTAATGAGTCAAATATGTTGGAACCAAGACTTGGCCCCAACGAGGAGATCAGACCTCTTAGAGGGGGCAGGTAGCACCTACTGATCCCGCGAAAGAAGCGGACCGGAGACTAAGAGCTTAACACAGACCCTTGGCTACAACACGGAGGTCCCACCACACACCCGGAAGATCTTAGAGCGCTTCCCCTCCCAAGCCAAAGCTGAAGCTGGGCGCCTTGGAGAGCCGGAGGAGCTAACCAAAGAACCTAGGAAGGAAGAAGCCAGAAATTGGAATCCTCTCCAAAGGTGCTCTTCAAGGTCTATATATAGATTTTCTAGTCTGGTCTGCTAATAACGCAATCCTGCCTTTTGGTTTTACTAAACGCACCCCAAATTAGCCTGCTAACAGCCAAACTCCGTTGTTCTGAAGGGCTATTGGCAGCCCACCAAGGGTATCTAGATAATTTTACCCCCAAAACCCCCTGGGCGAGTGGTCCATGAGGGCACCTCTCGCCTAACCTCCCGCATACCAGACCTCCCGGCACTCGCGGGGCAAGTGGCCCTTGAGGGCGCCACTCGTAGGGTCCTTGGTCCTCTGGGCGAGTAGGGTCACACCCCTCACTCGCCCGATTGCCGTTACATCCGCGCTACTCTCGCGCGAGTGCCCTGCGAGAGAGGTTGCACTCGCTCGGAACCCTTTTTTGCCCTTTCTTGACCCGGGCGAATGTCCTCATTGCTTGCTCTTTTGCCTATCTCCAGCCTGGGGCCCCAACTCGACAAATACGGGGTTGTACATAATCCCCGCTCTTTGCGAGTGAGGCACTCGCTCGGAAAGAAAGTCCAACCCCGTATATTTGGTGAGCTCATGCTGACGTGGAGAGAATCTTTCAGTGGGACCCTCCACTTTGCTATATATACCTCACGCCGAGGGGCTCGCTATTCGTGTTCCCTTCACTGTCTCTTACCTCTTACTCCTTTCTGGGCTCTTGCAAACGATAACTTCCATGAAACCGTTGATGCGACCCCTTTCTCAGGCGATGATCGATCGTCTCGCCGAGGCGCGGAAGAAGGCCCCCCTCTACTGCCGCCAAGTATGCCACTTGGGTTGCGGCTAAAAGGGATTCCACCTCCCCTTACCGGCCAATGAGGGCCAAAATTGCTAGGAGGGGTCCGATGACCAACGAATCAGCATTGTCACCCCGCCCCCTTCTCGCGACTCACCCCATGCGCCGCAGGTAATCCTATCTCTTTCTCGCCCTATCGCCGCGACGGCCAGTATGATATCTCAAGTATCGAGTTCACTCGCAGGAGAAAATGCTGACGGGAGATGCTCCCGAGACCAACCAGGCGGGTGTCGACCCGCTCCCGCCCCCTTCTGATGACATTTCGCTAATACATGAGGTCCCCCCTCCGGTCGTCCCTACCAGGACCCTTCCTGAATCTGGTAAACTAACACTGCTTTCCCGCGTAACCTGGCCTTTTATTATCTTACCTACTTCGCTCCTCGCAGCTTCCACTTTCGGGACCACAGGGCTTCCTCCTCTGCGGGAACCAACACCGCGAGACCCAACGCCGCGAGATCCTCCTCCAACCCCTCGCGCCTCCCCAGCTCTCGAGACAACAACTCTCGTCGTGTTGCAAGAGGAGCGCCCAGCTGAGAAGGTCTCGGCGCGTAACCCCCCCCCCCCCTGCTGGCGAAGCTAATACGTCAACCGCTAATCCGTAACCCTTCCGCCCGGGGAAGGGAAAATCTCTACATCCCCCCGACCAGCCATTCGCGGGTCAGTCCACATCCCGCCACTGAAGCCCGGACGACGAACCCGTGCCAGGTCAGTTATCTCACTCGCTATGACCCTATATTCCGAGAACATCGACTGAAACTCACTTACAGCTCGCTTTCGCAGAATACCGAGAGGCCTCGCCGATGGACCCCCAGTACGAGGGGGAAGGGATGTTTTCGCCCCCGCCCTCTCCTGAAGACCTTTTAAATTTCTTGGGAGATCCTGCCGACCATGAGACGATGAAGACGCGAACGGTGGAAGTTCTCAGCAAGCTCCCCTGGATAATAAAGGACCATGCCAGCCAGATCGACGCGCAACGGGCCACCTTCGAGTGGAGGGTGAGCGTTCTCGAGCGAGACTACCAGCACCTCGTTGGCGAGATGGAGCGTCAGGGAGGTGGGTGCGAGACTTCTCCTGGGAGGCATATCGCGCGGGTGAGAGACCAGATGTGCTTGGTCAGCCAAGAGCTCACGACGTTGAGTGCGTACCACTACCTGCGAGTGCCTCCGAGGTCAGGGAGGCGAGGCCGGGGTCGATGGCAGTGGGTACAGTACTAAGCCTGCCGGCTCTCGCCCCCTGTATCCTCCCGTACCCCTGCTATTTCCTTTCTTCTCGTTTATGCACCAAACAAGTCGAGACCTGCTGCATCTCGCGAACTATTTGCTTGTTTGAATGTTGTATATTTTATGATTTCTAAGACTTTGCCGAATGATGTCTCGCGGATGCTTTTACTTTCGATTTGTTTTAACTTGCTTTCGCTTGAAGAGTCTCGCGCGCTACACTCGCCTCCCGCCGGCGACTCGGAGCATCTGTGGGTTGACTCGCCTTCCGAGGCGTTGGGGTAGCGCAGTCGCTATCCGCACCCCGCGCCTAAGGAATTTCGTATTTCTCCAGTGCTTTCTATAAATATGCGGCTTACCTACCGCCTTTATTACGCTTTCATCTCTCTCTCTTCTTGTTCTTGCGTCGGCACTTGCCCTTCTCTCTAGAACTTTTGCGAGATCTCCCCCCTTCCCATCTTTACGATGTCGAAAGAGGATGATGGTAGGGGCAAGTGCGCTCAGATTTTCGCCAACCATGACTTCGAGACCTGCGATCTGTCGGAGGACGAGTTTATCGCGGCGATCGCTGATTACGTTCCGCCCGGTTTCGTTGTGCGCCGCCCGGGGAATCGCGATCATATTAATCAATTCTCCCCAGATACTCTCGCCATCCCCCTCGAGCACTTCGAGGTGGGATTCCACCTCCCCCTTTGGCCCGAGATGCGCCAGACCCTGCGCTACTTCGGGGTCGTCCCTGCGCAGCTCAACCCCAACTCGATTGCCATGCTGGTGGCATTCGCGTGTTACCTGCGCGAGGAGGTGATAGAGTTCTCGCTCCCCGTCTTTCGCAAACTCTTTAACTTCCGGGCGAGAGGCGGGGTGGCCTTCTTCTCCGGCCAGTCCCTCCTAAAGGTCACCGGCACAGTCAACAAGAACCATGACTGGGTCTGACGATTTATCTTCGTCACCGGGAAGTTCGGCAACGTCCCTCTCGCGCCAATTCAAGAGGACGAGTCGACCTACCGGCCGTCGTCGCTGGGAGGGTACGAGTCCAAGCTCCACGCGTACATCCAGGAGCACGACATGGTCGTCGTCTACTTGCGGAAGCACGTAGATTCGCTTCCTCCTATCCCGGCGGGAGAAGGTAAGGTCAACCGGTCTCGCTTTACCTTCCACTTACCCTTTCTGCCCATCCTTTTCTTAACCCTAAAATGCAGGTCTGCGAGATCTCCCTCTGCATCCTCCGCACGGCGTCGCGGAAGTCCCCGCCAAGACCTTGGCTCTCGCGAAATCCGCCGCCGAAGCCTGCCACGGGAATCCTCCTCCCCCCAAGTCTAGCGGCCACAAGCGGAAGCCTGACATGGCCCCCGACGCTTCTTCTTCTAAGCGGTCCAAGTCCTCCGCCTTTAAGGGCAAGAGGGTGGCTGTCGAGACCCCGGAAGCGGGTGTCTCGACCGTGGGCGAGACGGTGGGTACCCTGGCGAAAACGACTGTCGGGGCCCCCATCACATCGGCTGGGACCTCCACCGCGCCAGCCGGAACTTCTGCGAGACCTTCCCCAAAGGTGCATCGCAACTTCGGCCTGGGCGAGAGGTATTTGGATGAGACGGGCGAACCCCTAGTGCTCTGGAATGACACGGCCAGCCGGATCTCGATCTCTTCGCTCAAACCTTCCTTAGTCAGCCTCTCCAGAGATCAACCTGACTCACTGTCTAATGAGAGCCCGACAACAGAATCGATCTGGGGCACTTCAACTCAAACTTTCCTTAGCCAGCCTCTCCAGAGATCAACCTGACCCACCGTCTAATGAGAGCCCGACAGCAGAATCGATATGGGGCACTCCAGCTCAAACACACGAGGGCGCATGGTTAGAGTAGGCATTGAAATCAGCACACAATGAATCAATCATATAACAAACCAAATAAAAAGTTTAAGGATAGAAACGCTTTAGATCATCCCCGCTCCGAGCTCGGTCGAGGGGTACCCCTTCCACATCCCAGATGGGCCCTTCCAGCTTGTTCGCGGTGGACCTCTTCTTCTGACGGAAGGGACGAGTGCCGGGGTCGAGGTTGAGGTTGTGTCAGGCCACATCCGCATCGATCCCGGGCATGTCCGCCACGCTCCATGCGAAGACATCCACGTTCTCCTGGACGCAGACCGGGATCTTCTTTTGCTCCTCGGGGTCGAGCTCCCCGCTGATATTTACTTTCTTTATCACCCCCGCCCGGGAAGTGACCTCCAGTTCCACAACCTCGTCTACGGCCTCCAGCCGGGACCGCTCCCCCCGATCTTCCTCCTTCCTCTCTCCGCAAGCAGGCACTTCGACCTCTCCTTCTTCCATCTCTTCTTCCCGTACTTCCAGCAACTCCTCTGCCCCTCCTGCCCGGGCCTCCTCTTCTCCTACTCTTCTCTCCCTCTTCTTCCCGCGGATCTCCAACAGCTCTTCCGCCCCTCCTGCCTGGGCTTCCGTCCCGGGTCCTCCGATGACCCCCTCCTCTTCCGCTCTCTTCTCCATCTCTCGGTCCATCCCCTCTGCCTCGACTTGCCAGGTGGTGTTGACTGCGGTGACGTAGCACTGCCTCTCTACCCTAAGGTCACCCCTCACCCGGACCTGGATTCCTCCCACACTGAGCTTGAGGCATTGATGGAAAGTTGAGGGGTCGCACCGGAATGAGTTGATGAGGGGTCGCCCGAAGATGGCGCTGTAGCTGCTCGGCGCGTCCACAATGATGAACCGGCAGTTACGAGACTGCCCCCCTAGAACGACGTGGAGCCCCACTCCTCCTTCCACCTCCTTTTTCTCCCCCGAGATACCGAACAACGGGCCATCTGAGGCCAGCACTCTTCTTGCCTCCACCTTCATCTCATCAAACGCCTTCTTGAAGATGATTCGGGAGACGGTGAAGTTCTCGATTGCTGTCTGGATAACCAGCGCATCGCAGAACGGGTCCTCGTGACCCGGCATATCCTTCTGCGTGAAGGTAATCTTCTCCGCTGGGGGCGGGGCTTGAGACGTCGAAGCCATGCTCCGACGGTACATGACATGGAGGCTCGCCTTTCTGGTTGCCTCAATCCCCACACCCCCATGGATCACTCTGATCCCCCCCCCCCAGGGTCCCCACATCGGCCCGGTCTTCACACCTTTCTTCATCCTCCTCTCAAGGCAGGACCTCCTCAATCCTCACCGGCCGCTGCTCCCGCTGCGCCGGCAGTCTGGTCCCCCTCATCTCCAGGAATTCCGGGCAGGTGGCCGTCGCGTGACCTTCCTCCTGGTGGAAGTCACAATAGGGCAACGCCACCTCCCTTCTCCAGGCCTCCGCGCCACGATTCCTTCTTCTCACTCCTGCTCCCTCCCCTGCTCTCGTTCCTGCTCCTCTTCCTCTTCCTCCTCGCCCGATCGCCATAGCCTGCTGAGGCGGGGGAGGCAACGGCCTCGGACCCTGCCTCCACCCGAGCTGATGAGGTCTTCCTTGGCCCCTCTGGAAGTTGCCTCCTCCCTGCTGCCTCCACCCCAACTCTGGGGCCCTCGGCTCTTCCTTTCTCTGAACCTCTTGCCGCTTGACCTCTGGCTCACTGAGCTTTGCCAGCCTTTTTGTGAACTCCGGGTTAGCCGCCTCCCCCTCTATCTCTTCCGTCGCCCTCTCCATTAACTCCTCGAAGGACAGGGGTGTAAGGCCCCAGAAATTATAAAATTTTGATCGGTGTGCGAATAGCCGAATGGGGGTGCGGTTAGCCTCATCCGTTTAGGGTTTTAATAAAACCCGATCCTTCCCCCCCCCCCCCCCCTCTCTCTTTCGTGCTTCACGCGATTTAGCCGCAATCCCCTCTCCCGATCCTTCTTCCTCTCGCCCTCGTCTAGGTCGGCCGACGCCCCTCTCCCTCTCTTACTCGCGCGGCTCCAGGAAGGAGGAGGCTGACACTCCCCTCTCCTCTCTCTCTCTCTCTCTCGCCGGTCAGGAGGAGGCCGACATCCCCCTCTCCCTCTTTCCCGTCGGCAAGGAGGAGCAGCCCCCTCATCTCCCTCTCCTCTCCTTCCCGTCGCCTGGAGCAAGGAGCCGCCCCGGCCTACCCTATCTTCCTCCTCTCCCGTCGGTTGGTGCAAGGGCAGCAAAGCCCCTCCTCCTCTCTGTCCCGGCCGCCGCCGGCTAGGAGAAGGCCGACCCATTTGGGTTGGGTGTTGTTGTGTGCGCAGCCGTGGAGCTCGTGCTTGGCCGGCGAAGTGCGAGGAAGAACTCACGTGGTCATTTCGGAGCTCGGACCGGTGTGCGGAAACCAAATCCGTAGCGTTCAACCTATGGCTCCGAAGCGGCTCGCAAGGGTAACGATTCTCTTTACCCTCATTTGGACATGTTCTAGTCCGTTCTGTGCATCGTTGAGGCCCCTACCCAAAAGGGTGAGGTCGTGGCCTCCGACGGGTCGATTTGTGTTATCCCCGTCAAATCTTGCATTCATGTAGAGTCCATGCGTGAAATGGACGTAGGCGCGCTGTGTGAAGCCCATCCGAGACGGTTCGTCCGGATTGGTGATGCTTTTTGATATTGTGCGTGCCGGGGGAAAACTCCGTGTTGATATCCTGTTTCGTAGGACTAGAGGGTGCTACTGCATGCGCAACAACGCCTGGGGGTGTGCCCCGGGAAGCACCCGATGTTAGAAGCGGAAAAGGAGTTCTGTTTACTGTCGCTGGCGATATTGAATATTGCCAGGCGACAGCTCCCAGATTTGGTTCTGGTGATTTTGTTGTGCCCACCTGTTGAGAGGACCTGAGGCCTGTGTGCCCGACCTGTGAGGGTGTCCTGGTGGATGACTTAGCGGCCCGTAGGGCCGGCTAATTTAGAATACCTGGGCTGAGGGGACGCCATACCCGCTCTTCGTGTTGTACAACGAGAGCTGTGAACAACGGGCATTTGGCGAACCTGAAACCGCACCATTGCAACACCTGACTAGTAAGGCTCGTACAGCACGTCGGGAGGGAATGGGAAAGAGTCTTCGGACTACGGATTGTTCACAATTAAAGTACGGGAGCGCCCTGGTATTCGGGCCACCAGCTTTAGCCTCGAAGGGCAAAGCCATCAAGAGTGGATGGTGGTGGAAGGCGGAGTACACCAAAGAGTGCCTGAGAGCACGGGACGTGGGGGTCATTCCCACGTTTGTGATGTTGCATATGTATGAACCGATGTGGACTTTGCTAGTCGCACTCTTATATATATATGCTGCTGAGACTGTTTTGCAGGGATGGTTAGAACTGCCACCCCCTTGAAGGGGTGGGGTCGTTATAATTTGGTCAGCTTTAGCTGACCGTTGCCCTGTTTTGCCACCGTTTTTGGTGGGCTTGATGTACAGGTGCTGGACCGAGCGGGAACATAGCGGGTTCTTAGCGGGCTGAAGCCCTTGTGATGTTGCGGCCCTTGAAGGCCTTTTGATGTCCTTTGCTTTTCATGTATGGCCGGCCTGCGCGCCGATGTTGGTAAACTGTAAGGCCGTCGTGCCTCTTTTGTTGTGTAAAACCTTTTATTCCTATTATTAGAAGTGGACATACCCGGGTACGGGTTTTGGGGTTTATCCGGTCTCTCTCTCTTTTGCTTCCGCATAGAATGCTCTGAGTTAGGTTCGTTGTTTAGTGTCATTTGGTATTTCAATTAAGTGACGTTCCCGTTTGTTTGGTAGTATATGACGTGGAGCCCCGGCCGGACCTTCTGTCATATGCTTCTTAACGGATGGGGGTGTTACAAATTGGTATCAGAGGGAGGTTTCGATCCTCCGACCTGTGGGTTATGGGCCCACCACGCTTCCGTTGCGGTGGAGCACCGGGGAGATCGCTCGGGAACACATCGGGGAACTCTGAAACTACCGGAACATCCACTAGGCTGGGCCTCGGCGTTGCAGTCTCCACTAGAGCAAAGAATAAATCTGCTCCCTGACGCACTGCCTTGGACACCTGGAGAGCAGACATCAGCATCTTGCTCGATCCACGCATGCCCGCAAAGACCGCCTCACGATCGGCACACTGCCCAAACCTCACCTCCTTGGTGGTGCAATCGATGCACGCACGCTGTTCCGACAGCCAGTCCATACCGAAGATTACATCGAACTCAACCAGGGGGAGTAACGATGCTTTCAGGTCATACTCCTGACTTCCGACTAGAACCTTCACGCAACAACTTCTCTCCACACGCATCGAATATCCATTCGGCAGTAGGACCTCCAGTCCATCTGCAGAAGCAATCGACGGCGCACCAATACGTTGGACGAAGTCCGACGATAAGAAGGAGTGTGAAGCTCCAGTATCGAAAAGCGCTCTTGCCGGAACGCCTAAAACATTTACAAAGCCTACGCCGCTAAACAAGGTTAGCATAAATACTAAAACAGGTATATAAAACAGTAAGGACTGTATCTTAAATTATACCTGTCACGACGTCCTTGGCTTTGATAGCCTCCTGCTGACCAAGATTGAAGACTCTGGGCTGCGGGGGAGCCATACGGGAGGCAGTGGACTCAGCCGCCTTCCCCTTCTCAGAATAAGATGGCCCAGTCTTCTTCTCTGACCTTGGAAGTCCACTGCGGCAATCTCGAGAGAAATGGTCAGGCTTGCCACAAGTAAAACAAGTAAGAGGGCCATGTCCAGACGACGCGCCCGAAGCAGAGGGAGCTGGCCCAGATAATCGAGCCTTCTTCCAGCGATTCAACTTCCGCAACTTCACCGCACTCGGCGTCTTGCTCTCCGGCACTGTCTCAGCCACAGCCACCTTGCCCTTCTCCCTGAGCATGTCCTGCTCAAGTGCTCGGGCTGAACCAACGAGGGTCGTGAAACCCTGCGTCAACGGCCCTGTCAGAAGGTACCGCAACTCACTACGCAAGCCACCGTAGAACCTGTTCACCCTTCTCCCCTCGTCATCGAAAGAAGTCCCAGCGTAACGCCCGAGGCGGGTGAACTCGTACAGATAGTCGTCAACCAGTCTATCACCCTGCGTCAGAGCCAAGAACTGATTCTCCATCGCGATCTGCTGCGACGGAGGCACATACCTTGCCAGAAAGATTCCCGAGAACTCTTCCATCGGCACATCAACCAGGCGCCTTCCCGCAAACTGGCGCCTCTCAACCTCATCCCACCACCGCCTGGCTTCCTTTTCCAACAAGAAAGTAGCGAAGGTCACTTTCTGCGCTTCATCCGACTGTGTCGCTGTCAGAATTCGCTCCACATGCGACAGCCAGTCCTCGGCCTCAGCTGGGGATTCAACCCCGGTAAACGGAGGAGGTCGAAATCCCAGGAAGTGCTTCAGTTGCTGGTCAGCAGCACGCCTCACGGGGACCTGCTCCGCTCTTAGTGGCTCTGGGGCCACTTCCTGCACCAGCGGTTGACCTTGCCTTCCAGGCTGGCCATTCAACGCAGCTAGAACGGCTTCTGTAACTAGCCGAACCATCTCAGCAGACGGAGGTGTAGGAGCCTCAGCAGACCCACTACTCTCTGCCAAGTCACGGGAACGCGACGGTCCCGCTGCACTTCGAGTGCCCTACACAAGTGCAACACACAGTTAGGCGACAGCACAGTCGCAACTAACAACAAAAGGAACACTCAGGTTCCAAAATCATGCAATAATTGTTGGTTTGTTGTTACATTTTATTCCTAAGTGGACATTTTTTGGTTTATTTTACGTCTCGACGGTAGCGCACACACGAAGTGGACGAATTGGTATCAGCTTCTAAGGTTTCCGTATCCTTCTAAGGAATTCGTGGACGAATTCTTTTAAGGGGTGGTGAGCACGTGTGTGCGCTACCGTCGAGACGTAAAATAAACCCAAAAATGTCCACTTAGGAATAAAATGTAACAACAAACCAACAATTATTGCATGATTTTGGAACCTGAGTATTCCTTTTGTTGTTAGTTGCGACTGTGCTGTCGCCTAACTGTGTGTTGCACTTGTGTAGGGCACTCGAAGTGCAGCGGGACCGTCGCGTTCCCGTGACTTGGCAGAGAGTAGTGGGTCTGCTGAGGCTCCTACACCTCCGTCTGCTGAGATGATTCGGCTAGTTACAGAAGCCGTTCTAGCTGCGTTGAATGGCCAGCCTGGAAGGCAAGGTCAACCGCTGGTGCAGGAAGTGGCCCCAGAGCCACTAAGAGCAGAGCAGGTCCCCGTGAGGCGTGCTGCTGACCAGCAACTGAAGCACTTCCTGGGATTTCGACCTCCTCCGTTTACCGGGGTTGAATCCCCAGCTGAGGTCGAGGACTGGCTGTCGCATGTGGAGCGAATTCTGACAGCGACACAGTCGGATGAAGCGCAGAAAGTGACCTTCGCTACTTTCTTGTTGGAAAAGGAAGTCAGGCGGTGGTGGTATGAGGTTGAGAGGCGCCAGTTTGCGGGAAGGCGCCAGGTTGATGTGCCGATGGAAGAGTTCTCGGGAATCTTTCTGACAAAGTATGTGCCTCCGTCGCAGCAGATCGCGATGGAGAACCAGTTCTTGGCTCTGACGCAGGGTGATAGACTGGTTGACGACTATCTGTACGAGTTCACCCGTCTCGGGCGTTACGCTGGGACTTCTTTCGATGACGAGGGGAGAAGGGTGAACAGGTTCTACGGTGGCTTGCGTAGTGAGTTGCGGTACCTTCTGACAGGGCCGTTGACGCAGGGTTTCACGACCCTCGTTGGTTCAGCCCGAGCGCTTGAGCAGGACATGCTCAGGGAGAAGGGCAAGGTGGTTGTGGCTGAGACAGTGCCGGAGAGCAAGGCGCCGAGTGCGGTGAAGTTGCGGAAGTTGAATCGCTGGAAGAAGGCTCGATTATCTGGGCCAGCTCCCTCTGCTTCGGGCGCGTCGTCTGGACGTGGCCCTCTTACTTATTTTACTTGTGGCAAGCCTGGTCATTTCTCTCGAGATTGCCACAGTGGACTTCCAAGGTCAGAGAAGAAGACTGGGCCATCTTATTCTGAGAAGGGGAAGGCGGCTGAGTCCACTGCCTCCCGTATGGCTCCCCCGCAGCCCAGAGTCTTCAATCTTGGTCAGCAGGAGGCTATCAAAGCCAAGGACGTCGTGACAGGTATAATTTAAGATACAGTCCTTACTGTTTTATATACCTGTTTTAGTATTTATGCTAACCTTGTTTAGCGGCGTAGGCTTTGTAAATGTTTTAGGCGTTCCGGCAAGAGCGCTTTTCGATACTGGAGCTTCACACTCCTTCTTATCGTCGGACTTCGTCCAACGTATTGGTGCGCCGTCGATTGCTTCTGCAGATGGACTGGAGGTCCTACTGCCGAATGGATATTCGATGCGTGTGGAGAGAAGTTGTTGCGTGAAGGTTCTAGTCGGAAGTCAGGAGTATGACCTGAAAGCATCGTTACTCCCCCTGGTTGAGTTCGATGTAATCTTCGGTATGGACTGGCTGTCGGAACAGCGTGCGTGCATCGATTGCACCACCAAGGAGGTGAGGTTTGGGCAGTGTGTCGATCGTGAGGCGGTCTTTGCGGGCATGCGTGGATCGAGCAAGATGCTGATGTCTGCTCTCCAGGTGTCCAAGGCAGTGCGTCAGGGAGCAGAGTTATTCTTTGCTCTAGTGGAGGCTGCAACGCCGAGGCCCAGCCTAGTGGATGTTCCGGTAGTTTCAGAGTTCCCCGATGTGTTCCCGAGCGATCTCCCCGGTGCTCCACCGCAGCGGGAGATAGATTTCACGATTGAGTTGGTGCCGGGCGCTAAGCCTGTGGCCCGCTCGCCGTATCGTATGGCTCCGAAGGAGTTGTCGGAGTTGAAGCTGCAGTTGCAGGAGCTGCTTGAGCAGGGCTACGTGCGTCCGAGTTCCTCACCTTGGAGTGCACCGGTCCTCTTTGTCAAAAAGAAGGACGGTAGCATGCGGCTTTGCATCGATTATCGGGAGCTGAACAAGCTGACCGAGAAAAACAAGTACCCTCTTCCGAGGATAGACGACTTGTTCGACCAGCTCGTTGGTTCGACAGTATACTCGAAGCTGGACTTGAGGTCCGGCTATTATCAGGTGCGGATCAGGGAGTGCGACATCCCGAAGACTGCCTTCAGTACAAGGTACGGGCAGTATGAGTTCACCGTAATGCCGTTTGGGCTGTCTAATGCGCCTTCGGTGTTTATGGACTTGTTGCACCGGACTTTCCGAGAGTACCTCGACCGGTTCGTGGTCGTCTTCCTTGACGACATACTGGTCTACTCTCAGTCCGAGGAGGAGCACGGTGAGCACCTGCGAGTAATCTTGGAGGTTCTGAGGAGGAACCAGCTGTATACCAAGTTCTCGAAGTGCGAGTTCTGGCTACCTTCCGTGGCGTTCTTAGGTCATGTGGTTAGTGGAGCGGGTGTGGCGGTAGATCCGGTGAAGGTTGCGGCCATCGGGGAGTGGCATGTTCTTTCTACTGTAGCGGAGGTCCGTAGCTTTCTCGGGCTGGCCGGCTATTACAGGCGCTTTGTGGAGAACTTCTCACGGATCGCGCTGCCTCTTACGACGCTGACACGGAAGATGCAGGAGTTTATTTGGACGCCCGCGTGTGCGCAGGCTTTCGAGGAGTTGAAGCGGCGGCTTACCACGGCGTCGATCTTATGTTTGCCTTGCGGCACAGAGGGCTACGAGATCTACACCGACGCTTCTGGGAGCGGCCTCGGCTGTGTTCTGCAGCAGCATGGCAAGGTAATACCGTACGGCTCTCGCCAGCTGAAGGTGCACGAGCGAAACTATCCGGTCCACGACTTGGAGTTGGCGGCCGTGATATTTGCCCTGAAGCTTTGGCGGCATTATGTGTATGGCCTGAAGATCGACATCTTCACGGACCATAAGAGCCTGAAGTACCTTCTGACGCAGAAGGGGCTGAATATGCGGCAGCAGAGGTGGATGGAGTTCCTTGGGGACTACACCTTCGAGATCCACTACACTCCCGGGAAGGGAAATGTTGTCGCAGATGCACTCAGTCGCAGGGCTCCAGCGCAGGCCAACTGGATTCAGATGCATGATGAGCACCTGATACGTGACCTGGAGGCCTTGGGTATTTCTTGCGTAGAGAAGAGGAGCAGTGTCGGTGCTTGTTTGAGTTGGACTGAGGTACAGTACGACCTCGCAGATAGAGTCCGCCAGGCTTTAGAACTCGATCCGAGTTTAAAGCGCTACGCGGAGGAGGCTGGTGGTGGGTCGGATGCCCAGTTTCAGGTGCGTGACGGGTTACTGTGGAGAGGCGACCGTTTGTGCGTCCCCAAGGTGGGTGAGCTGCGCGATGAGTTGATGTACGAGGCGCATCGTACCCGGCATTCAGTTCATCCGGGGAGCACGAAGATGTACAAGGACATGAAGGTCCTTTTCTGGTGGCCGGGTATGAAGAGGGACATCGCTCACTACGTGACCAAGTGCCACACTTGTGCGCTAGTGAAGGCGGAATGTCAGAAGCCCGGTGGCTTTCTGAAGTCATTACCAGTTCCAGAGTGGAAATTCGATGATGTTTCCATGGATTTCGTGCATGGGCTGCCGAGATCGCAGAGCGGGAACGATGCCATCTGGGTAGTCGTAGACCGGCTGACAAAGGTGGCGCACTTTATCCCCAACCGGAGGGATGACTCGGTGGAAAAGTTGGCGAAGCTGTATGTTGATATGATAGTACGACTGCACGGTGTGCCCCGTAGCATCGTCAGCGATCGAGATGGACGCTTTACTTCGAGCGACTGGGGGCTAGTCAACCGTCTATTGGGTACGAAGCTGCAGTTTAGCACGGCCTTTCATCCGCAGACGAATGGCCAAACTGAGCGTACCAACAGGACGATGGAGGACATGCTCCGGATGTGCGTCCTGGATTTCGGCAAGGGGTGGGAAGATCACCTCTTTCTTGTTGAGTTCGCGTACAACAACAGCTACCAGGCGAGTATTCAGATGGCGCCTTTCGAGGCCCTCTATGGCAGGAAGTGCAGCACTCCCTTAGCTTGGGCGGAAACGGGCGAGACGAAGCTCTTCAAGAGGAAAGACGTCGAAGAGGCGACTTCGACGGTACGTATGATCCGGGAGAGGCTTTTGGTTGCGCAGGATAGGCAGGCGAAGTACTATAATGCGAAGCACCGCGACGTCCAGTTCGTCGTTGGCGATTGGGTATACTTGAAGATAAAGCCTTTCAAAGGAGTGTCGAGGATACGACGCTTGAAAAAGCTGAGTACGAGGTATGTAGGGCCATTCGAGATCACCGAGCGCATCGGCCAAGCAGCTTACCGACTTGCTTTGTCGACGGAGCTGAGTGGGATGCATGATGTCTTCCATATCTCTGTGTTGAGGAAGGCGGTGCGAGAGCCTGAATCTGTGTTGGAGGCCGTTAGTGTGCCAGTGGAGAGTAGCCTAACTACCAAGGTGACTCCGGTTTGCATTATTGATGTTGATATTCGGCAATTGCGGAGAAAGGCCATCAAAATGGTGAGAGTCCGTTTGGACAATTGTGGCCGCGAGGAGCTCTCTTGGGAGCCAGAAGAGATCATGCGTAAAGAGTACCCTGACTTGTTTACTCAGGTATGACGAATTTCATTTCGTTGTTTGTGCTTTTTTCGGGACGAAATTTCTTTAAGGGGGGGAGAATTGTAAGGCCCCAGAAATTATAAAATTTTGATCGGTGTGCGAATAGCCGAATGGGGGTGCGGTTAGCCTCATCCGTTTAGGGTTTTAATAAAACCTGATCCTTCCCCCCCCCCCCCCCCTCTCTCTTTCGTGCTTCACGCGATTTAGCCGCAATCCCCTCTCCCGATCCTTCTTCTTCTCGCCCTCGTCTAGGTCGGTCGACGCCCCTCTCCCTCTCTTACTCGCGCGGCTCCAGGAAGGAGGAGGCCGACACTCCCCTCTCCTCTCTCTCTCTCTCTCTCGCCGGTCAGGAGGAGGCCGACATCCCCCTCTCCCTCTTTCCCGTCGGCAAGGAGGAGCAGCCCCCTCATCTCCCTCTCCTCTCCTTCCCGTCGCCTAGAGCAAGGAGCCACCCCGGCCTACCCTATCTTCCTCCTCTCCCGTCGGTTGGTGCAAGGGCAGCAAAGCCCCTCCTCCTCTCTTTGTCCCGGCCGCCGCCGGCTAGGAGAAGGCCGACCCATTTGGGTTGGGTGTTGCTGTGTGCGCAGCCGTGGAGCTCGTGCTTGGCCGGCGAAGTGCGAGGAAGAACTCACGTGGTCATTTCGGAGCTCGGACCGGTGTGCGGAAACCAAATCCGTGGCGTTCAACCTATGGCTCCGAAGCGGCTCGCAAGGGTAACGATTCTCTTTACCCTCATTTGGACATGTTCTAGTCCGTTCCGTGCATCGTTGAGGCCCCTACCCAAAAGGGTGAGGTCGTGGCCTCCGACGGGTCGATTTGTGTTATCCCCGTCAAATCTTGCATTCATGTAGAGTCCATGCGTGAAATGGACGTAGGCGCGCTGTGTGAAGCCCATCCGAGACGGTTCGTCCGGATTGGTGATGCTTTTTGATATTGTGCGTGCCGGGGGAAAACTCTGTGTTGATATCCTGTTTCGTAGGACTAGAGGGTGCTACTGCATGCGCAACAACGCCTGGGGGTGTGCCCCGGGAAGCACCCGATGTTAGAAGCGGAAAAGGAGTTCTGTTTACTGTCGCTGGCGATATTGAATATCGCCAGGCGACAGCTCCCAGACTTGGTTCTGGTGATTTTGTTGTGCCACCTGTTGAGAGGACCTGAGGCCTGTGTGCCCGACCTGTGAGGGTGTCCTGGTGGATGACTTAGCGGCCCGTAGGGCCGGCTAATTTAGAATACCTGGGCTGAGGGGACGCCATACCCGCTCTTCGTGTTGTACAACGAGAGCTGTGAACAACGGGCAATTGGCGAACCTGAAACCGCACCATTGCAGCACCTGACTAGTAAGGCTCGTACAGCACGTCGGGAGGCAATGGGAAAGAGTCTTCGGACTACGGATTGTTCACAATGAAAGTACGGGAGCGCCCTGGTATTTGGGCCACCGGCTTTAGCCTCGAAGGGCAAAGCCATCAAGAGTGGATGGTGGTGGAAGGCGGAGTACACCAAAGAGTGCCTGAGAGCACGGGACGTGGGGGTCATTCCCACGTTTGTGATGTTGCATATGTATGAAGCGCTGTGGACTTTGCTAGTCGCACTCTTATATATATATGCTGCTGAGACTGTTTTGCAGGGATGGTTAGAACTGCCACCCCCTCGAAGGGGTGGAGTCGTTATAATTTGGTCAGCTTTAGTTGACCGTTGCCCTGTTTTGCCACCGTTTTTAGTGGGCTTGATGTACAGGTGCTGGACCGAGCGGGAACATAGCGGGTTCTTAGCGGGCTGAAGCCCGTGTGATGCTGCGGCCCTTGAAGGCCTTTTGATGTCCTTTGCTTTTCATGTATGGCCGGCCTGCGCGCCGATGTTGGTAAACTGTAAGGCCGCCGTGCCTCTTTTGTTGTGTAAAACCTTTTATTCCTATTATTAGAAGTGGACATACCCGGGTACGGGTTTTGGGGTTTATCCGGTCTCTCTCTCTTTTGCTTCCGCATAGAATGTTCTGAGTTAGATTCGTTGTTTAGTGTCATTTGGTATTTCAATTAAGTGACGTTCCCGTTTGTTTGCTAGTATATGACGTGGGGCCCCAGACGGACCTTCTGTCATATGCTTCTTAACGGATGGGGGTGTTACAAGGGGAGCCCTCCTCTTAAGGCTCATTTTGAAGAATCCCTCTCGCAGCCCCACCGTGAAGGCGAGCTGGAGGGTGAACCAGGGCACCTCCTGGATGAGGAGGACCTCTTCTTGAAACCGATCCACATAGTGGGCCAAGGACTCCCCCGGCCTCTGCTTGATATTGAAAAGCGCCTCGGGGTCTTTCTTAATCTCCTTCGAGGTAGAGAAGCGCAGCTGGAAGCCTCGACGTAGGTCTTCGAAAGCATAAATTGACCCTACGGGGAGCTGGTGAAACCAGTCTCGGGCCTTCTCCTTCAAGGTAGTGGCAAAGTGTTGGCACTTGAAAGCGTCTGACATGGGTCTGATGGAAACCATATCTTCGAACCACTACAAGTGCTGGACAGGGTCGTCCTTTCCGGTGTAGAGTTGCATGGCCGACTCTCTGAATCCTTCGGAGAGTGGTGCCGAGAACACCAACTCGCAGAAGGGGCTTCCCCCACTCGCGCCCCTGGCCTGCTCCACTCGCTCCACGAGCTCTCGGGTCGGGCCTGCTCCCGCCTGCCTCTCACTCGTTGGGGTACTACTCGCCGGGACGGCGCCCGCCGAGTCCCCACTCGCAATCGCCAGGCTGGGGAAGAGCTCTCGCCCAGCTTGGTCTCGCCCCCCCCCCCCCCGCCATCACTTCTTTTCCTGCCCTCTGCTCCGGGGCATTCTCGCCAACTCCTAGCGGTGGGACCACCTGGGGCCCTAGGGTTGCGAGATCTCTCTGTGCCGCGGCGAATGAGTATTGGACCGCCCCGAGTAGGTCCCTTCGGAGGTGTGCCATCATCTCGATTGTCGCTGGCGCACTGGGTGGTGGCGAACCGCCAAAGCCGGCGTCTCGCTCCTCTTCATCTGTCATGCCGCTTCCTTGAGACTTTCTTGTACTAACTGCTCTTCACGCTCACCGCACCAAAAATGTTGGAACCAAGACTTGACCCCAATAAGGAGATCGGACCCCTTAGAGGGGGCAGGTAGCACCTACTGATCCCGCGGAAGAAGCGGACTGGAGACTAAGAGCTTAACACAGACCCTTGGCTACAGCACAGAGGTCTCACCACACACCCGGAAGATCTTAGAGCACTTCCCCTCCCAAGCCAAAGCTGAAGCTGGGCACCTTGGAGAGCTGGAGGAGCTAACCAAAGAACCTAGGAAGGAAGAAGCCAGAAATTGGAATCCTCTCCAAAGGTGCCCTTCAAGGTCTATATATAGCTTTTCTAGTCTGGTCTACTAATAACGCAATCCCGCCTTTTGGTTTTACTAAACGCACCCCAAATTGTCCTGCTAACAGCCAAACTCTGTTGTTCTGAAGGGCTATTGGCAGCCCACCAAGGGTCTACGTAATTTTACCCCCAAAATCCCCTGGGCGAGTGGTCCATGAGGGCACCTCTCGCCTAACCTCCCGCGTACCAGACCTCCAGGCACTCGCGGGGCGAGTGGCTCTTGAGGGCGCCACTCGCAGGGTCCTTGGTCCTCTGGGCGAGTAGGGTCCCACGCCTCGCTCGCCCGATTGCCGTTACATCCGCGCTACTCTCGCGCGAGTGTCCCGCAAGTGCCCTACGAGAGAGGCTGCACTCGCTCGGAACCCTTTTTTGCCCTTTCTTGACCCAGGTGAATGTCCTTATTGCTTGCTCTTTTGCCTATCTCCAGCCTGGGGCCCCCACTCGACAAATACGGGGTTGTACAAAATCCTTTGCCAAAATCATTGCCAACACCATCAAAATCTGCAATATGCTTATAATATATAATTCAGTAATTAAATCTGCAAATGATTCAGTCGGTGTGCTCAACAAATGATTCAGTAATACCAATTTATTCATCATCTGCATGATCAATATATATAATTAAATTATAAAACAACATATATTTAAACTATACAACTATACATAAATATTGTCATGCACATATACACTTACTTTGAGTTGGTGGTGTAATATTAAAGTTTGTTCTGCAACTACTAGGATAGCGTCTTTATTATAAATTTCATTTTCTAGATCATCATATGTGAGCCCCAACATTGGTTCCTCCTCTACTACCCAAAAGTCCATCAACTCAATACATGTGTAATCTAAAAGATCGTAACTCATTTTCATAGAAGTAAACCTAAAGCCAGAGAACGATAGAAGTGTAAAATGTTATTAAAAGATACGAAATTTAAAACTATTAAAATTTAAAAGAGATATGAATTGAAAGTCATGCCGATTTCCCATATTAAGATTATATCGAACATATACAAGATCATTTAATCTTTGATGCTTCAAACGGATTCTTCTTTTGGTGTGAATTTTTTCGAAGACACTCCAATTTCTTTCACAACCCGAAGAAAACGATGGTTGGCTAAGAATACGAATTGCTAATTTTTGCAATTGAGGAGCACTAGATCCAAACATTCTCCATCATTCATCTAGATAAAAAAATATTACAAAGATAATGATTAGATAATAATTGAAAATTCAAAGATTGAAACATTAAACATTTACAAATAAATTTGTGTGCTCACCCGGTTGCATTTCTATCGCTAATTTTGATTGCAATGGGCTTTCCAAAACTTTCTTGCTGGTCACGAAAAAGTCTAACCTCCATCATTGCATCTTTTGGTTTAGTGCATACGTCCTTGTTTTCAATTAACTTGAGCAACCCTTGCATCACTTCAGGTTTTTGACAATAGTTATCTCTATCATATTGAAATTTTGGATTCAAAAAATATGCATCGGAGTGTATCCCATAACGAAACTGACTATCTCACCTACTCTTGATAATACTTGTGTATAGCTTGTACAATCTTTTGTTATTTTTGAACAAATTTTTTATTATTTTCCCTACCATGTATAATCCATCATAAACATATCCAAGTGATGGTTTTTCATCAACATCAACAATGCGTAATAACCTTATGATAAGACTGATATTTGTGTCATTATCAAGCAAGAAGTTCAAAACTTGTTATCCAAAATAATTGAAGTTACTTCTTTTCTTTTCACGACTTTAGCTAGCTTGGAATCAGAGTAATTCTTACTTGTTATCAAAGCTTGTAAATCCTGCTTATGATCATACACACTCTTTAATGTAATAAAGGTAGTTGCAAACTAAGTTGCCCAAGGACGCACAATCTCCTTCCATCCTTCTCTTTTTTTTAGCCAAGATAATAAGAAAATATGATTATACACAAGTATAGTTACATTTGAAGCTTTGTTTGCTAGATTTTTGACATGACTCAGAACAAATTTCTTTTAAAATAAGATTCAAGCAATGAGCAGCACAAGGAGACCAATAAATATTAACATACTTCTCATGTAGCAAAGTTCCCACCTTTATAATTTGCTGCATTATCAGTCACTACTTGAACAATATTGGTAACTCCAACCCATTCAATTACTTCTGAAAATAGCTCACACAATGTTTCTGCATCCTTCTTGATATCAAAAGCATCAACAGACTTCAAACATGACAAACCACTTGGGAAATAAACTAAGAAGTTTATTAATGTTCTACTGCTTATATCAGTCCAACCATCAGCCATAATTGTGCACTCAGTCTCTTCCTAACTATTTCTGTAAGCTTCTACAAATAGTTTACATTCATCCATACAATCTCTGAATAGATTGACTCTCATCATATAATATGTAGGTAATTTATATTCAGGATCAATTGCAGTGATTGTATCAATAGCTTTGTGCAAAAGTTGAGTTTAAGGCATTCATTAGTATGCAACTATCATAAAATCACGGCCATATCAGCACGATGTACAACTTGCTTTGATGCCAAAACACTTTTAGTAGATGATTGTGATCCTGTTGATGTTCTAGAAGCGAAGAAATTATTAATTTCATTTATCTTTCTTTTATTTTTATCTTCCGTAATAGAATTTCTAGACGGAGCAATTATCGATACTCTCTCCTCCTCATTTACGTGTTCATCATATATACTAATATTTTCTCTTGCTTCTTGAATCTCTTGTTTTTTCCCAGAAATCCCTTTGAGATACTCATGCATTTGGTGACGAACATCAAGAGGAACTTTTTTACAAGGCCCAATATTTCCTTTAACTCCGGCTAAGTGTTGTTTCATCCTATTAATTCCCCCTTCACTATAAACAGTTCCACAATGCAAACTTCTGAATTTATTTTTTGTATTCGCATTTTTAATAAACTAAAATGATCTCATCCTGGATTATTTTTTTTCTTCACAAATGGCATGTGTAGAAATATTTGAAGAATCAACACCTTCCATTTAAGCGAATCTAATAAAAATTTTGAATTAAAGAACAGCAACAAAGCAATAGAACGACAGAATATAATACATACCAATAATAGATGAATTTGAATTAAATTACTATGATAGAGAACAAACAAGAATAAAAAATTAGTGAGATCAGATTTGTTGGCTTTCATTGGTATGGAGCATGCATGTGAATAAAAAACAAATCCTTGCTAACCAGGTTGCATTGACTAATAATCCTATATTTGACTGAAAATTGATCATGCACATTGTTATGGGACTTATTGCAGGGTTCGCGGCTATCCAGAAGATAGTCAAGGTGAGAATTGATCATGCACATTGCTCTCAACCTTCTTGTGGATGAAGAAGTTCACTAATTAAACTGGTAAAACTGGATTTATGGCAATTTTTATATGGTAAACAAAAACCTGGTAAAAGTAAAAACCATTAACACATGAGCAGTGCATTCATTTCAAAATGCTCTACATCAAAAATTAATGGATGTTCTCTTGCTTCAGAATAAAAGGAAGAGCAATGCTCATGTGTATATAACTAGGTATTTAAGCAATGAAGTTCATGTTGATGTATCAGCATCCGAAGAAAGAATAAAAGGAAGAGCACTCAAACAGATTCAAATAGCAACATTTCTAACTAAAAAAACATTGATAAAATAAGAGATTCTAAGTTCTAACTGAAATCGAGTTAAAAACATTGAGAAAATAAGTAGATTCAGCGGGGAACTGCTAAATATAGTAAATAGATGAAGAATGGAAGAAGTGCCAAATTGAGGGCTTTTGCTGCCATCAATGACGCAAGGACGGACGTCGGGGAGTAAATAGGTCCTCTTCAGTTTTTCCATTGATGGGAGGGCAGAAACCGGCAAGGAAATAGGGCTTCTTCTTCCGTTGAACGACGTTAGGGGAGGAAATAGGACTTGTGATTTGGGAAATGTGAAGTTGTGAACTGATTTGCAAAACCGGTGAGAAAATAGGTCTTTACAATGCTTCTGATTTGAATCGATGGATCGAATCCAATGGTGATTTTACGACCTGCAGGGTTATGGGGAACCAACACCAGTTCCCGGTTTACCAGTTGGCCTGCCCGGTTCCCCAGTTCCCGGACAGTTCACAAAAGGATGGGACCGGAGAGCTAGATCGGACCTGCCGAGGGTCCGTTCGGTGGTCTGACCAGCCGGACCAGCCAGTCCAGTTTTTAGAAGCTTGGTAAATTTAGGGTATAAGGATAAGAAGAAAAAACGTACTTGGAGAGACAAAAAGTTGTGCACAGCCACATAAAGAATCTTGGTGGTGAAAAGAGGAAGTGCAAGACAAAGTGATGGCAAAGAGGGCTGGCTAGCTATAAAACACTATACGCTTGTAGAAATAATGAAAACTTGGCAAGGTATAAAATCATCAAAAAATAAGCTAAAAAATAGTAAGTAAAGCAAGAAGTCATGTTTATAAAGAATTTTACAAGCAATTAGATACTAAAGATGGAGAGTGTGATATATATAAAATTGCTCGAGTTAAAGAAAGAAAGACAGGATTTACATCAAGTTAAATGCATAAATGATGAAACATATACAGTTTTGACGGATGATATGACTATTAAGAAGCGATGAAAAGATATTTTTATCAACTATACAATGAAGAAAAAAACATTGAACTGAACTTGTAAGAGTTAAGTAAATTGGAGGAGTATAAGAACATAACTTTTTATCATAAATTTCAAGCATCATAGGTAAATGGTGCTCCAAAGAAGATAAAAAATGGAAAGACGGTTGTGTCAAATGATATATCAATCGATGTATGGAAATGCCTAGGGAAGGAAGGAATTTTGTGGCTTACATGTTTCTTCAATAAGATACTGAAGATAAAGAAGATGTCAGACCAATGGAGAGAAGGAATTTTGGTGTATTTGTATAAGAACAAAAGAGATATATAAAATTATGCCAATTATAGAGAAATTAATTAATGAGTCATACCATAAACCTATGAGAATGAGTAATAGAAAGAAGAGAAAGATGAGAGACTAGCATCTCGGAGAATCAATTTGGATTTATGTTAGGACGGTCGACCATGGAATGTATACACCTCTTGAGGAGACTCATTGACAACTATCGAAAAAACAAGATTTGCATGTGTTATTTATCGATCTTGAGAAGGCTTATGATAGGGTTCTAGGAGAGGTCTTGTGGAGAATTTTTGAAAAAAAAAGGTGCAAATGCATCATACATTAATGCAATCAAAGATATGTATACAAATTCAATGATGAGTGTGAGAACATTTTGAGAATTAACACACGAATTCTCTATCATTGTTGGCTTACGTCAAGAGTAAGCTTTAAGCATTTATCTCTTTTGTCTTGGATGAGTTAACCGGACATATCCAACAAACAATATCTTGGTGTTTATTATTTGTAGATGATTTTGGTCGATGAGATGCGCGAGTGTATAAATGAGAAACTTGAATCTTGATAAGACACTTTAGAAAAGAAGGATTTTAGGTTGAGTAGGACAAAATGGAGTATATATATGGAGCTTAAATTTAGCAGTACAAGAAGAACGGAAGTCTCTGTCATTAAGCTAGGTGATTAAGATATTCCCATAGTGAGTGCTTTAAATATCTGGGATCGATAGTTCAAAAATATGGAGGTGTAGATAAAGATATGATACATAAAATCCTAGCAGATTGGTTGAAGTGGAGAGGCGTGTCTGGGATCTTATGTTACCGTAAAGTGCCGTTAAAACTTAAAGGCAAGTTTTATTGTACTGCAATTAAACTAGTGATGCTCCACGGTTCTGAGTGTTGGGCATTGAATTATGTACATGAGCAAAAAATGGGAGTTGCGGTAATGAGAGTACTTAGGTGGATGTGTGTAAACATAAGATTGCAAAAAATTATGAATGCAAGAATGTATCAGGGATAAGATAGGAGTGGAACCAATTGTACATAAGATGTGAAAATCTTGATTGAGACGGCTCAGAAACGTATAAAGGAGACCATTAAAGGCACCTGTTAGGCGTTGTGAGAGTTTAGCTACTATGCAATTAAACGGTGGAGGGATATACCAAAAAAGACTTGGGATGAAACTATAAGGAAAGACATGATGTACTTAGGCATTAGTGAGATTAAGACTAGATATAAGGCGCAATGGCGACAAATGATCCATATAGCTGACCCCACTATGGTGGGATAAAGACTTGAGTGTTATTGTATTTATTTTAGTAAATAATATATAATTATAATTGGATTGTTCATATTATTTTCACTATGTGGTATGAGACTTTCTTAATAATAGTAATAGATAAATTTTAGATAATTTATTAAAAGAGAAATAAAGGATGGAAAGAGCCCAAGTCCTCGATACAAATCAATTACAATCTACTAATATGAGTTCCAAGAGTTTCAAAATGAGCACAGTTAAACACTAATAAGTGGGGTGGAGCTATATTTTCTTGAAGTGGGGGCATAAATAAATTGAATTTATTATCATAACAGAATGAAATCACCAACTATTGATCCAAATAAAATCATAGATATCGGTCCTAAATCAACAATAACTTATATTGGTTGAACAGAGTTGAGACAATAAATTGAACATATAAAGCCTGGGTTTCCTATGATGGTGTCAAGGACTCTGATGCCTAAAGTTGAATAAAGAGAATTGTGTGCTGTTGTTCTTGGAGATTGGCAAACCCATGACGAAAATCTATACTATATTAAAACGAAAATGGAAAATGACATTAAAAACTCCAAGAACAAACGAAGTTGATTTCTGACGATATTTCCATCTGTTTTGGTTATACTGTCACACATAAAAAAGATGATAGTAACGTGCTACAATTCATTTTAAAAAAGCATATTATATACACAGAAATAGTTATATAATGTACATGAACACACGAACATATTAAAAAGAAACTATCTAGTCCGCTCGACCCTCTACCGGCCGATACTACGAAGCAGCCCTAGTAGTAGTCATCACAGAGACTATCGTGCTTTGCTTAGCCACTAATTGACTAATACCCACAAAGCACCCCTAGGAAACATGAAAATGAAAGCAAAATATTAAACAGCAATTACGAATAATCTTTCAATGAAAAGCTACATGATATATCAAAATATAAAAAATGACATACTCTTTTTGGAAAGGAATACCGATTGCAAGGTTGTTAAACAAAGCTAACTGATTTTTTCCTGCATTCAGTTAAAAATAAACTAAGTTAAAGGAAGCAAACAACCGAACCATAGGATAGATCATAGTATGTCAAGCCTTAATCCAAATGTGGTTAGCGTGAAATAGGATAGGTCATGAATTTATAAACTTGCATCATGTCAGATTTAGTTTAAATTTCTAAAAAAAAATAGGATAGAAATCATAGTATGTCAATCCTTAATCCAAATGTGTACCAACATACGAAGCCCTAGAATACAATGCAAATGAGTACCTCAATTCATGGTTATCAGGATCGCGATCCGGATCGTAGGATCTTACGATCCTACGATCCAGATTTTGTAAATCGATCCGGATCTTACCGAGGATCTAAATCGGCACATCTACGGCTGGGATCGCGATCCGGATCTTAGGATCTTTAGGATCGCGATCCCGACCCGATTCTACCAGTTCGGCCAAAGGGAACTAGAAACAGTTCAACCCTATCCCAACCCCATTCAACCGGTCCAGCGCCTATAACCCATTGCTTAACCTTATCCCAATCCCGCCCACATACCCCACCACATAATCATATCATGATGTTTTACCGTATCTCAAGTGTCGATTGCCGACTGCAAACGAAGGCCAAGAGCAACGTCTTCGGTCGCTCCCAGTCTAGACAATGTCTTCCTTTTCATTCCTTACCAGGTTCCATTTCAAGTGGTGTCAGTGTCTTAACTTATATTTCTGTGCATGAGCAATCAAGTGGTTGGTATTCCAGTGGCTTCCTGCTTCCTACTTTCAGGCCGACGTCTTCTCTTCCTTTCTAGCGTACGAGCAATCCAATATACGAGCATTTCAAGCTTCCTGCTTCCAGCGTACGAGCAATCCAACAGTCTGGGTTCGTCTTCCTGCTTCTAAGCTTCCACCAATCCATCAGTCCAGATTTGTTTTTATTGTTAGTAGACATTGGGTGTCCTACCTGAAACTGAAAGTGAACTTAGTATGATATTATCTTTTTGATTTAGTTATTCAAAAAAATTTAATATAATTATTCACATACTGCTTAATTTATTGATTTTTTTGTTAATTGAGCATGTAATTGGATGATACAAAATTTAATTTTATATTTTTAGTCTTAATTTATGAATATTGTAGGATCTTGCGATCCTCGATCTGATCCAACTTCGAAACGATCTCACCTAGGATCTCGATCTTGACAACCTTGCCTCAATTTGTATCAGAACTAAACAAAAGTAAGTATCCGAACTTGCATGCACTTCAATCGAAATATTGCCTCAATTCGTTGATACCTTCATTGCTTCAGTAGATCCAAATTCCTGAACCAAATATATTATACAATCAAAACCAACCAAATAAAGATGGAAATAAAGAGATTTCATTGCTGTCGTTGTTGGTGATTTGCAGTTTTGGCTAAAATCAAATTAAAGAGAATAAGATACGAAATGTAGATTGGCAAACCCATTACAAAAATCAGAGACGAAGTCCACCTGAAATAGAACTTGGAATTTGAAACGAAAATAGAAAACAAAATCGAAGTAGAAGTGTTAAGAACGGTTACAAATTGGAGAAACCATATGCAGCAGATGCTGTTGTTGATGTTCTAATGTAGAGATCCCATTGATGGCGTTCTTGGTGTTTTGCGGTTTTGGCTAGAATCAAAATAATGATAGGAAGATACGCAATGGAGATTGGCAAACCCTTAACGAAAATCAGAAATGAAATCAAAACTGAATTTCAAGTCAGTATTTGAAATGCCAAAAAAAATGAAAGCGAAGGAGAAGGGTAAAGAACGGTTACGAATAGGAGAAAGCATATGCAGCAGATGCCAGTTTATATGTTCTGTAGATCTGTAGAAATGCAAAATAAGTAATATCGAGGGAGAATGGTACATGGTGCCGGTGTTGACGTCTTAGGGGAGACTGGAATCGCGGGTGGTTGACGCGGCTTGATGCGGAAGAGTCGAGGAGATGATTATCGCCTCTGAATCGCGATGTAGAGGAAGCGGCGCGAGAGGGAGCGGAGCGACAGAGATGAGAGGGAGCGTCGGCGAGGGAGCGAGGTGGCTTTCGTGCGGCCTTTTTTTTTATTTAGGGTGTGGGAGGGAGCGTCGGCGAGGAATGTCGACGGAGATGGTGTGAGAGGGAGCGGGGCGCCGTTCGTGCGAAGGACTGTCAGTTAGGGCAGAGGGAACGCGGGTTTGAAAGGATTTGCAGCGGCTTATAAGGTAGTCGCGTATAATCAGAGGGTTCCCCATTACCGAACCATAATAAATGGTAGGCGTGCAAAAAAAGTCCTGCGGGCTTGGCCTGGGCTTTATTTTTGTCAGGCCCAGGCCAGGCCTCTGCCAAACCTGGCCCAGGTTACTCCCGGGCCTCATCAAAATAAGGGGGCCTGCTTGAGCCTAAAAGATCGGGTCCAAGCAGGCCCCAACATTAATAAATATTATATGTATTATAATATTAATATTATATATATTATAATATTCTATAATATTTATAATACTATAAATATTTTATAATATAATGGCTACCAAAAGGCAGCCATTCATGTAAATGGCTGCCTTTTGGCAGCCATTCATGTAAATGGCTGCCTTTTGGCAGCCATTGTGCTGGGCGTGGCAGCCCAGCATTTAATGCTGGGCCAGCGCATTTAGGCGCTGCCCAGCATTAAATGCTGGGTTCTGCCCAGCTATAAATATAGCTGGGCAGCGCCCAGTTCATTATTTTTAACGGGCACCACGGGCAAAGTCTGGTGCCCGGGCTTGCCTGGGCCTGGCCCGGGCTGAGCACCAGGCTAGGCCCTGCCTAAATAAGGGGGTCTGTTGAGCCCCCTTAGGCCTGGCCTGGGCCTGGCCCAGGCCTAATCAGACTCGGACCCGGGCAGACCCGGGCCGGGCAACCAGACCCGGGCCAAATTTGCACGCTTAATAAATGGTGGTAATTTTTTGAATGAATTATTAATTCACGCTAACCGCATGACATAGTATATCTTTTTAATATAGTATATAGATATATATACATATTATTTAATAAAATTTTAAAGCATATGTCCTAATTGCACGTGCTTGGGGTGTCGTGGGTAAGTCTCGATTGCATACATGTTGCATGTTAGAACCCTTTACTTCGATGATCAACCTAGAGACATGGTTGTTGCTGGAGACATATAAAATAGTGCTTGTATTGCATGTTTATATGTTTTCATGTTTTATGCAAAATGCTAACTTGCGAGGTAATGTGGTTCCATAGAATCTACTAAGAAACCCGGGAGGAGGGGGAGTTGTTACGTAGTTGTAGTCAGCTTATAGCTGACCCATTTGTACCGCTTTTATTGTCTTAGTTATAGGGCAAGGATCTCATGTTGGAGATCGCTAATCCAAAGCCTCATGAAGTGTTTTATTTCCCATCTTCTCTTTTGATGTACTTTTCCTTTGCTTATTTTGTCAGCCTGCATGCTGAGATAGCTTAGGAATTTTGATGTATGGACATTGTTCTTGGAACGATAATATGATTGTAAGACATAAGGCCGAAGACTCTTTTGATATATTATAGATGTGGACAATCTTGGTTTTTAGGTTTAATGTTTTCGCTGTGCTAAATGTTTAGCTTATTGAGATTTAATTATACTAGAAAGATCTTTATATCATCTTACAATAATAATATTGTGATGAGTGTATGTTGCGGGACCCGACTAGACCCATACTATACAGTCATTATGAAAGTGCACAGTGTGCCTCTAAGATTCCTCTAGGGGGTGAATAGAGTTTTAAAATATTTCTATCCTAACTGTGTTTAACAATAAATTATCTAAAGAGTTATGCTTAACAATCCAGGCAGAATAAAGAATGCAGGAAATAAAGTGCAGAATAAAAGACTGGGACAACACAGAAAATCAACAACCAAAAGACACACAGGATTTTTATAGAGGTTCCCCAAAATGTGGGTAATCCTCTCTTCTACCACCTGGTAGGAATACACCATTGTGCCTGAGTCTTTTGATAAGGAGACTCTTAGAACCAATGATCTTTTGACAAGGAGATCATGAATCACCAGATCTTTTGATAAGTAGATCTTGAACCACCAGATCTTGTGATAAGGAGATCTTGAACCACTGAATCCTTTGAAGTGGGATTAATAAAACTCTTTTACAGAATGAGAAAGAAGAAGGGAGAAGGTTGAAGGAATTCTGTTCTCGGAATTCTTGAAGATGGATGTCTGAAGATCAGCCTATTAGTTGTTCCAAATGATCTGCTCTTGATTAGCCCCTGCTTTAGATAGTGATGATTTGTAGAAGCTTTGTATTGTCAAATCCTTTTTTTTTCTTCTTCTTCAGATTATGATCTGGCTGCTAAGAGATTGTGATGATGAGCAGCTTTCAGATCCTTTGTTCTATTTGATGAAGAACAACAGAGCCTTCTTTTCTTTTCTCTTTTCTATGTTAGGGTTCCTGGGAGAGATGGAGAAGAAGAGGAAGCCCTGGAAAATGAAGGAGACGGTTGATTGTGATTAATGCCTTCGCTGCCTCTGTCTTCTCTTGTCTTTTTAATCTTCCTTATTCAAATTCGAATATGTTTCCCTTTCTGATACGCCTTGATAAGGTAATTTGCTTATCACTTTCTCTTTCTTTCCTCTTTAATTCTCGTCCCGACTACCTACAAGGAATATGGTTACAAGAAACTTTTATGTCCTTCTTTAATGCTCCTTTCTATTTCAGGCAATTATTGAGCCGTTAGGGAACGGTCTTGAATGATGTGGGCAATGAAAGAAGGATTAGAGAGACAGCTGAAAAGATTGCCTTTTACAGACTGTATTCGACGTAGCGTCGAATTCATTTCTTCTCTTATCGAAGTAACTTCGAGTTCTTCTAGGAGCTGCTTCGATTTCATCTGTGCTCCGACCGAACTCTGCTAGTCGACGTTGCGTCGATATCTTATCGACGTGTACGTCATGTTGATCTGCCTGGCTTTGAGATTCATCTTCTGCGTCGAGATGAAGTCGATGTCACGTCTACTCTAGATGGCTTCGACAGATAACAACTTCTGCGTCGAGTTGAAGTAAAAGCTGCGTCGACTTCTCCAGTTACTCCGACAAGTTTCATTTATTCAATAATTGATAAAAATGGGCAAAATATGCGGAATTTCTGAGTTTTCGTGGAGGATTAGATCCTGACCTCTACGTCAACATCTATTCGACGTTACGTCGACTTGAGTTACTTCGACAGAGGGTTTGAACCACTTGGACTGCTAGTCAGAGTAGCGTCGATATGGACTCAATGTTGCGTCGAATTCTATTCGACGCAAATGTTAACTTAGCCCAATTTTGCTTCCCTTGATCTTGTCCTGACACCCTATGTTGAGTGTGACATCCTAAGACATCTAATGACCATATTATCCTCACTATACAATGGGTAATTCACTCCTAGAGATAAAATCACTTTTAAGTAATTTGTTAAGTTAAATCAAAAAGGGTTTTTCCCAACAATCTCTCATATTTATCTTAACAAATTTTACAGTTTGTTCAAAGTGATTTTACACATTTCATAGCATAAAATAAACTCTATACACATGATTTTACAGATATCAAATGAGTAAACTAGATGAGCTGATAACATGCAAAGTATCAGATAAAAGATAATCAGAAGTTTATCATAGTTTACCCACAGTGAGTATTACTTCTTTTCTTTGAGAAAAAAGAACAAGTCTTCATATACTCTCCTGTACTTTTTCTCCACATATTTGAAATTTGTAGGAGTGGCTTTTTCAGGATTCTTCTGAATCTTTCTATGGCCTTTGAAGAGCTTCTCCAGGTCCATTTCTGTGTTAGGATGAACATCCTTGAGTGTAAAGCCCAACCCAAAAACTTTAGCTGTCATCAGATTTATAATTTCTAGATTCAGGTCAGCAGAATCAGAGGCCTTCTCTAATATGGATTCAACAGGCAGTACTTGTGACTCATTGGCAATAGCTTGTTCCTTTCCAGAAGTTGAAGCTTTTGTAAACATGACCTTCTTTATCTTGATCTCCTCTTCAGGTGACTTATTCCCTTTCTTTCTTTTCAGGGGTAGCTGTACTGCATCCTTTGGATTACATTCAATTCCTCCTCTGTATTGTTGCCCTGCTGCTTCTAGCATTTTGGCCTGAGGATTCTTTGTAGTGTTTATTGTATGATCAAATAAGGTGGATTTGATTGGGATTACTTTGGCCAATTCTTCTTTTCTCAACTACTTCTTTTCCTCTTTATAGAATATCAATGAACCTTTTTTTCTTAACTTCAATTTTTATTTGAGCAACCTCAAACTCATACTTATCCCTTTCTCTATGCTCATCTAGAATCTTTTCAAGATTTGGGTTGATATACTCCTGCATATTACTTACAGGAAATGCAACCTTTTCATAAATTTTATTATATGATTTATCCTTCTTAAATTGTTTTCTTTCCTCTTTAGTATACTGTTGGGAAAATGATTTCTCTTAACCCCTAGAAATAAGTTGAATATGAATTCTAAGAAAGAAAACCAAGGTTAAGTAAATATGCGTCGAATTGTATTCGACGCAACGTCGAAATGTAGTCGACGTTTCCTTCAGGTTGAGTCGAAGTAACTTTAGGAAGATTTCGACGCATGTGTTGTCGACGCTACTCTGATTTCTAGTCGACGCATATGGAGAAGTCGACGCACCTTAGTCGACGCACCTTCCTTATTCTCCTCTCGACGTCCAGCCAGGATGAATTCGATGCTTACGTCGAATGGTAATCGACGCACGTCGATTTATGTGACAGATTTAAATATGCGCCAGATCTCTTTCCTTCTTTCAGTAGATCTGATTTGTATGGAATAATGTTAATATTTTATAGCCGTTCTGAATCATTCTTTCCTTCTATTTGATTCTTGGCTAATCTAATTAACTCTATTTTGGATATTATTTGAAATCAGGATTCATTCTTTCCTTCTACAGAAAATGTCATTATGGAAATATTTCCTTCTTTCTATTTGTCTGATTGCTAATTGATTTTCCTCCTATAGTATTATTTGACTGAAACAGAGCTATAAATTAAGAGGAGGTCGGCAGAAAAAGTGAGTTGAGTGATCTACCACATACATTTGAAATAGAGGAAAAGCTCCCAAAAGAATAGAGAGATAAGCTGAGAAAAGTGATAGTGTGCTGCAGAGACAAAGCCTTCATTCTTCTTCTTCTGCTTCTAAAGTCATTCTGCTGCAAGTTCTGATAACTCTCACAAAGAGAGAAAAACTACAAATCTTCTTCTCTCTATAGAAGAAAGATTTAATTCACTTCTTGTGCTTCCAATCTTCTTGCTAGGAAGAAGATTCATTCTTGTTCTTATTTCTTTCTTCTTTCTTATTCTTACTTAAATATTGTAAAAGAGTTTTTAGAATCTCTCTTCAAAAAATTCAGTGTACTGGTTCTAAGAGTCTCCTTGTCAAAAGACTCAGGGTGGTTCTAAGAGTCTCCTTGTCAAAAGACTCAGGGTGGTTCTAAGAGTCTCCTTATCAAAAGACTCAGTGCAAGATAGTGAATTCCTACCAAGGGGGTAGAAGAGTGGACTACCCAAAGTTTGGGGAACCACTATATTTTCTTGTGTTGTGCTGTGATTTCTTTTCTTGCATTTACATTCTTTATTTGTTTAATTCTTGTTGGTGTGTGGGAAGCTCTAATCTGTGATCATACACATATATATATATATTAACTTTGCACAAAATATTTTTAATCTCTATTCACCCCCCCTCTAGAGAATTCTATTGAGGTTAACTGTGCACTTTCAATTGTTATCAGAGCGAGGTTGATCTAAAAAGGTTAACTCCTTGATCAAAAAGGTCCTACCTTATATATATATATATATATATATATATATATATATATTTCTACAAAATTATTTTCATGGCACAAATCAAAGATTATGCTTCCACCAGACCACCAATGTGCAATCTTGAAAAGTTTGCAGTTTGGAAAACAAGAATCAGAATTTATATGAATTCCATTGATACTGACTTGTTCAATATTACTGTGACAGGTCCCCCAAAGCCTTATAGAAAAGATGCAAGTGACAATGTCACACAAACACTTGTTCCAAGATCTGAATGGACAGAAGATGGGAAGAAGGCAAGAACACATGATCTAAAGGCCATGAACATACTTGTCTCAACTCTCTCAGATGACATCTTTCAAAGGGTTGTTGACTGTGAATCATCCAAAGAAATTTGGGATGCTCTCACAAAAATGGTGGAAGGAAGTGCTGATGAAAAGAAAGATAAGAAGGCCCTACTAATCTCTCAATATGAGAACTTCCAAAAGAAGGTTGAAGAAAGCATCTCAGAAATGTATGACAGATTCAGTCTGATCATCAATCAACTAAGAGACTTGGATAGAGAAATATCTCTCACAGAGATCAATGACAAATTGCTGATGAGTCTCCCAAGCTCATGGGACTCAAGGATATGGGCAATAAGAGACACAAGAGGTCAAAGGGAAATTTCAACAGATGCTCTCTTAGGAAAACTCAGATCCTATGAGAAATTGCTGAAAACTAGAGAAGAGAAGGAAAGAAGAGAAAACACTCCAATTTCCTCAAAAGGCAGGAACATTGCTCTAAATGCAACAGAAGAAGGAACTCCTATCACTGAAGAAGAACTATTCAGTTTCTTGGCCAAAAGATTTAAGAAATGGGTCAAGACAGATGGATCAAAAAGGAGGGAGTCAAAACCAAGGTATGACAAAACCCCCCACTAAAGAAATTATTTGCTATTCTTGCAGGGAACCTGGACATATTGCCCCAGAATGTCCAGAGAATGCTTAAACAAAGAAAGATCTGAAAAAGAAAGATCTCAAGAAAAGGGGGAAGAAGAAAGAAAGAGACTTTATTGCAGAAGCCTGGAGTGAAACAGACTCTGAGGACAGTTCATCCTCTAAGAGTGACAATGAAGAATCTAGGCAAGAAGACCTATGCTTGATGGCCTTTGAAGGCTCAAAGAATGATGATAAATCACGGAGTGAAACAGGATCAGAAGAAAGCATTTCTTCTGAAGATGAAAAAGAAGATAGTCTTATTCTCATAGAGGAATCTGAGGATAAGGATGAGGTAAGCATGTTTGATGAAATAGATTTTCAAAGTGATAACTTTAGAAATGATTTTATGGGAATGTATCTAGATCAACTAAAAGCAACACAAGAAATTAAAGATCTAAAAGAACAAATCAATGTAGCTAAAAACTAGAGAAACAGAGAAGTTAAATGCTCTAAAGATTATGAATTAAGGGCTAACATCATAGAAAAGGAGGTAGAAAAGGCTAAAATAGAAAATCAGTTCCTTAAGGATAAGGTTTCCCAGGCAAAGGCCTTTGAAGAATCAATAAACATGAGAAGCCAAACTCTTAAGGAAATCACTGAAAAACAAACATTAAGACACAAAAATCTTGGGCTAGGGGCTGAGCCATCAATCAGCCTAATTCCATCCAACAAGCCTGCTTGGATGAGCCCTGTAAAATTCGCTAAACCCATCAAATCAGCAAACCAAGAAAAAGAATCACAACATAAGAAAGAACACCTCTTCAAGGAAATAAAGGAATTTGATGAAACATCATATTATTCAGCTGATGACTCACAAACTTCATCTGAAGAGACAACTAAACCAAAAGAAACAACATACAATGGAGTAAAAACAGAAAAAGGTAAAATGAAAATTTATGAAGACACAGTTGCGTCGACTTCATATCGACGCATGAATGATAGTGCGTCGACTTGTACTCGACGTAACCTCTCAGATGCCTCGACCTCCACTCGACGCTTGAATAAAGATACGTCGACATTAAATCGACGCAACTTCCTCCATGCGTCGATACCAGATCAACGCAATCTGAGGAATGCGCCGAATATAAATCGACGCAACTATCAACATACTTCGAATAGATATCGACGCATAAAAACTCAGAGCAACATGAATACCTATATTCCAAAATTCTTCCATCTTAACCCCCATTCAGGACCCATTCATCTTGATAATGATTTCTATCCTAATCAACATTCTAACCAAAATTTTTACCCAAAACTTGGTAACCAGACTTCCCATCCTAATGAAACCTTCTATCCTAATCAACACTGGTATCCTAGTCAACACTTCTATTCCCCTTTAAACTCAAACTCTCACAAAAATAAGATACTCAAGTGTTACATATGCAACAAAAATGGCCACCTTGCCAAAAAGTGTTGGTATAATCAATCAAATTGGTCTTAAAACCCAGTCCTAGGCTAACTTAGAAACCTTTAGGATTAAGAAAAGATAAAAAGAAATAAACACCTAGAACTTTTCAGGAAAATTAAAAGTCACGTCGACTTCTAATCGACGCTCCGTCGATAACTCAGATCAATAGGTACAATCGACGCATACGTCGATAAGAAACCCTTGCATCCCAGAACAGACTAAATCGACGCTCACGTCGAATTCCACTCGACGTAACGCCGACTTCATAAAAACGAGCGGCAAGACTAAATTATTTTCGGTCACATCCACTGAAGTACCGAATAAGCCTCGAATTGAGTCCTGTTTCGACGCTTCACCTGACTTAAATAGACTCTTCAGTTAGAAACCTTCATGACCTCTGCATCTTTCATCCTTCTTGCTCCTCAGTCCAGCCGTCTCTTCTTCTCTCTCTCTAACCTAAAATGGCTCCTAAGACTAACTCTGGCTTCGACATTGACGTGGAATCCTTCCAAGCCGCCGCCGACAACTTTAAGAGCATAATAGCTCTGTTCACTGAAGCTGGTCTGAATAAGCTCATTTCAACAAGATGCAAGCTTCTGGAGATAGAACTCACAGAGCTCATAGCTCATGTTCAGATAACTGAACAAGGAGAAATTTCAGGCACAATCCATGAGACACCTGTATCAATATCTGCAGAACACATAAGGACCACCTTTGATCTTCCATCAGGTATATCCTAATATCATCTTTGTTTAAATGAAATAAGGAAAGAAAATGAGCTTCTAAAAGAATGATTAAACATGTCTTAATTATTCCCCTATTAGGTGATGAATCCATTGAACTCACACCTGATGAAATCAAGCATTTACTCACCACCATGAATTTCTCAAAAGATAGGCCAATCCATCTGAAAAAGATAGACTTTTCTGATGAGTACAGATTGCTGGCAGATATAGTAGGGAAAGTTCTACTATGCAAAATCTCAGCACATGATGCAGTACCCAAACACCAACTGAACATCATGGGGGTCCTTGTGCTGAAGAAGAAAGTAGACTGGGCCACATGGCTACTCAAGATAATAGGCTCTAGATATTCTCACAAAGAGAATGCCTACATGAGGATTATGAGTCAAGTACTCTTCCACTCCTTCCCTGACCTCTGTAGGTCAAAAGGAATTCCTATCCCTCCTGGAAAGAGGATGTCCATTGCCCTCTTCTACAAATGGACCAGGCAAATCCCCAAGCCTGGCTCCATTCCTGAAAGGACTCCCTCTCCTCCTAACTCTCCTGCTCACCCTTCTCCTCCTCCTTCTCCTCAAAGAGACAATTCTTCTCTACCACCATCATCCACTCAAATAGTCTCTACCACCCTCACAACTCCTACTTTACCTACTTCTTCTCAAACACCTGCTCAGACAGCAGTTTCTCCTTCTCTTCCTCCTCCTATTTTCCCATCTTCTCTATCTCCATTATCACCCATACCTCATGTATCACCTCACTTCTCTCCTCCTCTATCACCTCTTCCTCTACCATCACCTCCTCACCTTTCACACCATGAATCATCTGCATCCACTGAGGCTCTCATCACTCAGTGCATCAAATCAGCAGCTGAAAAATTCCAAGTGATGCTGGATGAGCATTGCTCTCAAATTCATTCCTCCATCCTTCATATGCACACCCAAATAGATGGGGCCAGTGCCTCTGTGCAAGGCCTAAAGACCTCTCTCTTCCTCTAGAGTGACAAGGTCTTTCTTAACCTCCCTGGCCAAGAAGGTCAAGAAGGGGGAGAATCTAGATGAAGAGCAGCCCTCCAATCCTAAATCTCTCTCTCACAAGTCCCCTCCTTCTTCAAAATCTGACAAAATCCTTAGGAATGAGATAGTACCTGAGCTACACAATGATGAACAAACTATAGAGGTACTTCATATAGCAAGAGAGGCTGCAAGTCAAGTAGTACTATTACAAGGGGAGGCAAGCAGAGCAGAAACTGAAAAGGAAGATATGGCAGTTGGGAAGAAAGATAAAGAAACTACAAATCAGGGGGAGCTGGATACTGATATGAATAAAGCTGGAAATGAAAAAGGACAGCTAGATGCAACTGGAGCTGGAGATGATAGAGAAATAGAAGAAGTAGAAAGATTAAAGGAAGTTCCATCCCAGGGGGAGCAATCTGCTCAGGGGGAGCTAGGTGAACTTCCTACAAATGAGAAAGAGAAACCCTCCTCTCCTAAAACAGTAGTATTCAAGAGAAAGAGAAAGACCCCTCCTACCCCTCCTGAGTAATATTTGAAAACAATGCTGATATATTTTACCCTATAGTTGAATACTAATTGGTATGAACATGAAATCTGTTTATATGATTCTGGAAAATTTGTTTATATGATCTCTTCTTCTATATTTAACTTTTGATTGAGTGACATATTTCTTTTCTATACAAATGCTGTGCTGGGTTGATTTTATGCTAATACAAATTCTCTCTAAGTAGGGTTAAGACAAATAGGGGGAGATTGTTGGGAAAATGATTTCTCTTAACCCCTAGAAATAAGTTGAATATGAATTCTAAGAAAGAAAACCAAGGTTAAGTAAATATGCGTCGAATTGTATTCGACGCAACGTCGAAATGTAGTCGACGTTTCCTTCAGGTTGAGTCGAAGTAACTTTAGGAAGATTTCGACATATGTGTTGTCGACGCTACTCTGATTTCTAGTCGGCGCATATGGAGAAGTCGACGCACCTTAGTCGACGCACCTTCCTTATTCTCCTCTCGACGTCCAGCCAGGATGAATTCGACGCTTACGTCGAATGGTAATCGACGCAAGTCGATTTATGTGACAGATTTAAATATGCACCAGATCTCTTTCCTTCTTTCAGTAGATCTGATTTATATGGAATAATGTTAATATTTTATAGCCGTTCTGAATCATTCTTTCCTTCTATTTGATTCTTGGCTAATCTGATTAACTCTATTTTGGATATTATTTGAAATCAGGATTCATTCTTTCCTTCTACAGAAAATGTCATTATGGAAATATTTCCTTCTTTCTATTTGTCTGATTGCTAATTGATTTTCCTCCTATAGTATTATTTGACTGAAACAGAGCTATAAATTAAGAGGAGGTCAGCAGAAAAAGTGAGTTGAGTGATCTACCACATACATTTGAAATAGAGGAAAAGCTCCCAAAAGAATAGAGAGATAAGCTGAGAAAAGTGATAGTGTGCTGCAGAGACAAAGCCTTCATTCTTCTTCTTCTGCTTCTGAAGTCATTCTGCTGCAAGCTCTGATAGCTCTCACAAAGAGAGAAAAGCTACAAATCTTCTTCTCTCTATAGAAGAAAGATTTAATTCACTTCTTGTGCTTCCAATCTTCTTGCTAGGAAGAAGTTTCATTCTTGTTCTTATTTCTTTCTTCTTTCTTATTCTTACTTAAATATTGTAAAAGAGTTTTTAAAATCTCTCTTCAAAAAATTCAGTGTACTGGTTCTAAGAGTCTCCTTGTCAAAATACTCAGGGTGGTTCTAAGAGTCTCCTTGTCAAAAGACTCAGGGTGGTTCTAAGAGTCTCCTTATCAAAAGACTCAGTGCAAGATAGTGAATTCCTACCAAGGGGGTAGAAGAGTGGACTACCCAAAATTTGGGGAACCACTATATTTTCTTGTGTTGTGCTGTGATTTCTTTTCTTGCATTTACTTTCTTTATTTGTTTAATTCTTGTTTGTGTGTGGGAAGCTCTAATCTGTGATCATACACATATATATTAATTTTGCACAAAATATTTTTAATCTCTATTCACCCCCCTCTCTAGAGAATTCTATTGAGGTTAACTGTTCACTTTCATATACCTTTCCCAAATAGGTATAAACCTTCCTCTTCCTCTGTATGGAGGTCTCCCCCTAAATACAGGTGTTGGAAGAAGTGGTTTGGTTGTTTGACTTGGAGTAGGAATTGAAGATGAGGGCTGAGCTGGAGGTATTGATTGAGCTGGGGCTGGATCAGGTGAGACATAATCTTGATCAACTGTCTTAACTGAAGAGGGTGATGTGGATGATTCTTCAGAGGACACTCTGAATGAGAGAGGACCAGGGGTAGATGATTCAGTAACTTCATGAAATTCTTGAAGTGACTTGAGGTACATCTGATCATCTGAAATTGAGGGGACCTCCCCCTGAGTTAATGGCTCCCCCTGAGCAAAGGGCAGAGTCCTTGGAGAGATCACCTCCCCCTGATTTACTGCAACTGAAAGCTGAAGTTTAGATGAGATAGCCGACTCTCCTTCAGTGGTTAAGGAGAGAGGGATCGCTGTCGTGTAAACTGAATCTTGAGGAGGCAGCTGTTGTTGATAAGTTTGCTGCCTACTAATACCACTCCCCCTGCTTCATATCATTGAGAAAGGATATAAAGCCATCAGCAGGCACAACTGCCGATCGTACTTCTCTGTCAAATAATTCTAGGTCAGAGGTCAGCACTTGCAATCGTTTATGTTGACGGCGTAATTTGCGATAACATGCTGTAGAGAAGTCCAGATAGAGCGAGCCAAACTTAGAAAGTACTGTTTCAAGAGCTAGATTGACTACCTCCACAATATCTTCATGACTGGGCGGAGAAGCCATTGAAACACTGCGCGAACCTGCATTGAAACAAGGAAAATAGACGAAGAGAGGGAAGTAGGAAGAGAGCAGGAAGGAGAGAACTCGAATAACACAATAGAATTTAAACGCAAAAGTTGCTTTTAGTAGATGAATCGCCACAACTTAGGGTTTTATTCGAAGAAACGTCGAGAGAAGAGCAGAATGCAGCACGCCAAAGTATGTCAATACGCGTGATCTGTCAAGTCGACAGAGCGTCAAGTTGATGTCGATGTGGCTTCAAAATATAGGCATCAGTAATGATGTTGATGTAAGCGTCGATAGGTATTCGACGTTACATCGAGTGGTATTAGAAGGATCTATCCCATAGTGCTCTCGAAGCTGACATTGAGTGTAAGTCGACGGTACGTCGATTTGAATTCGATGCAGCTTTGATTAAATAGTTAAGATTTCTTTTAAGATTCTTGCTGTTTTCCCAGCAATAATTTTCTATAAAAAATAGTTCTGTATTCATAATAAGGGGGACCTATAGAGCTCCATCAAGCATCCCCAGTGCATTGATGAAGAACTTGTGCTTGCTTTCATCAAGGGGCTTAGTGAAGATGTCAGCCCTTTGAGTGTAAGTAGATATGTATTGAAGGTTGATCTAACCCTTCTCTACATTGTCCCTGAGATAGTGGTGTCTTATCTCTATGTGCTTAGTTCTGCTGTGGAGAACAGGATTGAAAGCAATGGATATTGCACTAGAGCTATCACAATAGATTGTGGAATTGACAAGGGAAAAGTTGTAATCTAACAACTGATTTTGCATTCACAAATTTTGTGAACAGCAGCTTCCTGCAACTATATACTCAGCTTCAGCTGTATAAGTGGAGACTGTGGTTTTCTTCTTGCTAAACCATGATATCAGTCTAGCACCCAGGAACTGACATGTGTTGGATCTTGAGGCGCCCTTAGAGGGGGGGGGGGTGAATAAGGGCCTTTTAAAAAAAATATGATTTTTACTTAAGAATTTTAAAACAACTTTTACTTTTCTAAAAGTTACTTATAAAAATTTCAAACTAATGTAATTTTTAGAATAAATTCAAACACAAATTTCTAAGTTAAAGATTAAACAACCATATTTGTAATTAACGAAAAAGTCATAACTTTATAATTATGAAAATCACATACAAATAATATGATCTTAACAATGCTTAAGATCAAGGCACAAATTTGATAATAACCCTTTTACAATTTGTGTTTACCAATCCTTCTCCCAAGGATCGGAAGGCTATCACTTGTCTCTCTCTAGACCAAGCCCAAGCCTATCCTCTAGATCTTCCCAAGATCTAGACGTAGCACACAAGGCCACGATTTCCCACCAAGCCACGCAAGGACTTGGACGCTCCACAGAAGGAAGCGATTTTCCCCTAAGCCACGCAAGGACTTAGACGTCACGCACAAGGAGACGATTTCCCTATCAATACAAAATGAAATGTATATAAATGAAAATACAATATGAAAAGAACAACTCCCTAGAAATTCAGATCTCTGAAAGGAAGGTTGAAGCCTCGAGATGATCGTTGATGAAGAAGCGCGCCCGATCTCGTCTTCAATCTCAAACCTTCTAAGCACAAATGGGAGTTGATGAGGTTCTGGATCTCTCTGGTTCGTATGCACTCAGGGAGGGACTTGAAATTATCAATGCTTGAAATGCACGAACAAAAGGAGCCAATATATAGAAATTCGCTGTCGCCTGGGCGACATCAGCTGTCGAAATTTCCGACAGCGCTAAACTGCCACTCGTAGTGCCGTCGTGCGTGCAGTTGCTGTAACCTCCGAGTTGTCGCCTGGGCGACATCGATGTCGGATTTCCGACAGCGCAAAACTGCCGCTCGTAGTGCTGTCGTGCGGGCAGTTGCTGTAACCTCCGAGCTATCGCCTGGGCGACATCGATGTCGGATTTCCGACAGCGCAAAACTGCCGCTCGTCGTGTTGCTGTGGGGGAAGTTGTTGTAACTTCTCTGCTGTCGCCTGGGCGACATCAGCTATCGGAAAATTCCGACAGTGAAAATTTCATACTCTCAAATTGAGCTCCAGCAGAATTGTGAACATCTCATACCTGTTACCTGCACACCATTAATAAAAATAGAATCAAATACAAACGGGACTTTGTTATTATCAAACCGGAAGAGTGCGAAACGCATGCTCCAACAATCTCCCCCTTTTGATAATAACAAATCCGTATAAAAAGAAATCATGTCTATTTAGGTTATTGATTTTAACATATGGTGTGTGCACAAAAATAACATGATATATTCCTCTTAAGAGTAATCTCCCCCTAGATGAAAGCTCCCCCTAAATAAATGCTCCCCCTAAATGTTATAGTAAATTGAAATGATGTATTGTTTAGGTTGACTATTTAGGTGTAATAGTTCTTTGATTTCTTGAATATACTTATAATTCTCCCCCTTTTGGTATTAGCAAAAGGTAATGAATGAGTAGATCTTAAGGGAAGAGAGAGGATGGAGAAAATAAGAGTAAGCGGAAGCACTTGTTGGGAAAATGATTGAAGTTCTTGAAGTAATAGTAATATGTCATAGTATTGAATAAACTCATGAATAGGCGGTATAGCCATATGAAGTAATAAAATAAAATAACTTAAACATGATTAAGGTCATTTTAAAGTATCATGGAAAGACACAATTGTGTATAGAAATTTGGAATATTTTCGGTCCAATTCTCATGAGATGAATGTTTATATAACATAATGATGTGTACAAGTGATACTTAGATCAAACATATGAAGTTATTTAATGTACATGATCATTGGAATAGAGAACATAATATAAGCATATAAAGACAACTTTGACCTTGAAGAGATAACATAATAAGAATAGAATACCATTTTTCTTTTGCACAAGACACTTTACAATTCTTTTCAAGGTGCTTAACCTCACAATGCTTATTAAGACTTATCAGGAGGGTAAGTAGTGCTTGGTGGAGTATCCTTGTCTTTAATTTAAACTCCCTTTTTGTGATCACATATTTTGTGATATCTTAATTTCGAGATATTTATAATTTTTTAATTGACCAAGGATCTCCGAATTCACTTGAATCGCAAAAGATGGTGTATATTTTGTTGTGCTAACAAATCAAGGTTGAAAGTAGTATTTATGAAGTGCCATTGTATTATGTTAAAGCAAATATGATTCATGTATATATTAAATAGAAAGACATATGTATGGATCAAAGAAGTGAACGTGATAGTTCATTATTATATATAAACAATTTCTCATACTTAGAGGCATGCGAAAACAATGTCCAATAGTCTAAACAACTAAGTAGGAGTGTCAATACGATGATAGATTGGAAATGAAATCATATAATCATGTAATAGCCATTTTTTTAAAAAATAAAAAACACATGGTTTGGCATCAATTCATGAGTTGAGCATTAATAAAGACATATAACTATTGGAAAACTATAAAGGGACCAAAAACTGAAGATTAAGCAAATCGGGAGCTGTCAGAAATTTCCGACAGTCACTGTCGCCTGGGCGACAGCTAAAAATATAAATACGGCTTAAAACCGAGTCAAACCCTATTGTGCATCATTTTCTGGACTGAAGGGCGAGAGGAAGCTGTCGGAGTTCGGCGACAACCCTAGATTTAAGGTATGGGGTTTTTTGATTTTGAAGTTTTTGACTCAAAGCTTTTAGAGATTTGTGATTTTGGAAAGGAGAGAAGATGAAAATTGTGTTTTTCATTTTACCTTTGATGAATGGTGTAGATCTTTGAAGTTTTGTGTATAAAAGGTGTAGATCTAGTGTAAATCAAGTGGATCTTGGTGGATCTTGGTGAAATATGTTTGGATTTTGTGATTTGTTTTGGGGTTTAAGTGTTGTATTTTGTACATGGTTTAATTTAAAAAAAAATGGAAGATTTTTCTTTTGTAGAAGGTTGAAGAAGATGAATAGTAAGGATATGTGAGAAGATGTAGTTTTGTTCTAGAAAGAATTTTTTTTTAACAGAAATATAGCTTGATTTTAAGAGATCTGGAAGTGTAGTTGAAAAATTTAAAGAAAAGTTCACTGGAGTACTGTCGGAATATTCCGACAGTCAATGTCGCCTGGGCGACATCGTTCCAGTGCACAGAACTTATTTAATTCATTTTTGTTATGTTATGTTTGCAGAATGGCTTCCAGTTCTAAGGCACGAAGGAGTACGTCTGAAGATGCGCATAGTTCTTATCAAGTTTACCCTGGGATTGAGAAAGCAATAATTGGGGTATCAAAATATGTATAATTTGACTCTCCGAAGCACGACCATATCTATGATCATCTTGCGAATGCAGGTATAATTTCAGTAATCACAGCAGATACGTTCTCATCCTTTTTGATTCGAGAATTTTATAATCATTTGGAAGACCCGAGTTACACCGAATTAGATGGGGGAGTGAGATCTAGAATCTAAGGTCAACAAGTGTAAATAACACATGTTGATCTTAGAGAGGAATTCGGTCTTCTTATGAGTGAACATATGCCGGATATAGTGGAGAGCTATAGAAAGGATAGAGATTGGACTCTTGTAAACATGAGTTTACATGGGAGTCAAAAGAAGACCCTAATCACTGAAGTTTCTTCACTCACTCCAGATGCATATTTAGTCCAAGATATATTAAGGAACTCAGTTATGTTAAAAAGTGGAGATACAAGAAGTATCACAGCACAATTGACGCTGATTACATACTTTATTATGGAGGAGGAACCTTTTGATGTAGCCGACTTCATCCTTTCCCAGATTCGGTATGTTTTTAGATTAAAACATCCAAAATGGGTGAAGATTCATACTTTGCCAATGGGGGCAATAATTCAACGTATACTATATAAGAAGTATGAATGGATAGTTCAAGATTCGTACTTTGATGATTATTTTCCTGAGATATACTATACGGGAACTATGAGAGTGAAGAAGACTCAGAAAAAGCCTCATCCTGGAATTGAGATTAGAGAGCCTACAATGCATAGGGCAGGATCACTACAAGAGTCTATAGATGATCTTCGTGATTCATTAGAGGATCACAAGAAGGAAGTGAAGAAAGATCGTAGTAGAATGCAGAAGTTTATGAAATTTTTGGTGAAAGGTTTGAACTTAAAACCTACTCCGGAAGAAGCGGCCGAATGGCAAATTCCAGATGAAGAACCGCTACGCCAATCGGTGAGGCAGACTCGACGTGGTAAGGCCGTAAGGCGAGGACCTCCAGAAGACTGTCCAGAGAGCAGCGGGGCTGGTTATGAGGATTCTGAGTAGTTTTCATCAGGGTGCTGCTTCTAACTGATGTCGAAATTTTCCGACATCCACTGTCGCCTGGGCGACAGTGAATTTGCCCAGATTTCATTTTCTGTTATCTGAACTTGATCCTATGTTGATTTCTACTATTTTTTGTGAAACAATTTTATGTAATATTAATTATGTGAGAATTTTTCTAAAGTAATTCAAATTCTATGGTTTGATTTAAAATTTAGTCTTTCTTTTTAAAATGTATAGGTTTTGTGATTTTTTTTTTAAATTTTATAGGTCATAAGTAGTGATATAATCCTTGTGAAATGTCTAGGATTCCCAATTCTAGCCTAAGCATAGAAAAACGGGAATCCGGTAACGGTTTAGTGAATATATCCGCTAGTTGATTATCCGTGCCTATAAATGAAATTTTTATGTGGTTATTTTTAATATGATCTCTAATAAAATGATGTCTCACATCAATATGCTTAGACCTTGAATGATGGACCGGGTTGTATATGTTAAATCAATTGCACTTTTATTATCACACCATAATTCAATAGTTTGTTGTTTAATATTAAAGTCTTCTAAAGTTTGCTTCATCCAAAGAGCTTGTGCACAACAACTACCAAGTGCGATGTATTCGGCCTCGGTGGTTGAGAGGGCAACAGAATTCTGTTTCCTACTCGACCATGAAATGAGTGAAGGGCTTAAAAAATGACAAGTGCCACTAGTGCTTTTCCTATCTAGTGAACAACCGGCATAATCAGAATCAGAGTAGCCAAAAAGAGTAAAATCATCGCTATGAGGATACCATAAACCAAGTTTAGATGTGCCAATTAAATATCTAAAAATTATTTTTACCGCTTTTAAATGTGATTCTTTGGGATCGGCTTGAAATCTAGCACATAAACAAACTGAAAACATAATATCCGGTCTAGAAGCAGTTAAATATAAAAGTGAACCTATCATGCCTCTATATAAAGTTTGATATATTGATATTCCATTTTCATCTTTTCCTAATTTTAAAGATACACTCATAGGAGTATTTGCTTGTTTGAGATTTTCAAATCCAAATCGTTTTAAAACATCATGAATATATTTTGATTGGTTAATAAAAACTCCATCATGTTTTTGAACAATTTGAAATCCTAAGAAATATTTTAATTCTCCTAGAATACTCATCTCAAATTCACTTTCCATCATTTTTACAACATAATTACACAACTCTTCATTAGTGGCTCCAAAAATAATATCATCAACATAAATTTGTAAAATAATTAAATCATCATTTACTTGCTTAATGAAGAGTGTACAATCAACACCACCCATTTTAAAACCATTTTGTAATAAATATATAGTCAATCTATCATACCATGCTCGTGGTGCTTGTTTTAAACCATACAAAGCTTTTAGCAATCTATATACGCGATTAGGAATTTTTTCATTTATAAATCCTGGGAGTTGTTCAACATAAACTTCTTCTTTAATCAACCCGTTTAAAAATGCAGTTTTAATATCCATTTGCAATAATTTAAACCTTTTATGACTAGCAAATGCAACAAAAATTCTAACTGCTTCCAATCGTGCTACGGGTGCAAATGTTTCATCAAAATCTACCCCTTCAATTTGATTATATCCTTTCGCTACAAGCCTAGCTTTGTTTCTAGTGACCCTAGAGTCACTATCTAATTTGTTTTTGAAAATCCATTTGACTCCTACTACAGGATGATCACTAGGTCTATCTACAAGAATCCAAACTTTATTTCTTTCAAATTGGTTAAGTTCTTCATTCATAGCTAGAAACCAAGATTCATCATTTAATGCGGTGACAACATCTTTTGGTTCTATATTTGAGACAAAACATAAATTTGAAAGACTTTCATGTAAACTAGAACGTGTACGTACCCCATTTAATGGTTCTCCAATAACAAGTTCTTGCGGATGATCTTTTGAGAACCTTAGCTCGGTTGGAGGTACATATCCTTGTTCTTCTTCTTCTTCAACATCTTTTTCATCTTCTTTCTCTACTTTTTCTTCATCATTATCATCATCATTTTTCTTCAGATTTTGTTCCACATCTTTTTCATTTTTCTCATTACCTGCAACTTTAGTATTTTCTACACAAGAAATGTTTTCATCAAATTTTACATGAATAGATTCTTCAACCACTTTAGTACGTTTATTATAAACTCTATAGGCCTTGCTAGTTGAAGAATAACCAATGAAAATTCCTTCATCACATTTTTTATCAAATTTGCCTAAGTTATCTTTTGTATTCAAAATAAAGCATTTACAACCAAAAACTTTAAAGTAAGATACATTTGGTTTTCTTTGAAAATAAATTTCATAAGGAGTTAATTGTAATGTAGGACGAATCATGACATGATTAATAATATAGCATGCAGTACTGACCGCTTCGGCCCAAAAATATTTTGGCAATTTAAATTCACAAAGCATAGTACGTCCTAATTCTTGAAGTGTTCTATTTTTCCTCTCCACTATACCATTTTGCTGTGGTGTGCGAGGAGCGGAAAATTCGTGTTTTATCCCAAATTCATTACAATATGAAATGAATTTTTCATTATCAAATTCTCCTCCATGATCTGATCTAATGTATTTTACTTTTAAATCAAGTTCATTTTGAATACGTGAAATTATTTTTACAAATTCATCAAAAGCATCAGATTTTGAATTTAAAAACAATGTCCAACAAAATCTAGAATAATCATCAATAATAACAAACATATATTTTCTACCTCCTAGACTTTGTGTAGAAATTGGACCAAACAAGTCCATATGTAATAAATGTAAAGGTCTAGTAGTAGAAATAACATTTTTGCTTTTAAAAGATGATTGTGTAAACTTTCCTTTTTGGCATGGTGAACATAATGAAGAAAGCTTTCCATTCAAATTTGGCAAACCATTTATAGTTTTATTTTTAGAAAGCTTTACTATGCGTTTGGCACTAGAATGTCCTTGTCTCCTATGCCATAATTCAAGTTCATCATTCTTTGAAATAAAACATTTAAGTGTAGAATGAGATAAATCATGAAAAGTGATTGTATAGACATTGTTTATTCTTGGTGCAGTAAGTACGATTTCGTTTGTTTTAGAATCAATAATTTTGCAGAGGTTTGAGCTAGAGTCAAATAGAACATTTAGATTTTTATCACATAGTTGACTAATAGAAATTAAATTATGTTTCAAACCTTTAACATATAAAACATTTGAAATTTTAAATTCTTCGTTACCTACTACTCCAATGCCTTTGACTTTACCCTTGCCATTATCCCCAAATGTCACTGTTCCACCTTTCTTCATCTCCAGGCTAAGGAACTTTGATTTATCGCCCGTCATGTGTTTTGAACATCCAGAGTCCAAATACCACACGTCTTTCTTGTTCCTAGCCTGCACGCACACCTAAAAAGATGATGAGAGTAAAGATCTGGTTACCCAAGTGGTCGATCCCATGGTATAGGTGGATGCCTTAGGTACCCAGATTTGTTTAACATTAACTTTTCCTTTCTTCCAACATGAGCCCGAGATGTGACCAAATCGATGACATTTGGCACATACAATGAATGGTGAGGAACCATTTTTCAATGGTTTCTCTGGACTCTTGCTGGTGGAAACATCTTTATGTGTGGACTTAGAAAAATTTTCATTTTGAAAAACAGGTTTTCTGAATCTGGAGATGTCGCTGGTTCCGACAGCAGCTGTCGGAAATTTTCGACAGCTTCCAGAAATGTATCCTAGCCCAAATTTTGCTGTCCCATGGCATTGGTTGGCTAAAAGCATATCCAGAGATTTTTTTCCAACACCAAATTTTCCAATTGCCATGTTCAACTCATTTACTTTGGACTTTAAAATTGAATTTTCTTTTACTATCATGCCACATCTATTTGCAACACTTTTCTTATAATTCTCTAATTGAGAATGAGAGGTTTTAACAACTTTTTCTAAGTCCTTTTTCTCTTTTAGAAGTTGATCAATTTTTTGATCGGACTTAGAAATAGTGTTTTCAAGTTCTTTTATCCTTGTCGAAGAGTGATCACAATCTTGACAAATTTCCTTCTCGTTCCCAATAGATTTCAAATCATTTGATAACTTTTTATTTGCTTTCAAAAGAACTTTGTTTTCACATTTTAAGAAATTGATTTCCTTTAGACTTTTATCCACAAATTTGCAAGTTTTCATAAATTCAGAATATAAATCATCATAAGATGGAGGAGTTACCTCAGTGTCGCTTTGGACACTGCAATCGTCGTCAGATGATGCATTTTCTTTCCCCATCAAGCAGACATTTGCCTCTTCTTCCTCCTGTGTTGAGGAATCACTTTCTTCACCAGACGAAGAATCATCCCAAGTCTCTGCCTTTAACACTTTTTTCTTGTAGCTTTTATCGTGCCTCTTTGCTTTTTGCTCTTTCAGGTACTTTGGGCACTTGCTTCTGATATGACCAATCTTCTTGCAATGGTTGCACTCCGGTAGCGGACGCTCCTCTTCATTCTCCATTTTTCCTTTTCCTTTTTGGTAGGCAAAATCATTCTTTTTGAATTTTTTTTAAATGAATTTCTCCTCTCCGGATTTCTCATAAACTTCTTAAAGTTCCTCACAAACAGTCCTTCCTCATCTTCCTCACTTTCTTCAGATTCAGTTTTAACTTCCTTTTTAGATTTCAACGCCAAGCTTTTCTTTTTGGGCTCCAAATTGTACTCTTGGCTTTGAATCTTCAACTCCACTTCATGGGTTTTTAGATTCCCAATGAGACTCTCCAATTGTAAGGTCTTAAGATCATGTGACTCAGAAATTGCAGTCACTTTATGATTGAACTTCGGGGGAAGTGATCTTAAGATTTTTCTCACTAAATCTCCATTGGAGAAAACCTTACCCAACACCTTTGAATCGTTCACGATTTTAGTAAATCATGTGTACATTGTATCAATTTCTTCATCCACCTCCATTTTGAATCTTTCGAATTCTGACTCCAGTTGAAATAGCTTTGAATCCTTTACCTGCGAAGTACCTTCATGAGTGATTTCTAAAAGATTCCAAATTTGATATGCAGTATCACAAGCACAAACTCTATTAAATTCAGTGCGATCTAGTGCGCAAAATAAAGCATTCATGGCTTTTGCATTGTTTTTACATCTTAATTTATCATTGTCATCCCACTTGTCTTTGGGTTTGACCATAGTTACATCTCCTACAACAATTGTTGGGGAAGAATAACTCGTCTCGACCATATTCCAAACTTCCATGTCGAGAGCTATTAGAAAACACCGCATTCGGGTTTTCCAATAGTTATAGTCCGTGCCCGTAAAAAGTGGTGGCCTACTAATTCCTTGCCCCCTCAACGAACGCGTGATCGTTGTGCTCCATTACTCCCGGTGGTAAAACCATTTTGGAGTAACCTAGCTCTGATACCACGTGTTGGATCTTGAGGCGCCCTTAGAGGGGGGGGGGGGGGTGAATAAGGGCCTTTTAGAAAATATGATTTTTACTTAAGAATTTTAAAACAACTTTTACTTTTCTAAAAGTTACTTATAAAAATATCAAACTAATGTAATTTTTAGAATAAATTCAAACACAAATTTCTAAGTTAAAGATTAAACAACCATATTTGCAATTAAAGAAAAAGTCATAACTTTATAATTATGAAAATCACATACAAATAATATGATCTTAACAATGCTTAAGATTAAGGCACAAATATGATAATAACCCTTTTACAATTTGTGTTTACCAATCCTTCTCCCAAGGATCGGAAGGCTATCACTTGTCTCTCTCTAGACCAAGCCCAAGCCTATCCTCTAGATCTTCCCAAAATCTAGACGTAGCACACAAGGCCACGATTTCTCACCAAGCCACGCAAGGACTTGGACGCTCCACACAAGGAAGCGATTTTCCCCTAAGCCACGCAGGACTTAGACGTCACGCACAAGGAGACGATTTCCCTATCAATACAAAATGAAATGTATATAAATGAAAATACAATATGAAAAGAGCAACTCCCTAGAAATTCAGATCTCTGAAAGGAAGGTTGAAGCCTCGAGATGATCATTGATGAAGAAGCGCACCCGATCTCGTCTTCAATCTCAAACCTTCTAAGCACAAATGGGAGTTGATGAGGTTCTGGAGCTCTCTGATTCGTATGCACTCAGGGAGGGACTTGAAATTATCAATGCTTGAAATGCACGAGCAAAAGGAGCCAATATATAGAAATTCGCTGTCGCCTGGGCGACATCAGCTGTCGGAATTTCCGACAGCGCTAAACTGCCGCTCGTAGTGCCGTCGTGCGTGCAGTTGCTGTAACCTCCGAGCTGTCGCCTGGGCGACATCGGTGTCGGATTTCCGACAGCGCAAAACTGCCGCTCGTAGTGCTGTCGTGCGGGCAGTTGCTGTAACCTCCGAGCTATCGCCTGGGCGACATCGATGTCGGATTTCCGACAGCGCAAAACTGCCGCTCGTCGTGTTGCTGTGGGGGAAGTTGTTGTAACTTCTCTGCTGTCTCCTGGGCGACATCAGCTGTCGGAAAATTCCGACAGTGAAAATTTCATACTCTCAAATTGAGCTCCAGCAGAATTGTGAACATCTCATACCTGTTACCTGCACACCATTAATAAAAATAGAATCAAATACAAACGAGACATTGTTATTATCAAACCGGAAGAGTGCGAAACGCATGCTCCAACAACATGTTCCTGAAGTGCTTTTTCTATCAAGCCTGCATCCAGCATAGTCTGCATCTGAATACCCTACCAATTCAAATCCAGATTCAGCTAGATACCATAAGCCAAGTTCAGGAGTACCCTTTAGATATCTTAGAATTCTTTTGATAGAACTCATGTGGGATTCCTTTGGGTCAACCTAAAATCTTGCACAGATAAAAGTAGCAAACATTATATCAGGTCTGCTAGCTATTAGGTAGAGAAGAGAGCCAATGGTTGCTCTGTAAGTCTTTTGATCAAAGGACTTACCTTTTTCATCTCTATCCAAAACAACATTGGTAGCCATGGGGGTTTTCATGATAGAGGCATTTTCCATCCCAAATCTCTTGATGAGTTCTCTGGTATATTTGGATTGGGATATGAAAATGTCATCTGCATTTTGTCTAACCTGGAGACCAAGAAAGTAGGATAACTCTCCCATGCTACTCATCTCAAATGTTGACTGCATTTGGTAAGCAAACCTTTTGCATAGAGATTGATCTGTGAAACTAAATATAATATCATCTACATATATTTGCACTAGTGGTAGCTGATTCTTATGTGCTCTTGTGAAGAGTGTTTTATCCACCTTCCTCTTTCAAATTTGTGTTCTAGGAGAAAAGAGGATAAGGTCTCATACCAAGCTCTTGGAGCTTGCTTTAGATCATATAGTGCTTTATCTAATCTATATACAAAAGAGGGAAAAGTTGGATTGATAAAACCTGGTGGCTATTCCACATACACCTCTTCTTGTAATTTCCCATTGAGAAAAGCACTCTTGACATCCATCTGGTATACCTTTATCTTCATGTGTGCAGCATATGCTAAGAACATTCTGATTGCCTCCAGTCTGGCTACTGGGGCGAATGTCTGGTTGAAATCAATGCCTTCCTCTTGCATATACCCTTGGTCCACAAGTCTATCCTTGTTTCTGATTATGACCCCAGTTGAGTTCATTTTGTTCTTGAACACCCAGTTTGTTCCAATCACTGGGTAATTCTTTGGTCTCTCAACTAAAGTCCAGACCTTGTTCCTTTCAAACTAGGTCAATTCCTCTTGCATAGCAGATATCCAGTGAGGGTCACTGTCTGCTTCTTCAAATTTCTTGGGTTCATATTGTGACAGAAAACATTACAACATTGTCTCACAAGTTAGTTGTTTCTTGGTCTTTACTCCTGCTATCAAATCTCCTATTACTTGAGTTGGAGGATGATCCTTTTGAGTCATCCTAGATCTTGTGGGATGATCTAGGGGACATTCTTCTTCCTGAGCTACCACCTGCTCAGAGACAGCAGGAGCTTCATCCTCATTCACTTGAATGATGTCCATGACTGGTAGCTCAGGTGCTGCAGTTTTCTCTTCTTCTGCTGCATAATCATCACCTAAGTCAGTGTCAATGTCCTGTTGTCCCTTTTCCTGACACACAGTTGGATGATCCACTATGCTCATCCTTTCCACCTGCTCTGCTAGTTGATCTTCTTCCTGCATGATAAAATTGGTGGAAGTTTCCTTCCCCTTGTTAACCATGTTAGTTTCATCAAAAACTACATGCATTGACTCCTCGATTTTGAGAGAGCTTTTATTGAAGCACCTATAGGCCTTGCTTGATGAAGAGTATCCTAAGAATATTCCATCATCAGCCTTCTTGTCAAATTTGGCAAGATGGTTTTTCCCATTGTTAAGGATAAAGCAAGTACACCCAAAGATTCTAAAGTAGGTGACTATGGGTGCCTTTTCCTTCAGTAGCTCATAGGGAGTTTTCAACTTAGTCTTGTGGATGAGACTTCTATTCAGAACATAATTTGCAGTATTTACTGCCTCATCCCAGAAGGACTTTGGCAAGTTAGATTCAACTAACAATGTTCTTCATGATTCATTTAGTGTTCTATATCTCCTTTCAGCCACCCCATTTTGTTGGGGGGTTCTAGGAGCTGAAAAGCTTTGTTTGATGCCTTCATCCTCACAGAATCTACACATTAACTGATTCTCAAACTCAGTGCCATGATCACTTCTGAGCACAACAACCTATGTATTGAGTTCAGATTGAATCTGTCTAATGAATCTTGAGACGATCTTGAAGGTGTCTGACTTAGCTTTTAGAAAGAACACCCAGCTGAACCTAGAAAAATCATCAACAATGACTAAAGTGTAGGACTTCCCTGCTAAGCTTTGAGTGGATATGAGACCAAATAGGTCCATGTGTAGCAGGAAAAGGATTCTAGGAGAATCATTCTTACCAGTTGGTTTGAATGAAGCTTTGATTTGCTTCCCTAGTTGGCAGGCTCTACTGGGATGGTCTTTATTAAATTTACCATTTGGTAAACCCCTGACTAGGTTCAGTTTGGAAAGTTTGGCTATGGTCTTAAGGTTAAGATGACTAAGTTTCCTATGCCACAACTCATTATTTTCTAACTGGGAGTTAAGCAAGCAGATCTCAGACTTTGTGTACTCAAAGTCTACCACAAACACCTTACCTTTTCTAAGACCAATCAAAACTGTTTGATCAGTCTTAGAACTAACTATATGACACAAGGACTTGGTGAATACAACTTTGTATTCACCATCACACAACTGACTAATGCTGATCAGATTATGTTGAAGTCCTTCAACATAAGCTACTTTAGCAAAGGAGATTTTGTTGGATCGGTAGGCGCCCTTAGAAGGGGGGGGGGGGGTGAATAAGGGTTTTAAAAACTTATATTATATTTTACAATACTTGCTTGTGATAAGAAATCAAAATAGTGATTTTGTTTAAAGATCTAAATTGTTTTATAATAAAGGAGAGGATAATAAACAATTTAGAGAAATGAAGAACAAATCAATTTTATTACACAAAGAGAGACATGATTATTATTAATAAAATTGATTACAAAATATTTATTTCAATAACGCTAGAAATCAAAGCGAAATATGAAAGACTCTTTTTGTTTTCTATACCGACTCGTATCCCCACGAACCGGTTGGCTTTAGCCGATCCTTCCCCGGATACAGCCTCAAGCCGCTCTAGCCAACCCTTCCCCGGATATGGCCTCGAGCACCCCCTAGACCTACACCCGAGACCTAGTCGCCAACACGAGGCGAATTTCTGCCCTAAGTCCTACCCAGACCTAGTCGCCAACACGAGGCAAATTCACTACACGATTTAAAAGAAAAGATGTGAAATACAAAGACAATAATATAAAACTCCCTATATGTGGATCTCTTGGAGAAGTAGACGAAGACACAGAGTATGATCGTAGTCGATGCGGTCTTTCGTCACGATGATGACGCGTGTTGAAATCTTCTCCACGGATCTCCTTAAGCCTTTATGGATTTGTGGGAGTATCTCTCTGAACCTTCCTCTATCTGTTGTGGCACGAAGCTCTGGAATTTTGGATCTCTAGAGGATTCGGAAGACGGAGCCAAGAGGTCCTTTTTTATTGTCTCAGTGCTAGCGCCTGCGCTAGTGCTACTGCCGACGCTATCCCATTTTAGGACATATTCTGCGCGGCTGAATCTTCAATCTGAGGAAACAATTCTCTCTTGCCTTCTGTGCTCCGTGCTACCGCCTGCGCTATCGGATACCGCCAGGCGCTATCTCCTTCTATAAGTACTCCCGGAATTTGCGCTAGAGCAAACTTCTAGTCGATCAAAATTTTCGTCGAGCGCAGCATACAGTTCGTCGAGCGAATTTTCATCGAACGCAGTGATGAGCATTTCGTTGAGCGCAACTTATAGTTCGTCGAGCAAAAGCTAGCGCCAGCGCTAGTACTAGCGCGCCGCGGTAGAGTAAGCAGTTCGTCGAGCACGCTTCAACATTCGTCGACAAGAAATTTGTCGAACGCAGGATCGTCGAACGCAAGATCAATTTTGTCGAACCCAGTATCCGTTCTCAGCGGTTCCTTAGCGCTAGCGCCAGGCGTTAGGTGATACCGCCGACGCTAGTGGGAGTTTTGGATTTGATGGCTCAAACTTGGGGGCAACCTTCTTATGTAATCCTTGAGTCATGTGGACTTTGTTATCCTGCACACTTAAACACACAAGATCAAATACACATAGGATTTGTTATTCTCAAACCTAGGAGATGCGGAAGACCATGTTCCAACAAACTCCCCCTTTTGATAATAACAAATCCATTAATGATTAATCAGAGCATTAATATATAAGCATGATGAAACTTACTTGTGTGTGTGTGAGAGTGATGACTTAGGATAATTATCGATTTTAGCATTTAGAATTGCTCCCCCTAAATACATGCTCCCCCTAAGTGAATGCTCCCCTAATATGTAAGCTATCATCTTAATTAATCATGTTTGTTTTCTATTTTGATAGCGGATTATATTTATCATGTTAGTTCTCCCCCTTTTGTTATTAGCAAAAGTGGGTAAGGAGGCAAAACACAGAAAAGTTTTGATTAGAAGATAAAGGCATGATCGAGCTTTTAGAGAGAAAGAAATGATAAGGAGTTGTAGAATAATTTTTATAGAGATAGATCAGAGTTTTTTGCTTAATATAACATTTTCAAGTATTATTATGTTTGTTCATCCCCTTTTTATATAAGAGTTTTAAGCATAAAAAAATGTAATGATTTCCAAGTAACTAAACTACCCAGACAATATGTCAACACCCTAGCCCCGTACTAAGTGACGGATGGGCATGAGGAGCTGCATACATGCCATAGGTTGGGGTGTTAGTCCCATATGCAAACACTAGAAAAACTTAACCTAACACTCTTTCCCCCCAGTGCCTCGCAAGGCCCCACTGGAACCCTCCCCTATTAAGGACAAGACATGACTAGAGATAAGGTTATCTAATGTCTACAACCATATTCCCCTGCTATGGTGAGATATGAAGTCATGGATAATAATTATTGGAAACATGTAAGCGTTTTAAATCTAATGACATAGCCTATGGATTTATATTTTTATTTGAATTTATGAAAACACTCACATAGCTATCTTGAAATCCATTAATGAATCAGAGTTTTTAGCGTAATAATATTTTCATAGAAATAAATCAGAGTTTTATAGCAAAAAAATTCATGTTAAAAGCAACCAATATAAAGTTTACCAAACAAGTCTACCACTTGTTGCAAGAAAGGAATTTGAAGATTCAAGTGATGATGCACACAAAATAAAAGACTTTAAATAAGCATGAAAGTGCAAGGTAAACCAATTATATGGTTATGATGCGGAAGACTTATAAAAATACAAGAAACATCTTATTGTAATCAATGATGATCCATAAAAAGATACATGAGTTAAATTTCAAAAAGAAGATGTTTTTGTAAATCATTTTTCAATTAAAATCTTTAAGTTGACAATAAAGTAACCAAGCATGAAATAATGTTATCAAAAAGAGATTACTACAATGTTACTTTAATTCACAATTTCAAAACATACCAAACATTGTAGAAAGCATGCTAGGTTATCTAGTGCATTTCATAAATAAAGAGTAGTATAGAATTTGCATTAGGATCCAATACTTATGAGAAGAAGTGTTATGGAAGATAATGATGTGCACATAAGTATATTTTTGAGTAGAGTAGACAAATGTTTTAATCAAAAATACAAGAAATATGTAAAGTAAGAGCACAATAAAACACTAAAATTTACTTCCACAAACTTCAATGCACAAAAAAAATGTACAACTACCAAGGTGCTTTGCACACACAATGCTCATTAAAACTTATCAGGGTGCAAAGTAGTGCTTGGGGGATCACATATTTTATTTTATTTTAATATTGAAACTAGTGATCCGGTGTACTTAAGAGTAAGTGATTTTTATTTTGAAGGAAAGATATGGTTTGCACAAGATACTTTACTATTCTTTCCAAGGTGCTCAACCTCACAATGCTTATTAAGACTTATCAGGAGGTTCAAGTAGTGCTTGGTGGAGTTATCTTTGTCACTTTATTTTATGATTTTTGTTTTGTACAAAGTTCTCTGAATACACTTGTTTTGCAAACCAATATAATTTATGAAAGCATAACCACTTTTCTTAACTTTTAAAAGTGCAAATAAAAGTTGTGTAGGTAAGATACTTGTACAATTTTAATTCATTGTACTATTACAAAACATACACAAGCATTCTTAGATTAAACACATATGTAGACAATGCCAAAGTGAGTGAATAAATATCATTATCAAACATAAATCATTTACTCATACATAGAGGCATGCTAAGCTTGGTTCTACACAACTTTTACAATATAATTGATGCACATATTAATAGATATATCAAAGCATGATGAAAACAATGTTCAAAGTAGTTTGAAAAGATAAATTGCAACATTATAGAAGTTCTAAGTGATGGGTTAAATCATGCTTGATTTTCAATGAAGTCCATACAGTATTTTTGATATATTTGAAGAATAATTTTGATTTAAAGTTTGAACTCATAAGATTGATCTTGGACTTCCAGAGAACTACCTTGTGAGAGGTTCGCCCGGTACTAGGTGATATGATGGGATGATAGCCCAAATCACCCTTTCGCAAGATACATGTAAATCGAAAAGTTAAGTTCAAAATAATAATTTTTATACTTGTTTTTGTTTTATATTTTTGTATTTGATTTTTGCATATAGGAATAGAAATCAAACAAATAACCAAAAAATATTTTTTGTAATTTGGTTTTTGTAATTTTGTATTTTAATTTTTCAAAAATCAATTATAGGCATAGATGCAAAAATGAGTAGTACATATAAAATAATATATTTTTAGTGATTTTTCAGAATTATAAAATTTTAGAAAATCGGACACTTGAGCTAGCGCCGGCGTTAAGTCCTAGCGCCTGCGTTAGCTCACAGAGAGTGCTTATTTTGATCATATAGCCTAGATTTTCTTCGATTTTGCTTCCGATTTTTCTTAATTATGTTTGTGCAATGTAAGGCCAGTCTAATGAAGTGAAGAGACGAGAAGAAATCGCAAAAAATTGCAGAAGTTAAAATTTTAGTACATGGGTTTCACATTCATTAAAGCTCCATATTCATTAGACCTTAAATCTTGAGTTTTACACAACATATGAATGAGTGAAATGATCATAAATAAGTGAAATGCAATTTTTCAATTTCGATTTGACATGATTATGATTAAACATACTAGGGGTAATTGAAAAAGATGCAAATATATTAACTATCTAAATTTTGCTTAATACCCCTAAAATACATTTAAATCCATTATGACACTTATTTCATTTAGTCTTAATAATATCATATGACAAATTTAGTTTTTCAAATTTTATAAGACTTTTAGGAAATGGTTTTAGAAGGACAAAAATAAAAATAAAAGGATAAGTAGATCACTTGACAAAATGATATGACTTTTTATTCAACTTTATTCAATTTCATTTATTTATGAATTTTGGTTTTAATATGTGAAAGTCATATCACAAGTTATATAAAGTGATCATATCATGATGGCTCAAAGAAATAAAAACAAAAAAACAAAAAGGAAATTAAGCACATCATGAAGTAGAGAATTGATATTTCATTTTTAATTGATTTCTACTTCATGCAAATGATTAGATACTAATGAATAAGAGATTTAGGTATCCAAAGAGGACCGGGTGTGACGGTTCCTTTGGGTACCCAAATACATCGTGTAGGTTTGTGGGTAGTTAGTGATGAATGGGTCCTTTCATGTGAAGATAATGTTTCATTTTTAATTTTGGGCTTCCATTCAAACTTTGGTTTAGTGTTATTATTATATGTGAAATTTCCATTGTGATAATATTTATATTGATGATTATGATTGTAATGATTATTGAAAGTATTTTTCATAGGAAATTTATGAACATTTAATTTTACGTTGGGAGAAGATTGATGTTGTAAATGATAGTAATGATTGTATTTTGGAATTTCTTTTTCAATCTTTTGAAGTTTTTTATTTCCATTGTTTGGCTTATTCAACTTTTGAGAAATCATATTCAACTTGATTTTGGATTTTGCATTATATTGAGAATGTATGTTTTGAGAATTTTTCTTTATGATTTTCTTAAGCAAGTTGATTTTTGTTTCTAATTCATTGTTCTTAAGTTTCAAATTATGTCTAGCTTTATTATAAGCAATTGTGCTATTTTTGAGAGTAGAAACACTTGAATCAATATGGTTTTGATATTCATTTATGTATTCCTCAAATGTTTCATCCATCTCTTCAATTTCAATTTTATAACTTTTGCATGTAGCACAATCAATTTTTAAAGATAATTTTTCTAAAGATAATTTTCATTATGTTCTTTTATACAAGTAATTTCTTTTTCAAGTTCCTTAAATTTTTCTTTAATATCATTACAATCAAAACAAGGTTTTGTATTTTCAATTGAAGTGACATGAGTAAAGCTAGATAAATCAGATTTTGATTCTACTTTAGCTTTTGCTTTTAAATTTTTATTTTCTAAGCGCAATTTGCAATTCGCATTTTTTAATTTCTTAATTTTGCGCTTTGTAATTTGTAGCAATTGTAAAGTAGAAATAGAATTGCAAACAATAAGATGGTTTGATTTCCTTACAGTGCTTTTGGATGCTATGAGATTTGAGCACGAATTTTCTTTGTTGTCTTCATCTATTTGGCATTCCTCTTCTAGAGATGGGATTTCTTCTTTTCCATTTGATGTGCACTTCATGGATCCGTCATGAGAGGAGCATTCTTGAAGACATGTGCAAGCTTGCATATTCTCCGGTTCTTGCGATTGTTCCATACCTGTAGAAGGAGAATCATACATTTCTTGAAGAAATTTCTAAACTTTGTATGCACTAGAAAAACAATATATTAATTTGAAGATATCTTGAGATAAAGCACAAAAAATATAATGCATAGCTTTTGCATTTAGGTGACGCTCTTGTTTATTTGATTCGTCTGCTGGTCTTGTTATTGCTATATCCCAAGCGTTGATATCCAATGTTTTAATAAACCTTTCCATTAACAATTTCCACCCTTTATAATTTCTTCCTTCGAATAAAGGTGGTGCAAGAGATTTTTTTCTTCATAAAAATTTTTCGCACTAGTAAAAGCGAGATATTGAGACGTCATTATTCCCGGTTGTTAAGCCGCTTTGGAATAACCTGGCTCTAATACCACTTGTTGGATCGTTAGGCGCCCTTAGAGGGGGGGGGGGTGGTGAATAAGGGTTTTAAAAACTTATATTATATTTTACAATACTTGCTTGTGATAAGAAATCAAAATAGTGATTTTGTTTAAAGATCTAAATTGTTTTATAATAAAGGAGAGGATAATAAACAATTTAGAGAAATGAAGAACAAATCAATTTTATTACATAAAGAGAGACATGATTATTATTAATAAAATTGATTACAAAATTTTGATTTCAATGACGCTAGAAATCAAAGCGAAATATGAAAGACTCTTTTTGTTTTCTATACCGACTCGTATCCCCACAAACCGGTTGACTTTAGCCGATCCTTCCCCGGATACAGCCTCAAGCCGCTCTAGCCAACCCTTCCCCGGATATGGCCTCGGGCACCCCCTAGACCTACACCCGAGACTAGTCGTCAACACGAGGCAAATTTATGCCCTAAGTCCTACCCAGACCTAGTCGCCAACAAGAGGCGAATTTACTACACGACTTACAAGAAAAGATGTGAAATACAAAGAAAATAATATAAAACTCCCTATATGTGGATCTCTTGGAGAAGTAGACGAAGACGCAGAGTATGATCGTAGTCGATGCGGTCTTTCGTCACGATGATGACGCGTGTTGAAATCTTCTCCACGGATCTCCTTAAGCCTTTATGGATTTGTGGGAGTATCTCTCTAAACCTTCCTCTATCTGTTGTGGAACGAAGCTCTGGAATTTTGGATCTCTAGAGGATTCAGAAGACGGAGCCAAGAGGTCCTTTTTTATAGTCTCAGCGCTAGCGCCTGCGCTAGTGCTACCTCCGACGCTATCCCATTTTAGGACATATTCTGCGCGGCAGAATCTTCAATCTGAGGAAACAATTCTCTCTTGCCTTCTGTGCTCCGCGCTGCCGCCTATGCTATCGGATACCGCCAGGCGCTATCTCCTTATATAAGTACTCCTGGAATTTGCGCTTAAGCAAACTTTTAGTCGATCGAAATTTTCGTCGAGCGCAGCATACAGTTCGTCGAGCGAATTTTCGTCGAACGCAGTGATGAGCATTTCGTCGAGCGCAACTTATAGTTCATCGAGCGAAAGCTAACGCCAGCGCTAGTACTAGTACACCGCGGTAGAGTAAGAAGTTCATCGAGCACGCTTCAACATTCATCGACCGGAAATTCATCGAACGCAGGATCATCGAACACAAGATCAATTTCGTCGAACCCAGTATCCATTCTCAGCGGTTCCTTAGCGCTAGCGCCAAGAGTTAGGTGATACCGCCGACGCTAGTGGGAGTTTTGGATTTGATGGCTCAAACTTGGGGGCACCTTCTTATGTAATCCTTGAGTTATGTGGACTTTGTTATCCTGCACACTTAAGCACACAAGATCAAATACACATAGGATTTGTTATTCTCAAACCTAGGAGATGCGGAAGACCATGTTCCAACAGATTTCTCCAATCCTGATCAAACCATATCCTTTGGTTTGACCAGAGTGGGAGTTCCCAAAGATTACCTTGGGCCCTTCCTTGGCCCTTAAATTTTCCAGCAACTCTCTTGCTCCAGTCATATGCATGGAGCATCCACTATTCAGATACCACTGCTGGTTTGTGGTTGAACAGCCTTCCCTCTGCACAAGTAAATTAAACATTAATACAGACCCTCTCCTGATGGGGTCTCTTCCTTCTATCATCATATGGAGACATGAAAGAATGAGATGATCTTCCATTGTTCCCCCTTAGGTGAAGAAATGCTGCATTATTATGCCAGCAGTACTTGACAATATGTCCTAATTTAGAACAATAGGAACACCTAAGCATAAGAGCAACAGAAGGTTTTGATGTTTTGAGATTCTGTGCAGAAATTATGCGTCGAGAAGAAATCGACACAGTTTTAGAGTTACGACGAGTGAGATTCGACATACATGCATAGTTGAGTCGATAATCATTCGAAGTATGGTATTGGTTGCGTAGAGAGAGATTCGACACACCCACATAGCTACTTCGAGATGATGTCGACGCACATGTTAGAGTTCGTCGAGATGCATTCGACGCATCCCAAAGATTGCGCCGAGTTCTATTCGACATATGATTCATATCATTCATGGCTTGTGAATTTGAATTTACAACTTTCTTAAGCAAGTGGATTTCTGACCTTAATTTATCATTCTTGATCATTAAATTTTGTCTGGCTTTATTGTAGGCATTTGTGCTATTTTTAAGAGTGGAAATGACAGAATCAATATGGGCTTGGTAATCATTTCTATACTCCTCAAAAGTTTCATCCATCTCTTGTATTTCATTTTTATAACTTCTGCATGTAGCACATTCATTTTCCACAGAGAGATCTAAATTTTCTAAGGGCAGTTTACCTAGGATTTCGGATTCATCACTAGTGTTTACCCTATTAAATGTGGTGATTTTATTAGGGTTATTTTTATCATGTTCTCCACATGATTCTAATAAATTATCAAGCATAAATCTAACAGATGTACTTGGTTTGTCACAAACAAGTTCTCTTGTGAGTGATTGTGATTCTTGATTAAGATGATCAAATCTCTTAGAGAGATTTTGTGAGATCTCTTTAATCTTTTGACTCCTTCCATTGAGGGAGTCTTCAAAGGCCTTTGCTTTTGAGAGTTATTTTCTTAGGCCTAAATTTTCCTTATCTAAGAAATTTATTTCTTCTTCTTTCTTAAACAATTCACATTTCAGATTATTGTTAACTGAGGATAAAGGATCTAAACTAATAGCTTTTATTTCATACTTGATTATTTCAAGTTCCTTTTGATTGTCAATATAGTCTTGGCAGAATTCTTTAAAACATCTTTTAAAATTTTTTGAAGAAAAGTCAAAATCTTCAAAGATGCTTACCTCAAACACATTAGTGGAATCTTCCAAAGCCATTAGGCAGGCTTCTTCTGGGCCACTATCTTCACCATCATCAGATGAGTAGGAGCTTAATTTTGAATCTCAATCACTCCAGGTCTCAGCTAAGAGACCTCTTTCTCCTTTCTTATCCTTTCTCATGAAGGTTTTCTTCCTGTGCTCCTTCTTCTGCTTATTTTTCTTGTTCTTGTCTTCCTCAGGACATTCAGTAGAAAAGTGTTCTGGTTTCCTGCAAGAAAAACAGATTATCTCCTGTTTAGGAGTTTTATCATACCTTGGCTTGCGTAAACTTCTCTCTTTCCTTCTGGAATATTCTGTCCTGGCCCACTTCTTGAATATCCTAGCCAAGAGATTAAACATTTCTTCTTCAGTAGTGTAGGACTGTGCTTCTGCACTTTTTAGTGCAATAGTCCTCTCCTTGGAAGTCGGTGTCCATTCTTGGGCTTCTGACTCAGCCCTGCTTTTCAGTAGGAGCTCATAAGACTTGAGCTTTCCTAAGAGAGCATCAGTTGAAATCTCCCTGAGGCATCTAGAATCACTAATAGCCCAGATTCTAGAGTCCCATGTGCTAGAGAAGCACATGAGGAGCTTGTCATTAATAACTGTCAGAGAGATGTCCTTGTCAAGCCCTCTCAGCTCATTTATGATGAGGCTGAATCTGTCATACATTTCTGTAATGCTTTAATCGACCTTTTTCTTAAAATTCTCATATTGAGATATGAGAAGAACCTTTTTGTCTTTCCTCTCATCAGAACTTCCTTCAACCAGTCTGGAGAGAGATTCCCAGATCTCTTTTGCAGAGTTGTTGTCAGCAAGTTTCTGAAATATGTCATCAGACATAGTTGAGACCAATATGTTCATGGGCTTGGCATCACATGCCTTGACCTTCTTCTCATCCTCAGTCCATTCAGCTATGGGAACTGAGGTTTGTATGACCTTCCCAGTGAAGTCTTTCCTTATTGGGGCTGGGGGACCTGTGAGGATGACATTGAAAATTTCCTCATCAATAGAGTTCATATATAATTTTATTCTAGCCTTCCAGAGTGTAAACTTATTCAAATTATACACTGGAGGTCTTGTAGATGCATAATCCTTAGAGCTCATTTTTTATACAATATGTTTATAGAAAAGAAATAAGAGTAAGAGGACTTTTTGATCAAGGTGTTAACCTCTTAATGATCAACCTCCCTCAGATACCAATTGAAAGTGCACAGTGTGCCTCTAAGATTCCTCTGGAGGGGGGGGGGGGTGAATAGAATTTTAAAATATTTCTATCCTAGCTATGTTTAACAATAAATTCTCTAAAGAGTTATGCTTAACAATCCAGGCAGAATAAAGAATGCAGGAAATAAAGTGCAGAAGAAAAGAATGGGACAGCACAGAAAATCAACAACCAAAATACACAGGATTTTTATAGAGGTTCCCCAAAATGTGGGTAATCCTCTCTTTTACCACTTGGTAGGAATGCACCACTGTGCCTGATTCTTTTGATAAGGAGACTCTTAGAACCAATGATCTTTTGACAAGGAGATCATGAACCACCAGATATTTTGATAAGGAGATCTTGAACCACCAGATCTTTTGATAAGGAGATCTTGAACCACTGAATCCTTTGAAGAGGGATTAATAAAACTCTTTTACAGAATGAGAAAGAAGAAGGGAGAAGGTTGAAGGAATTCTGTTCTCAAAATTCTTGAAGATGGTTGTATGAAGATCAGCCTATTAGTTGTTCCAAAGGATCTGCTCTTGATTAGCCCTTGTTTTAGATAATGATGATTAGTAGATGCTTTGTATCGTCAGATCCTTTCTTCTTCTTCAGATTATGATCTGCATGCTAAGAGATTGTGATGATGAGCAGCTTTCAGATCCTCTGTTCTATTTGATGAAGAACAGTAGAGCCTTCTTTTCTTTTCTCTTTTCTATGTTAGGGTTCCTGAGAGAGATGGAGAAGAAGAGGAAGCCCTGGAAAAATGAAGGAGACGACTGATTGTGATTAATGCCTTTGCTTCCTTTGTCTTCATTTGTCCTTTTATTCTTCCTTATTCAAATTCAAATATGTTTCCCTTTCTGATATGCCTTGAAAACGTAATCTGCTTATCACTTTCTCTTTCTTTCCACTTTAATTCTCGTCCCGACCACCTACAAGGAGTATCGTTCAAAGAAACCTTTTGTGTCCTTTTTTAATGTCCCTTTTTATTTCAGGCAATTATTAAGCCGTTGGGGAACGGTCTTGAAGGATGTGGTCCATGAAAGAAGGATCAGAGAGACAGCTGAAAAGATTACCTTTTACAGATTGTACTCGACATAGCGTCGAATTCATTTCTTCTCTTATCGACGCAGCTTCGAGTTCTTCTAGGAGATGCTTCGATTTCATCTGTGCTCCGACTAAACTCTGCTAGTCGATGTTGCATCGATATCTTATCGATGTGTACATCATGTTGATCTGTCTGGCTCTGAGCTTTATCTTCTGCGTCGAGATGAAGTTGACATCACGTCGACTTTAGATGGCTTTGACAGATAACATCTTCTGCGTCGAGTTAAAGTAGAAGTTGCGTCGACTTCTCCAGTTACTCCGACAAGTCCCTGACCTCTAAGTCAACATCCATTCGACGTTACGTCGAGTTGAGTTACTTCTACAGAGGGTTTAAGCCTCTTGGACTTCTAGTCAGAGTAGCGTCGATATGGACTCGATGTTGCGTCGAATTCTATTTGACGCAAACGTTAACTTAGGCCAATTTTGCTTCCCTTGATCTGGTCCTGACACCCTATGTTGAGTATGACATCCTAAGACATCTAATGACCATATTACCCTCACTATACAATGGGTAATTCACTCCTAGAGATAAAATCATTTTTAAGTAATTTGTTAAGTTAAATCAAAAGGAATTTTTCCCAACAATCTTCCCCTATTTATCTTAACAAATATTATAGTTTGTTCAAAGTGATTTTACACATTTCATAGCATAAAATAAACTCTATACACATGATTTATAGACATCAAATGAGTAAAATAGATGAGCTGATAACATGCAAAGTATCAGATAAAAGATAATCAGAAGATTATCATAGTTTACCCACAGTGAGTATTACTTCTTTTCTTTGAGAAAAAAGAACAAGTCTTCATATACTCTCCTGTACTTTTTCTCCACATATTTGAAATTTGTAGGAGTGGCTTTTCAGGATTCTTCTGAATCTTTCTATGGCCTTTAAAGAGCTTCTCCAGGTCCATTTCTGTGTTAGGATGAACATCCTTGAGTGTAAAGCCCAACCCAAAAACTTTAGCTGTCATCAGATTTATAATTTCTAGATTTAGGTCAGCTGATTCAGAGGCCTTCTCTAATATGGATTCAACATACAGTACTTGTGACTCATTAGCAGTAGCTTGTTCCTTTCCAGAAGTTGAAGCTTTTGTAAACATGACCTTCTTTATCTTGATCTCCTCTTCAGGTGACTTATTCCCTTTCATTATTTTCAGGGGTAGCTGTACTGCAACCTTTGGATTACATCCAATTCCTCCTCTGTGTTGTTGCCCTGCTGCTTCTAGCATTTTGGCCTGAGGATTCTTTGCAGTGTACATTGTATGATCAAATATGGTGGATTTGATTAGGATTGCTTTGGCCAATTCTTCTTTCTCAACTACTTCTTTTCCTCTTTGTAGAATATCAATGAACCTCTTTTTCTTAACTTCAATTTCTATTTGAGCAACCTCAAACTCATACTTATCCCTTTCTCTATGCTCATCTAGAATCTTTTCAAGATTTGGGTTGATATACTCCTGCATAGTACTTTCAGGAAATGCAACCTTTTCATAAATTTTATTATATGATTTATCCTTCTTAAATTATTTTCTTTCCTCTTTAGTATACCTTTCCCAAATAGTGAAAGTGAGTTAGATCTTCAATTTACTATAGAGGTGGGGGGGGGGGGGTTAATAGAGTATTAAAAAGTTTTTCACTTAATTTTATAGCAGAATTAAAATAGTGATACTTATATGTGTATTGCAGAGTGAGTTATAAGACAAAATAAAGAAACACAGCACACAACACAGTAAAATAAACACAACACAAAGGACACAAGGATTTTATAGTAGTTCCCCAATAAACCTGGGTACATCTACTCTTCTACCACACTTGGTAGGAATCCACTACAGGTTTTTGATCAGGTGCCTTGCCACCAATGGGGTTTTGATCAAGTGTCCGAACACCAAGGAGCTTTTGATCAGGTGCTCTAACCAAACTACAAGTTTTTGCTCAGGTGCCCTGCCACCAAGGGTGTACCTTTTGAAGGGAGTTATAACCCTTTATACAGTGGAAAGAAAACAAAATATATTGGTCTTCTCTTTCAGAGAAGACTCTAGTGGATCCTTGATGATGTTGAAGAGCTCCCCCTGATTTGATTAGTGTTTGATGATCAAGCGAGGAAGATTCTTCTCTAGAATGTAGTAACTCCTTTCTTCTTCTTCTGCAGTTGAGATCCTGAGCAAATGATCTAGATTAAGTGTCTCAGGATGAAGATGATCTGCAGAGAAGAGTTAGCAAGCAAGATAAAAATTATGTTGTTCTCTGTCTTTCTTCTTTGTGCTTTCTCTGTATATATGTAATCTAGAGAGCTTCTCTCTTATCTTGAATTCTTGACGGAAAAAGGAAAGAGATAAAGTCTCTTCAATCAACTGGACTCCTCGATAAGATAAATTGCCATCTTTAATTTAAGCTGTTCTGCAACGGCTATATCATTAATTGTTCTACAATGGCTATATCATTAATTGTTCTGCAACGGCTATATCATTAATTGTTCTGCAACGGCTATATCATTAATGTGAGGCAGTGACAATTCATACAAAAGAAGGGCAGCAATATATAAATAGAAACTATTCAAAATATTGCTTTATCAGATCTGACAACATATAGAATTTTAGTCGAGCCGAGAAATGAGATTTTATAAAGTTGATAATATTTCGTCGATCTCAGCCTGAAGTTCGTCGGGCTGAGCTCGTTGTTTATCAATCTGATCATTGATTAACTACAAAATGAACTTGCGTCGAGCGCTGCTTGGTTTTTGTCGAGCGCAGCTTCAGAAATATTTCGTTGATCGCAGCTTCAGAGATATTTCGTCGATCACAGCTTCAGAGATATTTCGTCGATCGCAGCTTCAGAGATATTTCATCGATCGCAGCTTCAGAGATATTTCGTCGATCGTAGCTTCAGAAATATTTCATTGATCGCAGTTTAACTTATATTATTTTCTCAGTCTTCTGTCTTAATGAGATTTGATCTAAGTTATACAAGATGTGTTATGATAGAAACTTAGATCATAAAGATGGATCCTGACTCAAATCAAAACTAGAGTTCCAACAATCTCACCCTATTTGAGTTGGGATACAGATTTGAAATTTAAAACATACAGGGATCCTAATCCAAATCAAGACTGGTGATCCAATAATCTCCCCTATTGGTTTAGGATGCCAAGCAAAAGAAATAGAATAACTCAAAGCATATGAAATTATTTCAGTAGATATTATAAAACTTTAAGGAGATATACAGAATAAACAGATAGTAAAATTAATTGTTCTTTTGAAAACATTTAATCATAAATTACTATATTTCTTCTTCTTTTAATTTCTCCCCCTGTCTTTATTCAGGGAACCCTGAATCAAGACCCCTAGAAGAAGGGTAAATGGGAATATAAGCAATTCTGATTCCTAGATTTTGTTTTAATAGGATTCCATTAATATGATGAATTGCTACAGCTGTTAATGGATTCTAAGGAATTTTTAGGATCAGAAAAACATTGTCTGATACCTTCCTTCTTACAGAATTCTCTCATCAGAAGAGATTCAAACTCAATGCCATGATCACTTCTGATCAATGTAACTAGAGTAGAGTACTCAATCTTGATGGACTTGAGAAAGTCTGTCAGAACATTAAAGGTATCTGACTTTGTTTTTAAGATAAAAAATTCAAGTGAATCTTATAACTTTTTGTTTGATTACAATTGGAGTTAAAAGATTTACAATAGGTCAAGCATTGCCTTATAGTTAGTTATATTGGCCTTTGTACCTGATAAGTGTTTTACCAATTGAAAGTTTCTTTGATAATCATTAAAATATATGTTTGATAAACTACTCTGATTTTGTCGATCTCGGGTTGACAAAGTGCAGTGATTTCATTGATATCTGATCAAGGAATAGTTATATTTATTCTCTGTGTTCAGAGTTCGTTGAACTCTGATTCGTTGAGCTCTGATCACAAGAAAATTATGCTTGATTTCTGTGTTCGGCTTTCGTCGATCAGTGTTCGACGTAGTCATTTGATTTCGTCGATCTCTGTTCGACGAATTTTGTTGAACACAAAAAATTTCAGCAATTTCTACTGAGTCTTCTGCTAATTCTTTTTCCTTAGCAGAGACAAATTTTATAGATGTAGTTAGAGTATTTTTCTTTTGAATATGAGATAGATTAGATGAAAATCCTAAGCCAAGTTTGCTGCCATTTAATCTGGCATTTATTGTGCTTGTGATATTCATTAGTTTGATACATCTCCCATTAAGAGATTGTTCAAACATTTCAGCCTTAATTGACTTATTTTTAAAAGAAATAATTTGCTCTTCTGATGATTTCAAATCTTTTATAAGTTTAGTATTTTCAAAAGTTAAATTGTTTATTTCTGTTAACTCTTTTCCGAGAGATTTGATTTCTTTCTCAGATTTTATTAAATCTGTACATAACAATTTAAAATCTGATTTGAATTGTTCAGAAGTAAAATCAAAACTTGAAATTACCTCATCTTCATCAGATTCAGATTCTGCATCTGAGTTGTGGTTTGAGCCATTTATGGCCTTCATGCATAATTCTTTAGCTTTTTTTCTTCTTCTTCACTTGAACTAGATGATGATTCTGTATCTGAATCACTTCAGGTGAAAGAAGATTCAGCTACCATTCTTATGAGGGAGTTCCAGATGTCTCTTGCTGAAGTGAAGTCAGCAACTATTTGAAAAATGTCATTTGACATTGTTTGAGCTAATATATTCATAGCCTTGGCATCAGCACTTTTCAGCTTCTTTTGAGCATCTGTTGATGTTGGTGAAGTTGGAGGTTCTGTTAGGATAGAATTATAAATTTCTTCATCTATTGAATTCATATATAATCTAATTCTAGCTTGCCATAAAGAAAATTTAGTCAAATTACAGATTGGTGGTATGATGCTTGAAAATTCTTCTTGTGCCATGAAAAAGTAGAAACTCTAAAATAAATTTAAGATCTAATTGATCTTTTAATTCAAGTGTTAGCCTGTATACAATCAATCAACCTCTGATACCAATTGAAAGTGGGGTTAGATCTTAGATTTACTCTAGGGGGGGGGGGTGAATAGAGTATTAAAAAGTTTTTCACTTAATTTTATAGCGGAATTAAAATAGTGATACTTATATGTGTATTGCAGAGTGAGTTATAAAACAAAATAAAGAAACACAGCACACAACCCAGTAAAATAAACACAACACAGAGGACACAAGGATTTTATAGTAGTTCCCCAATAAACTTGGGTACATCTACTCTTCTACCACACTTGGTAGGAATCCACTACAGGTTTTTGATCAGGTGCCCTGCCACCAATGGGGTTTTGATCAGGTGTCCAAACACCAAGGAGCTTTTGATCAGGTGCTCTAACCAAATAACAGGTTTTTGTTCAGGTGCCCTACCACCATGGGTGTAACTTTTGAAGGGAGTTATAACCCTTTATACAGTGGAAAGAAAACAAAATATATTGTTCTTCTCTTTCAGAGAAGACTCTAGTGGATCCTTGATGATGTTGAAGAGCTCCCCCTGATTTGATTAGTGTTTGATGATCAGGTGAGGAAGCATCTTCTCTAGAATGTAGTAACTCCTTTCTTCTTCTTCTGCAGTTGAGATCCTGAGCAAATGATCTAGATTAAGTGTCTCAGGATGAAGATGATCTGCAGAGAAGAGTTAGCAAGCAAGATAAAAATTATGTTGTTCTCTGTCTTTCTTCTTTGTGCTTTCTCTGTATATATGTAATCTGGAGAGCTTCTCTCTTATCTTGAATTCTTGACGGAAAAAGGAAAGAGATAAAATCTCTTTAATCAACTGGACTCCTCGAGAAGATAAACTTCCATCTTTAATTTAAGCTGTTCTGCAACGGCTATATCATTAATTGTTCTGCAATGGCTATATCATTAATGTGAGGCAGTGACAATTCATATAAAAGAAGGGCAGCAATATATAAATAGAAACTATTCAAAATATTGCTTTATCAGATCTGACAACATATAGAATTTTTGGCGAGCTGAGAAATGAGATTTTATAAAGCTGATAATATTTCGTTGATCTCAGCTCGAAGTTCGTCGGGCTGAGCTCGATGTTTATCGATCTGATCATTGATTAACTACAGAATGAACTTGCGTCGAGCGCTGCTTTGTTTTCGTCGAACGCAGCTTCAGATATATTTCGTCGATCGCAACTTCAGAGATATTTCGTCCATCGCAGCTTCAGAGATATTTCGTCGATCGTAGCTTCAGAGATATTTTGTCGATCGCAGCTTCAGAGATATTTCGTCGATCGCAGCTTCAGAGATATTTCGTCGATCGCAGTTTAACTTATATTATTTTCCCAGTCTTCTGCCTTAATGGGATTTGATCTAAGTTATACAAGATGTGTTATGATAGAAACTTAGATCATAAAGATGGATCCTGACTCAAATCAAAACTAGGATTCCAACAAATAGGTATAAACCTTCCTCTTCCTCTGTATGGAGGTCTCCCCCTGAAGACAGGTGTTGGAAGAAGTGGTTTAGTTGTTTGACTTGGAGCAGGAATTGAAGATGAGGGCTGAGTTGGAGGTATTGATTGAGCTGGAGCTGGATTAGGTGAGACATAATCTTGATCAGCTGTCTTAACTGAAGAGGGTGTTGTGGACGATTCTTCAGAGGACACTCTGAATGAGAGAGGATCATGGGTAGATGATTCAGTAACTTCATGAAATTCTTGAAGTGACTTGAGGTACATCTGATCATCTGAAATTGAGGGGACCTCCCCCTGAGTTAATGGCTCACCCTGAGCAAAGGGCAGAGTCCTTGGAGAGATCACCTCCCCCCGATTTACTGCAACTGAAAGCTAAAGTTTGGATGAGATAGCCATCTCTCCTTTAGTGGTTAAGGAGAGAGGGATCGCTGCTATATAAACTGAATCTTGAGGAGGCAGTTATTGATAAGTTTGCTGCCTACTGATACCACTCTCCCCCTGCTTTATATCATTGAGAAAGGATATAAATTCATCAGTAGGCACAACTGCCGATCGTACTTCTCTGTCAAAGACTTCTAGGTCAAAGGTCAGCACTTGCAATTGCTTATGTTGACGGCGTAATTTGTGATAGCATGCTGTAGAGAAGTCCAGATAGAGCGAGCCAAACTTAGACAATACTGTTTCAAGAGCTAGATTGACTGCCTCCATAATATCTTCATGACTAGGCGGAGAATCCATTGAAACACTGCGCGAACCTGCACTGAAACAAGGAAAATAGACGAAGAGAGGGAAGTAGGAAGAGAGCAGGAAGGAGAGAACTCGAATAGCATAATAGAATTTAAACGCAAAAGTTGCTTTTAGTAGATGAATCGCCGCAACTTAGGGTTTTATTTGAAGCAACGTCGAGAGAAGAGAAGAATGCAGCGCGCCAAAGTATATCAATACGCGCGATCTTTCAAGTCGACGGAGCGTCAAGTTGATGTCGACGTGGCTTTGAAATATAGGCATCAGTAATGATGTGGACGTAAGTGTCGATAGGTATTCGACGTTATGTCGAGTGGTATTCGAAGGATCTATCCCAGAGTGCTCTCGAAGCTGACGTCGACTGTAAGTCGACGGTACGTTGATTTGAATTCGACGCAGCTTTGATTAAACAATTAAGATTTCTTTTAAGATTCTTGTTATTTTTCCCAACAATAATTTACTATACAAAATTGTTCTGTATTCATATTAAGGGGGAACTACAGAGCTCCATCAAGCATCCCCATTGCATTGATGAAGAACTTGTGCTTGCTTTCATCAAGGGGCTTAGTGAAGATGTCAGCCCTTTGAGTGTCAGTAGATATGTATTGAAGGTTGATCTTACCCTTCTCTACATTGTCCCTAAGAAAGTGGTGCCTTATCTCTGTGTGCTTAGTTTTGCTATGGAGAACAGGATTGGAAGCAATTGATATTGCACTAGAGCTATCACAATAGATTGTGGAATTGGCAAGGGAAAAGTTGTAATCTAACAACTGATTTTGCATCCACAAAATTTGTGAACAGCAACTTCCTACATCTATATACTCAGCTTCAGCTGTAAAAGTGGAGACTGTGGTTTTCTTCTGGCTAAACCATTATCAGTCTAGCACCCAGGAACTGACATGTTCCTGAAGTGCTTTTTCTATCAAGCCTGCATCCAGCATAGTCTGCATCTGAATACCCTACCAATTCAAATCCAGATTCAGCTGGATACCATAAGCCAAGTTCTGGAGTACCTTTTAGATATCTTAGAATTCTTTTGACAGAACTCATGTGAGATTCCTTTGGGTCAACCTGAAATCTTGCACAGATAAAAGTAACAAACATCATATCAGGTCTGCTAGCTGTTAGGTAGAGAAAAGAGCCAATGGATGCTCTGTAAGTCTTTTGATCAAAAGGACTTACCTTTTTCATCTCTATCCAAAACAGCATTGGTAGCCATGGGGGTTTTCATGATAGAGGCATTTTCCATCCTAAATCTCTTGATCAGTTCTCTGGTATATTTGGATTGGGATATGAAAATGCCATCTGCATTTTGTCTAACCTGGAGACCAAGAAAGTAGGATAACTCCCCCATGCTACTCATCTCAAATCTTGACTGCATTAGGTGAGCAAACCTTTTGCATAGAGATTGATCTGTGGAACCAAATATAATATCATCTACATATATTTGCACTAGTAGTAGATGATTCTTATGTGCTCTTGTGAAGAGTGTTTTATCCACCTTTCCTCTTTCAAATTTGTGTTCCAGGAGAAAAGTGGATAAGGTCTCATACCAAGCTCTTGGAGCTTGCTTTAGACCATATAGTGCTTTATCTAATCTATATACAAAGGAGGGAAAAGTTGGATTGATAAAACCTGGTGGTTGTTCCACATACACCTCTTCTTGTAATTTCCCATTGAGAAAAGCACTCTTGACATCAATTTGGTATATCTTTATCTTCATGTGGGCAGCATATGCTAAGAACATTCTGATTGCCTCCAGTCTGGCTAATGGGGCAAATGTCTGGTTGAAATCAATGCCTTCCTCTTGCCTATACCCTTGGGCCACAAGTCTATCACTGTTTCTGATTATGACCCCAATTGAGTCCATTTTGTTCTTGAACACCCACTTTGTTCCAATCACTGGGTAATTCTTTGGTCTCTCAACCAAAGTCCAGACCTTGTTCCTTTCAAACTGGGTCAATTCCTCTTGCATAGCAGATATCCAGTGAGGGTCATTGTTTGCTTCTTCAAATTTCTTGGGTTCATATTTTGACAGAAAACATTGCAGCATTGTCTCACAAGTTAGTTGTTTCCTGGTCTTTACTCCTACTGTCAAATCTCCTATTAATTGAGTTGGAGGATGATCCTTTTGAGTCATTCTAGATCTTGCGGGATGATCTAGGGGACAGTCTTCTACCTGAGCTACCACCTGCTCAGAGATAGTAGGAGCTTCATCCTCATTCACTTGAATGATATCTATGACTGGTAGCTCATGTGCTGCAGTTTTCTCTTCTTCTGTTGCATAATCATCACATGAGTCAGTGTCAATGTCCTGTTGTCCCTTTTCCTGACACACAGTTGGATGATCCACTATGCTCATCCTTTCCACCTGCTTTGCTAGTTGATCTTCTTCATGCAGGATAGAACTGGTGGAAGTTTCTTTCCCCTTGTAAAACATGTTAGTTTCATCAAAAACTACATGCATTGACTCCTCAATTTTGAGAGAGCTTTTATTGAAGCACCTATAGGCCTTGCTTGATGAAGAGTATCCTAAGAATATTCCATCATCAGCCTTCTTGTCAAATTTGGCAAGATGGTTTTTCCCATTGTTAAGGATAAAGCAAGTACACCCAAAGATTCTAAAGTAGGTGACTATGGGTGCCTTTCCCTTCAGCAGCTCATAGGGAGTTTTCAACTTAGTCTTGTGGATGAGACTTCTATTCAGAACATAATTTGTAGTATTTACTGCCTCAGCCCAGAAGGAATTTGGCAAGTTAGATTCAGCTAACAATGTTCTTCCTGATTCAATTAGGGTTCTATTTCTCCTTTCAGCCACCCCATTTTGTTGGGGGGTTCTAGGAGCTTAAAAGCTTTGTCTGATGCCTTCATCCTCACAGAATCTACACATTAACTAATTCTCAAAATAAGTGCCAATATCACTTCTGATCACAGCAACCGGTGTATTGAGTTCAGATTAAATCTGTCTAATGAATCTTGAGAGGATCTTGAAGGTGTCTGACTTAGCTTTTAGAAAGAACACCCAGCTGAACTTAGAAAAATCATCAAAAATGACAAAAGTGTAGGACTTCCCTGCTAAGCTTTGAGTGGAGATGTGACCAAACAGGTCCATGTGTAGCAGGAAAAGGATTCTAGGAGAATCATTCTTACCAATTGGTTTGAATGAAGCTTTGATTTGCTTCCATAGTTGGCAGGCTCTACAGGGATGGTCTTTATTAAATTTACCATTTGGTAAACCCCTGACTAGGTTCAGTTTGGAATGTTTGGCTATGGTCTTAAGGTTAAGATGACTAAGTCTCCTATGCCACAACTCACTATTTTCTAACTGGGAGTTAAACAAGCAGATCTCAGACTTTGTGTACTCAAAGTCTACCACATACACCTTACCTTTTCTGAGACCATTCAAAACTATTTGATCAGTCTTAGAACTAACTATATGACACAAGCACTTGGTGAATACAACTTTGTATTCACCATCACTCAGCTGACTAATGCTGATCAGATTATGTTGAAGTCCTTCAACATAAGCTACTTTAGCAAAGGAGATTTCTCTAATCCTGATCAAACCATATCCTTTGGTTTGACTAGAGTGGGAGTTCCCAAAGATTACCTTGGGCCCTTCCTTGGCCTTGAAATTTTCCAGCAACTCTCTTGCTCCAGTCATATGCATGGAGCATCCACTGTACAGATACCACTGCTGGTTTGTGGTTGAACAACCTTCCCTCTGCACATGTAAATTAAACATTAATACAGACCCTCTTATGTTGGGGTCTCTTCCTTCTATCATCATATGGAGACATAAAAGAATGAGATGATCTTCCATTGTTCCCCCTTAGGTGAAGAAGTGCTTCATTATTATGCTAGCAATACATGGCAATATGCCCTAATTTAGAATAGCAAGAACATCTAAGCATAAGAGCAACATAAGGTTTTGATGTTTTGAGATTCTGTGCAAAAATTATGCATCGAGAAGAAATCGACGTAGTTTTAGAGTTGCGGCGAGTGATATTCGATGTACCTACATAGTCCCATCGATAATCATTCGAAGTATGGTATTGGTTACGTCGAGAGAGATTCGACACACCCACATAATTGCTTCAAGTTGATGTCAACGCACATGCTATAGTCCATCGAGATGCATTCGATGCATCCCAAAGATTGCGTCGAGTTCTATTCGACGTATGATTCATATCATTCATGGCTTGTGAATTTGAATTTACAACTTTCTTAAGCAAGTGGATTTCTGACCTTAATTTATCATTCTTGATCATTAAATTATGTTTGGCTTTATTGTAGGCATTTGTGCTATTTTTAAGAGTGGAAATAACAGAATCAATATGGGCTTGGTAATCATTTCTATACTCCTCAAAAGTTTCATCCATCTCTTGTATTTCATTTTTATAACTTCTGCATGTAGCACATTCATTTTCCACAGGGAGATCTAAATTTTCTAAGGGTAGTTTACCTAGGATTCCTGATTCATCACTAGTGTTTACCCTATTAAATGTGGTGATTTTATTAGGGTTATTTTTATCATGTTCTCCACATGATTCTAATAAATTATCAAACCTAGATTTAATAGATGTACTTGGTCTGTCACAAACAAGTTTGCTTGTGAGTGATTGTGATTCTTGAATAAGATGATTAAATCTCTTAGAGAGATTTTGTGAGATATCTTTGATCTCTTGACTCCTTCCATTGAGGGAGTCTTCAAAGGCCTTTGCTTTTGAGAGTTCTTTTCTTAGGCCTAAATTTTCCTTATCTAAGAAATTTATTTCTTCTTCTTTCTTAAACAATTCACATTTCAGATTATTTTTAACTGAGGATAAAGGATCTAAACTAATAGCTTTTATTTCAGACTTGATTATTTCAAGTTCCTTTTGATTGTCAATATAATCTTGGCAGAAGTCTTTAAAACATCTTGTAAAATCTTTTGAAGAAAAGTCAAAATCTTCAAAGATGCTTACCTCAAACTCATTAGTGGAATCTTCCAAAGCCATTAGGCAGGCTTCTTCTGGTCCACTATCTTCACCATCATAAGATGAGGAGGAGCTCGATTCTGAATCAGAATCACTCCAGGTCTCAGCTAAGAGACCTCTTTCTCCTTTCTTATCCTGTCTCATGAAGGATTTCTTTCTGTGCTCCTTCTTCTGCTAGTTTTTCTTGTTCTTGTCTTCCTCAGGACATTCAGTAGAAAAGTGTCCTGGTTTCCTGCAAGAAAAATAGATTATCTCCTGTTTAGGAGTTTTATCATACCTTGGCTTGCTTGAACTTCTCTCTCTCCTTCCAGAATCTTCTTTCCTGGCCCACTTCTTGAATCTCCTAGCCAAGAGATTAAACATTTCTTCTTCAGTAGTGGAGGACTCTGCTTCTGCACTTTTTAGTGCAATAGTCCTCTCCTTGGAAGTGGGTGTCCTTTCTTGGGCTTCTGGCTCTGCCCTGCTTTTCAGTAGGAGCTCAAAAGACTTGAGCTTTCCTAAGAGAGCATTAGTTGAAATCTCCCTGAGGCATATAGAATCCCTAATAGCCCAGATTCTAGAGTCCCATGTGCTAGGGAAGCACATGAGGAGTTTGTCATTAATCTATGTCTGAGAGATGTCCTTGTCAAGCCCTCTCAGCTTATTTATGATGAGGCTGAATCTGTCATACATTTCTGTAATGCTTTCATCAGCCTTTTTCTTAAAATTCTCATATTGAGATATGAGAAGAGCCTTTTTGTCTTTCCTCTCATCAGAACTTCCTTCAACTAGTCTGGAGAGAGATTGCCAGATCTCTTTTACAGAGTTGCAGTCAGCAACTTTCTGAAGTATGTCATCAGACATAGTTGAGACCAATATGTTCATGGGCTTGGCATCACATGCCTTGACCTTCTTCTCATCCTCAGTCCATTCAGCTCTGGGAACTAAGGTTTATATGACCTTCCCAGTGGAGTCTTTTCTTATTGGGGCTGGGGGACCTGTGAGGATGACATTGAAAATTTCCTCATCAATAGAGTTCATATATAATTTTATTCTAGCATTCCATAGTGTAAACTTATTCAAATTACACACTGGAGGTCTTGTAGATGCATAATCCTTAGAGCTCATTTTCTTTATACAGTATGTTTATAAAAAAAAAAAGAGTAGGAGGTCTTTTTGATCAAGGTGTTAACCTCTTAATGGTCAACCTCCCTCTGATATCAATTGAATGTGCACAATGTGCCTCTAAGATTCTTATAGAGGGGGGGGGGGTGAATAGTGTTTTAAAATATTTGTATCCTAACTATGTTTAACAATAAATTCTCTAAAGAGTTATGCTTAATAATCCAGGCAGAATACAGAATGCAGGAAATTAAGTGCAGAATAAAAGACTGGGACAGCATAGAAAATCAACAACCAAAAGACACACAGGATTTTTATTGAGGTTCCCCAAAATGTGGGTAATCTTCTCTTCTACCACCTGGTAGGAATGCACCACTGTGTCTGAGTCTTTTGATAAGGAGACTCTTAGAACCAATGATCTTTTGACAAGGAGATCATGAACCACCAGATCTTTTGATAAGGAGATCTTGAACCACCCGATCTTTTGATAAGGAGATCTTGAACAACTGAATCCTTTGAAGTGGGATTAATAAAACTCTTTTACAGAATGAGAAAGAAGAAGGGAGAAGGTTGAAGGAATTCTGTTCTCAGAATTCTTGAAGATGGTTGTATGAAGATCAGCCTATTTGTTGTTCCAAAGGATCTGCTCTTGATTAGCCCCTGCTTTAGATAGTGATGATTTGCAGAAGCTTTGTTTTGTTAGATCCTTTCTTCTTCTTCAGATTATGATCTGACTGCTAAGAGATTGTGATGATGAGCAGCTTTCAGATCCTCTGTTCTATTTGATGAAGAACAACAAAGCCTTCTTTTCTTTTCTCTTTTCTATGTTAGGGTTCCTGAGAGAGATGGATAAGAAGAGGAAGCCCTGGAAAATGAAGGAGACGGCTGATTGTGATTAATTTCTTGCCTCTGTCTTCTCTTGTCTTTTTATTCTTCCTTATTCAAATTCGAATATGTTTCCTTTCTAATATGCCTTGATAAGGTAATCTGCTTATCACTTTCTTTTTTTTTCCTCTTTAATTCTCGTCCTGACCACCTACAAGGAATATGGTTCCAAGAAACCTTTTGTGTACTTCTTTAATGCTCCTTTCTATTTCAGGCAATTATTGAGCCGTTGGGGAATGGCCTTGAAGGATGTGGGCCATGAAATAAGGATCAGAGAGACAGCTGAAAAGATTACCTTTTACAGACTGTATTCGATGTAGCGTCGAATTCATTTCTTCTCTTATCGACATAACTTCGAGTTCTTCTAGGAGCTGCTTCGATTTCATCTGTGCTCCGAATGAACTCTGCTAGTCGACGTTGTGTCGATATCTTATCGACGTGTACGTCATGTTGATCTGCCTGGCTCTAAGCTTCATCTTCTGCATCGAGATGAAGTCGACGTCACGTCGACTTTAGATGGCTTCGACAGATAACATCTTCTGCGTCGAGTTGAAGTAGAAGCTGCGTCGACTTCTCCAGTTACTCAGACAAGTCCCTGACCTCTACATCGACATCTATTCGACGTTACGTCAACTTGAGTTACTTTGACAGAGGGTTTGAACCACTTGGACTTCTAGTCAGAGCAACGTCGATATGGACTCGATGTTGCGTCGAATTCTATTCAACGCAAATGTTAACTTAGCCCAAATTTGCTTCCCTTTATCTAGTCCTGACACCCTATGTTGAGTGTGACATCCTAAGACATCTAATGACCATATTACCCTCACTATATAATGGGTAATTCACTCCAAGAGATAAAATCACTTTTAATTAATTTGTTAAGTTAAATCTGTTTGAACATGGTCTTCCGCATCTCCTAGGTTTGAGAATAACAAATCCTATGTGTATTTGAACTTGTGTGTTTAAGTGTGCAGGAAACAAAGTCCATATGACTTATGGATTACATAAGAAGGTTGCCCCCAAATTTGAGCCAACAAATCCAACACAGCGCCGGTGGTAGCACCTAGCGCCCGACGCTAGCGATGATTAGCGCAATTTTGTAGCTCATATAGAAAGAGCTAGCGCCTGGCAGTAGCGGATAGCGCAGGCAGTATTGCTCGACTTCACAGGCTCGCCTCTCCTTACTCTACTAATGAAGGTTAAGGCGAGCTGCTCCGCACCTCTTCGCTTCGCTACGCGCCTATGATCACCTTACGTCAGAGGGCCGAGATAGATGAGTTGGAAGGATCTGCCTAAGCTAACACCGGAGTGGGGTTTCAAGAGGGGGAATCAGTTCTTGTGCATTCGACCTCAGTGAAAGGGGTATGGATAGCTCAATCCATCAGGTAGAAGTTTCGCACCTCTATACTTCTTCGACTGCCTTCTTGGTCTGGTCGACCTGGACGGACGATCTTTAGGGTTTAGGGTATAAAGAGAGAAATGTTTCCTAGGATTAAAGATTTCCCAGTGCAGAATATGTCCTAATCCGGGATAGCACCAGCGGTAGCGCTAGCGCAGGCGCTAGCGCTAAGGCTATAAAAAGGACCCCTGGATCCGTCTTCATAATCCTCTAGAGATCCTAAATTCCAGAGCTTCGTGCCACAACATAGAGAGGAAGGTTCAGAGAGATACTCCCACAAATCCATGAAGGCTTAAGGAGATCCGTGGAGAAGATTTCAACACGCGTCATCATCGTGACGAAAGACCGCATCGACTACGATCATACTCTGTGGGTCTTCGTCTACTTCTCCAAGAGATCCATATAGGGAGTTCTTATATTGTTATTTATTTATTTCACATCTTTTCTTATAATCGTTTAGTGAACTCGCCTCGTGTTGGCGACTAGGTCTGGGTAGGACTTAGGGCAGAAATTCACCTCGTGTTGGCGATTAGGTCTCGGGTGTAGGTCTAGGGGGTGCTCGAGGCCATATCCGGGGAAGGGTTGGCTAGAGTGGCTTGAGGCCATATCCGGGGAAGGATCGGCTAAAGCCAACTGGTTCATGGGGATACGAGTCGGTATAGAAAACAAAAAAGGGTCTTTCATATTTCGCTTTGATTTCTAGCGTCATTGAAATTAAATTTTGTAATCAATTTTATTAATAATAATCATGTCTCTCTTTGTGTAATAAAATTGATTTGATCTTCATTTCTCTAAATTGTTTACTATCCTCTCCTTCATTATAAAACAATTTAGATCCTTATTCAAAATCACTATTTTGATCTCTTATCATAAGCAAATATTTCAAAATATAATATAAGTTTTTAAAACCCTTATTCACCCCCCTCTAAGGGCGCCTACCGATCCAACAAGTGGTATCAGAGCGATTTTATTCCAATCGGCTTAAAAACCAGGAATAATGGCGTCTCCGTTGGATCGGTAGGCGCCCTTAGAGGGGGGGGGGGGGGGTGAATTAAGGTTTTCAAAAACTTATATTATATATTGTAATACTTGAAATAATAAGAGATCAAAATAGTGATTTTGAATAAAGATCTAAATTATTTTATAGTAAAAGAGATGACAATAAAGAATTTAGAGAAATGAAGAACAGATCATTTTTATTACAAAAGGAGAGACATGATTACTAGTAATAAAAATGATTACAAAATTTTGATTTCAATGACACTAGAAATCAAAGCGAAATATGAAAGACTCTTTTTGTTTTCTATACCGACTCGTATCCCCATGAACTGGTTGGCTTTAGCCGATCCTTCCCCGGATATGGCCTCAAGCCGCTCTAGCCAACCCTTCCCCGGATATGGCCTCGAGCACCCCCTAGACCTACACCTGAGACCTAGTCGCCAACACGAGGCGAATTTCTGCCCTAAGTCCTACCCAGACCTAGTCGCCAACACGAGGCGAATTTACTACACGATTACAGAAAAGATGTGAAATAAAAAGACAATAATATAAAACTCCCTCTATGTGGATCTCTTGGATAAGTAGACGAAGACGCAGAGTATGATCGTAGTCGATGCGGTCTTTCGTCACTATGATGACGCGTGTTGAAATCTTCTCCACGGATCTCCTTTAATCTTTTTGGATTTGTGGGAGTATCTCTCTGAAACTTCCTCTCAATGCTGTGGCACGAAGCTCTAGAATTCTGGATCTCAAGAGAATTATCAAGACGGAGCAAAGATTTCCTTTTTATAGACTTAGCGCTAGCGGTACCGCCGACGCTATCCCATATTAGGACACATTCTGCGCGGCAGAATCTTCAATCTGAGGAAACAATTCTCCCTTGCCTACTGTGCTCCTCGCTACCGCCTGCGCTATCGGATATCGCCTGGTGCTATCTCCTTCTATAAGTTCTCCCGGCAATTGCGCCTAAGCAATCCATTTAGTCGATTGAAATTTCATCGAACGAAGCAAAGAGTTCGTCGAGCGAATTTTCGTCAAACGCCGTTATGAGCATTTCGTCGAGCGCCACTAATAGTTCGTCGAACGCAGTTAGCACCTGTGCTAGTACTACCGCCAGCGCTAGTGGGAGATTTGGATTTGATGGCTCAACTTTGGGGGCAACCTTCTTATGTAATCCTTGAGTCATGTGGACTTTGTTATCATGCACACTTGAACACACAAGATCAAATACACATAGGATTTGTTATTCTCAAACTTAGGAGATGCGGAAGACCATGTTCCAATAGTCTCATGATCTCGCTTCTACTAGTGGGGTAAATTTTTATGAAGACGAAAAATCTCTTAAACCACCTTTATTCGAAGGGAGAAATTATAAAGGGTGGAAATTTTTAATGGAAAGGTTTATTAAAAATTTAGATATCAATGCATGGGATATAGCAATAGTTAGACCATCAGATGAATCAAATAAATAGGAATGTCATCTAAATGCAAAAGCTTTAAATAGTATTTTCTGTGCTTTATCTCACGAAATTTCAAAATTAATATATTGTTTTTCTAGTGCATACAAAGTATGGAAATTTCTTGAAGAATTGTATGATTCCCCATCTATAGGTATGGAACAAATACAAGAAGTACTGTAGAACATATAAGATTGCACATCAAATGGAAAAGAATAAATCCCACCTTTGCAAGAGGAATGCCAAATAGATGAAGACAACAAAGAAAATTCGTGCTCAAATCTCACATCATCCAAAAGCACTGTAAGGAAATCAAATCCTCTTATTATTTGCAATTCTATTTCTACTTTACAATTGCTACAAATTACAAAGCACAAAATTAAGAAATTAAAAAATGTGAATTGCAAATTGCGCTTAGAAAATAAAAATTTAAAAGCAAGAGTTAAAGTAGAATCAAATTCTGATTTATCTAGCTTTACCCATGTCACTTCAATTGAAAAAACAAAACCTTGTTTTGATTGTAATGATTTTAAAGAAAATTTTAAGGAACTTGAAAAAGAAATTATTTGTATAAAAGAACATAATGAAAAATTATTTTTAGAAAATTCATCTTTGAAAGGTGATTGTGCTACGTGCCAAAATTTAAAAATTGAGATCAAAGAGATGGTCGAAACATTTGAGGAATTTAGAAATGACTATCAAAATCATATTGACTCTATTGTTTCTACTCTTAAAAATAGCACAATAGCTTATAATAAAGCTAGGCATAATCTAAAGATCAAGAATGATGAATTAAAATAAAAAATCAACTTGCTTATGAAAATTATAAATACAAATTCTCAATATCAAGCTATATCTAAAAACAAGTTGAATATGAAGATGAATATCTTAAATAAGCCTAATAATGGGAGTAAGAAACACAAAGTGTTTGTAAATCAAAATCAAAATCATGATTATTTACAAAATCATGTTTCTCCCAACTCAAAATTAAAATTGCACAAATTTCCTATGAACAATACTTTTAATAATCATTACAATCATAATCATCAATATAAAGATTATCATAATGGAAATCTGACATATAAGAATAACATTAAACCAAAGCTTGAATGGAGACCCAAAATTAAAAATGAAACATTAACTTCACATGAAAGGACCCATTCATCACTAACTACCCACAAACATACACGATATATTTGGGTACCCAAAGGAACCACCACACTTGGTCCCCTTTGGATACCTAAATCTCTTATTCATTAAGTATCACAAATGCATGAAGTAGAATATTTTCAAAATGAAATATACAATTTTCTACTTCATGATATGCTTTAATGTCTTTCTATTTTTCTTTTGTTTTCTTATTTTTAAGCTATCATGTTATGGTCATCTTATATATTAGTGGAAATATGATTTTATCTCTTAAAACTTAATGAGTTTATAAATCAAATTAATCAAAATTCATAATCATATTTCTTATTTTGATGACCTATCTCTCCTTCTTATATTCATTGCCTATATATATCATCTAGTATTAATAAAAATTGAGCTATAAATTTGCTATAAGATATGTTAATTAAATCAAGATTAGGCTATTAAGCTCTATATCCCTTATCAACCAAATTAGAGAAATAACATGATCTAAAAGATCAAGATCTAAATGAAAGCTCAATTATCAATATGTTTTTTTGTTTGAATTATATGATGACAATTGATATTATAATTACATACCATGGTTGGTGTATTAAGTATGTATTGTGATTTATGTCAAATTTAGACCTTAGAATCATCTTGATATCAATAGGATCAAATCAAATAGAATCTTCACTTCATTCTAGGTCAATAAGTTGAAACACTATCAAAACTTTGGCATAACATTAATCTCAAACTTATCATACTAACATTGTCACCTAAAGAATATTTGTGTCTATGTTAGGCTTTATATGTTTACCAAAATATATAGGCTGGGTACTTTTATCTAGGGCTTATCCTTGATATTCTCTGCAAAAACATCATCTCGTACTAATCATTCAAATCATGCATATTTGGCCTATTCAAACTGATATGTTGTGCGTATATTTCATATCATTTTCATCATACATTATATTGATAAATATAAGCATTAGAAAAATCAAAATGAAGATATAAGAAAATATATATCATTGCATGGTCATCTAATATAATATTTGAAATTCGATTTTGTCCCCTAAAAGCCTAAATGAAGTTTGCAAACCAAATTAAATCAAAAGTAAAAGTCACTTTTTCATTTATAAATGACCAATCTATTATAAATAAAATCATGCATATCTGTTTTGTTCAATCATGTCTTCTTTGTTTGCATATCCTATTATATTAAGCTTAAATGGTTGTGCAAAACTCGCGAATGAAGGATTAATGAATATGGAGCTTTAATGAATATGAAACCCATGTTCTAAAATTTTAACTTCTGCAACTTTCTGCAATTTCTTCTCGTCTCTTCATTTCATTAGACAGGCCTTACATTGCACAAACATAATTAAGCAAAATCGGAAGTGAAATCGAAGAAAATCTAGGCCATATGATTAAAATAAGCACTCTCTGTGAGCTAACGCAGGCGCTAGTACCTAACGCCAGCGCTAGCTCAAGTGTTTGATTTTCTGTAATTTTAAAATTCTGAAAAATCACAACAAATATATTATTTTATATGTACTACTCATTTTTGTATCTATGCCTATAATTGATTTTTGAAAAATTAAAATACAAAATTAGAAAAGCCAAATTACAAAAAATATTTTTTCTTACTTCCATTCTTTGGTTATTTGTTTGATTTCTATTTCTATATGCAAAAATCAAATAAAAAATATAAAACAAAAACAAGTATCAAAAAATATTATTTTGAACTTAACTTTTCTATTTACATGTATCTTGCGAAAGGGAGATCTGAGCTATCATCCCATCACATCTCCTAGTACCGGGAGAACCTCTCACATGGTCGACCTTGGGAAGTCCAAGATCAAATTATAAGAGTTCAAACTTTAAATTAAAATTATTTGTCAAAAATATCAAAAATACTGTATGGACTTTATTGTGAAACTCAAGCATGATTTAATCCATCATTTAGACCTTCTAAAATGTTACAATTCATTCCTTCAAACTACTTTGAACATTGTTTGTATCATGCTTTGATATATCTACTCATTTGTGCATCAAATTATGTTGTAAAAGTTGTGTAGAACTAAGCGTAGCATGCCTCTAAGTATGAGTAAATGCTTTATGGTTGATAATGATACTAATTCACTCACTTATTTTGGCAAAGTCTACATGTGCTTTTAATCTAAGAATACTTGCTTGTGTATTGTAATTGTACAATGAATTAAATTTGCACAAGTATCTTACCTACACTACATTTATTTGCACTCTTAAAAATTAAGAAAAGTGGTTGTACTTTCAAATTACATTGGTTTGCAAAACAAGTGTATTCAGAGAACTTTGTACAAAAAATAATAATCATGAAATAAATTGACAAAGATAACTCCACCAAGCACTACTTGAACCTCCTGATAAGTCTTAATAAGAATTGTGAGTATGAGCACCTTGGAAAGAATATTAAAGTGTCATGTGCAAACCTTTATTTTTTTTAAAACCACTTATTCTTAAGTACACCGGATCACAAAAAAAAATCAATATTGAAAAATAAAGTATGTGATCCCCCAAGCACTACTTTGCACCCTGATAAGTCTTAATGAGCATTGTGTGTGCAAAACACCTTGGTAGTTTTACATTTTCTTTGTGCATTGAAGTGTGTGGAAGTAAAATTATTTGTGTTTTATTGTGCACTTTACTCTACATATGTCTTGTATTTTTGATTAAATAATTTGTTTACTCTATTCAAAATACACTTATGTGCACATCATTATCTTCCATAACACTTCTTCTCATGAGTATTGGATCCTAATTCTAAAATTCTATACTCTCTTTATATATATAAATGCACTAGATAACCTAGCATGCTCTCTATAATGTTTTTGTATGTTTTGAATTATTATAACATTGTAGTAATCTTTTTTTGAAAACATTATTTCATGCTTGGTTACTTTATTGTCAAACTTAAAGATTTTAAATGCAAATTGATTTACAAAAACATCTTCATTTTTGGAATTTAACTCATATATCCTCTTATGAATCGTCATGTTTATAAAAAGATGTTTACTTGTATTTCTATAAGTCTTCCGCATCATAACCATATAATTGTTTTTACCTAGATTGTTGGCACAATCCCAATGTGCCAACTGCAAGGATGAACCTTCCTGCAAAAGTTGGAGCAGGTATGAAGTCTTTTCATGCTAACAAGTACCTAGGGCCCAAAGCTGTTTGGGCTCCTAAGGATTACTAAACTCTTTCTTGCAGGATAGTTCAAGTACCAGCCTCAACCAAATTTGGTACTTGGACAGTGGGTCCTCAAGGAACATGATAGGAACAAGTTAGATGAAAATGGCACAATTATAAAAAATAAGGCAAGGCTGGTAGCCAAGGGGTATAGACAGGAAGAAGGGATAGATTTTGATCAAACCTTTGCCCCTGTTGCAAGGTTGGAAGCAATTAGGCTATTCCTTGCCTATGCTGTCCACAAGGGGTTCAAAGTATATCAAATGGATGTCAAATCAGCCTTCCTCAATGGTGACTTGAAGGGAGAGGTATATGTTGAGCAACCATCAGGTTTTGTACATCCTATCCTCTCTAGTCATGTTTACTTACTTAGGAAAGCTCTTTATGGTCTTAAGCAAGCTCCCAGGGCTTGGTATGAGATCTTGTCTAGCTTTCTCATCAAGAACAAGTTCTTGAGGGGAAAGATAGATAACACATTGTTTCTTAGGGAAACAAGGGGCAAGTGTCTCCTAGTCCAAATATATGTTGATGACATAATATTTGGATCTACTGATGACAACCTCTACAAAATGTTTGCCAACCTAATGCAGGGGGAGTTTGAGATGAGCAGTATGGGAGAGCTCAAGTACTTTTTAGGCCTCCAAGATAAACAGTCTGATGAAGGGATATTCATTTCTCAGACCAAGTACACTAGGGAGCTTATCAAGAAGTTTGGGATGGAATCAGCTTCCACCATGAAAACTCCCATGGGGTCCAATATTTCCTTGGACAAGGATGAGAAGGGCAAGGCCTTTGATGAATCCATGTACAAGTGCATCATTGGATCCCTGTTATATTTGACTGCTAGTAGACCAGATATTATGTATGCTACATATGTGTGTGCTAGGTACCAGGCATGTCCAAAGGAATCTCACTACTCAGCTGCAAAGAGGATTTTGAGATACCTTAAAGGCAGCCTACATCTTGGCCTTTGGTACCCTAAGAACAATGATTTTGAACTAACATGATTTTTAGTTGCAGATTTTGCGGCCTGCAAAGAAGACAGGAAAAGCACAAGTGGCACTTGTCAATTCCTAGGAGGAAGGTTGATATCGTGGAGCAGCAAAAAGTAGACAAGTGTGGCTATCTCCATTGCTGAGTCTGAATACATTGCTGCAAGGAGCTTTTGTGCACAACTATTGTGGATTCAACACCAGCTAGAGGACTACAACCTCAAGGTAAGTAACTCTCCTCTTTATTGTGACTCATCCAGTGCTATCTATATTGCTAAGAATCCTGTCTCTCACAGCAGGACTAAGCATATAGAAATAAGATATCATTTTATAAGAGAACATGTAGAATCTCAAAATATTTGCCTTGAATTTGTCCCCACTGACAATCAAGTGGCTGATATCTTCACCAAGCCATTGGATGAGGCCAAGTTTAATGCCTTCAAGATTGAACTAGGAATATTAAATGTAGAATAGTGTAAAACACTTCATTCTTCCAATCTTGATTTGATATAATTTAAAATGTCAACCCTATGAAAGACATGATTAGGCATTCAAGTAATCCTATCTCTAATGATTTTAAAGTAGTATGATCAGCTTAACTAGAACAATCTATTTCAGCTGAGCTTAAGGCTGCAATTAGTCAGCTGGTAAAAGTCTCAGTTCGACGAACTCTTTCCTGGGTTCGATGAACGTTGAGTTTGAGTTCGACGAACTCAGCTTTGAGTTCGACAAACTCAATTTTGTGTTCAACGAACTCAGCTGTATGATATAGTTCAGATGAACTCAGCTCTGTGTTTGATGAACTCCAGTTTGAGTTCGACGAACTCAGTTTAAGTTCGATGAACTCAACTTTATGTTGTAGTTCAGATGAACTCATCTCTGTGTTCGACGAACTCCAGTTTGAGTTCGACAAACTCAGCCTTATGATGGAGTTTTAGATGAACTCAGTTTGTGTTCGACGAACTCCAGTTTGAGTTCGACGAACTCAGCTTTATGATGTAGTTCAGATGAACTCAGCTCTGTGTTCGACGAACTCCAGTTTGAGTTTGATGAACTCAGCTTTGAGTTCGACGAACTCAGCCTTATGATGTAGTTTTAGATGAACTCAGTTTGTGTTTGATGAACTCAGTTTGAGTTCAACGAACTCAGCATTATGATGTAGTTTTAGATGAACTCAGTTTGTGTTCGACGAACTCAGTTTGAGTTCGACGAACTCAGCCTTATGATGTAGTTTTAGATGAACTCAGTTTGTGTTCGACGAACTCCAGTTTGAGTTCGACGAACTCAGCTTTGTGTTCAACGAACTCAGTTTGAGTTCGACGAACTTAGTCTTATGATGTAATTTCATTTACACTGACAATTATAAGAGAACTCAAATCTAATTACTAGGTTTCAATTCACCTAAGTCTTAAGCCATATAAATAGCTCAATGATTGAGTAAAATATCACACTTTCCTTTAACCTAGCCGGCGAGACAAACCCTTCTCCCCTATGACTCAGCGACCTGTAACTCAAAAGAAATGGCGCCAAAGATGGCAAAAGAGCTGCAAGAAGGCTATGAAATAGTTAGGGATGGATTCTTGCATGCTCCAGAGAAATTAAAGCTATGATTGATCTTCTATCTTCCCAAGGTCTTGAATATACCCTATCTGAGCCCTCAACAATTCTCAAAACAGAAGTTCTGGAATTATTCTCCAGTGCTAAGCTGTCCTCCTCAAAGTCAACCATTAAGGGAAAGATAGGAAGTTGGAGGATAAAGATATCCCATAAGAAAATTGAAAAGGCTCTTCAACTACCCTCCTGCAGTAAAGAAGAAGAGGATGCTGTCTCTGAGGAAGACAAAGTCAATGCCTTACAGTGGTGTGCCTACTCTGATGCCAAACTTGGCTATCTTAAGAGGAAGTTCTTCAACCAAAGAGGCAAATTGCTCTCTGACATAGTTGGGAAGGCAATACTGTGCAAACCAGGCTCTCATGACACAATCTCCAAACACATGTTTGAATTGCTGTCAAGAGTTATCCTACAGAAGAAGACTTCCTGGGCAAAGGTACTGTTTTAGAGAACTATAGAATGTTTGCAAGCCCCCAACTTAGGAAGAATCCTATCTATCTATCTTCTAAACACCTACCCAGACTACTTTAACAAATCCAAAGGATTCAACCTCCATTATCTAAAAAGAATGGACATAAAAACTCTAGACAGATTTACTAGGGTTCTTCGAATGAGCCAACCTTCTCCATTGAAGGAAAATAAAAAGGGAGTTCTGGTGAAAGAGATTAGGAGAAGAAGAATGATATACTCAGACTCAGAACATGAGACAGAAGAAGATATACAAGATCTGGATAATCAAGTTCCAGCAAGCAGTCCTCCACAGGATAACTAAGAAAATAATCATAACACTGAGAGTCATGCAGGCATTAATCCTGAACCAGAGAGACAAGCTGATGCTGAGATAGTGCATCAAGAGGATAAAGAAGACAATGACCCTATTGATCTTCAAGGTGAGATTGATTCAATTATCCTCAACTGAAACAAAAGGTTTAATCAAATCCCTCCTGAACCAGAAGGTTACTGGGAAGATGATGTGGCAAATGTTGATCCTGACTCAGAGGGGGAGCAGCTCAACACATCACCAAATAAGCACAATACTAATGCTCCAAGTGAGGGGGAGCAAGACAAGTGTATTGAAAAGGAACAAGAGAAGTTATCATCTAATAAAGATAATAGAACTCACATTGAGGGGGAGCAAGTCCCTGCTCAGGTTGAGGGGGAGCAAAGTCATGCTCAAGTAGAAAAGGAGCCGAGTCCAACAACTACAACAACTGATGACAATCTCCTCAGCTCTATTAATACCATAATTGAAGGTCATATGCTCTCAATAAAGACCTATATTGATAATGGATTACAGTCTTTGAAGAAAGAGATTATGGCTGAAGTACAGGAAATCAAGGAAGACACAGCAATCCTAAACAAACCAATGACCAAATGGTTTAATCTAGCAGAACCCATAGTGATTGCTCAGGACACCATACTGAGATCAATGGACAAACACCTCCAAATGGCAGAGGATAACATGAGATATGTCAAGAATTATGTAAGCAAGACAGATGAAGTCATAGAACAAGCCTCCAATCACATTGAAGACTTTGTCTGGAAAACAGCCACCACTATGCTTGGTGAATCAGAGATGATGAAGGATGACCTAAAGGGGGACTTGGAAAATGCTTTCCAAACTCTCTCAGGCTCTGTAGCTGCTGCCTCCCAATCCCTAGAAGGAAAAATAGTTGAAGAAGCCAGAAAGGGGAAGATGGCCAATGCTAAGACCAACTCAGAGTTAGCTCTATAAGTGCTACATGGTACAAGGATAGCCCTCAATCTTCCTCTACTGAACATCTTCAGCAAAGAAGATTTTGAATTTGAGGGGCAAGCCAAACTAGCTCAGAATGCTCACCTAGCAAAGAAGAGAAAAAGAAAACATGTGATGCTAGCTGAAGAATTTTCGGCTACGCAAAGAAAGGAGCAGGCCAATGATCCTGATTTTGAGTATTGGAGTGATGACTCCAAAAGCATTATTCTGAATGCTTGGGTAAACCATGGGCAGATATGCAAAGATATTGACAGGATTTACCCAACTGAAGAATGGATAAAACATCTGGAAAGAAATTCTTTGAGGGACTTGATCTTCAAAGAAAACCTTGTGCTAAAGGACAATCCAAAAAGAATACCTTCAAAATATATTCCAAAACCCTTCTTCTATTTCAAAAGATAGGAAAACAAGAAGAAAGTGGCTGAGCTAAAGACTGTTGCTGCCAAAGGGAAGGAAGCTGCTGACGTCATCAAAGCTGAAAGTTCCAAGAAAAGGAAAACATAAATTGCTTATGTTAATAAAAGTGGAACTAGATCTATGTATTTACTCTTAAACTGAAATGACAATGAAAATTCTGTTGAAATTAAATATGTATGTTATGAGGCAAATTAGTCAAAACTTAAGACTCTCTTTTCAGTACTTTTGCTTAATATGGTCTGTGATGCCAAGTTTTTAATAACATACAATGCTGGCATCATATAAACTTTATATGATCTGTCATGATTTTTGTTGGAATGCTTAAACAATGTTATCTTCTGGATGTTATGATATCATGAATGCCATATAATTCATTTGCATGATAAGTCTTTGTTGGCTATGTACCTTAGCATTAGGAATGTTCTGCCTTCTTCAAATAGGGGGAGATTGTTGGGAATATTGCCCTCAATGTTCCTATGATTTGAAGAGGCATCACTCACAATACTAAGTACATATTGTATTTGATAAAATCTATTTTGTCTCAAGGTTTGTACAGGGAGATGATATTCCATACAATGGAATAGGTTCAAAGGTGTGCTGATTAATCAACTGAGAAAGCTTCCCTATCTCAGCTGAACCGCTGAGACGAGCAGGTGCCAATGAGAAGCAACATATCTCTACTGAGCTGCAGATAGACAGAATCTGCTGAGAAGAGAAACTGTCTCAGCGAATCCACTGGGAAGACAGCTGCTCAACCGTTGAGACTGAAAGCTGTCTCAGCCCTACCGCTGAAACAGATTCAAATAGTGAAGAATACAGGTGGCGCGACATGCATTTGGCGTAAACAGCTGTAAAGGGAGATTAGAGCCAACCATCTGTTCCAAAGGTGCCAGAGCTTTCCCTTGAGTGCCGTTGGAGATGTGCATAGTATAAAAGAAGAAGTTAGGGCACTTTTGAAGGGGTGGTCAAGTGCTAAACAAATTTACAACTATTCCATTGACGGCCCAGAACTTCTCATTCTCCTCCTGCTCACTGAACAAGGAAGAAGAGGCCGAGAGAAAAAGATTGCTCTTCTACAAGAAGGAGCATGGTGATCTTTCATCCTTCAGCTGAAGAGGAAGATCAGATAGTAGCTGGCTCATATATCATCATCCAGTCAAGCTACTAGAAAGCACAAGTTGTGCTACAACTACAGAAGACACATTCTCTGTGCTGTCTGTTGTAGTAAGCATAAACACTCTTTTACTGTAGGGCTATTTGGCATGAGTTGTAGGGCTGCTAGGCCTGAGATTGTAGGGCTATTTGGCCTGAGTTGTAGGGTTGTTAGGCCTAAGATTGTAGGGCTATTTGGCCTGAGTTGTAGGGCTGTTAGGCTTGAGATTGTAGGGCTATTTGGCCTGAGTTTGTAAGGAAGTTAGGCCTGAGGTTGTAGGACTAGGAGGTGGTCTGAGTTGTAGAAGGTGGATTCCTCTGAGGTAGGGTTGCTGTGCCTGAGGTAGGGTTTGGGAAAACCTGAGAGATCCTATGGGATCTGTGTTGTAGGCTCTTGGAGCTGAGATTGGAGAAGTTGGCCTTGTCTAACACTCTGTTAGAAAGGTGAAGGGGGAAAGTGTACTACCCATAGACACACTGTCTTGGGGAACCACTATAAACACTTGTGTGTTTTCTGGGTTTGCTTGATTACTAGCTTAGAATAGTTTTAACTATCTATAACATCTAGGTAAAAATCAAAATACCTATTCACCCCCTCTAGGTGAATTAGATCATATACCTATAAACTATCAAAGTCCTTATGTCATATAGTTAGTTCTGTAACTAACCAAATTGTATTGGCTGGACTTAGAAAGGGTAAATTCTATGTAGTAGATTTTGAGAATGCCAAGTTAGAGGTCTGCTTATTTAATTCCCAATTAGAAAACAATGAACTGTGGCATAGGAGACTTAGTCACCTGAACTTTAAGACCATAGTTAAGTAGTCCAATCTTAATCTAGTTAGAGGCTTACCAATTGGTAAGTTTAAGAAAGACCATCCATGTAGAGCCTACTAACAAGGAAAGCAGATCAAATCATCATTCAAACCAATTGGTAAGAATGATTCCCTAATAACCATATATCTGTTGCACATGGACCTATTTGGTCCTATTTCCACTCAGAGCTTAGCAGGTAAGTCCTATACTTTAGTCATTGTTGATGAATTTTCTAGATTCAGCTGGGTGTTCTTTCTAAAAGCTAAGTTAGATACCTTCAAGATCCTCTCAAGATTCATTAGACAGATTCAATCTGAATTCAGCACTAAAGTTGCCGTGATCAGAAGTGATCATGGTACTGAGTTTAAAAATCAGTTAATGTTTAGATTCTGTGAGGATGAAGGGATATGATAAAGCTTTTCAGCTCCTAGAACCCCCCAACAAAATGGGGTGGCTGAAAGGAAAAATAGAACTCTAATTGAATCATGAAGGACATTGTTGGCTGAATCCAACTTGCCAAAGTCCTTTTGGGTTGATGCAGTGATTACTGCAACTATATTCTTAATAGAAGCCTCATCCACAAGACCAAGTTGAAGACTCCCTATGAGTTATTGAAGGGATAGGCACCTATAGTCACATGCTTTAGGATTTTTGGGTGTACTTGCTTCATTCTAAATAATGGAAAGAGTCATCTTGCCAAATTTGACAAGAAGGATGATGTAAAGGATGAAATGTTTTGAAATTTGTTTTCTTTTCATGTTCATGATCTAAAAATGTTCTCACATTTTGTTCCTAGATTATGTGTTATATCTCATGATTAGTTCAGGAAGATGCTCTTGGTCCTGAGTGTAGAACCTTGAGTTTTACTGTATCACGTAATCTTATATCTTACCCTCACAATCGTGGTAATCATAGAGGAACATTGATTACAGAGTTAGGATTGTCATATCGATTAAAGTACATTGTAGTTCTATAAATGTTGATAAACGATTATCATTTAATCATATGGATATGTATGTGTGTGTGACTCTTATACATATTGAGTTTGACCTATCCGATGTTGTAACATTATATGGATTGTGTTTAGTGTCATTAATATTCTCAACGTGTCTGATTAATTGAAGATATGAGATGTGTAGATTTATCGCATCAGTGTGTGCAATGTAATTACAAGTGAAATATCGTCTGTCCCTCGAATTTGTTTGAGTTATGATATTGGAAGGGCCCCTTGGCAAAGCGAGATTATATAGCATGCAATACAACTAACGTAGTTATAAATATAACACGCTTATGAGACCAAGAAAGATGAATGTTGTGCGAAAATGACACGGTCCTATTTTGCATAATATTTATAATATCATGTGACAAAGATAGACACAGGTCATCCAGTTCCGTTACCTAGCAATTGTGTTGCTGAGGTGATGCGCAAATCTAGCACACCGCTATAGGCGGTAGCGAGACTGCGGAATGAAACGGCAGTGAACCGGTCGTTGTCAAGTAATAATATGAGGAAGTAAATCCCCAAGTATCGAATCTCTCAAGGAACATAGTAAGGTGGAGTTATCTTTCGAGGAGGGACTTGAGATTGAAGTCCTTTAGTCGGCATGGAATGCGGACGAAAGGGATTCTGGTTTGTGGAAATAAAATAAAATACTACAACAACTCCTATGGAATGTCGCTATGCAATGCTTCGCCAGGCGGGATGGAAAACTACAGGGGCTGCTATGCACCAATTCGCAAGGGCAGATGGACGAGTATGCAAGCAGATGGAGTGGTAAGTGCGGAATCGAACTGTGCAGGCCTTGAGCGCACTGCTTCGTTAGGCGAATGGATTACACGGGCCTCTATGCCACGCTTCGCTAGGCGGATGGGTGAGAAGGCTTGCGGATGGAATGGTTCACACTGGCGGGGTCGAGGTGGATTACACGGGCCGTTAGCACCGCTTAGCTTAGCGGATGGAAGAGTAGTCTTACGGAATGGAAGAGTAGGCTAGCGTAATGGAGTGGAGGGTGATGACGGATGTGGATGGAAAATGGATGGGGGCGCACCTCATACACACATATGAATAATATGAACTCATAAACATGAATTAAACATTACGAAGCAAGATTCATAGTGCACATCATCAAAATATAGAGGAATGTAGCTTATACAATCATCAAAATAAAAGGGGAGAAAGCAAAGAATCGACCCAATCCGAAGCCTTGTCGAAGATTCACGGTTGGAATCGCTGGGTTGTCAATCTGTGTCCAAGCTCGGTCCTCAACTGCGTCCGGGGTAGAGAAGACTGTCACTACCTTCCAATGGCCTGTCTTCTTCGTGTCACGATCCAGCCGCACGACCTAGCTTCCTTCTCCTTGGATGATGATGGATATAGGGCTAGATCCCTCTCCTTGGAAGCTCTTGGATGATGGAGGTGGCCTAGGGCAAAGCCCTCATGGAAGGGTGGAGGAAAATGGAGCTGGAGCTCTCCTTGCGGTGAAAATGGCGGATCTAAATCGGGTCCTGAAAACCTAAAAATCGCAGTTTAAATAGAGAAGTTGCAGAATTTTGTTCATGCACGACCAAACGCACGACCGTGCGTAAAAACGCACGACCAAATTTAGAATGCTATTTTGGGCCGCAAATGAACGCGCACGATCGACCATATCGTGCGTGAAGGATAAATGCACGACCGTGCGATTTGGAAAATTGCAAAATGACATAAATTCTTAGATAAAAGAGCGAAACTCGTGCGATTTTGCTCACGCACGGTCAAAACAGATCGTACGCGAACAAAACGCATGAGCCGGGGCAGATCACCATTTATAAGTACTGTAGGAATTGCACGGTCGCTGAAATCATGCGTCAAGGAATCGCACGACAGTGTGATTTCTCCAGGTTACAATTCCCATAGAATGAAGATCTGCCCACCTGCAATATAAACCAACAAGCTGGGGAATATACCACCAGCACACAGAAATATATAATAACAACAAAATAAAGACATGGGGAGCATCATGTGCTTACCCCCAGCAGAATAGTGCGCGATTGCACACCACAATGGGCCAAAATGAGCACTTCGTGAAGAAATTTGTTCAAGTGAAATATAAGCAATAATGTGCAGAAAGTGAAGTGCATGTGCGTGAAAATAAGCCCAGATGAGTCCAAATATGTGTATATAAATGGGACTCATCACACTCCCAGACTTACCTATTTGCACGTCCCGGCAAGAAAATCCCTCAAGCGGATGAGAAAATATAAAGGTTGCATAGAAATTGCAAGGTAGGAGTACCATGCGAAGTCGCAAGCTCACGTTCATAAAAATTTAGTAGAAGAAATATTTAATTATGCATAAAAGTTTACATTTTTCTAAGAGCGTATCTATATATTATTATTACTCAGAATCTGAATCGCGATGAATCATCCGGTCATGCGTAGGAAGAAAGTAAACCGATCACTAAGGTGAGCATTGCTAAAGATCGGGGCTCGGGACAACCTCCAAAGAAATCCATCAATGTCAGTGACCATAAGCTTGCCCGTTCGCACTCTCTCCACGACACTAGTTTGATTCAATGCACGAATCAGTAGGACTTTAGGTATAAGACAGGGCTTGGGTTTCAGTGGGATATACAATGATAAACATGAAGGCTTACGCACGCAACCCAGTTGAGTTACTGCAACAAACCTAACCAAGCTGCCACAATACGCGCGGGTGCCCCACACTCCCAGACTTGAACTTGAAAACATTTGTGTGTGCACCACCTACTCCCAAAATATGTCTCACAAAGATTTTCAATTATGCTCATTTCTTATTTCATTTTTCTTTTCTTTTCATTTTTTTTTTATTTTTTTCTTTTTAACTATTTTCAGCACAAATTCAAAAAATATACATCCACATTTCCAAATTAGCATTACCACATCAACACCCCCCAAAAACAAATGTGAAAACAGCTAAAGATCAGCTTTGGGCATGCGACTAGGATCGACTTTTTGGCTTTGGTGAGAAAGCGGTGGAGCTGAATCAAAGGACGGGGTAGGCACAAAAGGGCTAGCAAGGAATAAATGATAGGAATGGCACACAAAGCTCAACCTGGCCAAAATGATGGCCTACGTCATGCTCATGCACTGAACTAACCTATGCCAATGCTTCAAGAGTCGCTTGGGGCAAGTTCTTAGCCACCGAGAACGACAATCCTTCCTCCCGACTCGAGCAATACGAATCTAGCAAATGTCTACACACATCCCTACACTACCATTTGATTCACACCGGATTCACCACTTCTGAGTAGAATAAACAATATTTACGCAAATAGAAAAAATATAAAACTATAATCATAAGGAAAAATTAATTCTACACGAATTTCTACGCGAGGCGCAAGCGCTCGACTAGGGGCACTATGGGATTCAACATTTTACTCTGTCTCACAATCCTAAGCCTACACAGAGATTTTCACAATCACATAAAAGAAATGAGTTGAACTCGTAACGCGCCTACGACTAAGTACACGCTCATGTGGGTGTGTGGCGTGCGATGAAAATGAACATATAATATAACTGAAAATAAAATACTTCTAGTATGCTATGCAAAAGTGCACGTGAGTGGGCACACAAAACTGCTCTCCCCCGGACTTAAACTAGACAATACACACAATATATAGTTATGAAATTCAGAAAAGAGCTAGGGGAAAAGAGTACCCAATGCTCAGCAAATGAGCATACCAGAAGACGCTAGAAATCCAAAACAAAGCTGCAATATCCCCAACTAGAAAAAGAACCTGCATGGGTGAGCTCCGCAAAAACAAAAGAAAATATACAAACTAAAATAAAGTAAAACTAACTAAACAAACTAGATAAACTAACATTGCAAGAAAGGTAAGATAACTACTGGGGTTATTGTCTTCCCAGCACGACTTATTCAAATTTAAAATAGTTCTAGCTAATGGGTCTATGAAAAAGAAAATGCACAGGTAACTGTTCTAATATGCGTGTCGGTAGCGGGTACCGATACGACAATAGAACAGTCACGCCTCTACCCGAATATAAATAATACCTGCTCGTCACAGGTAGAGGGAATAAAAAGTAAGAAGAGGAGGAATCCTCACTCAACTCACCAAAACTATCCTTGCCCAGCAAGGTGTCGTCTTCGTGGAGGTGGCAGGAGGAAAAGGTAATGAGTGGGGTTTCCACTATGGAGGAGGGGTCAAATTCCTCACATATGAGGTTACGCTCCTCATTGACTTGAGCAAAATGCTCCAAGTCCTCCTGAAGTACCTGTGAAGATTCAACCTGCACAGGCTCAGATGAAGAAGGGGGTTCAAGAAATAAAAGAGAGGAATGACTTAAATAATCAAAAATCAGGGGAGTGGTCCCGGTTTCACTCCCGCCAAATTCCAAGGATAAATCACTGTCATCATCGCAAGTATCATAGCAAGGGGGGCCAGTGAACTCAAGTGCCTCGGTGGTGAGTTGGACCTCCTCGTCCCATGAGGAAGTGCAAACCTCCTCATCAGAAAGAGTACCCTCATCATCCCACCGAGGAGCAGCCTCAGGCTCAGAATCATCACCCTGCTCAATTACTTCGACAGGATCATAAAAAATGTGTGTAGAAAAATCTTGCAAAGAAACTGGAAGAACAAAAAGATTTGGTTCCTCCGCAAAAAGTTCCGTTAAAGCCTCCCCAATGGAAAGAATACTTTCCTCATCCCACTCAGGTGCATCTAGGAGCTCCCATTCCTCTTCTTGTTGGCCAACAGATGAGTGATCGTCATCACTAGGAGTGAAGCCATACACAGGGAGTGAGGAGTCCATGCACGAGACAAGCTCGGTGGTAGAGGGCATGATTGCCTCCATTGGTAAAGAATGAGTGATAGGGACCATGTTGTCATGAGTGAAGGAGCAGCGACCAGGATTGAAAAGACTAGGACAGTCCTTCAATTCATGACCCCCTCCTCGACACAACAAGCAAACAAAGTTCCTACACTGCCTAGCATTCAACTCCTTCATTTGGTCTATATAATAAACCATCTTGTCGTAAGTGCTAAAAGAAACATCCCATGATGACATTTCCAATAAATAAAGCAGATATAATGAAACTGAAATTCTTTGTAAGGAAATTTACACAAACTAAAAGAACTCCTTGGATTAAACTTGCCTAAAACTTTAAAATAGGAGAGAAAGAAATAATAACAAATAATATATAATTAAAAAGCAAACAAAATAAACAAAATGGCTATAAACACTGGAAGAACTACTATCTCTTGTCTCTCTCTACAACAAACTCACACGACCGTGCTCCCCGGCAACGGCGCCAAAAACTTGATGCGCAAATCTAGCACACCACTATAGGCGGTAGCGAGACTACGGCATGAAACGGCAGTGAACCGGTCATTGTCAAGTAATAATATGAGGAAGTAAATCCCCAAGTATCGAATCTCTCAAGGAACACAGTAAGGTGGAGTTAACTTTCGAGGAGGGACTTGAGATTGAAGTCCTTTAGTCGGGATGGAATGCGGACGAAAGGGATTCTGGTTTGTGGAAATAAAATAAAATACTACAACTACTCCTATGCAATGCCGCTATGCAATGCTTCGCCAGGCGGGATGGAAAACTACACAGGCTGTTATGCACCGATTCACAAGGGCGGATGGACGAGTAGTAAAGCGGATGGAGTGGTAAGTGCAGAATCAAACTATGCAGGCCTTGAGCGCACTGCTTCGTTAGGCGAATGGATTACACGGGCCTCTATGCCACACTTCGCTAAGCGGATGGGCGAGAAGGCTTGCGGATGGAATGGTTCGCACCGGCGGGGTCGAGGTGGATTACACGGGCCGTTAGCACCACTTAGCTTGGCGGATGGAAGAGTAGTCTTACGGAATGGAAGAGTAGGCTAGCGTAATGGAGTGGAGGGTGATGATGGATGTGGATGGAAAATGGATGGGGGCGCACCTCATACACACATATGAATAATATGAACTCATAAACATGAATTAAACATTACGAAGCAAGATTCATAGTGCACATCATCAAAAGATAGAGGAATGTAGCTTATACAATCATCAAAATAAAAGGGGAGAAAGCAAGGAATCGACCCAATCCGAAGCCTTGTCGAAGATTCACGGTTGGAATCGCTGGGTTGTCAATCCGCGTCCAAGCTCGGTCCTCAACTACGTCCGGGGTAGAGAAGGCTGTCACTACCTTCCAATGGCCCGTCTTCTTCATGTCACGATCCGGCCGCACAACCTAGCTTCCTTCTCCTTGGATGATGATGGATGTAGGGCTAGATCCCTCTCCTTGGAAGCTCTTGGATGATGGAGGTGGCCTAGGGCAAAGCCCTCATGGAAGGGTGGAGGAAAATGGAGCTGGAGCTCTCCTTGCGGTGAAAATGGAGGAACTGAATTGGGTCCTGAAAACCTAAAAATCGCAGTTTAAATAGAGAAGTTGCAGAATTTTGTTCATGCACGACCAAACGCACGACCGTGCGTAAAAACACACGACCAAATTCAGAATGCTATTTTGGGCCGCAAATGAACGCGCATGATCGACCAGATCGTGCGTGAAGGATAAACGCACGATCGTGCGATCTGGAAAATTGCAAAATGACATAAATTCTTAGATAAAAGAGGGAAACTCATGCGATTTTTCTCACGCACGATCAAAACTGACCGTGCGCGAACAAAACACACGAGCCGGGGCAGATCACCATTTATAAGTACTGTAGGAATTGCACGGTCGCTGAAATCGTGCGTCAAGGAATCGCACGATCGTGCGATTTCTCCAGGTTACAATTCCCATAGAATGAAGATCTGCCCACCTGCAATATAAACGAACAAGCTGGGGAATATACCACCAGCACACAAATATATAATAACAACAAAATAAAGACATGGGGAGCATCATGTGCTTACCCCCAGCAGAATAGTGCGCGATTGCACACCACAATGGGCCAAAATGAGCACTTCGTGAAGAAATGTGTTCAAGTGAAATATAAGCAATAATGTGTAGAAAGTGAGAAAGTGAAGTGCATGTGCGTGAAAATAAGCCCAGATGAGTCCAAATATGTGTATATAAATGGGACTCATCATGAGGCGACTATAATGTAGTGATAAAACCTCTTATAATCCATAATATATATTGCTATATTATTGCCGAGGTGGCATGGTTTTTCTGTAAGGTCATACCAAATGAACGGGAACAGTCTCAATTCGACTTATATTGTGCATTTGATTTCATGGAGTATGCGATCAAACCACCATAATAAGAGCGAATATAAAATGTCATGACTCGACATGCTTAGACTGAAATGATTTGTGAAATTATGCGAGAGTTATATGATGTGATGAATTGATCTATCGTAAATTTAATAACATCAGAGCATAATTTTATTATCACAAATTATTTATGTTAACCTAATTTATTAAGGGTTAGTGCATGAGAAAGGAATAGGTTAATCTTTGCACAAGATTAAAACCCTAAAATATTTGAGTACATATTCAAATGCCTTGCTCAAGAGAAATGTGAGTGGAAAAAGAAAATAAGTTTTGCGGCTTGGTTCGCCTGGAGCATTCCCGACGGCGTTTTGTTGGAGCTTTCCCGACGACAATTTCCTGGTGCGTCCTCGACGATTCGTGGATTGCCTCTAGGGTTCCAGCCTTGTGCTCAGTTTTAGCAGAGGTTCTCCTCAAGCGGTCTCGCCCAGTTGTCCTCTCCTCCTGGAGCCTTTCGGTTCTCGCTTCTTCCCTCTTTTCTCCCGGCGACTAAGTGTGGTTCGGCCACTTGGAGTCTCCGGTTCCCTATTGAAGGAAGTCTAAGCTTCTTCCCTCTATTCTCCTTATCAACGGAGTAGATTGTTGTTGGCTGTTCGGGTTCAAGGTGCACCAATAGGTGAGGCAGTCGGCCTCCTTGCAATTGTGGTATCGCTCCCAACTTCTCCACCGCCCTCCCCTCTTCACATAGAGATTCATCTCTCTAGAGGTATGATCTCCTCAATCCCTCTATGATGGATGCGTGTTAGATTAACCATTGCCATTTGTTTTTCGTTCCTCGTGTTCTTGGTCAAGGGTTGGTGTTCAATTTTCTTTTATTTTACCCCTTGAACTACACGTGAAATCCTACAGTGGTATCAGAGGGAGGTTCGCCATTTCTCATGGCAATAGGGCTGTTTCTTCCTTGTGCGGAAGTGGTTTGGATTAGCTATGTCCCATGTCTCGATTCAAGCATCCATGTTCCGCTTTGTTTGGGTCATGTGGAGATCTTTTTTTGGGTTTATAATGATCTATGTGAATCATGAATCCTTGGAGACATAGGCATATCCAAAATTAAGTTTGTTCTGTGCGTTCTTCTTTTCCCGGCAGTAGTTTTGTTGGTAGCATGTAGTTCTTTTTCTATTCATCTTTGGGATGTATTATTTGGCTTTCTATGTAATAATTAGAATGCCTTGTGGTTAGGTTATGTTTATGTTTCCTTCGCTATCACCGAGAATAAGAAATCTTTTAATTAAGAAAAATTTATGAATGGTTTTTCCTTCTCATCTTATCCAATTAAGCCAGTGACCTTGAATGAGCATGAGTGTGATTTCAATCACTAGACATGGTGGAACTTGTGTGAACATGATATTAGGCCACAAGTGAGTGAGCATTGTGTGAGGCACATCTTGCTCATTTTGTGGGAATATCTCGCTCACACTAGTTGTTAAATAAGATGAGTTTTCTTAATCAAATTTTCAAGATCTAGGCTTGGACTTTTGGGAAAAAGTTTTGTGTTTAATAGTCAAAATTTCTTTTTAGAATATGACAAGAATCATAAAGTTTAAGATTTTCTTAAAAGGTTATGATTGGTATCCAGTACCTACCTGGACAAACATATAGATGAGTCTACTTGTTTGGAAAGGATCTTGGTTGGCTAATTTTAAGGATCTCTCTAATCCTTGTAGCCCCCCTTTTTGTGTATTCTTGAACTCTTATTCACTTTCTCGAATATTTTTTAGAGTCATGTCTACTCTTCCAAATTTTCTGCTTTCCATGGTCGATAAAATCCCACTTGCTAATGACGGGTCAAACTATTCTGATTGGATCCTCAAGTTGAACATCGTGTTGCGCTTGGAGAACCTCTTACAAATTTAGGTTGGCATTTTCCCAGAAGAGAAAGAGAAAGGCAAGCCAACTGATGTAGAAAAGGAGGAACAAAACAAGTGGAATGACCAACATGTTGTGCAAACACTGATCTTGGCCAGTATTGACGATCAGTTGCAAATGAAATTTCTTGATACTCCTGCGAAGGAAATTGTTGCACAGGTGGAGAAGATGTTCACCGATAGTGCTCGGAAGGAGCGCTATAAGACCACCATCGCACTCACAAGGTGCAAGATGATGGAGGGTGAATCTGTCTCGATGCACTTCCTTAAGGTGCAAGGCTATCTGGGGAAATTGGAGAAACTGAAACCTCCAATTCCTGAATACATCGCTGAGGATATCATTTTGGGGTCCCTTCCTTACTCCTTTAAGGACTTCATCATGCATTATCACATGCGTGAAAAGAAGATGACCATAAATGAGCTCCAAAATGCCCTCAAGACAACTGAGGTAGATATGGGTAAGACAGGCAAATCCTGTCTTAGCCATTGGGTCAAGTAGCAAGAAGTTTTTCAAGAATAAAAGCAACATCGCAAACAAGACCTCAGGTAGAGATCCATCATTCAAAGGCACTAAGGGAGGAACTAAAGTGAGCACCTCCAAGGGGAGCAAAGTGAAGAGATCTCCAACGTATGTCACTGAATGCTTCCATTGCCATGAGAAAGGACATTACAAGATGAATTTACCCAAGTACAAGCGTGACTTGGATGAAGACAAGGTCTAGCGCAAGAGTCCAAAAGGTATATTTATTATTGAATTAAATTTAAATTTGGCCACGAATATCCTAGATTGGGTAATGGATACCAAATCTTGTGCTCAATTAGTTTCTAATGTGCAGTCACTAAAGGATAGGAGACCCCTATCGAAAGGAGAGGTTGTGCTGAAGGTTGGAAATGGTGCAAGTATCTCTGCAGTTACTGTGGACACACTTGACCTTCATTTATCTAGTGGTTTATGTTTAACTTTAAAAGATGTTTATCATGTCCCTTCTGTATTTAGAAACATTATCTCTGTGTCATGCTTGGATGCAGAAGACTTTTGTTTTGTGATAAGTAATTCATAAATGACTATTAATAAGGATGGTATATTTTATGCAAACGCTTTCATTTCTAATGGTTTGTATTTGCTTAATATAGTTGAGGATAAACCAATATTAAATATTAATAATAAAAGGCTCAAGATATCTCATATAAATGAGACACTCTTTTGGCACCACCGTCTTGGTCACATAAATGAGAAACGCATAAGGAAAATGCATCAACCTAATCTTTTGGATTCCTTTGACCTTGATGCAATTGGGACATGCGAATCATGTTTAACCGGTAAAATGACTAAGACATCATTCAAAAAGAAAGGTGCAAGAGCAAACAACTTGTTGGAATTGATACATTCCGATGTATGTGGTCCAATGAGTGTTTGTGTGAGAGATGGTTATAGGTACTTCATCACCTTCAAAGATGATCATAGTCGTTATGGCTATGTTTATCTAATGAAGCATAAAAGTGAATCCCTTGTAAAATTCAAGGAATACAAACATGAAGTAGAGAACCAACTTGACAAGAGAATTAAAGTCTTGAGAACAGATCGTGGAGGTGAGTACTTGAGCAATGAGTTCAGTACTTACCTAAAGGAGTGTGGTATTGTACAACAGCTTACTCCACATGGGACACCGCAATGGAATGGTATCTCTCAAAGGAGAAACTGAACCCTGCTTGACATGGTTCGATCCATGATGTGTCAAACTGATCTACCTTTATATTTTTGGGTTCATGTACTCCTGACTGTGGCTCACACATTAAATATTGTTCCAACAAAAACTGTTGAAACAACTCCACATGAAATATGGGTAAGAAAACCACCCATTACATCTTTTCTTCGAATTTGGGGTTGCGAGGCATACGTCAAACGTATGTTGTCAACAAAATTAGAACCCAAAGCGGATAAATGTTTCTTCATTGGATACCCGAAAGAAACGAAAGGGTATAGCTTTTGGCACAAGTCAATGAATACTATATTCGTAAAGAAGGGTGCAACATTCTTAGAGAAAGAGTTTCTTGAGAGAATCAAAGGCAGTGACCGTAGGGTAACGCTTGAGGAAACTCAAGAAGACCTATAAGAGAGTGATCAGGAGATGAATTTTGATATTCAAAATGATCACGAAGTGTCACAAGAAGTTCCATTGCTCAGTGGGAGTATGAGTAATCGACCTCCAAAAATGTTTGTCGAGGAGACTGATACTTCACTACCAGACAATTGTTTAACTCGTGTTGAGCATGAATCAATTCCGCAAGAAATTGTAAAAGAAATTCAAGAGACTCAAAAGGAGTTAGACTATCAAAAGGAACTCAGAAGGTCTGTCAGGGTGAAATGAAAACCTAACATTTACATGGGTCTTCGTGAAGTCTTGGTAATTGACACTGAAGACCCCCTATCCTATGAAGAAGCAATGGAAAGAAGAGATTCTAATGCATGGCTTGAAGCCATGAGATCTGAAATACAATCCATGTATGAAAACCAAGTATGGGACTTGGTTAACCTTCCCGATGGAAAGAAATCCATTCCATGTAAATTGATTTTCAAGAGGAAGATGGACATGAATGGTAACAGGACAACCTACAAGGCGAGACTTGTGGCAAAAGGTTTCAGTCAAATCCAAGGGATTGACTACGATGAAACGTGTTCACCGGTTGTGATGTTCAAAACAATTCAGATCATGTTGGCCATTGCCGCATTTTATGACTATTATATATGGCAATTGTATGTCAAAACAGCGTTCCTAAATGGAAAGCTAGATGAGGATGTGTACATGAAGCAACCTCAAGGTTTTGAAGATTTACAAAACAATGGTAAAGTATGCAAGCTTCAGAGGGCCATTTATGGCTTGAAGCAAGCATCAAGGAGTTGGAACAAATGCTTTGATGAAGAGGTTAAAACTCTTGGATTCAATCAAAGCAACGAAGAACCTTGTGCATACAAGAAGATTAGTGGGAGTCACGTAGTATTTTTGATCTTGTATGTCGATGATATTTTATTAATGGGGAATGAATTGTCTTTAAGCTGACACCAGCTTGAGGATTTAATGGGAATGATATGTGTAATAATTTATAATCATATATTTTCATGCATAACATGAAGTGGAGATTTTTTTGGCACGACGTCCCAATCCTCAAGCTGGCGGCAGCGCCCATCAGAATCGTCAAACTCTATGTGGCGGAAATCTTCCACGCCATCAACAACATCATCACGAATAAGAGGCGGGACAGCATCGCCGTCAATCGAACGGTCCCGAGCATCACGAGCAAATGGCGGGACATCATCGCCATCAATTTTGTTCCTAGATTATGTGTTATATCTCATGATTGGTTCAGGAAGATGCTCTTGGTCGTGAACAATACAACCTTGAGTTTTACTGTATCACGTAATCTTATATCTTACCCTCACAAGTGTGGTAATCAAAGAGGAACATTGATTACCGAGTTAGGATTGTCATATCAATTAAAGTACATTGTAGTTCTATAAATGTTGATAAACAATTATCATTTAATCATATGGATATGTATGTGTGTGTGAATCTTATACATATTGAGTTTGACCTATCCAATGTTGTAACATTATATGGATTATGTTTAGTGTCATTAATGTTCTCAACGTGTCTGATGAATTGAAGATATGCGATGTATAGATTTATCGCATCAATGTGTGCAATGTAATTACAAGTGAAGACTATCTTTTGGCATGTGATATATATTGTGATTCATTACACATACTTGTGCGTAAGAAATTTACATGTCAAAATAACATCTGTCCCTCAAATTTATTTGAGTTATGATATTGGAAGGGCCCCTTGGCAAAGCGAGATTATATAGCATGCAATATAACTAACGTAGTTATAAATATAACACGCTTAAGAGACCAAGAAAGATGAATGTTGTGCGAAAATGACACGGACCTATTTTGCACAATATTTATAATATCAAATGACAAAGATAGACACAGGTCATCCGGTTCCGTTACCTAGCTACTGTGTTGCTGAGGCGACTATAATGCAATGATAAAACCTCTTATAATCCATAATATAAATTGTTATATTATTGCCGAGGCGACATGGTTCCTCTGTAAGGTCACACCAAATGAACGGGAACAGTCTCAGTTTGACTTATATTGTGCATTTGATTTCATGGAGTATGCGATCAAACTACCATAATAAGTGCGAATATAAAATGTCGTGACTCGATGTGCTTAGACCGAAATGATTTATGAAATTATGCGAGTTATATGATGTGATGAATTGATTCATCATAAATTTAATAACATCAGAGCATAATTTTATTATCACAGATTATTTTTGTTAACCTAATTTAGTAAGGGTTAGTGCATGAGAAAGGAATAGGTAATCTTTGCACAAGATTAAAACCCTAAAATATTTTAGTATATATTCATATGCCTTGCTCAAGAGAAACGTGAGTGGAAAAAGAAAAAAAGGTTTGTGGCTTGGTTCACCTGGAGCATTCATCGTTTTCCTGGAGCTTTCCTGACGGTGATTTCCTGGTGCATCCTCGACGGTTCGTGGATCGCCTCTAGGGTTCCGGCCTTGTACTCGGTTTTAGCAGAGGTTGTCCTCAAGCGGTCTCGCCTGTTGGATCTTACGGCGCCCTTAGAGGGGGGGGGGGGGGTGAATAAGGGAATAAAAATTCTTTTTATAATTTTACGAAAATTACTAAATTGTTTTATAATATGCGAAGGTAAAATAACAATTTAGCTAAGTGAATAGAAAATTATGATTTGCAATTTTTAGAAATAAGTACTAAATTATTTTATGATGAAAGAGATTGATATAAACAATTTAGATTTAGAATTGAAAACTTAGAACACAATATAATAGAGATTACGCCAAGTGATAGAAATCAAGTAAACACAAAAGAGACATGATTATATTATATGAAGAAGTGTTTACATAAATTTGATTTCTATATCGCTAGAAATCGGAGGCGTACAAATGTAAATTTCTTTTCCTTTTCTATACTGACTTGTATCCCCACAAACCGGTTGGCTTTAGCCAATCCTTCCCCGGATATGGCCTCAAGCCGCTCTAGCCAATCCTTCCCCGGATATGGCCTCGAGCACCCCCTAGATCTAATCACCTAGACCTAGTCGTCAACACAAGGCGAATTTCCCCCTAAGTCCTACCCAGATCTAGTCGCCAACACAAGGCGAATTCTCTAAACGGTTACAAAAAATATGGAATGGAAATAATGAAAAACAATAATAAAAACTCCCTATATGAGATCTCTGGAGTCGAGGATGAAGGATCGATGTAGCATAAGCGAGGTAAAAGCGATCGTCCTTCGGATGTAGCATGACGTAGTCCTCCTCCAGAATTCTCCTTAAGCTTTTTGTGGGAGATCCATCTTCGGCAGCATAACAACACTGGAATTGTAGCACAAGCAACCTCTCTAGGATGGATGATCAAAATGATCGAAGTTGGCTTCAATTTATAGAACTTTGAGCTAGCGCCTGTGGTAGTACTTAACGCCTGCAATATCGTTCGTGTGGAGTGGTTGCGAAACCGTCGGCGACGTGGCGTTGTGCACGATCTTGAGATAGTGCCTGCGGTATCGATAGCGCTAGAGGTAGCGCTCATGTGGAGTGGTTACAAAACTGTCGGCGGCGTGGCAATCTGCACGAGCTCAAGCTAGCGCCTGGTGTTAGCGTTAGCGCTGGCGGTAGCGCTAAGGAACCGCTGAGACGAGGCTAACCGCTGAGACAAAAACGCTGAGATGATCTTGAGCTATTGCCTGGCGTTAGCGCTAGCGCTGGCGGTAGCGCTAGCGCCTGCGTTAACCTCTAGCGCTGGCGGTAGTGCTCTATTCAGAAAGTTTGATTCCATGCTGCCTTCTACCTATGGAGTATTGCACCTATAGTTCCTGCACACTATAAACACACTACAAGCAATATCAAATACAATATGGGATTTGTTATTCTCAAACAAAGGGATGTGACACACGTCCAACAATCTCCCCCTTTTGATAATAACAAATCCTCTAAGAAAAAATCAACAATAGTGTTTATAGATAAGATAAGCAAGATAAAAGTGCAACTATAGTAAATGATATGCATGATAATGTGCATACCCCCTCTATCTTAATGCTCCCCTACATAAAAACAATTTATGTTTTACTCCCCCTAAATGATAGATTACATTAATTATTCTCCCTTTAATCTTCTATATTTCTCCTATATAGATTTCTTCAATTAATCTCCCCCTTTTGGTATTATCAAAAGAAGGTGGGGTGAGGGTAGTAAGGAGGCATTTATATATCATGATCGAGCTTTTCGAAATATAGATAAAGAGTTTAAGCATATATAAGAGATTTCAAATATAAAGATAAGAGTTGCAAGCAAGCGAAAGATTATAATAAACATCTTTTTGTAAGCATGAAAAGCATAAGTAAAAATATGAGTTTTAGTTCAAAATTGAAATATGTTTTAACCTTTTTGAAATCTCAAAGTTTTTTATAAAAATACCAAGCATGAAATTAACATATCAAAGAGAGATTATACTACAATGTTACTTAATTCTAAGTTCAAGAAATACCAAAACATTGTAGAGATCATGCTAGGTTATCTAATGCATTTTTATATACAGAGTAGTATAGATAAAGCATTAGAATCCAATACTCATGAGAAGAAGTGTTATGAAAGATAATGATGTGCACATAAGTGTATTTTGGGCAATGTTAACAATTGATTTAAATCATCAAAATACAAGACATATGTAAAGTAAAGTGCACAATAAAACACAAGTAAATTACTTTCACACACTTTTAATGCACATAATTTTTTTTAACAAAGTGGTGTAATAACTAAGGTTTGCACAAGACACTTTACTATTCTTTCCAAGGTGCTCAACCTCACAATGCTTATGAAGACTTATCAGGAGGTTCAAGTAGTGCTTGGTGGAGTTATATTTGTCTACATATATAATTGTTTTTTTTTCATATTTGTGAGACAACATTCTCCGAATACACTTGTTTTGCAAACCAAAATTTTTAACTCAACCACTTTTCTAAATTTCATAAGTGCAATTCAAATGTAGTGTAGGCAATAAACTTATGCAAGTTTTAATTCATTGTACAAATACAATACACAAGCAAGCATTTTTAGATTTAGACAGACATGTTGATTACCAAAATAAGTGAGTGAAATGTATCATTATCAATCATAAAACATTTACTCATACTTAGAGGCATGCTAAGCTTGGTTCTACACATTTTGCAATACAATTGATGCACTTTAAATAGATATATCAAAGCATGATATGCAAAACAATATTCATAGTAATTTGAAAGAATATGTTTTAACATTGTAAATAATTCTAAATAATAGAAATCATACATGCTTGATATTGGCAATAAAGATCATAAAGTTTTTTTTGTTTTGAATATGATAAGCATGATTAATTCCTTGAAACATAAATTTGAAAACGTCTGTCCATCATTCGTTGAGACTTCACGTGAACATTCGACGAATTGACTTAGCCATCGTCGAGACTTCACGTGAACATTCGACGAATTGACTTAGCCATCGTCGAGACTTCACGTGAACATTCGACGAATTGACTTAGCCATTGAAAAATACTAACCAAAGCTTGAAAACTGTCTTCTGTTTTCATTCGTCGGAATTCGTCGGGAGTTCTCGAGAACTCTCGATGAATTGACTTGGCCATTGAAAAATACTGAACAAAGCTTGAAAACTGTCTTCTGTTTTCATTCGTCGGAATTCGTCGGGAGTTCACGTGAACATTCGACGAATAGACTTAGCCACAAAAATTTCTTCTTTAAACTAGAAATTTGGCTTCTGTCTGGATTCGTCGAGAGTCACCGGAACTTCACGAGACATCCCGACGAATTGACTTGGCAAAAATTTCTTTTGAATTGCCGGGCGGTCTCACGATTTTTTAGGAATTTTAAATTTTTGATTTTTGATATTGATTAGGGGTCTTAAGTGTAGTCTTATGCAGAAATTGTATAATATTCAGAGATGTTTTGATTGCTCAAATTGCATAAAACATTAGCGTTTTACATGTTATTCATCCTAAGATGTCTAAGACTCCTAATTCCAATCTTAACATTTGAAACCTTGCATCGGGAAGAGGTTTAGTAAATATATCAGCAAGTTGAGAGTCCGTGCCAATGAAACTAATCCTTACATTTTCCTTTTTAATGTGATCCCTTATGAAATGATGACGCACATCTATATGTTTGGATCTAGAGTGGTGTACCGGATTGTTTGTGAGATCAATGGCACTTTTGTTGTCACATTTTAGTTCAATATTTTTTAGATGAAAACCAAAATCCTCTAAAGTTTGGCTCATCCATAATGCTTGTGCACAACTTCCTAATGCAATGTATTCGGCCTCCGTGGTGGAGAGTGAAACCGAATTTTGTTTCCTACTAGACCATGCAGCTAATGAGGGTCCTAGAAAATGACAAGTACCACTAGTGCTTTTTCTATCAAGTGAACAACCGGCATAGTCCGAATCGGAATAACCATGCAATGTAAATGAATCATTATGTGGGTACCATAATCCTAATCTAGATGACCCAATGAGATATCTAAAAATTCGTTTTACCGCATTTAAATGAGATTCTTTTGGATTGGCTTAAAATCGAGCACATAAGCATACGACAAACATAATATCGGGTCTAGTTGCACTAAGATAAAGTAGGGATCCTATCATACCTCTATATAAGGTTTGATCAATTGAAATTCCCGATTCATCTTTTCCTAATTTAAGTGACGCACTCATTGGTGTAGAAGCATGTTTAAGGTTTTCAAATCCAAAACGTTTAAGCATATCATGGACATATTTAGTTTGACATACAAAAATACCATCAATTCTTTGTGATATTTGAAAACCAAGGAAATAAGAAAGTTCTCCTACAAGACTCATTTCGAATTCATTTTTCCTCACTAAAATAACTTCTTTACACATCTCTTCATTAGTAGATCCAAAAATAATATCATTAACATATATTTGTAAAATAATTATATCATCATTGTTGTGCTTAATGAAGAGAGTATTATCCGCACTTCCCATAATATAACCGTGCTTTAATAAAAATGATGTAAGTCTTTCATACCATGCACAGGGCGCTTGTTTTAAACCATAAAGCGCTTTTTCTAGTTTATAAACATGATTTGGAAATTTTTCATTAATAAAGCCCGAGGGTTGTTCAACATAAACTTCTTCTTTTACATACCCGTTTAGAAACGCACTTTTCACATCCATTTGAAATAGTTTTATTCTTTTAAAGCTTGCAAATGCTAGAAAAATTCTTATAGACTCCAATCTTGCAACGGGTGCAAAAGATTCATCAAAATCTATCCCCTCGATTTGTGAATATCCTTGTGCTACTAAGCGTGCTTTATTTCTAGATATTCTAGACTCACCATCTAATTTATTTTTGAAAATCCATTTTACGCCTACAACCGGGTGATTAGATGGTCTTTCTACTAATTTCCAAACATTATGTCGCTCAAATTGTTCTAACTCTTCATTCATAGCCAAAAATCAAAATTCATTGTTTAAAGCAGTAGAAACGTTTTTTGGTTCTATTTCGGAAACAAAACAAACATTTGAATAAGATTCATGAAGAGAAGAGCGAGTTCTTACCCCGATGGATGGTTCACCAATTATAAGTTCCCGTGGATGATCCTTTGTGAATTTTAAGACGCTTGGAGGTACATATTCATCTTTCTTGGCCTCCTCTTCTTCTTCTTTGGAAGGTTCTTCATCACCATGCTCCAAAGGAGGTAATAGATCATCCTCTTTGCCTGCGGAAAGTCTTTCTATACAAGGAACAAGCTCGTCAAATTTCACATTAATTGACTCTTCAACTTTTCTAGTTCTTTTATTAAAAACTCTATAAGCTTTACTAGTTGAAGAGTATCCAAGAAATGTTCCTTCATCACATTTTTCATCAAACTTTCCCAAGCTATCTTTAGTATTTAAAATAAAGCATTTACAACCGAAAAATTTGAAGTAAGATACATTAGGTTTCTTTTGAAAATAAAGTTCATATGGTGTGAGATTTAAAGATGGGCGAAGCATGATTCTATTTATAACATAACATGATGTGTTTACGGCTTCGGCCCAAAAGGACTTAGGTAATTTATATTCACAGAACATAGTGCGTGCTAGCTCTTGAAGTGTCCTATTCTTTCTTTCTACAACACCATTTTGTTGTGGTGTGCGTGGTGCGGAGAACTCATGTTTTATGCCTAACATATCACAATAAGATGTAAAATTTTCATTTTCAAATTCTCCTCCATGATCCGAGCGAATGCATTTAATTTTTAAATCACTTTCATTCTGAATACGAGTACATAATTTTGAAAATTCACAATACGCTTCGGATTTGGATGAGAGAAATATTGTCCAACAATATCTAGAAAAATCATCTATTAAAAGATATGTATATAATCTACCACCAAGACTTGCGGTGCTAACGGGACCAAAAAGATCCATATGAATTAATTGCAAAGGTCTTGTAGTAGAAATAACATTTTTTACTTTTGAAAGAGGATCTAGTAATTTTACCCTTTTGACATGGTGAACAAAGTGAAGGTAAATTTCCATTTAATCTAGGCAATCCCCTAATTAAATCTCTTTTGGCAAGTTTTACAATAAGCTTTGTGCTAGCATGTCCTAGCCTTCTATGCCAAAGTTTAAGTTCATCATTTTTGGTAATAAAATATTTTAAAGATGATTTTGAAAGATCATGAAATGAAACTGTATAAACATTGTGTATTCTTGGTGCAGTTAGTGAAATATTGTTTGTAATAGGATTAGATATTTTGCATAGGTTAGTAGAAGATTCAAATAAAACATCTAATCCTTTATCACATAATTGGCTAATTGAAATAAGATTATGTTTTAGCCCTTTTACATAAAGAACATTTGATATAGTGAAGGATTCGTTACCAACTGTACCAATTCCCATGATCCTTCCTTTTCCGTTGTCACCAAACGTCAGGATCCCGCCCTTCTTCCTTTCTAGGCTAAGGAACTTTTCTTTATTGCCCGTCATGTGCTTGGAGCATCCTGAATCCAAGTACCACACGTCTTTATTGTCCTTAGCCTGCCTGCACATCTAGAAAGAAGATGAGAGTAAAGATTCGGATACCCAAGTGGAACCACCCATAGAATAAGTGGAAGCCTCAGGTACCCAGATTTGCTTTAAAGTATTTCATTTTATTTTCCTGCAAGAACTAGATGTGTGACCTAAACTATAATAGTTTGCACACAAAATAAAGGGGTTTGAGACCCTTTTCTGGAATATTTTCTTGCTGGAATAAGTTGGATTTACAGAAGGAAAACATTTTGAAAAAGAAAATTCAGGTTTCTGGTATGAGGTGCTAGCGCCGGCGTTAGTGGCTAGCGCTGGGCGGCAGCCCTCTCCTCGATATCCGAGCCCAAACTTTCCAGAACCATGGCACTGGTTCCCTAAAATCATGTCCAGTGATTTTTGGCCTATTCCAAAATTTTTAATGGCCTTGGTGAGATCATGAACTTGTGCTTTAAGTAAAGAATTTTCTTTCACAAGCATGACACACCTATTTTCAAAACCTTTTTTATTATTTTTGATTTGTAAAAGAGAGGCTTCTAATTTCCTTTCTAATTCCCCCTTCTCTTTTGTAAGAGTTTTGGCATGAGAGAGGGCTTTAGAAAGTGACTCTTCAATATCTTTTGCCAATTTAGTGGAGTGATCACATTCTTGGCAAGAAACCTTTCTCTTTTCTAAAACAATTACCTTTTTGGAAAGCTTTTGATTTTCTTTAATAAGAGATTCATTTTCACGATTTAATAAAATACTATCTTTCATATTTTTATCAAAAGCTTTGCAAGTTTCAAGAAATTCATTAAACAATTCATCATAAGTGGGAGGAGTTACCTCAGTGTCACTAGGAACACTGGTGTCATCGCCATCGTTTCCACGTCCCATGAGGCACATGTTTTCTTCCTCATCTTCGCTTGATGAAGACCCGCTTGATTCTTCGGAGGAGGAGGAAGAGGAGTCATCCCATGTCTTTGCCTTTAGCACCTTTCTCTTTTCTTTCCCTTTGTGCCGTTTCTCCTTTTTCTCCTTCAAGAATTTTGGGCATTGGCTCCGAATGTGCCCGGTCTTCCTACATTGAAAGCATTCTGGTGGAGGTCTTTCTTCTTCATCATCGCTCTCTTTTTCCTTCTTTGTAGATGACCCTTTCCATCTTTCACCTTTTTGGATAAATTTCTGGAAAGTGTTTCGCCTTTCCGGATTTCACATGAACTTTCGGAAGTTCTTCACCAAAAGACTTTCTTCATCTTCATCCTTATCCTCTTGGCACTCTTTCTTTGATTTTAGTGCCAAAGCCTTCTTCTTTGGCTCCTTGTTGTATTCATCATGTTGGATTTTGAGTTCTACCTCATGGGTTTTGAGATTCCCAATGAGGCTCTCAACTTGGAGCGTCCTTAAGTTGTGCGACTCCGAAATAGCCGTCACCTTCCGGTTGAGTTTTGGAGGAAGAGAACGAAGGATCTTACGGACCAAGTCGCCATTTGAGAAAGTCTTTCCAAGAGCTTTTGAGGCATTGACGATCTTGGTAAAGCACCTGTACATACCATCAACATCTTCGTTTTCATCCATTCAGAATTTTTCATATTCCGACTCCAATTGGAAAAGCTTGGAATCTATAACCTGCGATGTACCTTCACGAGTAACTTCCAAATGATTCCAAATTTCATATGCAGTAGTACATGCAGAAACTCTATTAAATTCATTTCTATGTAACGCACAAAATAGAGCATTCATGGCTTTTGCGTTATTTTTACATTTGAGTTTATCCCGATCATCCCATTTATCTTTGGGTTTTTCTAACATAACCTCTCCAACTACAAATGTAGGAGGAGTGTATTCTTCTTCTACCATGTTCCAAACCTCAATATCTAGGGTCATTAGAAAACAACGCATCCTATTTTTCCAATAGTTATAATCTGACCCAGTAAATAGTGGAGGTCTACTAATTCCCTGACCCTCGGAAAAAGCGAGATCATAAGACGCCATTATTCCTGGTTTTTAAACCGTTTGGAATAACCTGCCCTCTGATACCACTTGTTGGATCTTACAACGCCCTTAGAGGGGGGGGGGGAGTGAATAAGGGAATAAAAATTCTTTTATAATTTTAAGAAAATTACTAAATTGTTTTATAATATGCGAAGGTAAAATAACAATTTAGCTAAGTGAATAGAAAATTATGATTTGCAATTTTTAGAAATAAGTACTAAATTGTTTTATGATGAAAGAGATTGAAATAAACAATTTAGATTTAGAATTAAAAACTTAGAACACAATATAATAGAGATTACGCCAAGTGATAGAAATCAAGTAAACACAAAAGAGACATGATTATATTATATGAAGAAGTGTTTACATAAATTTGATTTATATATCGCTAGAAATTGGAGGCGTACAAATGTAAATTTCTTTTCCTTTTCTATACCGACTTGTATCCCCACAAACCGGTTGGCTTTAGCCAATCCTTCCCCGGATATGGCCTCAAGCCGCTCTAGCCAATCCTTCCCCGGATACGGCCTCGAGCACCCCTAGATCTAATCACCTAGGCCTAGTCGCCAACACAAGGTGAATTTCCCCCTAAGTCCTACCTAGACCTAGTCGCCAACACAAGACGAATTCTCTAAATGGTTACAAAAAGTATGGAATGGAAATAATGAAAAACAATAATAAAAACTCCCTATATGAGATCTCTGGAGTCGAGGATGAAGGATCGTTGTAGCATATGCGAGGTAAAAGCGATCGTCCTTCGGATGTAGCGTGACGTAGTCCTCCTCCAGAATTCTCCTTAAGCTTTTTGTGGGAGATCCATCTTCGGCAGCATAACAGCACTGGAATTGTGGCACAAGCAATCTCTCTGGGATGGATGATCAAAATGATCGAAGTTGGCTTCAGTTTATAGAACTTGGAGCTAGCGCCTGTGGTAGTACTTAGCGCCTGCGGTATCGTTCGTGTGGAGTGGTTGCGAAACTGTCGGCGGCGTGGCGCTGTGCATGATCTTGAGATAGCGCCTGCGATATTGATAGCGCTGGCGGTAGAGCTCGTGTGGAGCGGTTATGAAACTTTCGGCGGCGTGGCGATCTGCATGAGCTCAAGCTAGCACCTGGCGTTAGCATTAGCGCTGGCGGTAGCGCTAAGGAACCGCTGAGATGAGGCTAACCGCTGAGACAAAAATGCTGAGATGATCTTGAGCTATCGCCTGGAGTTAGCGCTAGCGCTGGCGGTAGCGCTAGCGCCTGCGTTAACCTCTAGCGCTGGAGGTAGTGCTCCATTCAGAAAGTTTGATTCCATGCTGCCTTCTACCTATGGAGTATTGCACCTATAGTTCCTGCACACTATAAACACACTACAAGCAATATCAAATACAATATGGGATTTGTTATTCTCAAACAAAGGGATGTGACACACATGTCCAACATCGCCCAGTTTTCCTCTCAGCCTGGAGCCTTTCGGTTCTCGCTTCTTCCTTCTTTTCTCCCGGCGACTAAGTGTGGTTCGGCCACTTGGAGTCTCGGGCGCCCTATTGAAGGAAGTCTAAGATTCTTCCCTCTATTCTCCTTATCAACAGAGTAGACTGTTGATTGCTATTCGGGTTCAAGGTTCACCAAGAGGTGAGGTAGTCAGCCTCCTTGCAGTTGTGGTATTGCTCCCAACCTCTCCACCGCACTCTCCTCTTAACCTAGATATTCATCTTTCTAGAGGTATGATCTCCTCAATCCCTCCGTGATGGATGTGTGTTAGATTAGCCATTGCCATTTGTTTTCTGTTCCTCGTGTTCTTGGTCAAGGGTTGGTGTTCAAATTTTTTTTTACTCCTTGAACTACACGTGAAATCCTACATGATGTTGGGATATTCTTGGGATATTCCTCACCAAGCAAGACTTATAAGTGGTACAATAAAAGCTCTCTCAAAATTGAGGAGTCAATGCATGTGGTATTTGATGAAACTAACATGTTTAACAAGGGGAAGGAAACTTCCACCAATGATATAATGCAGTAAGAAGACCAACTTGCAGATCAAGTTGAAAGACCCAGCATCTTGGATCATCCATCTGATTGCCAGGACAAAGGCAAACAGAAAGCTGATGATGATTCAGATGAAGAGTCTGCTGCAGATGAGGACGATATTGAAGAACCTGCCTTACTAAATACAGAGATCATTCTAGAGAATGAAGATGGGGCCCTCACAATTAATGAGCAAGAGGAAATTCAGATGGAGGTGGATCCACTGAACTGACAAGAACCAGGATGACTCAAAATATCATCCTCCATCTCAGGTCATAGGAGATTTGTCTGTGGGAGTGAAGACAAGGAATCAAATAACAAATGAGACTATGCTACAATGCTTCCTTTCATAGTATGAGCCAAAGAAGTTTGAAGAGGCTGACAACGACCCTCACTAGATAACTACAAAGTAAGAAGAACTAGCTTAGTTTGAAAGAAACAAGGTCTGGTCCCTGGTTGAGAGATCAAGAAATTACCCAATAATTGGAACCAAATGGGTATACAGGAACAAAATGAACTCAACTGGAGTCATTGTCAGGAACAAGGCCAGGCTTGTTGCCCAAGGATATAGACAGGAGGAAGGAATTTAAGAGTGCATTCCTAAATGGAAATCTCCAAGAAGAAGTATATGTGGAGTAGCCCCCAGGTTTTGTCAATCCATCTTATCCTTCTTTTGTTTATAAATTATACAAAACACTATATGTTCCCAAGCAAGCTCCAAGAGCTTGGTATGAGACCCTATCCACCTTCCTTTTGGAACACTCCTTCACAAGAGGTAAGGTGGATAAAACACTGTTCACTAGAGCACATAAAAATCAACTACTTTTAGTACAGATATATGTAGATGATATAATTTTGAATCAACAGATCAAAAACATTGCAAAAGGTTTGCTGACCTAAAGCAGTCTAAATTTTAGATGAGTAGCATGGGGGAACTATCCTACTTTCTTGGTCTTCAAGTAAAGCAAACTGTAGATGGCATTGTTGGATTGGTAGGCGCCCTTAGAGGGGGGGGGGTGAATAAGGGTTTTAAAAACTTATATTATATTTTGGAGTACTTGAAATAATAAGAGATCAAAATAGTGATTTTGAATAAAGATCTAAATTGTTTTATAATGAAGGAGAGGATAGTAAACAATTTAGGGAAATGAAGATCAAATCAATTTTATTACACAAAGAGAGACACGATTATTATTAATAAAATTGATTACAAATTTTGATTTTAATGACGCTAGAAATTAAAGCGAAATATGAAAGACTCTTTTTGTTTTCTATACTGACTCATATCCCCACGAACCGGTTGGCTTTAGCCAATCCTTCCCCGGATACAACCTCAAGACGCTCTAGCCAACCCTTCCCAGATATGGTCTTGAGCACCCCCTAGACCTGCACACTAGACCTAGTCGCCAACATGAGACGAATTTCTTCCCTAAGTCCTACCAGACCTAGTCGCCAACACGAGGCAAATTTACTACACAATTTAAAAGAGATGGATAAATGAAATAACAACAACAATTTAAAAACTCCCTATATGGATCTCTTGGAGAAGTAGACGAATACCCGCAGAGTATGCTCGTAGTCGATGCAGTCTTTCGTCACGGCGATGATGCGTGTTGAAATCTTCTCCATGGATCTCCATAAGCCTTCATGAATTTGTGGGAGTATCTCTCTGAAGCTTCCTCTCTATGCTGTGTCACGAAGCTCTGGAATTTAGGATCTCAAGAGGATGATGAAGACGGATCCAAGGGGTCCATTTTATAGCCTCAGCGCTAGCGCCTGTGCTATCGCTACCACCAGCGCTATCCCGGATTAGGCATTATTCTGCGCAGTGGAATCTTCAATCCGAGGAAACATTTCTCTCTTGCCTTCTATGCTCCGCGCTACCGCATGCGCTATCCGCTACCGCCAGGCGCTAGCTCCTTCTATATGTGCTCTAGAATTGCGCTGATCATCGCTAGCGCCGGGTACTAGGTGCTACCACCAACGCTAGTGGGCATGTTGGATTTGTTGGCTCAATTTTGGGGGCAACCATCTTATGTAATCCTTGAGTCATATGGACTTTGTTTCCTGCACACTTAAACACACAAGATCAAATGCACATAGGATTTGTTATTCTCAAACCTAGGAGATGCGGAAGACCATGTTCCAACAAACTCCCCCTTTTGATAATAACAAATCCATTAATGATAAATCAGAGCATTAATATATAAGCATGATGAAACCTACTTGTGTGTGTGTGAAAGTGATGACTTAGGATAATTGTCATTTTTGGAATTTAGAATTGCTCCCCCTAAATACATGCTCCCTTAAGTGAATGCTCCCCTAATATGTAAGCTATCATCTTAATTAATCATGTTAGTTTTCCATTTTGATAGCGGATTATATTTATCATGTTAGTTCTCCCCCTTTTGTTATTAGCAAAAGTGGGTAAAGGAAGCAAACACATAATAGTTTTGATAAAAAGGCATGATTGAGCTTTTAGAGAGAAGGAAATAATAAGGAGTTTTAGAATAATTTTTATAGAAATAGATCAGAGTTTTTAACAATATAACATTTTCCAAGTATTATCATGTTGGTTCTTCCCCTTTATATAAGAGTTTTAAGCATAAAAGGTAATGATTTCCAAATAACCAATCTACCCAGATAATATTTCTACACCCTAGCCCCGTACTAAGTGACGGATGGGCATGAGGAGCTGCATACATGCCATAGGTTGGGGTGTTAGTCCCATATGCAAATACTAGAAAAACTCAACCCAACACTCTTTCCCCCCAGTTCCTCGCAAGGCCCCACTGGAACCCTCCCCGGTTAAGGAAAATATATGACTTAGAGGTTAGGTAATCTAATGAATACAACCCTACGCCCTCGCTATGGTGAGATATGTAATCATGAGATAATAATAATTGGAAACATTTAGCGTTTGAATCTAATGATCAGTTCATAACTATGGGTTTATATTTTTATTTGGAAAAGTTCACACAGCTAATTTGAAATCCATTAATAAATCAGAGTTTTAGCATTACAATATTTTCATGTTTAGAGCAACCAATATAAAGTTTACCAAGCAAGTCTGCCACTTGTTGAAAGAAATGAATTTTAAGATTCAAGTGACGATGCACACACAAGAAAAGACTTTAAATAAGCATGAAAGCGCAAGGTAAAACAATTATATGACTATGATGCGGAAGACTTATAGAAATACAAGAAAACATCTTCTTATAAACATGATGATTCATAAGAAGATATATGAGTTAAATTCTAAAAATGAAGATGTTTTTGTAAATCAATTTGCATTTAAAACCTTTAAGTTTGACAATAAAGTAACCAAGCATGAAATAATGTTTTCAAAAAGAGATTACTACAATGTTATATTAATTCACAAATTCAAGACATACAAAACATTGTAGAGAGCATGCTAGGTTATCTAGTGCATTTATATATATAAAGAGAGTATAGAATTTTAGCATTAGGATCCAATACTCATGAGAAGAAGTGTTATGGAAGATAATGATGTGCACAAAGTGTATTTTGAAAAGAGTAACAAATGTTATAATAAAAAATACAAGACAAATGTAGAGTAAAGTGCACAATAAAACACAAATAATTTTACTTCCACACTGTTGGAACAACCCTATTACTGATTTGGGCTAGGATCACTATATGTTGATTAGGATCTGTATTGACCCCATTGTATAGTCTTAGGGTCAAATTTTAGGCTGATTAGATTAGTCAGAACTTAGGAAAATTCAAGCTCAACAAATGGCGAGTGGCGTTCGACGAATGACCAGATTCGTTCGACAAATTATTTTCAGCAGACTGAAGAAATATAGCTAGTTCCAGTACTCGACATTTTCTGAGCAGTGCTCGACAAATGGCTAGCAGCGCTCGACGAATTTTAGCCAGCGCTCGACAAATGGGTAGTAGCGCTCGACGAATTTTAGCCAGCGCTCGACAAATTCCTTTCTGAAGCTCAGAATAATATTCTCAGTTGGATATCAGTTCTCTGAACACAAATCAACAGAATAATGGATATATTTATTTCTCCTTGGACGTATTCAGCCAGCCATGTAAGGATATCTTTCTTATTTATTATATCCTTATATTCTTTCTATTCCAAGAAAAGGAATAGCTGTTGACATTTAATGCCAAGGCATCTTTCTCGACAAAGGAATGGAAAGGACCTGCCAAAATCGTTTTTGGGTGGCTACCTAGTTCCAAGAAGGATTCAAGTTAGAAAAATATATTCCTTAAAAATAGAAGATTTGAATTTTGAATATAGACAAGTTATCAGAGAAGAAAATTATCAAAAGACATAGTCGATTTTCTTACAGAAAAACAGAGAAAAACTCCACCATCTCTCAGTTTTCTCTGTTATCACAGAACAAGGAGAACTGAAGAAGTATTAGAGAAAGAAGAAGAAGAGAATATACTATTCTTTCCAGTTTTCTTCTTCACCAAGGCAGCATCCTCATCATTCTGAGAACAAGATTCAATCTCTCAGATCTGCTGCAAGATAAAGTCTTTCAAAGAGCAACAATAATCTAAAGATTAATTTCTTCCAGATAATCTGCTACAAAGACTTCTGGTTGAGAAAGATCTGTCAACAAACTGTCATCAACTCTCATCAGACAGGGGGAGCTTTCTGCTTCAACACCATTTGTCTTCTCTCAGATCATTGACAGAGAAGAACATTCTAAACCTTTTATCTCATCTTGTACAGGGTTAATTCTCCCTTCAAAAGTTTACCCAGTGGTGGCAAGACACCTTATCAAAAAATCCTTGTGTGGTTTTTAAGCACCTTATCAAAAGCTTATTGGTGTGTGGACACCTTATCAAAAACCCCTTGGTGCCTGGGCACCTGATCAACCCTCCTAGTGGATTCCTACCAAGGGTGGTAGAAGAGTAGACGTACCCAGATTTATTGGGGAACTACTATAGCTCCTTGTGTCTTCTTTGCTTGCTTATTTCTGTGTGCTTGTACTGTGTGCCTTTTTCTTTTTCTGTCTTTATCATTAACTCTCACTGATTACACATATACTTAAACAGTATTTTAAATTCCGCTATAAAACTAAATAAAAAAGTTTCAATACTCTATTCACCCCCCCCCCCCTCTAGAGTAATTTAAGATCTGGCCTCCACTTTCAATTCGTATCAGAGGGGTGTTGATTCTTTACAGGCTAACACCTGAATCACAAAGATCAACCAGATCTTAATTTTTCTAAGAGTTTCTTTCTCTCTACTTTTATCTTACTTAAAACTCATGGCACAAAACAAGGAATATTCCAGCACAAGACCTCCTATGTGCAATCTCAATAAGTTTGCACTATGGAAAGCAAGGATTAGGCTCTATATGAACTCCATTGATGAAGAGATTTTTAATGTTATTCTAACAGGGCCTCCAGCACCTACAACATCAACTAGCACTGTAGCAACAACAGACAATACTGCTGTTCCACCTCCTGAGTGGACTGAAGCTCAGAAGAAGCAGAGAAATGCAGATGCAAAGGCCATGAACATTCTGGCCCTAACTATGTCAGATGACATATTCCAGAAGGTTGTTGAGTGCACCTCAGCAAGAGAAATTTGGGAATCTCTCAACAACATGGTGGCAGGCTCAGCAGATGAAAGAAAAGATAGAAGATCTCATCTGATTTCTCAATATGAGAACTTCAAGAAGGGAGAATCAGAAAATGTTGCTGATATGTACAATAGGCTCAGCCTCATAATAAATGAGCTGAAGTCTCTGGACAAAGTGATCTCACTCACAGAGATTAATGAGAAAATTCTTATGTGCTTCCCCAGCACATGGGACTCCAGAATCTGGCCAATCAAGGAAGCCAGAAGTCTCAATGAGATCACCACTGAAGCTTTGTTGGGCAAGCTCAAGTCTTATGAGCAGCTTATCAAAGCTAGGGAAGCTGAAGAATCTACTTCATCTCCCGCACCCAAGAAGGAAAGAAGCATAGCCTTCAAGGCTGCAGAAGAAGAGGGAAAAACTCCTGACAATGAGGAGTTTATGAGTTTATTAGCCAAAAGATTCTACAAAATGGCTAGAAAAGATTTCAGGAGGAAGTCATCCAGAAGCCATGACAAGCCAAGGTATGACAAAAATCACTCTAATGAAATTATATGTTTTGGTTGTAGGAAACCAGGACACATTGCTCCTGAATGTCCAGAAATTCAACACAAGAAGGACAAGAAGGAACGAAGAAAAGAAAAGGAAGAAAAGAAGGGCTCCAACAAATCTTCCTCCCACTCTCACAAAAAGAAGGGAAGAGGATTTGTAGCAACATCCTGGAGTGAAACAGAATCTGAATCAGAATCTTCATCTTGTTCTTCTGATGAAGAAGAAACAAAAGAAAATAGCCAATGCCTAATGGTTATTTATGACTCAGACAGTGAGTCACAATCAACATCATCATCCAGCTCTAGTGATGATGAAGAAGAAAATTTTTTTTGCATGATGGCAATCAATGCCTCAACCAACAATTCTGATGAAGAGAAATCAGAATCAGAAACAGAAGATGATATTGATCAGGTATTATCTAGCTTTGATTTTACTACTATTGAATTCAAAGATGATTTCAAAATTCTTTGCCAAGACTTAATAAAATTTGAGAAATAAGTAATCTCTCTCAAAAATAAGTTAATGCAATTAATAATATAAGTGAAGAGAATGCAAGTCTTAAGAAAGAGTTGGCTGCCTCCAAAGAACACATTATTCTCATTGAGAATAAGTTGTCTGAAGCCAAGAAATTTGAAGAATCTCTCAATGGGAGAAGAATCAAACTGATGGACATCACAAGCACTATCAATGCTAGATTTAACAATAGCAAACTGGGCTTGGGTGCTTCATCAAGTGAGCCATCTCTGATTAAGAGAAACATCCTCTCCACACCCATAAAATTCATTTCTGCTAAAAGCAAAGAGGCAGCAGAAAGAAATAAAGATATTTCAAGTAAGTTTGCTAAGGATAAGAGAATTCAGAAGAATTCGTCGAACGAAGCTCGACAAAAAGATTCAAATCTGTCGAACGGGGTTCGACGAAAACTGAGAACAGATTTTCAGTATAGTTATAATATGAACAGCAGTCGACGAATTCATTCAAATTCTTCGAACAAGCACTATACAGAAAACTCTAAGAATTCTAATCCTAAATATGCTAAAAATCCTTTTACTGAGTGGACTATACCTCCAAGGAGATATCACCCACAAGGCTATAAGGATCAGCCTGAAATATCATTTATCTCTGAATTTTGTGGTAACATAAAATGACCCAAGGTAGTCTGGGTCAGAAACAACTAGTTTATGTTTTTGTGGCTGCAGGTACACAGCTATCCAAGATTAAATCAAAAATGGTACTTGGATAGTGGCTGCTCAAAGCATATGACAGGGAACAAGGCCAACCTGAACAACTACAAGGCAAAGCTTGGACCCAAGGTGATCTTTGGAGACTCCAACTGTGGACAAACCAAAGGCTATGGCCAAATTAAAGTTGGAGCAGTGACATTCAAGGAAGTAACCTATGTCAAGGGTCTGAAGCACAACCTCATCAGCATAAGTCAGTTATGTGATGAAGGTTATCAGGTAACATTTAATAAATCAGAATGCATTATTAAATCCTCTGATAATGTTATTGTTCTATCAGGTATTAGACAAGGAAATATATAATTAGTAAATTTCAACTCATCCAAATCAGAAATTTGTTTATTTAATGAGCTAAGCAAATCTAGTGAATTATGGCATAAAAGATTAGGACATGTAAACCTTAGGACCAATGCTAAACTAGCTAAGGATAATCTTGTTAGAGGCTTACCATCAGGATCATATAAGAAAGAAGGTCTTTGTAGGGCATGTCAGTCAGGCAAGCAAACCAAAAACAGCTTTAAATCATTATCTAAAAGTGATTCACCTAGAATCTTATACTTGCTACATATGGACCTTTTTGGACCTATAACAATAAAGAGCTTAGGGGGGAAGTCTTACACTCTAGTTATTGTAGATGACTTCTCTAGATTCACTTGGGTGTTCTTCTTGAGAGAAAAGTCAGATAACTTTAAAGTTCTTACAGACTTTCTTAAGAGCATACAGATTGAGTATTCTACTATAGTTGCATTGATCAGAAGTGATCATGGCACTGAGTTTGAGTCTCTTCTCATGCAAGAATTCTGTGAGATGGAAGGTATCAAGCATTGCTTCTCAGCTCCTAGAACTCCTCAACAAAATGGGGTAGTTGAAAGGAAAAATAGAACTCTAATTGAATCAGCAAGAACATTGCTTGCAGATGCTAACTGCCCCTATCTTTTTGGGCAGAGGCTGTCAGCACAGCAAATTATGTTCTGAATAGAAGTTTGATACACAAACTTAAGGGTAAAACTCCCTATGAATTGCTTAAAGGGAAGAAACCTAAAGTTGAATATTTTAGAACTTTTGGATGTAGATGTTTTGTTCATAACAATGATAAGAAGTACCTTAGAAAATTTGAACCAAAATCTGAAGAAGGAATCTTCTTAGGATATTCAATAGTTAGCAAAGCATATAGGGTATTTAATAAATCCTCTCTTAAAATAGAAGAGTCTATGCATGTTTCCATTGATGAAACTAACAAGTTTTACAAGGAGAAGAATTCTTCTACCAAGAACACTTTGCAGGTACCAGCTCTACGTGAAGAGCTTAAAGGGTTAAATTTACAGACAGGAGATTCACTGCATCCATCACCTCAAACTCTTGAAGACAGCGAAGAAGAAGATCATCCAGATCTTGTTGATAACCTAAATCAAGTAACAACAGAACATCCTCCATATGATGTAACAGCTGAACAAATTCCAATGTGGATACTGCTGCTGAACCAACTCCAACTGTTGACCACATCACAGTTAGAGATCATCCAATTTCACAAGTGATTGGTGATATTACAGCAGGTGTTCAAACAAGGCATCAACTACACCAAAATCAGATGCATACTTGTTTCCTATCACAAGTTGAACCTCAAACCATAAAAGATGCAGAACAAGATCCAAATTGGATTCTTGCAATGCAAGAGGAACTCAACCAGTTTGAAAGAAACAAGGTTTGGGATTTGGTTCCAAGACCAAAAGGCCATCCAGTTATTGGCACCAAGTGGGTCTTTAGGAACAAGCTTGATGATCAAGGCAATATTGTAAGAAACAAAGCAAGGTTGGTAGCTCAAGGATATTCACAAGAAGAAGGCATAGATTATGATCAGACATTTGCCCCTGTTGCAAGGCTTGAAGCTATAAGGATTTTCTTGGCCTTTGCTGCATTCAAAAAGTTCAAGGTGTATCAAATGGATGTGAAGAGTGCTTTTCTCAATGGAGACATCAAAGAAGAAGTTTATGTGGAACAACCACCAGGTTTCATCTCTCCAACTCATTCCTCCTATGTATTTAAGCTTAATAAAGCTCTTTATGGTCTCAAACAAGCTCCCAGAGCATGGTATGAGACTTTAGCTAATTTTCTCTTGGAAAACAATTTCTGTAGAGGTATATTAGACAAAACCTTATTTTACAAAGTACATAAAAATCAAACTCTACTAGTTCAAATATATGTAGATGACATTATCTTTGGATCTACTGATTCAAATTTGTGCAAAATATTTTCCAATCTAATGCAATCAAGATTTGAAATGAGTAGTATTGGTGAATTATCATACTTCCTTGGTCTTCAAGTGAAGCAAACCCCATCAGGAATCTTCATTTCCCAATCTAAGTATGCTAAGGAATTAGTGAAAAGATTTGGAATGTATGATTCTTCTATTATGAAAACACCCATGGCCTCTAATGCTGTTGTTAATACTGATGAATCAGGGAAACCTGTTGATCAGAAAATGTATAGGGCAATTGTTGGCTCTTTACTCTATTTAACAGCTAGTAGGCCAGATATAATGTTTGCTACATGTATTTGTGCTAGGTTTCAAGTTAACCCTAAAGAATCTCATCTTACTTCTCTAAAAAGAATTTTAAGATATATAAAGGGTTGCCCTAATCTAGGACTTTGGTATCCAACAACATCTGAATTTGAATTAACTGGATTCTCAGATTCAAATTATGCTGGATGCAGGGTAGAAAGGAAAAGCACATCAGGAACTTGTCAGTTTCTTGGTGATAGGCTTGTGTCTTGGTTTTGTAAGAAACAAACATCTGTGTCTACATCAACAGCTGAAGCTGAATACGTAGATGCTGGCAGTTGCTGCTCACAGATATTGTGGATACAAAATCAGCTCCTAGACTATGGTGTCAACTTAAATAGTTCAGTTATATTTTGTGACAACACTAGTGCAATATCTATAGCACAAAATCCAGTTCTCCATAGTAGGACTAAACACATAGAAATTAGGCACCACTTCCTTAGGGATAATGTGGATAAGAACAAAATTTTCCTACAATTCATTTCTACTGATTTGCAAAGAGCTGATATTTTCACCAAGCGCTTGGATGAAAAGAAGCACATCTTCTTTATAAATCAACTAGGAATGATAGATGAAGACTCAATCTGATAAAAAATTAAATATTTCTATTTATCCCACAAATTCGTCGAACGGAGAACGACGAATTTGAATCATTTGTCAAACGGTGGTCGATGAAACCTCTTAACCGCAGAATCAGTTAAGGCAATCTCATTTGTCGAACGATGGTCGACGAAAAAGATGTTCTCGTCGAACGCATTCCGACAAAGAAATAAAGCCTTTTCGACTTCTAATTTTATTAGGTTTTGACGAACAGCGGCTTACGAATGAACCCTCATTCTTCGACCCTTCTATATAAGCTTTATTTTATCTCTCTCTAAAGTTTGCGCCTACAGAAATCGTCTTTCCCTCCAGTTCCCCTCTGCACTTGATCTTCATTTTCTTTGCAGGAACAATGGCGATTCCTCAGGTCTCTCTGCACTCAATGAAGTTTGACGCAGGTTTCGATATTGACATGGACTCTTTTGCACAGTCTGACCAAATCTTCAAAGATATTCTTCAAATGCAGGAAGAACAACATCTAAGGAAGTTTCTAAGCACCAGGCAAAGGATAGCTGTTGCAGAGATTAAAGAATGGGTTTACACTGCAAAACCAGTAGATGAAAGCTTGTCTGGAACAATCTCAGGTCATCAAGTATCTCTCTATCCCACCATTCTTTCTGAATTTTTTTGGTCTTGAGAATGGTGATGATGACTTAGACATAAGCTCAAATGAATTTGATGAAGCTTTAGTCAAAATGGGTCATTTGACTGGAAACCCTAACCACCTTCTAAAAAAGAACTTGTCTCAGGACTACAAGTTCTTAGCAGACATTGTTGGAAAAGTCTTGCTGGGCAAGACTTCTGGGCATGACTATATCAATAGGCACCAATTTCTGTTGATGGTGGCCTTGATGGAGAAGAAGAAAATCAACTGGGGATCAATTCTTTTTGAATTGATTAAAAAGAAAAATTCTAAAGATAGTGTAAGTTTTGGAAGAGTTATAGGGATTTTCCTGCAGGAAAGGCATCCAGACCTTCTGGTGTCACCAAAGTTGACCATAAATGCCAGCAAGAGGCTGACCTCAGCACTCTTTGTTAAGTGGGATTGGGTAATCCCCAAGAAGAATACAGGAGCTGATGCCTCTAGGAAAAGGAAAACTTCTGAGGACACAAGGACTGACCAAGTCACTCCCTCTACCCTTCCAGAAGTTCCTCCCTCAGTTCCTTCTCCTTCTCATATCCCATCTCCACCTGCTCAACAGTCTCCTGCACATTCTCATTCTTCACCACCTCCTTCAACTGACATATCACCTATCAATGATATTCCACCTCTATCTCCAGAACCACTACCTACCACACCTCCATCTCCAATACATAATGAATATCAATCACCCACTCATCCCCCTAGTCCACTCCATCCAGATATTCCCACACATACTACCAACATTAGCAATATCTCTTCAATTCCTCCAATCTCATCTCCATCCACTTCACAACCATCCTCTACTCATCCACCAGATTATCTATCTCTCAACATTACCTCTATTGCTGATCAGATTTTTGATCATATCCTTCCTAGAATAAGCCAACTCCTGGATGCAAAATTTGCTCCAGTTCTTCAGGCAATTTCTGCTCTATCTGCTAAGATAGCTTCTCTTCCTTCCTCTCTTGCTGTCCCTTCTTCTAGGGGCCTAGATTCAGGTTGTCCTGAAGCTAGGCAGGGGGAGATGTCCAATGAAGAAGCTCCAGAAACAGAAGCTACTCCAGAAGATACAGAAGTTACAGTTTTTGATACAGATATGGTTGATTCTTGTATAGTATCAGATACACAAGTTATAGAAGAAATAAATAGTATATGCATTCATCCATCTTGTGACCTATATAGTTTATTATCAAAATTTGATGTCAAATATACTTCAAGGGTATCACCAAAAGTGTACATAGAGGATTTATCAAAGGCTCTGATATGCCTTCCTCAGAAGACTCATTCTGATATCATAAAAAGTTACATCTCCTCTATTCCTTCAATCACTGATCAAGACATTCAAATGAAGGATCTTTCTGCAGGATATGAAGATGATCTTGCAGAATTCCTTAATGATATAGAAGATCACCCTACTCCACCAGATACAACAGTCTCAAATATTGTTTCCTCACCTCCAATTCTTGTATGGAATGAAGAACCAATGCCAACTTTTGATGAAATCTGGAAAGAGGCAGATGTAGAGTTTGGCAAAGCTGAAGAAGAAAGATTAAAAGCTCTTGAAGCAATCAAATGAATTGATGATTTATATAATGAGCCAATTTCTTCTTCTGACTCTGAAGATGATGATGATAACAATGATTCTGATGATACATTATCAAGGAAAAGAAAGAAAAGAACAACTAAGTCAAAGGCTGCTCCCAAGCCTCCAAATCCAAATAATGACATTCCTCTTTATATTTTGTATGATGTTCCTCTTGATGAGAAAACTCCTCACTGGATGAAGCTCTCTAGAAATGAGAATAACAGGAGGAAGAAATTCAAGAAGAATGGCTACATCCCTGACAAACCTGTCAAGCACAATCATCCTCCTCCTCCTCCTCCAGCAGTTGGTGCAGCAGGTGTATCATCCTCTTCTCAGAAGCAAAGCCCTCAACAATTAGGGAGACATGGTAGTTCTAGTGGTTCTCAAGCCTCTGGATCAGCTAGTGCTCCTCCTTCTAAGAGATCAACACTTGCCTTACAAGAAAGTCAAGCCATTATTTCACCACAAATATCTTCAGAATACAAACTTCATATTTCTGATGGATCTTTTCACAGAGACAAAGCACCTCAAAAGGTCACTCAAGATAAAGATGATTCAGAAGATATTTATTATTCTCCAGATCCTGAAGAAGAAAGATTATTTCAAATGGCAAGACTCAAAGAGTCAACTGCTCTTGCATAAATTAACAAAGCAAAATCAGAAGGTAAAGACTTCTCAAACATTTCTACCATGTCTGACTACAGAAGGAAAGAACTTGACAAGTACAAATCCAAACAATTTTTCAATACTGGGGAATATATTGATATGCACCCAGAAGCATTTATTCCTCATGTCAGAGAACAGACAATCATTGGAGCTCAAGATCTCTACTTAAGTAAGAAGAAATCTCAAGATCCAAATAGGCAAATAATCTTCAAACCTCCATCAGCAAAGAAATAAAAGAGGTTCAGATTTAGTTACTTTTATTATTGATTAAACTTTTTGATTGTAATGAACTCAGAGCACTAATTTTATTCAATCTGCTGAAATGAATTTTTCATTCTGTCAGACACATATACTTTATGCTCTGCTGTTTATGTTTTCTATTGTATTTACTTGATTAATTGTCAAATAGTATCCTAACCCAAATAGGGGGAGATTGTTGGAACAACCCTATTACTGATTTGGGCTAGGATCACTATATGTTGATTAGGATCTGTATTGACCCCATTGTATAGTCTTAGGGTCAAGTTTTAGGCTGATTAGATTAGTCAGAACTTAGGAAAATTCAAGCTCAACAAATGGCGAGTGGCGTTCGACGAATGACCAGATTCGTTCGACAAATTGTTTTCAGCAGACTGAAGAAATATAGCTAGTTCCAGTACTCGACATTTTCTGAGCAGTGCTCGACAAATGGCTAGCAGCGCTCAACGAATTATAGCCAGCGCTCGACAAATGGGTAGCAGCACTCGACGAATTCTAGCCAGCGCTCGACAAATTCCTTTCTGAAGCTCAGAATAATATTCTCAGTTGGATATCAGTTCTCTGAACACAAATCAACAGAATAACGGATATATTTATTTCTCCTTGGACGTATTCAGCCAGCCATGTAAGGATATCTTTCTTATTTATTATATCCTTATATTCTTTCTATTCCAAGAAAAGGAATAGCATTGATATTTAATGCCAAGGCATCTTTCTCGACAAAAGGAATGGAAAGGACCTGCCAAAATTGTTTTTGGGTGGCTACCTAGTTCCAAGAAGGATTCGAGTTAGAAAAATATATTCCTTAAAAAACAGAAGATTTGAATTTTGAATATAGACAAGTTATCAGAGAAGAAAATTATCAAAAGACATAGTCGATTTTCTTACAGAAAAACAGAGAAAAACTCCACCATCTCTAAGTTTTCTCTGTTATCACAGAACAAGGAGAACTGAAGAAGTATTAGAGAAAGAAGAAGAAGAGAATATACTATTCTTTCCAATTTTCTTCTTCATCAAGGCAGCATCCTCATCATTCTGAGAACAAGATTCATTCTCTCAGATCTGCTGCAAGATAAAGTCTTTCAAAGAGCAACAATAATCTGAAGATTAATTTCTTCCAGATAATCTGCTACAAAGACTTCTGGTTGAGAAAGATCTGTCAACAAACTGTCATCAACTCTCATCAGACAAGGGGAGCTTTCTGCTTCAACACCATTTGTCTTCTCTCAGATCATTGACAGAGAAGAACATTCTAAACCTTTTATCTCATCTTCTACAGGGTTAATTCTCCCTTCAAAAGTTTACCCAGTGGTGGCAAGACACCTTATCAAAAAATCCTTGTGTGGTTTTTAAGCACCTTATCAAAAGCTTATTGGTGTGTGGACACCTTATCAAAAACCCCTTGGTGTCTGGGCACCTGATCAACCCTCCTAGTGGATTCCTATCAAGGGTGGTAGAAGAGTAGACGTACCCAGATTTATTGGGGAACTACTATAGCTCCTTGTGTCTTCTGTGTTTGCTTATTTCTGTGTGCTTGTGCTGTGTGCCTTTTTCTTTTTCTGTCTTTATCTTTAACTCTCACTGATTACACATATACTTAAACAGTATTTTAAATTTCGCTATAAAATTAAATAAAAAAGTTTCAATACTCTATTCACCCCCCTCTAGAGTAATTTAAGATCTGACCTCCACTTTCACACACACTTCAATGCACAAAGAAAATGTACAACTACCAAGATGCTTTGGACACACAATGCTCATTAAGACTTATCAGGGTGCATAGTAGTGCTTGGGGGATCACACACTTTATTTTTCAATATATATATATTTTTTGTGATCCGGTGTACTTAAGAATAAGTGGTTTAAAAAGATAAAGGTTTGCACAAGACACTTTACTATTCTTTCCAAGGTGCTCAACCTCACAATACTTATTAAGACTTAGCAGGAGGTTCAAGTAGTGCTTGGTGGAGTTATCTTTGTCAATTTATTTCATGATTATTTTTTTTGTACAAAGTTCTCTGAATACACTTGTTTTGCAAACCAATGTTATTTGAAGGAACAACCACTTTTCTAAAATATTAAGAGTGCAAATAAAGGTGGTGTAGGTAAGATACTTGTGCAAAATTTAATTCATTGTACAGTTACAATACACAAACATGCATTCTTAGATTAAAAGCACATGTAGACTTTGCCAAAAATAAGTAAGTGAATAAAAATCATTATCAACCATAACACATTTACTCATACTTAGAGGCATGCTAAGCTTAGTTCTACACAACTTTTACAGTACAATTTTATACACATATGAGTAGATATATTAAAGCATGATAAAGATAATGTTCAACGTAGTTTGAAGGAATGAATTGTAACATTGTAGAAGGTCTAAATGATGGGTTAAATCATGCTTGATTTTCAATGAAGACCATACAATATTTTTTATATTTTGAAGAATAATTTTGATTTAAAGTTTGAACTCAAAAGATTGATCTTGAACTTCCTGAGGACTACCCTGTGAGGGGTTTGCCCGGTACTAGGAGATGTGATGGGATGATAGCCTGATAGTGCATTATTTATAGTTATTTTTATATAGTATTTTAGTAGTAATTAATTAGTTTTTATATAATTTTAGTTTAATTTATATCTAATTTACTTTATTTTGTGTTTTCAGGTAATCTGGGGCTGCTAATAGCAAATTCAATCCCACAGCCGTGTTCAGGGGAAATTCCAGAGCAATTCTGCAAAAATCATCAGTACACGCCCCAGGTCACGGGGGTGACCTGGGGGCGTGACCATGGTCACGGCCGTGCTCCGCTTTCAGCTCCCAGAAATCGCTGCCATGTGGGATTAAAGTTACATGCCCTAGGTCATGGGCGTGACCGAGGGCGTGACCTTTAGGTAACGAGCGTGACTCGCCCAACAAGCATTCAATACGAGCAGTTTCCGCCGCCGAGCCATTCCAGCTTACACGCCCTTGGTCACGGGCAAGACCAATGAGCGTGACCTCTCCCGCAACTGCCAGATTAACTCCAGATCGCGCCGTTTCCTGACTCGGTCAAGACACGCCCTAGGTCACGGGCGTGACCGAGGCCGTGACCCATCCAGATGATCAATTTTGGCGGTTTTTCTTTCCCAACGTTCTCGGGCTTTCATGACGCAGTTACGCAGCTTACACGCCCTTGGTCACGGGCGTGACCAAGGGCGTGACTCACCAATTTTCTGCCTATAAAAGCCAGCTGCTACCAATGTGATGGGAATCCGATCCTAGATTAGATTGGGTCATTTTTTAGATTAGTTTTTCAGTATTCTCTTATTGTATTTTCTCTATGCAAATTTACTTTATGTGATGTAATTTCAATTCATAGTTTAGATTTCCAATTCCTGCAATTGTAATTCCCTTTTCATAGTTATAAAAATGTTTTTACTTAATCATGTTTAGCTAATTTTATAACATTTGATCAGATGAATTCTTAAGTAGTGTTATTTCGTAATCTCTTATTCATAGTTTAGTTTTGGAAAACTAAGATTTACCGTTGATTTGCAATTATTGGTTTCATATTTCTAGGGTATGATAATCAAGTTTGATCTGTATTTTAGTGTATCGAGAGATCTGTAAATATGAGTAGATCGCTCATCGGTAAATAGAGTTGTATGCATTCCTCGAGAGAGGGTGACGCAAATCTTCTGGATTGGAGTCAAATCCAATAGTGGGGCTCACCGTATAAAGCAAGCTTAGGGGTTTCGATTGGCCGAGGGGTCTTAATTGATCAACCTAAGGTTAGGTGGTTCTCTCGAGAGAGGCTCTATCATATTTTGGGAACCTCCACGGTCAAGTTTGTCTAAATCCATTTCTTATGAACTCTAGATTTACGAAGTATTTTACTTAAGAAGAATTTTCGATCAAATGTTTTCTTTCTTTAATTATTTCTTTTATAAAAACCTTTTTAATATTTTTTTCCGATAAAATAATAATAATTTGCGTGAGTAGAAGTAATCAACAGACCCGTAGAATACGACACTTGATGTTTATTTGTTTTAAATATCCAATGCTATGAACGATAGGTGCTCTTGCCTATAGTTCGTAGAATTTGGAGAAATTTTATATCCTAAATTTTACCTATCAAGTTTTTGGCGTCGTTGCCGGGGAATTTTTGTTGATATTTTGAAAGCGTAAATTTTATTACTTTTATCATTCTCTTTCTCCGCCCCCATTTCTCTTTTTGTTTTTTTTTTAAATTCCTTTCTATTAGGTGACGGTTGTTTAATTTATTTTCTTTTTCCAAAAAAAAAATGATGTTATCGCAGTTGGCCGCAAAAGTTGCCGAGCTTCAACATAAGGTAAACCTTTTGGAAGCCGCACGAAAGCGCCAACTTATTTGTTATTTTTGTGGTGCAAATCATTATAGCGAGGAATGTTATTCTTATTTTTATTCTCAAAATATTTATGATCAAAATAATTTTTCTCAAGTTTATAATTCTTCTGAAATTCCTTCTTGCTCTGATAATAATTATTCGTGGTGGCAAGATCACCCGGATATTTACGGTGCAATGAAGAAATTTTTGTTGATCAAAATTTCTATTCCTCCACTTTTTATCCGCAAAATTCTTTAGATCATTTTTCTTCTCTTGGTGATTCTCCGGATCTTCCTATTCAAAATTTGAATAGTTATTCCCAAGAAGAAAATAATATTTTATACCAAGAATTTATTAAAGTAATGGGTGTACCGAGCGAAATCGAAGAAGAACATGTTTCATCTTCTACTTCGCCCGACTCTATTCCATTTTCTCATGAATTTTTAAACCCACCACATAAATATTTTGGAATCAAAATTCATGAAAATTTTGTCGCCCATAAATTTACTCCCCTTGGTATTGGTTTTTCTGATCATAATTTTATTTTTGAAAATAAACAACCGGAGCTTAATCATGTGTTTTCGCAAGCGCCTCCTCCTTGCGAAAAATTTTCTGACTCGCTAATTTTTAATTCTTTTGATACTAACAATTTTCATGTAGAGGATGAGCCGTTGCAACCAAACGTCTTCACCGATCCATTTGCCGCTCATCTCCAACAATCCAAATTACCTAAGGTATGTTTAGGTAATTTGGGTTCACAATTTGAAGCTAACGGACAACGAAAGAATCAGGACTGTAGCGGAGGAGTCGTCGGGCAACGGAGTTCGGCATGCTCACCTGAGCATGAATTAAGGGAGTTGCCTGTGCATTTTTATTTTTATTTTCCTTTTTCCTAACAATAATCGTCTAGCTTAAAGACGGGAAAAAGAAAGAGCTCTTGGGAGACACCCCTTGCTTATCCTTTTTGCAATTTTTCTTTTCTTTTTCTACCTTTTCTTTTCAAGTCTTTCCCTCTTCATCCTTGTTTATAAACATTGGGGACAATGTTTATTTTTAAGTATGGGGGGGGGGGGGGTGTTCTCTAATGTTTGTTTTTATTCAAAAAATTCAAAAAAAAAAAATTAGAAAAACACTTTTAATACAAAAAAATTCAAAAATATTTAAAAATCATAAAAAAATTTTCTTTTGTCTTCTTTTTCAATTTTGTTTTCAAATTAAAATACCAAAAAAATTTAAAAAATTAAAAATTTAATTTCTTGCGAAAGGGCCGTGTGGGTTTTCATCCCAAAAAACTGCCTAGTACCTTGCGAGCCCGTCATTGGGTAGCCCTTGGGAAGTCAAGAATATTAAAAAAAATATTTTGTTTTAATATAAAAAAAATCCAAAAAAGCTAATAAAATAAATTTTGTATTATTAAATTTCTCCAAACTTCATTTATGCAAAATTAATTTTAATTATGAGTTGTCTTTATAGGCTTTTTAAGGAGTTTTCTTTTTATGAATTTTTAAATCATATATTTCTCTTCAAAATATGTAAGATTTATTTTTTAGATGAATTTGATTTAATGAGTTTTTCATTATCTTGATTTGTTTAGAATATTTCTTAGTTTTACTTTCTCTCTTTAAAATATCATAATTCAATTTTGTAGTAATTGTGTTAAATATCTCTAGATTTTACTTATATTAACTTGAACTCGTAGTTTCTTATAGATTGCTCACATTATTTTCTATGCTCCTAAAATGTATCTTTGGAATTTGTTTAGCCTTTAAACCCTAGTCTTTCCCTTTCCTTTTTGTTTAACCCCATTGTTTGGCATAAATATTTTTTTTTTGAAAAGATCATATGATATGGAATGAAAGGATAAAATTCATCATTCCTAAACATATGCACCCAAATTAGTAAAAGATTATATGGCATGAAGATGAGAGGATAAAATTCATCACTCCTAAACATATACATTTGGGATTTTAAAGAAGAAGAAATTAAAAAAATTGAAATGAGAGGATAAAATTCATCATTTCCTATATTCAAAGTAACTTCTTCAATGCCAATTTTACCCCATTTAGCCAAGTTTATTTGCTATCCAAGATATTTTTGAGAGAGCATAGTTAATATTTTGTAGTTTTCTAAAAGTTTCGAATGATGTTTAAAGTTTCTATAATTTTAATCTTGATATTTTACTTAATTCAATGCAATTTTGTTTATGAAGATTTAGTTAGAGAATTTTAAAACTAAAATTTATTCTACTCATTTCAATTTATGAATTATTAATTATTTCTTATGAATTTGAATTTTAACTTCTTAAATTATTTTGATATGAGTTTTATAAGATTTGAAGTTCATAATTAGAAGTAAATCTTTTTGGAAATGTCCTATAAATTCTTCTCATACTTATAAATTAGTTTTTGCTCTGGAATAACAAAAGCTTAAGTATGGGGGTATTTGATAGTGCATTATTTATAGTTATTTTTATATAGTATTTTAGTAGTAATTAATTAGTTTTTATATAATTTTAGTTTAATTTATATCTAATTTACTTTATTTTGTGTTTCCAGGTAATCTGGGGCTGCTAATAGCAAATTCAATCCCACAGCCGTGTTCAGGGGAAATTCCAGAGCAATTCTGCAAAAATCGTCAGTACACGCCCCAGGTCACGGGCGTGACCTGGGGGCATGACCATGGTCACGACCGTGCTTCGCTTTCAGCTCCCAAAAATCGCTGCCACATCAGATTAAAGTTACACGCCCTAGGTCACGGGCGTGACCGGGGGCGTGACCTTCAGGTCACGGGCGTGACTCGCCCAATAAGCATTCAATACGAGCAGTTTCCGCCGCCGAGCCGTTCCAGCTTACACGCCCTTGGTCACGGGCGTGACCAAGGGGCGTGACCTCTCCCGCAACTGCCAGATTAACTCCAGATCGCGCTGTTTCCTGTCTCGGTCAAGACACGCCCTAGGTCACGGGCGTGACCGAGGCTGTGACCCGTCTAGATGATCAATTTTGGCAGTTTTTCTTCCCCAATGTTCCCGGGCTTTCATGACGCAGTTACGCAGCTTACACGCCCTTGGTCACGGGCGTGACCAAGGGCATGACTCACCAATTTTCTGCCTATAAAAGCCAGCTGCTGCCAATGTGATGGGAATCCGATCCTAGCTTAGATTGGGTCATTTTTTAGATTAGTTTTTCAGCATTCTCTTATTGTATTTTCTCTATGCAAATTTACTTTATGTGTTGTAATTTCAATTCATAGTTTAGATTTCCAATTCCTGCAATTGTAATTCCCTTTTCATAGTTATAAAATTGTTTTTACTTAATTATGTTTAGCTAATTTTATAACATTTGATCAGAAGAATTCTTAAGTAGTGTTATTTCGTAATCTCTTATTCATAGTTTAGTTTTGGAAAACTAAGATTTACCGTTGATTTGCAATTATTGGTTTCATATTTCTAGGGTATGATAATCAAGTTTGATCTGTATTTTAGTGTATCGAGAGATCCGTAAATACGAGTAGATCGCTCATCGGTAAAAAGAGTTGTATGCATTGCTCGAGAGAGGGTGACACAAATCTTCCTGATTGGAGTCAAATCCAATAGTGGGGCTCACTGCATAAAGCAAGCTTAGGGGTTTCGACTGGCCGAGGGGTCTTAATTGATCAACCTAAGGTTAGGTGGTAGTTCTCACGAGAGAGGCTCTATCATATTTTGGGAACCTCCACGGTCAACTTTGTCTAAATCCATTTCTTATGAACTCTAGATTTACGAAGTATTTTACTTAAGAAGGATTCTCGATCAAATGTTTTCTTTCTTTAATTATTTCTTTTATAAAAACCTTTTTAATATTTTTTCTGATAAAATAATAATAATTTGCGTGAGTAGAAGTAATCAATAGACCCGTGGAATACGTCACTTGATGTTTATTTGTTTTAAATAACCTATGCTATGAACGATAGGTGCTCTTGCCTATAGTTCATAGAATTTGGAGAAATTTTATATCCTAAATTTTACCTATCATAGCCCAAATCTCCCTTTCGCAAGATACATGTAAATAGAAAATGTAAGTTCAAAAAATTCTTGTTCATACTTGTTTTTCTTTTGTATTTTTGTATTTGATTTTTGCATATAGAAATAAAAATCAAACAAATAACCAAACAAAGGAAGTAAGATTTTTTTTCTGTAATTTGGCTTTTGTAATTTTGTATTTTAATTTTTCAAAAATAAATTATAGGCATAGATGCAAAAATGAGTAGTACATATAAAATAATATATTTTTTGTGATTTTTTAGAATTTTAAAATTACAGAAAATCGGATACTTGAGCTAGCGCTGGCGTTAGGTCCTAGCGCTGGCGTTCGGTCCTAGCGCCTGCGTTAGCTCGCAGAAAGTGCTTATTTTAATCATATAACCTAGATTTTCTTTGATTTCACTTCCAATTTTGCTTAATTATGTTTTTGCAATGTAAGACCTGTCTAATGAAGTGAAGAGACGAGAAGAAATCACAAAAAGTTGCAGAAGTTAAAATTTTAGAACATGCTCCATATTCAATAAAGCTCCATATTCATTAAACCTTAATTCTTGAGTTTTGCACAACCATTTAAGCTTAATATTATAGGATATGCAAACAAAGAAGACATGTTTGAACAAAATAGATATGCACTAATATTCTTTAGGTGGCAATGTTTTGAGATTAAGGCTATGCTAAAGTATGATAGTGTTTCAACTTATTGACCTAGAATGAAGTGAAGATTCTATTTGATTTGATCTTATTGATATCAAGATGATTCTAAGGTCTAAACTTGAAGTAAATCACAATACACACATAATACACCAACCATGGTAAACAAACATATTGCCAATTGTTATCAGATAATTCATATACATGTGATAGAGATATTTTTTTTAGATGATTTTTTGATATGAATTATGATATATGAATTTTATCAAAGGACATCAATAGATCATGGTGGTGCGTGTGGCATTAGTATTTAATACAATTAATCTTTCAATATGTCTTTTGTGATTTTCTTTGTAATTTAGACAAATATCTCAGAACAAATTTAGAGTTTGATTCATATGGATAATATAAGATATTTATAGGCAAAGAATATAAGAAAAATAGATAGGTTATCAAAATAAAATATGATTTTGAATTTTGATCAATTTGATTTATAAACTCATTAAGTTTTAAGGGATAAGATCATATTTCTAATAATATATAAGATGACCATAACATGATAGCTTAAAAGAATATGAAAACAAAAAAGAATAAGAAAAGACATTAAAGCATATCATGAAGTAGAAAGCTTGTATATTTCATTTTTGAAAATATTCTACTTCATGCATTTGGTGACACCTAATGAATAAGATATTTAGGTATCCAAAGGGGACCAAGTGGGATGGTTCCTTTGGGTACCCAAATACATCGAGTTTGCTTTTGGGGAGACACGGATGGATGGACCCTTTCAAGTGGCGTTAATGTTTCATTTTTTATCTTGGGTCTCCATTCAAACCTTGGTTTAATGTTGTTCTTATGCATCAAATTTCCATTGTGATAATCTTTATATTGATGATTATGATTGTAATGATTATTAAAAGTGTTGTTCATGGGAAATTTGTGTAGTTTTATTTTTAAGTTGGGAGAAGCATGATTTTGTAAATAATGGTGATTTTGATTTTTATTTACAAATCCTTTTTGTTCCTTACTCCCATTATTAAACTTAGTTAAGATGTTCATATTCATATTCAACTGGTTTTTAGATATAGTTTGATATTGTGAATTTGTATTTACAATTTTCATAAGCAAGTTGATTTTTGATTTTAATTCATCATTCTTGATCGTTAGATTATGCCTAGCTTTATTATAAGCTATTGTGCTTTTTTAAGAGTAGAAATAATAGAGTCAATATGATTTTGATAGTCATTTCTAAATTCCTCAAATGTTTTGTCCATCTCTTTAATTTCAATTTTATAACTTGTACACATAGCACAATCATTTTCTAAAGACAATTTTTCATTGTGTTCTTTTACAATATGAAGTTCCCTTTCAAGTCCCTTGTATTTTTCTTTTAAATCAGTAAATTCTAAACAAGGTGGCGTCTTTTCAATTGAAGGACAAGATGTAGAAACCACATCACAATTAGATTCTAAATTAACATTCGCTTTTAACCTCTTATTTTCTAAACGTAAATTTTTATTAGTAATCTTCAATTTCTTGATCTTACGTTTAACCATTTTTAGTATATTGAAACTAGAGATAGAAGTTATCACACAAGAAGAAGAATAAGACTTTCATACAGCGCTATTGGAAGAGGAAAAATGTGAACATGAAGTTCTTTGTCACCTTTTAGGCCTTCCTCCATCATAGATGAATTTTCATCTTCCTTTTCTCTTGATGTATTGCTCTCTTTTTCTAAGTTGATTTCCATGATCTCCATGGTTTTGCTATGAGAGAGATCTTCTTGAATAATGGTGGATGCTTGTATGTCTTTCTCCTCCTGTGTTTGTTCCATACCCGTGAGAGGAAAATCATACATTTCTTCAAAAAATTTCCTTACTTTGTATGCACTAGAAAAACAATATATCAATTTGAAAACTTCATTTGATAGACAACAAAATAAGTAGTATTTGGCTTTTGCATTTAGATGACGTTCCTTTTTTTATTCATCCGCTGGTCTTACTATTGCTAAATTCCATGAGTCGATATCTAAAGTTTTAATAAACCTTTCCATTAAAATTTTCCACCCTTTATAATTTGTCCCTTTAAATAAAGGTGGTGCTAGTGATTTTTCTTCTTCTTAAAATTTGCCCCACTAATAGAAGCGAGATTATGAGACGCCATTATTCCCAGTTGTTAAGCCGATTTGGAATAAAACCTCTCTGATACCACTTGTTGGATCGGTAGGCGCCCTTAGAGGGGGGGGGGGGGGGGGGGTGAATAAGGGTTTTAAAAACTTATATTATATTTTGGAGTACTTGAAATAATAAGAGATCAAAATAGTGATTTTGAATAAAGATCTAAATTGTTTTATAATGAAGGAGAGGATAGTAAAGAATTTAGAGAAATGAAGATCAAATCAATTTTATTACACAAAGAGAGACATGATTATTATTAATAAAATTGAATACAAAATTTGATTTCAATGACGCTAGAAATCAAAGCGAAATATGAAAGACTCTTTTTGTTTTCTATACCGACTCGTATCCCCACGAACCGGTTGGCTTTAGTCGATCCTTCCTCGGATACGGCCTCAAGCTGCTCTAGCCAACCCTTCCCGGATATGTCCTTGAGCACCCCCTAGACCTATACCCTAGACCTAGTCGCCAACACGAGGCGAATTTACTACACAATTTAAAGGAGATGGATAAATGAAATAACAACAACAATATAAAAACTCCCTATATGGATCTCTTGGAGAAGCAGACGAAGACCCACATAGTATGCTCGTAGTCGATGCGGTCTTTCGTGACGACGATGATGCGTGTTAAAATCTTCTCCACGGATCTCCTTAAGCCTTCATGAATTTATGGGAGTATCTCTCTGAACCTTCCTCTCTATGCTGTGGCACGAAGCTATGGAATTTAGGATCTCAAGAGGATGATGAAGACGGATCCAAGGGGTCCATTTTATAACCTCAGCGCTAGCGCCTGTGCTATCGCTACTGCCGGCGCTATCCCAGATTAGGCATTATTCTGCGCGGGGGAATCTTCAATCCGAGGAAACATTTCTCTCTTGCCTTCTGTGTTCCGCGCTATCGCCTGCGTTATCCGCTACCACCAGGCGCTAGCTCCTTCTATATGTGCTCTGGAATTGCACTGATCATTGCTAGCGCCGGGCGCTAGGTGCTACCGCCGGCACTAGTGGGCATGTTGGATTTGTTGGCTCAATTTTTGGGGCAACCATCTTATGTAATCCTTGAGTCATATGGACTTTATTTCTTGCACACTTAAATACACAAGATCAAATACACATAAGATTTGTTATTCTCAAACCTAGGAGATGCGGAAGACCATGTTCCAACAGGCATTTTCATATCCCAATGCAAGTATATCAGGGAACTCATCAAGAGGTTTGGGATGAAAAATTCCTCTATCATGAAAACCCCCATAGCTACCAATACTATTCTGGATAGAGATGAGAAGGGTAAGTTCTATGATCAGAAGACTTACAGAGCAGCCATTGGCTCACTCCTCTATTTGATAGCTAGCAGACCATATATCATGTTTGCTACATGCATATGTACTGGATTTCAGGTTGAACCTAAGGAATATCACATGAGTTCTGTGAAAAGAATACTCAGATATCTAAAGGGTACACCTGAACTTGGCTTATGGTATCCTGCAGAATCTAGATTTGAACTAGAAGGCTATTCAGATGCAGACTAAGCATGATGCAGTCTTGACAGAAAAAGCACCTCAGGAACCTATGAATTCCTGGGTGCTAGACTGATTTCATGGTTTAGCAAGAAGCAAACCTCAGTCTCCATTTCTACAGCTGAAGCTGAGACTATAGCTGCAGGAAGCATAAATATTGTGGATGCAAAATCAGTTGTTAGACTACAACTTTTCTCTTGACAATTCCACAATATTCTGTGAAAGCTCTAATGTAATCTCTATAGCTTCCAATCTTGTTCTCCATAGTAGAACTAATCACATAAAGATAAGACACCACTTTCTCAGGGACAATGTAGAGATGGGTAAGATCAATCTTTAATGCATTTCCACTGATATTCAATGGGCTGACATCTTCACTAAGACACTTGATGAAAGTAAGCACAAGTTCTTCATCAATGCACTGGGAATGCTTGATGGAGCTCTCTTGGTCACCTTTATTATGTACTCATACCTATTTTCCTTAGAAAGTTCTTGCTGGGAAAAACAACAATTTTTTTGAGAAAAATATAATGTTTACTCAGAGTTTCGTCGAATACAAATCGACGCACCGTCGATTTCTACTCGACATTAGCTTCGAGAGCTGACTAGGATAGTTTATTTGAATAGCACTCAACGTGGCGTCAAATACATATCGATGCTTACGTCGACATCATAATTGCTGACTATATTCGAAGCCACGTCGATTTCAACTCGACGTTATATGTTGACTTTGCAGAGTGCGCGCAGACATGCTTCTAGAAGCGACTTCAACATGTTTTGGCGTGCTGAATTCACCTCTTATTGACGTTGCATCGAATATAACTCTAAGTTATGACGATTCGTCTACTCAAAGCAACTCAGTCGTGAGACTCTATTGTGCTTTCTAATTTTCTCTCTCTTTCACTTTCTCTCATTTTCCTCTCTACTTCTCGTTTTCTTTCTTCGTGCAGGTACCCACAGGTTGTCGATGGCTTCTTCTCCAAATCAAAGAGACCTTATTGAAGTAGTCAATCTAGCATTAGAGACACTATTATCTCAGTTCAGCTCTCTCTATCTCGATTTCTCAAAAGATTGCTATCGAAGGCTGTGTGCTTAACACAAAAGGTTGTAAAACCTAACTGCTCAAATAAAGGCCATTGATATAGAAGTAAGATTGTCAGTATTGCCTGCTGATGTCTTTATATCCTTTCTCAATGATATACAGCAGGGGAAGAAGTGTGTCAGCATGACACCTCAAGATTCAGTATATAATACACCTATCCCTTGTCGTATGTCTCTAAAGGAGAGCCTAGCATCACTTCCAAGCTTCTTCTACAACCTGCATCATTCTCTCCTCCAAGAATTTGGCCTCCAATCTTAGGGGAGACATCAAAACAGGGGGAGAGTGATCTATTCACAGATGATAATGACTACCTGAAGAGTCTGTATGTGTCCAAATAATGGACTGAGTCCCCTCTCCCTAAATCACCTGACTTCAGACCTTACTCTGAAGAATCAACAACAACATCTACTTCAGCCAAGTCTGCTGATCAGGTCCCTGAATCTGCTCCATCATATCTACCACCAGCTTAGCTCCCTCCTGTTCTTACTCCAGCACCCACTCCAATTGTTCTACCCCAGCCTTCAGAGGAAGACCTCCATTCAAATGAAGGGGACATGGAAGGAATTACAGAGGAAGCGGAAGAGAAGTTTAGAGGAAGAGGATGTGGAAGAGATATACCTATTTTGGAGAGGTAAACAAAAGAGCAAAGAAAGCAATTCAAAAAGTACAAATCCTACTACAAAACTTATGAGAGGGTTGAAATCCCTGAAAATAAAATGAGGGAGTATATTGATCCAAAGCTTGACAGTGCCCTAGATGAAATTAGAGAAAGAGATATATATAAGTTTGAAGCATCTCAAAGAGAGCTTGAAGAAAAGGGAAGGTTGTTCATTGAAAGGCTGCAGAAGGGTAAGGATGCTGTGTAAAAAGAACAACTCAAGGAAGCAATCTAAATCCCAAGCACACTCTTTGATCCTACAAAGTATGTTGCAACATTTCCTCAAGCAAAACTTCTTGAAAATAGAGGGCAACTTCATAAAGGAGGCCTTAGATGTGATCTAGATGAAATAGAGCAGCCACTTCAAAAGAAAAGGAAGATTGCATTCAAGACTGTTCCAACTTCTGATAATCCACAATCAACATTCATTATACCAGACGCTGATGTAGAAGATCTAGATCTGGAAAAAATCAACTTGATGACAGCTAAAGTCTTTGTTATGGGTTTCAAACTTAAAGATGTCTATTCTAAAGCAGAAACTAATCTGGAAAAGCTCTTCAAGGGACATGAAAGAATTCATAAGAATCCAGAGAAAGCCACCCAAGCAAACTTCAAATAGGTGGAAAGGAAATTCAGAAAGGTCTATGAGGCCTTATCTACTTTTCTTAAAAGAAAGTAGATCATTTCTTAGGTAACTAACTCTGATAAACATCTATTTATATAAATCAGAAGTTTTCAGTTTACCATGTCATTTTATGTCTTTTGTATATTTTTTGTACCTTGCTTTTATTGAACTCTATGTTTGAAATCACTTACATTATGTGCAAAATTTGTTAAGATAAATAAGGGGAGATTGTTGGGAAAATACCCTTTGATTTATTTAAACAAATTATATAAAAGTGATTTCATCAGTTAGGATGAATTACCCACATTGTATAGAAAGGGTAATTTTGGTCATTAGATGTCCTATGATATCACACTCACATTAGAGTGTCAAGACCAGGTCAAAATGAGCACAAAATATAGCTGAGTTAAAATTGCGTCAAATAGAATTCGACGCAACCTCGACTAGAAGTCGGCACAACGTTGATTGAAAGTCGAAGTAATTCAGGCTGCTTGTCAAAGTATCAAGTGAAGTCGATGCAACGTTGAAATGAACTTGACGTAGAAGGAAGAGCCTGTCGAAGCCATCTTAGAAGTCGACGCAACTTCGATTTCAATTCGACGCAGAAGACGAAGTTTAAGTCCAAGTCTTTAACTCGACGGATACGTCGATAAGAACTCGACGTAATGTCGACATCTGAGTTCAGTCAGAGCTAAGAAGGAATTCAAAGCTGCTTCTATAAGAACTCAGAGGTGCGTCGATATGAAGGATAATGAATTCGACGCAGCGTTGAATACAAACAGAAAATGAAGGTTTTCTGCTATATTTTCTCATGCTTTTTTAGAAGATGTACAAAGCTGAAATCTGTTCTCTAATGGCTCGTTTATTGCTAAGAATGGAATAGAGTATTCCAGAGAAATAGCAAAAACATTCTTGGAAGTTATTCAATTCAGACTTTGACGGGTCGAGAACAGAAATAGAAGGAAACATTTATTGTCCAATGGACATTCCTTCTAAGGTCAGACCAGAAGAAGAAAGAAATTCAAACACTAATGGTCAGAGAATATGTATGCTGAGGAAGAAAGACAACACAATGATTTTTAAGTTATTCTTCTATCCTCTTCTTCTTCTTCCTTATTCAAAAGCTTTCTCTCTGAACAAGAGAAGACAAGAAGAATTTATTTGCACAGGAAATACAACACAGCTACTTCTTCTTCTTCTCTCTTACAACAGGAATCCATCAACTGTACAGAGATTATCAGGATCACAAGTAAAACAACTCTTGCATTCATCTCTATCTCTAGCAAGAGTTAATCATATACAGATCCTGAAGAACAAAGACAGCATCATGTGTGATAGCTGAAGAAGGATTCAATCAGAAGAATCCCACTCTTTCTTTCTATTCTTCTTCTCTCATTTCACTTATTTTGTAACTGAAAAAGAGCCTATGAATCCCTCTCGAACGGATTTAGTTGGTTCTAAGAGTCTCCTTAGCAAAAGACTCGGTGGTTCTAAGGGTCTCCTTATCAAAAGACTCAATGAGTGGTTCTAAGAGTCTCCTTATCAAAAGACTCAGTGTTGGTTCTAAGAGTATCCTTATCAAATGACTCAGGCACTTATAGTGCAATCTTACCAAGGTGGTAGAAGAGTCACTATAAGCAAGTTGAGTTTTAGCTACACATTTTTTAGCCACGGAACAAAAGTCATGACTAATAATAGTGCATTAGCCACGACACAAAAATTCATGGTTAATAACTACGTTTTAGCCAGGGATATATAAATCGTGGCTAATACAAAAGTACTAGCTACGACAAATCATTATTTGTGGCTAATACTAAACATATTAGCCATGACAAATCTTAATCCGTGGCCAATACTAAATCATTAGCCACGATGATTTATATTCTGCGGCTAATACTTACATTAACCACTGATGTTACGCACAACCCCGTAACCTAATCCCATCTTCCCCTCGATAGACCGCGTGCTCTATCCCATCTTCCACTCGACGCCTCAAGGTGCATATCGACAAAAATCCAGCGTATTCGACTCCTCATGGCACAAATCAAAGTCGTCTTCACCGTCTTCCCCATCTTTCCCTAGATGTCTCATGCTCCATCCCGTATTTGTCGCCTGAGACCACAAAATCCTCTCGCCTGTGCCGGTTGCAGATCAACAAAACTTCTCCAGATCTATCTATTTCTGAGTAGGTCTGCTATCATCTAGTGTCTTTTGAATCCAGGACCTAACTCCTCTATAGGTAAGTTTTCCTCCATTCTTGTCCGACTCCAGTAACTCTAGATGGTAGTAACTCCACTTGGAAGCAGAGAAATCAAGCAAGTTATAACTCATGTTAAAAGCATTATTTCTTCATGGCAAATACTATTTTTGTGAAATTTTCTGTAGATCTAGGAGTGAACAGGAATTGTACAACTTAAAGTTACAGCCAACAACCAGAAGCACATGAAGCAACACAATCTTTATTGATGATAGCAGAAATCTTCATTACAGAGCGAGGTATACATGGTGAGACATGATTTTGCCAGTACACAAAACCAAAAGGAAAAATACAGCTGAAGAAAGATAACCAGCGGTCTGAACTCTGAGACCGCCTGACCGCGCGACCTGGGTGTTCGCGTGACTAGAAACGGAGACCGCGCAAACAGATGTCGGCGACTTGAACAACACCAACTGAACATCCGCGACCTTCCGAACTCCACTGATTCTCCTGAACTCCATCAACTCACACTGCAAGCCACAAGACCGCCTGAACACCTTAGAAGAAGAGGCGACCGCTGCTGTCCGCACAATACGCAGAAGTTGCACAAGGAAAGTTCAATCAGCTAACCACCCGGTCACAAAAAAGAGACCGCAAGCCCTAGGCGCGAGTTCAGCTTACACTTGGTGCGATATATTTTGCTGCTATAGTGACTCCTATTTATAGGCGTGCGACCTGATCCAGTCACCACCCTATGAGAAGAGTCACCGCCCTGACAGCGCAACCAAGACCGGTCAACCCAAGCGGTCAGCAGATCGATCTGCGTCGTGAGCTCGCCGACTTCAACCTTGACCGGAGATCGCCACTCCTCCAAGAAGCTGCGCGACCATGCCAACTCGCACGGTCATGACGCCCACCACTAGTGTTCGCATAAATGAGACCTCCTCCAGAGACCGCGAACACAAAGAAGGAGACCCCGTGACTAAGAGCACCTTAGTCGGCGCGCACCAACAAGAACCCGAACAGTCACCAGACCAGAAGACCGCCCAAACAAACAACCCTGTGCGGTCAACAGCTTAACCCACACAGTATAGAAAATAGCCCGCCACGTGGTCACACGAACCAGACCGCGTGACCTCACCTTCCTGAATAACAGTGTAAGACCCCATTTTTTTTTCTTTTGAAAACACCGGGTCTTAGGCCCAGAACCGTCGCTTTGTAGTGACACCTTTACTCGGGAAGGTCACCACTACAAAACACCGATCCTGCCGGCCAAATCGATCATAAAGAAAAGTGCATTAAAGAAGACGAGTCCACAGAATCAACATGAAATACAAAACCATAAAGGTAAATGTCCACATATAATAACTGAATAAAAGATTGTTACAATAATAATGGGCACATGCCCTGTACATCATGTCCTCACTACAAGATCACTCGCAGAAGCTAACTAAGAATCACTCACTGATCCTGAATCTGCTGCTCCTATAATAGGCTGGCCCGCCTCCGTCTGCACCGGCCTCTGGTGCTGTTGCGTCTCCTCGATCTCCTAAAATGATATGGTCCACCGACCGTTAGTCAAAAAGACTAAGCCTTATGTTCCCCACCCCACCCCCAATGGCTCCTAGGCACCGTGCAGGAGGATGAAGCGGAGGATAGCAAGGGGTATAACAAAGAGCAGGTGACAGTGGTACATGAAATATTTCTACACTACACATGTGTATATATATAACTGAAGCAGTAAAGGGGCATAGTAAGAGCAGGTAAAGAATAAGTAAACTGCAGTAAGTAAAGACAATAGTAATAGAAAAGTAACCATTGATTTATAGGAATGCCCATACAAACCTATAGACCAAGGGGTCGTTTAGCAAGGCCTATCGTATAAGAAGTCCCATAACCGACTTATACGATAGGGGTAGGGGTTGAAATGCAATGTTTATGCTATGACAGGCAAGGTATGCAATTATGCTATGTTCATACAAGTGCAACTCACCCACTTCGACTCTATGCGAATAGACCTTTAGTTCCCCCTTTTTGGAGCTAGCAAGACTCCCAGGATACTCCCGTAGTGGCAAACGGAAGCGGTGGGTTGGGCCTCGCCCACCTCCAGGTTGGTATTCACACTACCCTACTTAGACCTATCGTACGCCTCAACGCAAAACCGCGGAGCATCTGCGTACTCTTACTGGCTGGACCACCAGACTTTCAAGGCTAAGTGCAAATTCCACACTTGCCGAGTCAACGTATTGACGTCGGTGTGAACGACTGTCCAATACCGAAGACCCACCACCTTCATGCACATGAAACATGTTCTACTATATCCCGAGCCATAAATTCCCCGGGCTAACCTGCCCGTCATCAATAACCTTTCGAGCCACCGGCTCGCCGGACCAACCCCTCCGTACCAACAAACACTACTGAGTCACAAGCTCATCGGACTTACTAGTCCGCTGCTTCAACCACCGAGCCTACCGCTCGTAAAACCAAACCAACTAATCTCCCATAACCACGGGGGTGTGGGTGTGTGTATTGTTAAGTTAATCTTGTACAACATCTTACTCCTACAGTTTATGGTTAATCTTGGACTTCCCGAGGATTACCCTGTAAGGGGCTCGCTATGGTACTAGGAACCACAATGGGATGACACCCCAAGGCTCCCTTTCTCAAGACACTTAGTGTTGTTGGTATCTACCCATAAGAACACCCTCCTTGTTATTACACTTGGATTACCCTAAGTATTTTATGACCCGCTAGGGGAAAGACGATCCTTCGTCAATCCCGAGCACAACTTTACCCATAACTCACCAAGCACACCCTCATCAACTAAACTCCTTTTTGTGACCTTCAATCTCTTCAACCTGACCATGTACACCAACTACATGCTACTTCCACTTAGTAGGCCACTAGTTACACAAGTTTCACAGTTTTACTATACGCAGACCAAACTAACTATATGAGGCTTATAACTAGAGGTACTCCAAATATTCATCCAACTGACTCAAGATATTTACTGGAGATCTATCATGATGTTATAAGACTAAATCCAGAGAATCATATTTTTCCTAATTTATTTAGCATTTATTTTAATTTCTTCAAACATTTGCCAAGTTTGAAATTGAACATGAAGTATAATAAATTCTCATGATATGGCTCTTCAAAAATCATGATAATTCTAGGATGAAAAAATAATAGCAAATACAGCATATCATATTTTTACAGTAAGAATTGTCCTCTAATTTAATTATTTATCATCTATCCAAAATTGTAATTTTATGAAGGAACCACCAAAAAGATCAACACTAAAATTATGGGAAAAATACCAAACTCTTGTATTCATCAGAAAAGGCTACTGACCAAGGTTCAAGATTTAAGGAAATCACTTTCTCACTAAATTAAATACTTTAAGAAAACCTCAAATTAAATAAATTGTGAAGTAGCCTACTGATTCAAGTCTTCAAAAATTCTATAAAAATCCACAGAGCTTTTTAATGATCTGAAATGTCCTATCACCAATTTGCACAATTTAACAATGAGTATTGGACCCTCAATTATTTTTCTTAAGTCTAAATCAAAATAGGTGCCTTGTGAATGAAGTACAGGTTAAATCATTCAATTAAATACACAAAAATTACCAAAGGTGTATATTATGATAACATAGACACTACCCAAGTTTCATCATCATCCAAGGCATTTTGATTCTGTAATCATCTCTTATAAGAAATTTCTCTAAAGGGATTATGACCTAATTCAAAGGGAATAATTGCTCCCAAAATTCCTATAAAATTACCCAAGGCCTATTTATATCCTATGAACTTATCCACCAAGTTTCATAACCATCCAGGGAATTTTGACCACATGGCCTTCACAAGGTTCTAAATGCACACCTAGGAATAAAACTAGTGTTCTAGGGCTTAATCACCTCTACACCACCCCAAACCACTCACGGGGATACTTTAGGTGATCCTAAACCAGTGGACAAGGTTCCATCTCATGGTGAGGAGATTTGACCACAAAATTCCAAGATAAACACCATGCCCTAACTTTGTCCCAACTTGACCTAACTTGGGTTTACAAATTACCCAACCAAAGCAGTCCCAACTGGGCTGAGATTTTTACCTAGAACATAACTTAGCCCTAAAAGGCACCCACCAAAATTTGGAGGGCATTAGATGTCTTTTGACCCACTAATTAATTATTAGATGATTTATGAAATTATTTCAAAAACCTTAAAAAAAGGTTCTTTTAAAATTTTCATCTTTGGATATGATGTGTGTGTAGGTATAAGTAGACTATGTTTCAAATCTCAAGTACATATCATTTCCCAATCAAAAGTTATTCAAGAAATGGTGGTTGTCCTTCACTAGGGACCAGTCCCACCAAAATGAAGCTACAGTGAGCTACAGAACTCCTTTTGGGGTGAAATCAATTTTAAAATAAAGTAGACTCCAAGGGCTACAACTTTGGTATTGACCACTGTTTCAGTAGAGGGGCCTAAGTATTTTCTATAATCAATTTAATGTACAACATATAAAAAGGCAGAAAATTAAATATTAAAACAATTAATATAAAAAAAATTTGGTGCACAAGGGAAATCAACAGCATCCATGCATCTTCTTCCTTAAGCCGATGGCCAAGATTAGTTCCTCCTGTAGCCTCTTCCAGCCCGATTTCCCGACCGTCCAGCCACCTCCCTGGCCGGCCACCACCACCACCACCTCCGTTGAGGTGGTGGCTATCGCCGGGCGGCAGCACGGCCGCCGGAGGGGCGGTTTCCGACGAACCCGACCAAGTCTTTTTCATGGAAATTTTCAGATTTTCCTCACTTGGATCGGGCTCAATTTAGCCCGATTTCTCACCTATTTTGATCTAAGATATATCCAAAGAGGGAGAGGAGAAGAACCAGACCTGCGTGGAGCCTTGAAGCCTTGCCGTTTGGCCCATCACCATGGCCGACCTTGGAGCTTGGATGCCATGCCGATCTAAGACTAGGATGCACGATTTCTTCTGGAATGTTGGGGGTTTCACTCCTCTCAGTCTTTTGAAGATGATAGAGAGGTTAATTGAGGGAGAGGGAGTGTGTAACCTCCATTTGCCATGAATGGCCATTAAAGCTATTTTCGGCCACCATTAAAATCCTCCAAATTTAGCCCCCTTGTGGCCGGCCCTTGCTATTAAACTCCTCCAAATTAATTAGGGGGAAAGTACCAAGCCATGGGAGGTGAAGAGAGGAAGCCTTTGGCCTCCCAAGCCACGAATGTCCATTATTTCTCTCTTTCTCTCTCCACCATTTTTGGGGAAAATGGGATTTCTCTCTCCTAATCATCATCTACAGAAATTGCATGGCTCTTTGAGTAATTATCAGCCTCCTAGACTAATGGGCTACTCCAATTGGGCTTAGCCCAAGTAGATTGGGCTTGATTAGATCAAAATAGGTCATTTTGACCTAAATTTAGGGGGGAGTTGACTTTGGTCAATTTGACCATTTGGGTTGGCCCCAATTGTGGCTAGTGACTCATTGCACTCCCCTAAGGGTTAGGAAGGTATAGATAGGGTCAATTTGGCAAGGTGGAGGCCAATTGACCCACAATAGGGCAATTTGACCAAAATATGGCTAGAGTTGACTTAGGTTAAATTGGCCAATTTGGTGGCCCCATGATGGGGTTTTTTGGTCCATTGGGTCCCTAATAACCTTATAAGGGTAGGGAAAAGGTCAATTTGGCATGGTGGAGGCCAATTGACCCTAATTAGGCTACTTTGACCAATTTAAGGTTAGAGTTGACTTTGGTCAAATTTGGCCTCTTTGGTTGACCCCAATGGGTCCTAGATGCTCTAAGGGACCCTCCAAATGGTTAGGTGTGGCATGGTGGGGTCAAAGGGTCAAGGTGAGGCCCTAAAGTCCAACCCTAAGCTTGGTAACTGGAAATTGCTATTTGCAGACCAAGGTGCTCTTCTCCTTCAAGCCTAAGGCCAAGTGATCTCTTCAAGCTTCCTAGGGTTTTGTCATGACCTAGTCATGACAAAACCACTTTAAGGGTCTAGCTGTTTGGGGAATGTTACAAACAGCTCGCCACGCGGTCACACAAACCAGACCGCGCGGCCTCACCTCGGCAACCTTGGACAGAAAGAACGGCGGTCACGCCGAGTAAGCTGCAGCTAGACTGAATAGGTCAGACCGCAGAAGGAGACCGCAAGACGACGCGGTTAGACCAGACCGCGCGGTCACCTCCCAGACCGCCAACTTCATACTTCAACATTTTCAACACTCCCCCTTGAAGTGGGAAGTTGAAAACAGCCTAAGTAAACTCCTCAGCCGAGTGAACGGCCCCTTCGCCAGCGCCTTTGTGAATATGTCAGCAACATTGTCCTGACTCCGAACATGCTCGACCGAAAGAGACCCCTCCAACACCTTCTCACGAATGAAATGATGCTCAATCTCAATATGCTTGGTCCTCGCATGATACACTGGATTAGTAACCAGTTTGAGGGCACTCTCATTGTCGCCGCGGAGCAGAGTTGGACCCCGAACCTCCTTACGAACGTCTCCCACCAACCTCCTAAGCCAGATGGCTTCTTGAGTTGCCAAGGCCGAAGCCTTGTATTCCGCTTCCGTGGTAGAGACAGACACGGAATCCTGCTTCTTGCTGCACCATGATATAGCCGTAGGGCCCGCCATGAAGACGAATCCAGACATTGACTTCCGATCATCCGAATCTCCCCCTAATCAGCATCCATGAACCCATGCACCTCGAAGCCCGCATCCCTCATGTAAAGGAGACCCATATCCGAAGTTGCCTTGACATACTTCAAAATATTCTTGGCTGCTAGTAGATGAGGCATCCGTGGTTCCGCCATATAACGACTCACCCTGCCAACTGCATACACAATATCCGGCCTAGTGATCGTCAGATAAATCAAGCTCCCAACCAGAGCTCGGAACACCATTAGATCTTCCAGAATCCTCCCCTCATCCTTCCGAAGTTTTGTAGCCTTCTCCAGAGGTGTAGAAATGCACTTCCCTTCCTTCATGCCGAATCGCTCCACGATTCGCTCCGCATATCCAGCCTGGGACACCAGCACTCCACTTTCCTTCCTCTGCACTTCGAGTCCAAGGAAATGGTGAAGTTCACCCAAGTCCTTCATCTCAAATCTGATAGATAGCTCAGCCCGAAGCTTTGCTACCTCCTCCTTCGAATTCCCCGTCACGATCATATCGTCGACGTAAAGAAGCACAATGACCTGAAGCTCCCCGCTCTTCTTGACAAACAAGCTTGAGTAAGAGTCTGATGCACCGAATCCACAGAATAAGAGATATTCTGCAATCTTCCCATACCATGCCCTCGGCGCTTGCTTCAACCCATACAGGGCCTTCTTCAGCTTACAGACATAGTCTGGAAAATCTTCAGATACGAAACCTGGAGGCTGGACCATAAAGATATCCTTATCAATCTCGTCGTACAAGAAAGCATTCTTAACGTCGAGTTGCCAAATCTTCCACCCCCAAAAAGTCGCCAAGGCAATAACGAACCGAACTGAAGTCATCTTTGCCACCGGACTAAATGTCTCTTCATAATCTTCACCGTATTGCTGCGAGAATCCACGAGCCACAAGGCGAGCCTTGTATCGCTCGATACTGCCATCTGCCTTCTTCTTGAGCTTATAGACCCACTTGCATGTCACAGGGGTGATACCCTTGGGCTTGGGCACCAGAGACCAAGTCTCATTCTTCTCAAGAGCTGCCATCTCTTCTTCCATAGCAATGTCCCACTACTTCACGCCTTTGGCCTTCTCAAAGCTCGACGGCTCCCGCTCATCCAAGGGACCAGCGAAGAAACACGAGACAAAGCTCACCATGTTTCCTCCTGTATAGCGATCAGGGGCAATGATCATTCGCTTCGATCTCCTCAGCACCTTCCCGTGACTCGCATTATCTTCAGCTGCTTCTTCTCTAGCTCCCCTTCCAGACATGCTAGGAGCATCGCTCCCCCTGCTTCCTAATCTAGAAGCCTCCGTCTCAGAACTAGAAATGGATGGACCACCTGGTGACAAAGGCAGCTCCACCTGAAGATTTTCCACAGCTTTCTCAGGCTCCTTCACCCTGCTTTCTGGTAACTCAACACCAGAACTTCCCTTGTACGACGTCACCTCGTCGAACATGACGTCGCGAGATATAACAAATCTTTGCGTCTCCGGGTCCATGCACTTCCAGCCCTTCTTCCGATCATCATATCCCATGAAGACTAGCTTCCTTGCCTTTGCATCTAGCTTCATCCGAAGCGCATCTAGAATGTGCACATAGCAGGTGGAACCAAACACTCGAAGGTGCGCCACACTTGGCTTTTCTTTGAACATCATCTCATGCGGGGTCAACATGTTGATGGGACTGAGAGGCATCCTGTTGATGACGTAGGCGGCACAAGACATTCGCTCCGCCTAAATGGACCTTAGGATACTCTTGGCATGCAGCCAACACTTGCAGGTCTCTGTCAAATGACGGATCTTCCGCTCTGCAACTCCGTTTTGTTGTGGAGTATGCGCATAAGTAAGCTCCCTCCGGATGCCCGCCTTCCTGCAAAAACTAGAGAACTCACCAGAGGTGAACTCCCCCCGTTATCAGTTCTCAGCTTCTGTATCCATAGGCCTAGCCGGCCCTCCACTAGCTCCTTGAACTCCACAAAATTGGCAAATGCCCCCGCCTTCTCCTTCAGGAAATATACCCAGACATATATGGTATAATCGTCGATCAACACCAGTATATACCTGCAGCCTCCAAGGCTTGGGGTAGCAGTCGGTCCCATCAAGTCACCATGGATACACTCCAATGACACACTACTCCTTGTCTGCGACTTATCAAACGGAAGTCAATGAGACATGTCGAACTGAAATCCAGCGCAAACTTGACCGTCACCGTAGGAAGATAGTCTAGGCAGGCCCTTGACCAGACCTTTTATCGCCATAGCCTTCAGCTTATTCATCCCTACATGCCCCAACCTTTCGTGCTATATAACGGCACTATCATTTGTCCTCATCTTGTCAACATAAGAGCTTGTCGATAAAACGAACAAGTCTTTTGCCCTTCTCCCGACATGAACGACATCCGCCTTTACCGCCTCAACATTTCGTAGAAACCTCACTTCTGTTGGACCGAACAGAACGTGATACCCAGCATCTACAACGTTGGTCACGGAGAAGAGGTTTTTCCTCATTCCGGGCACATGATAGACGCTCTTCAAAGTTAGTGGCCCTCTATCACTGCCCAAGGAAACAACCCCCACCTTCTCGACAGTATGCACAGTATTATCAGTAGTTATGATGGCATCGTTACCTGAGTAAGGCTGCGCTGAAGAAAGCTTTGACTCGTCCCCGGTGAGGTGATGACCACACCCCGAGTCCACGATCCAGTCCTCCTGATAGATGGTAGGAGTCGCAGCTCCAACAGAAGCCGAGAAGGCTCCTCCCCATCCTCCATCATTTTGCCTGGCCTCAGCTTCCTCCTTCCCTGCAGCAACATGCCCTGGCTGAAAATTCACCCGGCAATCCTTCCTGATGTGACCAAGCTTTCCACACCTAAAGCATTTGGGTCCTTATCCCTTCTCCCTCCCTTCAGCCTTGGGAGCATAGCCCCTCTCCTGCTGTCCAGAAGTTGAAGGCCCATTGCCTCCAGCGGTCTTCTTCTTCTTATCCCATCTCTTCCTCTTCCCTGTGAAGAGCACCTCGCCTTCTCCCCCAGACACTGACACCCCCTCCATCTGCCTTGCCAGGCTCTCCTGCGACACAAGCAGATTCTCCAGCTCCAGCAGAGACGGTTGATTTGCCCAACCCTGCACCGACGTCACAAAGTCTACATACTCCTTCCACAAGCCGCGGATGATGTGCCTCTTCAGCTTCGCCTCGGAAATTGGCTCATCAGGATCCAGTGCTGAAATCTCAACGCACAGGTTCTTCATCTTTAGGAAGAACGTAGAGATAGACAGATCGCCCTGAGCCGACCTAGCCAGCTCATTTTCTAGAAATTATAGCCTCGCTACATTCTTCTGTTAAACAGCCCGTCCAGGGCTCTCCAGATCTCGGCAGCTGATCCACACCCTAAGATGTGATCGAATAGGTCAGGTGATATTGCCCTTTTCAGAGTGAACTCTGCTTTCACATTAATCCTCCTCTAGTTCCTCACATCATGACCATTATCCCCAACTGGGACAACTTCCTCCGTACTATCTCCTCCAACAACCTCCCAAAGGTCCTCGCCCAGAATATAACTCTGCATGCACGACTTCCACTTCTTGAAGTTAGTCGAGGTAAGCATCTCAATTCCAAGACCACTTGCTTCCATGGCTCTACCACTGGTTCCTTCTTCACAAAGGCGATAGAAAATTTAAGTTGTTCACTGCTCTATCCACTCCAACCTGGCTCTGATACCATGTGAAATTTTCCGTAGATCTAGGAGTGAGCAGGATTGTACAACTTAAAGTTACATCCAACAACCAGAAGCACATGATGCAACACAATATTTATTGATGATAGCATAAATCTTCATTACAGAGCGAGGTATACATGGCGAGACATGATTTTGCCAGTACACAAAACCAAAAGGAAAAATACAGCTGAAGAAAGATAACCAGCGGTCTGAACTCTGAGACCGCCTGACCGCGCGACCTAGGTGTTCGCGCGACTAGAAACGGAGACCGTGCGAACAGATGCCAACGACTTGAACAACACCAACTGAACCTCCGCAACCTTCCGAACTCCACTGATTCTCCTGAACTCCAGCAACCTGCACTGCAAGCCGCAAGACCGCCCGAACACCTTAGAAGAAGAGGTGACCGTTGCTGTCCGCACAATCCGCAGAAGCTGCACAAGGAAAGTTCAATCAGCTAACCGCCCGGTCACAAAAAAGAGACCGCAAGCCCTAGGCGCGAGTTCATCTTACACTTGGTGCGATATATTTTGCTGCTACAATGACTCCTATTTATAGGCGTGCGACATGATCCAGTCACCACCCTATGAGATAGAGTCACCGCCCTGACCGCGCAACCAAGACCGGTCAACCCACGCGGTCAGCAGATCGCTCTGCGTCATGAGCTCGCCGACTTCAACCCTAACCGGAGATCGCCACTCCTCCAAGAAGCTGCGCGACATGCCAACTCGCACGGTCATGACGCCCACCACTAGTGTTCGCATAAACGAGACCTCCTCCAGAGGCTGCGAACACAAAGAAAGAGACCGCGTGACTAAGAGAACCTTAGTCGACGCGCACCAACAAGAACCCGGATAGTTACCAGACCGAAAGACCGCCCGAACAAACAACCCTGTGCGGTCAACAGCTTAATCCGCACAGTACAGAAAATAGCCCGCCACGCGGTCACACGAACAAAACCGCGCGGCCTCACCTTCCTGAATAACAGCTCGCCACGCGGTCACACTAACCAGACTGCGCGGCCTCACCTCAGCAACCTTGGACAGAAAGAACGGCGGTCACACCGAGTAAGCTGCGGCTAGACTGAATAGGTCAGACCGTAGAAGGAGAACGCAAGACGACGCGGTTAGACCAGACTGCGCGGTCACTTCCCAGACCGCCAACTTCATACTTCAACATTTTCAACAATTTTCCACGACTAATTCGTGGCAAAAAACCTTTCTCCACGCGACCATTAGCCACGAATTTTTCTCATGGCTAAACCGTGGAAAAACTCTTTAGCCATGGTTTTGGACTTTTTGCTAGGGCAATTTGCCTTGGCCAAAAGTCTGTTTTCTTATAGTGAGTGGACTACCCACATTTTGGGGAACCACTATAAAATTTCTGTGTCTTTTGTGTGTATCTTTTCTTTGATGTCCCTTTACTGTTTAGAGTTTTCTTATTTATGTGATTATATTATTCTGTGATTGGTACTGTTGAATGCATAGTTGTTAGTGTAGTTTTATTGTGTGTGCATAATTAGGGTAAAAGTTTTTAAAACTCTATTCACGCCCCTCTAATGAATACTCATAGGCACATTGCGCACTTTCAAAGTGCTATAAGGTGCACTCGTTAATGGTGCCTTCCGCTAGAGAACTGCTTCCTTGCTCTGGTGTGTAGTAATGTTCGCTTAACATCATCGTCGATGCGTGACATCAAAAAAATCGAAGGGAGGGGACGGAGATGGATTTGCCCCGTTGACTCTTTGGCGAAGTGTGTTGGTGGTGGTGTGCAGTAGGATCCCTCGACGTACCAGTTCTCTTGAACTGAGGGAGGTGGGGGGGGGGGGGGGGGGTCTTACACTTGGTTTTGGGGGGAGTTGAAAAGAGAACTTCTGAGTGTGTGGTGGGACCTTCACGCTGTAGCCATGGGTCTATGAGTAGGCATTCCAATCTTCAGTCAGTGAGGGTCAGTTCTAGGCTCAGAATAGTTGGTCTTAGGTGCCCTACTATGTCTTAAGTAGCTCAAGCTACTCTCTTGGTCCGAACTCCTTTGAACCAATTTTTGAGTTTCAACACCCTAGTTACATTTCTTCTTCAAACTATCCTCATCATGAGATGTAGCTATTTTTTTTAGAACTAATTATATGTTATTGATTTACTTAGAATTATCATACCCACAACATCAACTAGGGATTGAAACATGATTCCTATTTCTCCTCTACCAACTCGGTAGGGTTTTTTCCCGCAGAACCACATAACTGACTGAGCCTTAATAGTTTCTTCAACCAACAAAGGTTCTTCTTGTTCATTGCATTCAAAGTCGAATGTGAATGCCATCATTTCAGGACTAAGAATGATATGTACAAAATATATAATATCCTTGATGTGATTTCTATTTGAGATCCTGGCACTTTGATGGAATTCAATTAGCTCAGATGGATATATGAGAGATTGAGCCGACAGAAAGAAGTTGAGATTGTTCTATGTCAATAAATTAATGATGTTCTTGAATTCTTCTCCATATATCTCACAGCTTTTGAGATCAAATTTGTTCCCAGTATTAATTCTAACTGGTCCACATGCCATTTTTAAGTTTGAACTTGATGAGAACCTGATACGTAAAATTTAGAATATAAATTTTCTTCAAATTCTTTGAACAATAGGCAAGAGTACCTATCGTTCAGAGTATAGAATATTTTAAAAAGAAAATATCAAGTGTCATATTCCACGGGGTTGTTGAGTACTTCTACTCTCACAAATTATTATTATTTTATCGAAAGGATAAAGTTGATTTTGTAAAAGAAATAATAAAATATAAAGAAGAGAAGCTTTTGATCATGAATCAATCTATAGAAAATCACTTAGTAAACTAAAATTCAAAAGCCTTTGATGAAAATAACTCGACTATGGAGGTTCCCAAATCATGATACCACATCTCTCGGGGAATACTACCAACTAACCTTAGGTTGATCGATTAAGACCCCTCGGCCAGTCGAAACCCCTAAGCTTGCTTTACAATGTGAACCCCACTAATGGATTTGACTCAAATCTGGAAGATTTATGTCATACTCTCTCGAGGGGGGCATGCAACTCCTTTCACCGATGAGTGACCTTCTCGTATTCATGAATCTCTCGATCAACTAGAATACGGATCTAAATTGACTATCATATACTAGAAATATGAAATCAATTGTTTAGAAATCTAAGGTGAATCGAGCTTTCTAAATCAAAGCTTATGGGCAAAAATATTACATAATTAATTAGCTAAAGATATCATCCCATCAAATACCGAAAAAGTTAGCTAAACATGTTAAAAGGAAAGAGCATTTTTATAAATAAGAAAGGATTACAAATGCAAGAAATGAAATTCTATACTAGGAATTGAAATTACAAGACATAAAGTAAAATGCATGAAAGCAAAGAATAGAAAATGAAGCTACAAAATGATCCAATCGAAGCAGGGACTGTGATGGCGCTGACTCGGCACCACTTGACGCACCATTATAATTTCCGGCCCAAAACAAGGAAGGCCAACCGCCGGATGCTCCGTTCTTAAAATTTTATGCGTCGTTCAAATATTTTTTGGTTTTGTCTGATTGACCAAAATGTTAGGCGGCCAAGGATTTCTTTTAATTCCAACATTTTATTTTAAGTTACAAATATTGGATGGATAGGATTAGAGTTGGAGAGATGTGTAGTTGTGAGTGATTTTAATGGGAGATATATATACCTCCTTATTTAAAATGGAGGCAGATTTTTGAAAGAAAAAAAATAGAAAAGGGTTATCTTCTCCCTAGGGCTGATCGCCCCCCTATTCCTGTGCTCCCAGTTTGCGTGAGGTAAAGCCTCGCCGGCCAGAGTCATCGCCGGCCATCTTCACCCAGATCCGACGCTGCGCTGTCGCCTCCCCCTTCCGGTGTGACTTCGGTGGAACTCGGCCACATATCCCGTCCGGTGTGACTGCGGTGGATTTCGTGGTGGAGAGATTTTCTTCTACTTTTCTCTTGAGAGCTTGGGTAACTATCTCTTCTCCCATTTTGTGTGTTCATCTCTCTTACGAATTGATTGGTGGAAGATTTAGGCGTTGGTTTTGAATCATTGCTCGGTCTTTGGGTGTAATCCATTTCATTGTGTTGTCCTCAATTTTCTTTGTGATTTTTGGACGGATTTGCGAGCCAACCCGGCCTCTTTTTGTTGGGAAAAACCCTTTGATTTAACTTAACAAATTTCCTAAAAGTGATTGTATTCCTTAGGTTGAATTACCCATTATATAGTGAGGGTAATCTGGTCATTAGATGTCTTGGGATGTCACACTCAACCTTCGGTGTCAAGACCATATCAAGAGAGGCAAAATTTGGGCAAAGTTAACATTTACGTCGAATAGAAGTCGACGCAACATCGAATTATTGTCGACACTAATCTGTCTAGAAGTCCAAGTGGTTCAACCCTTCTGTCGAAGTAACTCAAATCGACGTTAGGTCGAATAGATATCGACGTAGAGGCCATGGACCTGTCGAAGTACCTTGAGAAGTCGACGCAGCTTCTACTTCAACTCAACATAGAAGGAAATATCTGTCGAAGCCATCTAAAGTCAACGCAACTTTGACTTCATCTCGACGCAGATAATGAAGTTCAGAGTCGTGCCCTCAACTTAACGGTTACGTTGATAAGATATCAACGCAACGTCGACTAGCAGAGTTCAATCAGAGCAAGGATGAATTCGAAGTTACTCTTACAAGAACTCGACGGTGCATCGATAAGAGAGGAAGAGAACTCGACGCTACATCGAATACAGTCTGAAAGGGAAACCTTTTTAGCTGTCATTTTGGACCCTCTCTCATGGCCCACAATACTCAGGACCGTTCTCCAGCGGCTCATTAATTGCCTCAAATAGAAAGAAGAATAAAAGAGGGCAAACAAGCTTTCTTGGAAACAACCTTATTGTTTGTGGACGGGTCGAGAATTAAAGAAGGAAGGAAAGATAAATTATCCAGTGGTGAATACCTTTTCAGGACTTACCAGAAAGGAAAACAAATTCAAATCAGTAGTGGGACAATAAAAGGGAAGAATAGAAAGAGAAAAATAGTGCATTCATTATAATCGGCTAACATCTATTAGGGCTCTCTCTTCTTCTTCCTCCTTAGGAACCTTAAGAGAGAATATACAGAGAAGAAAGAACAGCTGCTCTCCATCTTATAGAACAGAAGATCTGAAGGCTGTTATTCATCATAATCAAATAGTAGCCAGATCTCAATTTGTAGAAAAAGGAAGGATCTGACATCCATAGCTCCTGCAATACATCACCATCATAAGCAGGAGTTAATCATAAGCAGATATAGTGAAAGAATCAAGAAGCTGTTCTTCATACAAGCTTCATAAGAATTCTGAGAACAGATTTCTTCCCCTTTTCCCCTTCTTCTTTCTCCTTCTCATTCTCTCCTGTAAAAGAGTTTTAAGAATCCCTCTTCCAATGAATTCAGTGGTTCAAGATCTCCTTATCAAAAGATCTGGTTGGTTCAAGATCTCCTTATCAAAAGATCTGGTGGTTCATGATCTCCTTATCAAAAGATCAGTGGTTCTTAGAGTTTCCTTACCAAAAGACTCAGGCACAGTTGGTGTATTCCTACCAGGTGGTAGAAGAGGGGAGTACCCACATTTTGGGGAACCTCTATAAAATTTTTGGTGGTTGTGTTGTGCTTTTCTGTGTTGTCCCAATTCCTTTATTCAGCAATTTATTTCTTGCACTATTATTATTGTGCATGTGATTTTGTTAAGCATAATTCCTTAGTTTATTTTATTGTTTACACAGTTAGGATAAAAATATTTTAAATCTCTATTCACCCCCTCTCTAGAGGATTCTCAGAGGCACATTGTGCACTTTCAATTGGTATAAGAGGGGGGTTGATCATTAAAAGGTTAACACCTTGATCAAAAAGACTTCTTACTCTTATTTCTTTATTATAAATATATTTCATAAAGAAAAATGAGTTCTATGGATTATGCTTCAACAAGACCTCCAGTGTGTAATCTGAATAAGTTTACACTCTGGAAGGCCAAAATAAAACTGTATATGAATTCTATTGATGAGGAAATTTTCAATGTCATCCTCGAAGGTCCCCCAGTCCCAATAAGGAAAGACACTAGTGGAAAGGTCACACAAACTTCAGTCCCCAGAGCTGAATGGACTGATGTTGAGAAGAAGGTCAAGGCATGTGATGCCAAGGCCATGAACATACTAGTCTCAACTATGTCTGATGACATATTCCAGAAAGTTGCTGATTGCAACTATGCAAAAGAGATCTGAGAATCTCTCTCCAGACTAGTTGAAGGAAGCTCTGATGAGAGAAAAGACAAAAAGGATCTTCTCATATCTCAATATGAGAATTTCAAGAAAAAGGCTGATGAAAGCATTACAGAAATGTATGACAGATTCAGCCCCATCATAAATGAGCCGAGATGGCTTGACAAGGAAATCTCCCTGATAGAAATTCAAATGACAAGCTCCTCATGTGCTTCCTAAGCACATGGGACTCTAGAATCTGGGCTATTAGAGATTTTAGATGCCTTAGAGAGATATCAACTGAAGCTCTCCTGGGAAAGCTCAAGCCCTATGAGTTTCTACTAAAAAGCAGGGCTGAGTCAGAAGCCCAAGAAAAGACACCAACTCCTAAAGAGAGGACTCTTGCATTAAAGACTACAGAAGCAGAGTCCTCCACCACTGAAGAAGAAATGTTTAGTCTCTTGGCTAAGAGATTCAAAAAGTGGGTCAGGACAGAAGATTCCAGAAGGAGAGAGAGGAGCTCAAGCAAGTCAAGGTATGATAAAACTCCTAAACAAGAGATTATTTATTTTTCTTGCAGAAAGACAGGACATATTTCTACTGAATGTCCCGAGGAAGAAAAGAATAAGAAAAACAAGCAGAGGAAGGAGCACAAGAAGAAATCCTTCCTGAGAAAGGATAAGAAAGGAGGGAAAGGTTACATAGCTGAGACCTGGAGTGATTCAGATTCTGAATCAAGCTCCTCCTCATCATCTGATGATGAAGATGGTGGATTAGAAGAAGCTTGCTTGATGGCTCTGGAAAATTCCACTGACAAAACTGAGGTAAGCATCTTTGAAGACTTTGACTTTTCTTCAGAAGATTTTAAAGAATGCTTCAAGGAATTCTGCCAAGATTACATTAACAATCAAAAGGAACTTGGAATAGTCAAATCAGAACTAGAAGTCCTTAAGAAAGACTGTTTATACTCAATCAATTATGATCTAAGAGGTGAACTATTTAGAAAAGAAAAAGAAATATATTTATTAGATATAGAAAATTCAGACCTAAATAAAGAACTCTCAAGGCAAAAGCCTTTGAGGACTCCCTAAATGGAAGGAGTCAAAAGATCAAAGATATCTCACAAAATCTCTTCAAGATATTTGATCATCTTGATCAGGAAGCACAACCATCCACTAGCACACAGATCCCCAGACTACATTCTAGGAAAAGACCTGTAGCATCATTTAGGTCTAGATCTAATAATATTTTTGAATTATATGAAGTTGACAATAATAATAACCCTAATAAACTCACCATATTTAATAGTGTAAACATTAGTAATCAACCAGGAATCTTAGGCAAACATCCCTTGGAAAAATCAAATAAAAATCTTAATGATAATAATCATACATCGAATAGATCTCGACGCAATTTTAAGAATGCGTTGAATGGAACTCGACGGAATCCAGTATATGCGTCGACATCATTTTGAAGCAACTCTGCGGGTGCTTTGAATTACACTCAACGCAACCAATACCATGTTGCAAATGACTATCAACGGAACTATGCAGGTACGTTAAATTCTATTCGACGCAACTCTAAAAATGCGTCGATTTCTTCTCAACACAGATTCTTTACACAAAATTACCAAACATCAAAACCTTTTTCTGCTTATATTCCTAGATGTTTTTGCTGCTCTAAAATAGGACATATTGCCAAGCATTGCTGGCATACTAATGCATCAATTCTTCACCTAAGGGGGAACAATGGAAGATCATCTCATTCTTTCATGTCTCTATATGATGATAGAAGAAAGAGACCCCAGCATGAGAGGGTCTATACTAATGTTTAATTCAATGTGTGGAGAGAAGGCTGTTCAACCACAAACCAGCAGTGGTATCTGGACAGTGGATGCTCCATGCATATGACTGGAGCAAAAGATTTGCTTAAAAATTTCAAGGCCAAGGAAGGGCCCAAGGTAATCCTTGGGAACTCCCACTCTGGTCAAACCAAAGGATATGGTTTGCTCAGAATTTGAGAAATCTCCTTTTCTAAAGTAGCTTATGTTGAAGGACTTCAACATAATCTGATTAGCATTAGCCAGTTATGTGATGGTGAATACAAAGTTGTATTCACCAAATCTCAGTGTCATATAGTCAGTTCTAAGACTGATCAAATTGTATTGACTGGTCTCAGAAAGGGTAAGATCTATGTTGTAGATTTTGAGTACACAAGTCTGAGATCTACTTATTTACATGGAAAATAGTGAGCTGTGGCATAGGAGACTTAGTCACCTAAAATTTAAGACAATTTCCAAACTTAACCTAGTTAGGGGTTTACCAACTGGTAAATTCAATAAGGACCATCCTTGTAGAGCCTGCCAGCCAGGAAAGCAGATCAAAGCATCATTCAAATCAATTGGTAAGAATGATTCCCCTAGAACCTTTTTCCTGTTGCACTTGGATCTGTTTGGTTCCTTCTCCACTCAAAGCTTAGCAGGTAAGTCTTACACACTAGTCATTGTGGTTGATTTTTCTAGATTCAGCTGGGTGTTTTTTCTGAAAGCAAAGTCAGACACTTTCAAGATCCTCTCAAGATTCATTAGACATATTCAATATAAATTCAACACCCAGGTTGCTGTGATCAGAAGTGATCATGGCACTGAGTTTGAAAATAAGTTAATGTGTAGATTCTGTGAGGATGAAGGGATCAAACAATACTTTTCATCTCCTAGAACCCCTCAACAAAATGGGGTGGCTGAAAGGAAAAATAGAGCCCTAATTGAATCTGGTAGGACATTATTAGCTGAATCCAACTTGCCAAAGTCCTTTTGGGCTGAGGCAGTGAATACAACAAACTATGTTCTAAACAGAAGTCTCATTCACAAGACTAAATTAAAGACTCCCTATGAGTTATTGAAGGGAAAGGCACCCATAATTACTTATTTAGAATCTTTGTGTGTACTTGTTTTATCCTCAACAATGGGAAGAATCATCTTGACAAATTTGACAAAAAGGCTGATGATGGGATATTCTTGGGATATTCATCATCAAGCAAGGCCTATAGGTGCTACAATAAAAACTCTCTAAAAATTGAGGAGCCTGTGCATGTGGTCTTTGATGAAACTAACATGTTTAACAAGGGGAAGGAAACTTCCACCAGTCCTATTCTGCAGGAAGAGAACCAGCTGGCAGAATAAGTTGAAAGGATGAGCTTAGTGGACCATCCACCTGTATGTCAGGAAAAAGGACAATAGGAGATTGACACTGACTCAGGTGAAGATTCTACAACAGATGAAGAGGAAACTGCAGCACCTGAGCTACCAGCCACAGACATCATTCAAGTAAATGAGGATGAAGTTCCCACTGTCACTAAGCAAGTGGTAACTCAGGAAGAAGAGAATCTCCTAGATCACCAAACAAGATCTAGGATGACTCAAATAGATCATCCTCCAACTCAAGTAATAGGAGACTTGACAGCAGGAGTAAAGGCAAGGAAACAACTAACAAGTGAGACAATGCTGCAATGTTTCCTGTCACAATATGAACCCAAAAAGTTTGAAGAAGCTTACAGTGACCCTCACTGGATATCTGTTATGCAAGAGGAAGTGACATACTTTGAAAGGAACAAGGTCTGGACATTGGTTGAAAGACCAAAGAATTACCTAGTTATTGGCACCAAGTGGGTGTTCAAAAACAAAATGGACTCAACAGGAGTCATAATCAGGAATAAGGCAAGACTTGTGGCCCAAGGGTACATACTAGAGGAATGAATTGACTTTAACCAGACATTTGCTCTAGTGGCAAGAATAAAGGCAATCAAAATATTCCTAGCATATGCTGCCCACATGAAGATCAAAGTATACCAGATGGATGTCAAGAGTGCATTCTTCAATGGAAAACATCAAGAAGAGGTGTATGTAGAGCAACCACCAGGTTTTGTCAATCCAACTTTTCCCTCTTGTGTATATAGACTAGATAAAGCACTAAGAGCTTGGTATGAGACCTTATCCACTTTTCTCTTGGAACACAACTTTGAAAGAGGAAAGGTGGATAAAACCCTTTTCACAATAGCACATAAGAATCAGCCGCTACTTGTGCAAATATATGTAGATGATATTATATTTGGATCCACAGATCAATCTTTATGCAAAAGGTTTGCTTACCTAATGCAGTCAAGATTTGAGATGAGTAGCATGGGGGAATTATCCTATTTCCTTGGTCTCCAAGTCAGACAAAATCCAGATGGCATTTTCATATCCTAATCCAAATATACCAGAGAACTCATTAAGAGGTTTGGGATGGAGAATGCCTCTTTTATGAAAACCCCTATGGATACTAATGATGTTTTAGATATAGATGAATAAGGTAAGTCATTTGATCAGAAGACTTACAGAGCAGTCATTGGCTCTCTTCTCTACCTAACAGCTAGCAGACCTGATATAATGTTTGCTACCTGTATTTGTGCAAGATTTTAGGTTGAACCAAAGGAATCCCACATGAGTTCTGTCAAAAGAATTCTCAAATATCTGAAGGGTACTCCTGAGCTTGGCTTATGGTATCCAGCTGAATCTGGATTTGAATTGACTGGATATTCATATGCAGACTATGCTGGATGCAGGCTTGATAGAAAAAGCACCTCAAGAACATGTCAGTTTTGGGGTTACTAGACTGATCTCATGGTTTAGCAAGAAGCAAACCACAGTCTCCACTTCTACAACTAAAGCTGAGTATATAGCTGCAGGAAGCTGCTGTTCACAAATTTTGTGGATGCAAAATCAGTTGTTGGACTACAACTTTTCCCTTGTCAATTCCACAATCTATATTGACAGCTCTAGTGCTATTTCAATTTCTTCCAATCCCGTTCTCCACGGCATAACTAAGCACATAGATATAAGACTCCACTTTCTCAGAGACATTGTAGAGAAGGGTAAAAACAACCTTCAATACATATCTACTGACACTCAAAGGGCTGACATCTTCACTAAGCCTCTTGATGAAAGTAAGCACAAGTTCTTCATCAATGCACTGGGGATGCTTGATGGAGTTTTGTAGGTCCCCTTTATTATGTATACAGAACTATTTTCTATAGAAAGTTATTGCTGGGAAAAATAGCAAGAATCTTAAAGAAAATAATAACTGTTTAATCAGAGCTGCGTCGAATTCAAATCGACGTACCGTCGACTTCTACTCGACGTCAGCTTTGAGAGCTCACTGGGATGGATCCTTTGAATACCACTCGACGTAACGTCGAATACTTGTCGACGCTTACGCCGACATCGTTGATGACTATATTTCGAAGCCACGTCGACATCAACTCGACGCTCCGTCAATTTGATAGATCGCGCACATTGACATATTTTGGCGCGCTGAATTCCGCTCTTCTCGACATTGCTTTGAATAAAACCCTAAGTTGCGACGATTAATCTACTCAAGGCAACTTTTGCGTTTGTTTCTATTGTGCTATTCGAATTCTCTCCCTCCTGCTCTCTTCCTTCTTTGCTCTCTTCATCTCTTTTCTTTATTTCAGTGCAGGTTCTCGCAGCATTCCAATGGCGTCTCCGTCGAATCAGGAAGATATTATTGAGGCAGTCAATCTAGCCCTCGAGACAGTATTATCCAAGTTCTGCTCACTTTATCTTGACTTCTCCACGGATTGTTATCGCAAATTGCGACACCAACACAGAAGGTTGCAAGATCGTACCTATGAAATCAAGGTCTTTGATGGGGAAGTGAGATCGACAGCTGTGCCTACTCCTGTCTTTATATCCTTCTTCAATGATATAAAGTAGGAGGAGAATCATACCATCAGACATCAACCTCCTCAAGGCTCTGTCTACACAACAACAATCCCTCTCTCCTTCATCTCTGAAGGAGAGCCAGCTATTTCATCTAAGTTACAACTTCCAGATGCAGCCATTCAGGGGGAGTCATCACCTCCAAGAATCCTGCCTTCAATGCAGGGGGAGAGCTCTTTTTTTTTTCAGATGACCACATCTTGTTGGATCTGTAGGCGCCCTTAGAGGGGGGTGAATAAGGGTTTTAAAAACTTTAAACTTTAATAGAAAGCTTTTGATATTTTGTTCGAAGTAATGTTAAATCAAAAGTAAAGAGATAATGAAATTAGAAATGAAATCAATTTTATTAAGCAAGAAAAGACATGATTATCATTTATAAAATTGATTACAAAATCTGATTTCAATGACGCTAGAAATCAAAGCAAATAATATGAAAAACCCTTTTTGTTTTCTATACCGACTCGTATCCCCACGAACCGATTGGCTTTAGCCGATCTCTCCCCAGATATGGCCTCAAGCCGCTCTAGCCAATCTATCACCAGAAAGGCCTCGAGCATCCCCTAGATCTACTCCCTAGACCCAGTCGCCATATGGCGAATTCCTCCCTAAGTCCTACCTAGACCTAGTCGCCGTGTGGCGGATTCCCCCTAGTCCCCGCAAGGCCCTAGTCGCCGTGTGGCGAGTTCCTCTACCGATCACAAGACATAAAGATTACAATTTGAAAAGTAAAACAAGACTCAAACTAAAGACTCCCTCAAATGTAGAACTTGATGTCGATGTAGATGCGATCGTATTGGTCTTCAAGTTCTTTGCATTCATGAACGTTGACGGAGTACTTCGGGCTGCTTGAAGAAGGCTCTCACAAGAGCTCTGAATATATGGCTCCAATTCCTTCTCTCTCAGCCAGCAACAATGGAGGAGGTGCGCGTCCTTTTATAGATTCAGCCACTACCGCCTGCGGTAGTACTACCGCCCCACGGTATCCACATAAGGCAATGAAGCACACGGATCGTGGTAGTTTAGGCAACATTCTGAGCGCCAAACACTAGCGCGTCGCGGTACCGCTAACGTCCCGCGTTAGCGAGATCTCCTTCCTTCAGCCACAATCTTCTTCCAAAACCGCTCCTCAATCAACTGCTGATGGGGTGTTTCCAAAAGCTACCGCTGGGCGTTAGACCTAACGCACCGCGACAGTACATGCCAAACGTAGCGACCCGTCGACATTCCTTTTTATCCACTGTTTCCTTCTCATCAAATGTTTCCATATATGCTAACGCCAGCGACAGTGTTAGCGCTCTGCGGTAGATCATTTCGTCGGGCGCATCTTCGTCGAGCTGGCCTCACATTTCGTCGAGCGCGACATTTATTTCATCGAACGAAACTAGCGCGAGCGGTAGTTGTAATACACCGCGGTAGAGCACTTCGTCGGGCGCATCTTCGTCGAATGCCGCTTTCATTTCGTCGACCTCCATTTCATCGATCGCTAGCGCCAGCAGTAGTTCTAGCACGCCGCGGTAAAGCATGCATTTCGTCGAGCGCCGTGGTAGATCATGCAGTGTGTCGAACACAAGTTTCATTTCGTCGAGCGCCAGTTCGTCGAATGCAACATCCATTTCATTGAACGCAGGTTTCCTTCTCAGCGGTTTCTTCTCAGCGGTTGTTAGCACCAGCGATAGGCTTAACGCGGTGTGGTAGAGCTTTCAGATCTTCTCAATGGTTTCGTCTCAGCGGTTTCGTCTCAGCAGTTTCGTCTCAGCGGTTTCATCTCAGCGGTTCGTTAGTGCTAGCGCCAGCGGTAAAATTAACGCGGCGCGGTAGCAACAATACACTGCACCATGGAGATTTGAAAGCACAGAATCCTGCATACTATAAACACAAAACAAGTACGATCAAATACAATAGGATTTGTTATTGTCAAACCAAGAGATGCGGAAAGCATGTTCCAACACATCTACCTCTTGTCTCTGCAAGAATACCATGACAATTCCGAGACACCCATTCTTGATGCTCTTTCATTCAGGGTGTTCTTTGAAGATTCTACTACAGCACCTTCTCCTGTCAAGGTGGCTGATCAAGACATTGCTTCATCAGATCCTGCCCCAGATTGTTTCTCACCACCAGCTCAACCTTCATCTCCACCACCTGCTCCAAGTCAAACAACTAAACCATTTCTTCCACCACCTGCTCCAAGTCAAACATCTAAACCACTTCTTCCAACACCTATTTTTTGGGGGGGACCTCCATACAGAGGTAGAGGAATAGGAAGAGGATAATTGCCCATTTGGGAGAGGTACACAATAAAACAAAGGAAGGAGTACAGAAAAGATAAATCATATTACAAAAAGTATGCAAGGATTGAAATTCCTTAGAACACAATGAAAACTTACACTAATCCAGAGCTTGACAAAGCTTTAGAGGAGATTGCTGATAGAGAAAGGTATGAATATGAGACAGCCCAAAGGGTGTTTGAAGAGAAGAAAAATAGATTCATGGATATTCTGAAAAGAGGAAAAGAAGTTGTTGAAAAGGAATAATTGGCCAAAGCAATTCCAATCAAATATACTCTATTTGATCATACAATGTATACTGCAAAGAATCCCCGAGCCAAAATGTTAGAAGGAGTAGGGCAACACCACAGAGGAGGTATTGGGTGCAATCCAAAGGATGCAGTACAGCTTCCCCCAAAAGAAAGAAAGAGAAAAGTCACCTGAAGAGGAGAAAGAGAAAAAGAAGATCATGTTTATAAAAGCCACAACTTCTGGGAAGGAACAAGCAACTGTTGATGAATTACAAGCAATGGCTGCTGAATCAAATCCTGACAAAGGACCTGAATTAGATGATCTAAATCTAGAAGTCATAAATCTGATGACAGCCAAAGTCTTTGGTCTTGGTTTCACACTCAAGGATGTTCATCCTAATACCGAAATGGACCTGGAGAAACTGTTCAAAGGTCATGGAAGAATACAGAAGAACCCAGAGAAAGCCACCCCAGCAAACTTCAGATATGTGGAAAAGAAATATAGGAGGGTATATGAGGACTTATTCATCTTTCTCAAAGAAAGGAAGTGATACTCTTTTTGGGTAATCTATGATAAACTATTGTTGATCATTAATCAGATACCTTCTCTATTTATCAGCTCATCTAGCTTAATCATTTAATGTCCATATTGTCTTGTATGTATTGGTTATACAAAAACTGTGTAAAATCACTTTGAACAAACTGTAAATTTTGTTAAGATAAATAGGGGGAGATTGTTGGGAAAAACCCTTTGATTTAACTTAACAAATTACCTAAAAGTGATTTTATTCCTTAGGTTGAATTACCCATTGTATAGTGAGGGTAATCTGGTCATTAGATGTCTTAGGATGTCACACTCAACCTTGGGTGTCAAGACCATATCAAGGGAGGCAAAATTTGGGCAAAGTTAACATTTGCGTCGAATAGAAGTCGACGCAACATCAAATTATTGTCGACGCTACTCTGACTAGAAGTCCAAGTGGCTCAACCCTTCGGTCGAAGTAACTCAAGTCGACGTTACGTCGAATAGATATCGACATAGAGGCCATGGACCTATCGAAGTACCTTGAGAAGTCGACGTAGCTTCTACTTCAACTCAACGCAGAAGGAAATATTTGTCGAAGCAATCTAAAGTCGATGCAACTTCAACTTCATCTCGACGCAGATAATGAAGTTCAGAGTCGTTCCCTCAACTCGATGGTTACGTCGATAAGATATCGATGCAATGTCGACTAGCAGAGTTCAATCAGAGCAAGGATGAATTCGAAGCTGCTCTTACAAGAACTCGACAGTGCGTCGATAAGAGAGGAAGAGAACTAGACGCTACATCGAATACAGTCTGAAAGGGAAACCTTTTCAGCTGTCATTTTAGACCCTCTCTTATGGCCCACAATAGTCAAGAACGTTCTCCAATGGCTCATTAATTTCCTTAAATAGAAAGAAGAATAAAAGAGGACAAAAAAAGCTTTCTTGGAAACAAGCTTATTGTTGGTGGACGGGTCGACAATAAAAGAAGGAAGGAAAGATAAATTGTCCAGTGGTGAATACCTTTTCAGGACTTACCAGAAAGGGAAAAAAATTCAAATCAGCAGTGGGACAATAAAAGGGAAGAATAGAAAGAGAAAAGCAGTGCATTCATTACAATCGGCTAAGAATTTTCTATTATGGCTCTCTCTTCTTCTTCCTCCTTAGGAACCCTAATAGAGAATATATAGAGAAGAAAGAACAGATGCTTTCCATCTTATAGAACAGAAGATCTGAAGGCTGCTCGTCATCACAATCATATAGCAGCCAGATCTCAATCAGTAGAAAGAGAAAGAATCTGACATCCATAGCTCCTGCGATACATCACCATCATAAACAGGAGTTAATCATAAGTAGATTCAGTGAAAGAATCAAGAAGCTGTTCTACATACAAGCTTCATAAGAATTCTAAGAACATAATTCTTCCACTTTTCTCCTTCTTCTTTCTCCTTCTCATTCTCTTTTGTAAAAGAGTTTTAAGAATCCATCTTCCAAAGGATTCAGTGGTTCAAGATCTCCTTATCAAAAGATCGGGTTGGTTCAATATATCCTTATCAAAAGATCTGGTGGTTCATGATCTCCTTATCAAAAGATCAGTGGTTATAAGAGTCTCCTTACCAAAAGACTCAAGCACAGTTGGTGCATTCCTACCAGGTGGTAGAAGAGGGGAGTACCCACATTTTGGGGAACCTCTATAAAATTTCTGGTGTTTGTATTGTGCTTTTCTGTGCTGTCCCAATTCCCTTATTCAGCATTTTATTTCATGCACTATTATTATTCTGCCTGTGATTTTGTTGAGCATAATTCCTTAGTTTATTTTATTATTTACACAGTTAGGATAGAAATATTTTAAATCTCTATTCACCCCCCTCTAGAGGATTTTCAGAGGCACACTGTGCACTTTCACTTTTCGATCGCTCTTTGGTCGGAGCACTCATGGATTATATTGTACTTGCGAGTGCTAGTTACATACTGTGGAATAGACTTATCTTTAATTGCATGTGCGCGGTTGAACGTGAATGGTCGAGAGAGCCGCTATTTTATCCGTCACAAATATTGCGGCGCGTAGGCGTGCATCAATTTGGTATCAGAGACGTAGGCCAATTTCTTAACTTGGCCCTGGTCCGCTGTAATACACTTGTGCACACATTGCTTCTCCAACAAAAAACTATATAATATTTATGTTGGGACCGGTATTTCGGTCCAACGAGGAGTTCGGACCCCCGAGAAAGGGGGCAGAGAGCACTTACGAATCCTGAGGAAGAACCTGACCGAAGGCTTAGAACTAAAGGCACGACCCTTGGCAGCAACATGGAGGTCCCACCACACACCCGGAAGATTTTTGAGCGCTTCCCCTCCCAAGCCAAAGCTGAAGCCGGGCACCTTGGAGAGCCGGAGGAGCTAACCAAAGAAGACTTGAGGAGAAGCAAAGATCTAGAATGCTCTCTCAAGGTGCCCAAAAGGGTCTATTTATAGCCTTTTTTGAACTGGTCTGAAAGGATAGTTTAGTTCTTATTATCTGTTAAAACTCTTGTTTAACTTTGTTTTCAAAATAAATGATATATATAGGTGTGTTGTATGAGTAATTAGAGCAAACACTAAGTAGGCATAAATAAACAGCACAGCAAAACAGAAAAAAAAAAACATAAAACAAAGCACATCCAGATGACACAAGATATATAGTAGTTCCCCAAAACCCGGGTACATCTACTCTTCTACCCACTGGTAGGAATCCACTAGGAGAGTTGATCAGGTGCCCTCACACTAAGGTGTTTTTGTTCAGGTGTCCACACACCAATGGAGGTTTGATCAGGTGCCCAATTCACCTATAAGCTTTTGACCAGGTGCTTATAAACCAACTAGATTTTTTGATCAGGTGTCTTGCCACCAACAGGTAAACTTTTGAAGGGAGTTTTAACACTGTACAAGATGGGGAAGGAGAAAGGGAAAGATTTATTGTTCTTCTCTTTGTGCTGAGAAGACTCTTGATGAAGATCCTGATTGGTAGTTGTTTTTGGATCTTGATGATGATGTTGAAAAGCTCCCCCTGTCTGATATAATAGTTGACAGTTTGTGGAGGCCTCTTCTCTTGATTGTACAAACTCCTTTCTTCTTTATGCAGTAATGATCCTGAGCAAATGATTATGATTGGTGTCTCAGGATGAATGTGATCTGCAAGAAGGAGTTAGCAAAAAGAAGATAAATAATAAAAGATCAGCTTCTTCTTTTTGCCTTTGTATTTCTCTTCCTGTTCTTTTCCTGTACATCAATATTAATATCTTCTGTTCTATTCTGTTCTATCTTGCTATCGAGAGATAACAGCTATATATATGAAATATATTCTGTTGTATTGTATATCTGTTTGAATCAAAGAGGAAAGCATTAATATATCTTTCATTTCCCAGATCCTCGAGAACATCTCTTGCCGTGTTTGACTTGCTGCAACGGCTCTATTAATTAATGCTTTTGCCAAACGGCTACAACATTAAATGCTTGCACGTTGTAATGTCAGAATAGCAATATATAAAATAGAATAAATAAATATTGCTTTAATAAAGTCTGACAACATATTATAATAAGAAATATAATATTTACTCGAGCAAATATATATAAAATAAATGCTGCAAAAATTCGTCGACCTCAGCTCGTCATTCGTCGGGCTGAGCTCGCCAAATGATATTCTGAACATTGATTAACTGCAGAGAACTTTCGTCGAGCGCTGCTGGGATTTTGTCGACCGCTGTTCGGATTTCGTCGACCGCTGTTCGGATTTCGTCGACCGCTGCTTCCATGCTGTAATCTGTCGAGCGCTGCTGTAAAATACAATCTGTTCGTCGGGCGCCGTCCGACGAATGCTGAGCCCCGTTCGACGTTCGCCGAACGCAGTTAACTATATGTAAATATATTTCTTCTCTTATATTTCCCTTATATTAATTTCACTTATAATATTTTCTCTTATATTATTTTCTCTTATTTTCTTCAGCCTATTATTATATATATATTTTTTTCTTAGTATATAATATTTATATATATTATTTTCAGCCTATTAACTTAATCTGATTTAACCTAAGTTATAAGATATATTATGATATAAACTTTAGACATTAAAGGTGGATCATAACTCAAATCAAAACTAAGGTTCCAATAATCTCCCCCTATTTGAGTTGGGATCCTAATCCAAATTAAGACTAGGTTCTAACAATCTCCCCCTATTTGGTTTAGGATTCCTAAGCATAAAAAGTCTTGAGCTGCTTAAGGGACAGAGATTATTTTTAAATTTCTTTTATAACTGAGCAATTTCTGATTTCCTAGATTTTGATTTAAATAGGAATTTAAATGAAATGAATTGCTAGCTGTTAACAGATTCTAATAATTTTAAAATCATAAATACAAAGTCTGATAGCTTCTTTCTATAGAATCCCCTTTAATCAGAAGAGACTCACACTCAGTGTCATGATCATTCCTGATCAATGCAACTACAGTAGAATGCTCAACATGATTTTAAGAGAAAATCTGGAAGAATGTGAAGTCTATCTGACTTGTTTTTAAGATAGAAAATTCAAAGAAACTTAAAACTGCTGTTTTAATTTAATTATAATTTAAGTAAAAACATTAAACTGTTAAAACAAAATTGCCTTATAGATAGGTATGTTGGCCTTTTTATTCATTAAAATATAAATTTAAAAAGTTTCTTTGATGTTGCTGAACAGACATAATTTCTTTTTCTTTAAAAGTCTGTTTAAACTTATCAGCCTTAATTAACTTATTTTCTAAACAATTAAATTGTTCTGCTGTTATTTTAAAATCTTCTTTAATTTTAACAGAAATTAATTTGTTTATTAATAGCTTTTTACTGATTCTGTTTTCAGAAATTTTTAAACCTGCACAAGGTGAATTGAAAACAGATCTGGAATTTTCAGAGGTAAAATTAGGAAATGTTGTTACCTCTTTTACCTTTTCTTGTTCAGATTCTGCATCTGATATGTAATCTGAGCCATATATTGCCATCATATAGAATTTTATGACTTTTTGTTCGTCTTTTTCTTCTTCTTCGGTTAAACTGAATGATGGTTCTGCATCAAAAGTAAAGTTAGTTGAAGATGTAGAAGAGGACTCATTTACCATCCTTGAGAGGGAGTGCCAGATGCTCTTTGCTGAAGTGCAATCAGCCACTTTACGAAGAATGTCATTTGACATTGATTTAGCCAATATTTCCATGGCCATGACATCAACACTTTTCAGCCTTATGTGATCATCAGATGAAGAAATTGAGGATGAAGTTCCTGTCAAAACAGATTTGTAGATATCTTCATCTATTGCATTCATATATAATCTGATTCTAACTTGCCATAAATTAAAACTATCCAAATTACATAAAGGTGGATCTGAAATAGAAAAATCGGAATGTGTCATTTGGAAAAACCTCTTTTTTTAAAAAGCAAAATAAGAACTAAGTGATCTTTGTGATTTCAGGTGTTAGCCTGTGTGAAAAATCAACTTGCTTTGATACCAATTGAAAGGAGAGTTTAGTTCTTATTATCTGTTAAAACTCTTGTTTAACTTTGTTTTCAAAATAAATGATATATATATATAGGTGTGTTGTATGAGTAATTAGAGCAAACACTAAGTAGGCATAAATAAACAGCACAGCAAAACAGAAATAAAAACATAAAACAAAGCACATCCAGATGACACAAGATATATAGTAGTTCCCCAAAACTCGGGTACATCTACTCTTCTACCCACTGGTAGGAATCCACTAGGAGAGTTGATCAGGTGCCCTCACACCAAGGTCTTTTTGTTCAGGTGTCCACACACCAATGGAGGTTTGATCAGGTGCCCAATTCACCTATAAGCTTTTGACCAGGTGCTTATAAACCAACTAGATTTTTTGATCAGGTGTCTTGCCACCAACAGGTAAACTTTTGAAGGGAGTTTTAACCCTGCACAAGATGGGGAAGGAGAAAGGGAAAGATTTATTATTCTTCTCTTTGTGCTGAGAAGACTCTTGATGAAGATCCTGATTGGTAGTTGTGTTTGGATCTTGATGATGATGTTGAAGAGCTCCCCCTATCTGATATAATAGTTGACAGTTTGTGGAGGCCTCTTCTCTTGATTGTACAAACTCCTTTCTTCTTTATGCAGTAATGATCCTGAGCAAATGATTGTGATTGGTGTCTCAGGATGAATGTGATCTGCAAGAAGGAGTTAGCAAAAAGAAGATAAATAATAGAAGATCTGCTTCTTCTTTTTGCCTCTGTATTTCTCTTCCTGTTCTTTTCCTGTACAGCAATATTAATATCTTATGTTCTATTCTGTTCTATCTTGCTGTCGGGAGATAACAACTATATATATATGATATATATTCTGCTGTAATATAATCTGTTGTATTGTATATCTGTTTGAATCAAAGAGGAAAGCATTAATATATCTTTCATTTCCCAGATCCTCGAGAACATCTCTTGCCGTGTTTGACTTGCTGCAACGGCTCTATTAATTAATTCTTTTGCCAAACGGCTACAACATTAAATGCTTGCACGCTAATGTCAGAACAACAATATATATAGCAATATATAAAATAGAATAAATAAATATTGCTTTAATAAAGTCTGAGAGCATATTAGAATAAGAAATATAATATTTACTCGAGCAAATATATATAAAATAAATGCTGCAGAAATTCGTCGACCTCAGCTCGTCATTCGTCGGGCTGAGCTCGCCAAATGATATTCTGAACATTGATTAACTGCAGAGAACTTTCGTCGAGCGCTGCTGGGATTTCGTCGACCGTTGTTTGAATTTCGTCGACCGCTGTTCGGATTTCGTCGACCGCTGCTTCCCTGCTGTAATCTGTCGAGCGCTGCTATAAAATACAATCTGTTCGTCGGGCGCCGTCCGACGAATGCTGAGTGTCGTTCGACGTTCGTCGAACGCAGTTAACTATATGTAAATATATTTCTTCTCTTATATTTCCCTTATATTAATTTCTCTTATAATATTTTCTCTTATATTATTTTCTCTTATTTTCTTCAGCCTATTATTATATATATATATTTCTTAGTATATAATATTTATATATATTATTTTTAGCCTATTAACTTAATCTGATTTAACCTAAGTTATAAGATATATTATGATATAAACTTTAGACATTAAAGGTGGATCCTAAATCAAATCAAAACTAAGGTTCCAACAATCTCCCCCTATTTGAGTTGAGATCCTAATCCAAATTAAGACTAGGTTCTAACATGGTCTGCTAATAGCGGGATTCCGCCATTAGGTTTTACTATACGCAACCCAAACTGGTCTGCTAACAGCCAAACTCTGCTGTTTTGGTGGGCTATTGGCAGCCCACCGGGGGTATCAGGGTAAATTCACCTTCATCCCTTGCTGGGCGAGTGGCCATGAAGGCGCCACTCACAAGCCTTTTTGCGAGATGGGATCGCGAGAGATCCTCTTGCGAGTGGAGGCGAACCTCCACTCGCCCCGCCAGACCAACACTATGAGATCTCATCTGACTCGTCCTGGCTAAATGCACCCCAGAGCGGTTCTCAAGACCACTCGCGCCCTCGCCTCTCGCGACTCGCGAGCGGGATCCCTGGATTGCCTCTCTGGCTCACCTCGCCCTACCTTGGCTAGGTACTCGTCGTGAGTCTGCGAGTACTCCCTGACTTACCTGTGATTGATTCCTCCGCGAGTCCGAGAACACAGGGTAGTACACAATCCCCACTCTTCACAAGATTATGCTAAGCTCGTGAATAAACATCCAACCCTTTGTATTCGTCGGACGAGGATGAGCTGGCACGAATCTTTGGTGGGTCCAACCCCCGGTGCTATAAATACCAACAATCCAGGGAAATGAGGGACCATTTCCTTCCTTCCTTCACTTTGCTACTCGCAACCGCCTTCACTGAAGATGCCTCTCTCGGAAGAAGCTCAGGCTCGCTTGGAGGCCTCCCGCGCGAAGGGACAGTCGGTCGCCAAACGGCTCACCCCTTGGGGCGCTCGGCAGACTCAGCCTCCCCTCATTCTTAAGCGAGTGCAAGCGGTGCGACGACGCTTCGGTATGACACAGTCCTCCCTTCAGGATATGCTGGACGATCCATCTCTCGCCGGGCAGGTACTCGGATCCACATGCCTTTCCTTTCCTATTTTTGTGCTGACCTTTTGATCTTCAGGATGCGTCTCAGGCGGGAATCTAGGCGAGCGAGATCCTGGAAGGTACTCGCCTCCCCTCCCCTGGGGGAAATAACTCCTCGGCCGCCAACGTGGAGATTCTCAACCTGTCCCCCACGCCACGGCCGGGTAAGATTCTGACATCATCTCTTCTTGCGAGTTCCCCTACTGAGCCTTTTCTCCTTATACAGGGAACCTCCTCACTACTCCTGGGGGGGGGGGGGCACCAACCCACTGGGCTCGCCACCCCCACCAGACTCTCCGCCCCCACCGTATTCGCCGCCTCCTCTAGGCTTGCAACCTCCTCCGGGCACGCAGCCTCCTCCGTACGGGACGGTCCTCGTCCCTGGGTTCAACATGCTGGGCCATCAAGACCCCGGAAGCTCGCCTCCCGCCGACCTCCGAGATGCGAGCAACCTCTCCCATGTTCCTAGCCTGGGGAAATCCTTGACAATAAAGTACTCGGAAGCCTTCCATGGGCAACCGAACTCCTCTCGCCAGCGACCCGGTAAAGCGGTCGCGGCCCTGTCAGGTTGGTTAGCTACATTAATTGACAAAATACCTCTCGCACTGATTACTAAATCCTTTCTCGTAGGTGTCCCGGAGTCCTCCACCGAGCTGGAGGATGGGGAGGAGGAGCTGTCGCCTGTGCCTTCACCGGATAAGATCGCTGAGTTCCTTGGCCCGCGGGACCCCGAAGCGATGAAGCGGCGAGTTGCTGATGTGCTCGAGAAGAAAGCATATCTGCTGCAAGATCTGCGCAACCGGGCGTGTGAGGATAGAGCGGCCTGCGAGGAGCGCTTTATCGCAATTGAGGATGAGTTGGCCCGGGTTCTCGCCGAGCTGTAGATAGACGTCAGCCACGAGGCCACCTCTCCTAAGGTGCACCTCACGCGGGCGGAGGATCAAATACGGCTGCTGCAGTGCGAGCTCCATTCGGTTCACGCGAGCTCTGTGTGGTTCGCGCATATCACTATCCATGCGTACAACCGAGCTCAGGGGTTCGAGGTCACGGTCGATGGCGGTGGATCCGCAATTGACCCCCCTCGCACTCACCAGCCGAACTCGTGGAAACCTGTTTGTTGCTTTTTCTTTTTCTGAGATGTCCTGTAAACAGTAATAATATTATTTTGAATGCCTCCCGAAAAATAGCGGGATTCTTCTTTAATTATTGCCCGCTCTTTATTGCCGCCTTTATCGCATTCGCTAACTCATCTCGTCCAATCCCTCTTTCTCGTGGCTTGTCGGGGACTCGCCTTACCTAACTGCGATCCGTCCCTATTTCCTCGCGGCGAGACCTCTGGGGGCATGCTGGCTCAAGTATTGAGGTGCGTAACAGTGGGATTCGGCTAACCGCACCCCCGACGCCTCGATTCCTCCCCGCCGCCTTGACTCTTATAAATAAGACTGTCATAAACAGTCAACCACCACATTTAACCTTCTTGACTTCTTTCTTTCTCGCTAGCCCTCGCCTTCTCGCTTTCACAATCTTCTTTATTCTCGCAGATATGGGTGGTGACGGTGAAACCAAGGGTCGAGCCAAATGCCCCTTCACCTTCTGTGACCACACGTTCTTTACCTGCTCGCTGTCCGAGAGCGAGTATCACTCGGTGGAGGCCAACTATATCACGCCATCGTTCACTGCTCGCCATCCGGCGAAGACAGAGGCCATCAACGACCTCCATTCAGACGAGCTCGCCATCTCCGCGGCCCATTTCGACGTGGGCCTGCGACTCCCCCTGTGGCCGGAGATCAGCCAGGTAACTCGCTCGCTACCCATCTGCTTGCATTTCTTTCTCGCTTTAGCCCAGGACCTCATTCTAACTTCTTCTCGCAAATTTTCAGCTGCAGAAGTATTATAGCATCATCCCGGGCTAGATGACCCCGAACTCCATCGTTGTCATGGTGGGGTTCGCGTGCTACCTGCGTGAGGAGCGCATCGAGTTCAACTTGCCGGTCTTTCTCAAGATGTTCTCCTTCCACGTGAATAAAGATGGGACATCATTCTTTGCGAGCCAACATGCAAAAGTTCACGAGACGGTGAAAAAAAGCCACATCTGGGCGCAGAAGTTCGTATTAGTCAAGCGGTCATTCGGCAACGTCCCCTTCTCGCCCGTTCAGCGGGGCGAGTCCACCTACCTCCCCCCAAGCTTGGCGGCCCTGAGAACGAATTTTTCAAGTACATGTCTAGAGCCTTTGAGGTTGGCTACCTACGGAGGAATGTGGACTCGCTGCCCCCCCCCATGCCTCCAGGAGCAGATTTCAACTGTGATCCCTTTCTGTCTCGCTTGACTCTCTTTCCTTCTCTTTCCAACTTACCTATGTTTATCATTCGCAATGGAGCGAGACCTTCCGCTCCAATCTTCTTATGCGACGATGGAGCCCATCACCCAGGGCCTCAGGCTCGCTTCTGCCGCCGCCGACGAATGCCGCGAGGCCCCCAACACCTCCTACACCTCCAAGAAGCGGCCCGCACTCGCCAGCTGCGAGCCATCCCTCAAGCCTCCGCCGCCAAAGAAGAAAAAGCAGCCCTCCGCCCCCGTCAAGGAGAAGGGGCTCGCTGAGAGCTCATTAGGAGCCAATCCCCCAATGGACTCTCTCGCCATCCAGGGTGTCAGGGAGGCCCTTGAGGAGACTGTCCGTGCGCCGACCGCCCCCGCGCCGGCGGGCCATAGCAACTTCTGCCTTGGCACTAAGCACCAGGATGCGGTCGGAGAGCCCATGTTGGAATGGGACTCAGACTCCAACCGGGTCTCAATCTCCACTCTCAACCCCTCCTCGGTGGAGCTGGAGACCATTGGAGGAGAGACATTTGCCGTGTCCTTCGGCCTCTACGGGCGGGAGGATGCCGCAGAATTCCACACCCTCTCCTCCCGTGCACTCGCCTATGAGTGCGTGCGATCCCAGCTTTGGGGGCTGGAGCTCGCCCATATGGCAGGTCGCCCATGCCTCACGACGGAGAGGAACTCTAAGGACCTGAAGAGGGAGCTACAAGAGATGCAGAAGGAGCTTGTCGAAATGAAGGAGAAGCAGGTCGTCTCTGACGGCCTCCTTGAGAGCCTCAAGGGCGGGATGGTAAGTTTGCCGAGAACTCTCTTGTTTCATTTTGCCATTTTCCTTTTTAACTGATCATTTGCTTATCGCAGGACCCTGAGACCACCGACCAGCTCCTTGCTCGCAAGACGGAGTTAGAGCAGGAGGTCGCTGTTTTAAAGGCTCACAACTAGGAGCTCGCCCGGACCGCCCTTCCACCCACTCCTCGCTCTCCTCGAACCTTGAGGAACTTGAAGCGAGCGGAGGAGGAGTCGCTGTGAGACACCAGGATTCTAGCGGGGCGACACATTTTCGACACCTTGAAGGGGGCAGGGCTTCTCTCAGCAGACGCGGAGGAGCTCACCGTCGAGGTGGTCGTCCCGAAGCTGTTCGAGCCGATCCCCCGTTTCGCAGATGATAGGGAGAGCCCTAAGAATGTGTTTTCTTTCTTTTTTATTTCTTTGTAAGGCGGGGCTCGCCCCTTCCCCCCGGTAATGTAAACATTTTTTTTGAAATGAAATGAAAATGACTTCTAAGTCTTTCTTTTGCTTTTATTTCTTCTCGCTTTCAATTACTTACGCGCTCGTGCCTCGACGAATCGCACTACGCGCGCACTCGCTCTTTTCTCGAGCACGCACTTGCACCTCAATGACTCGCACCATGCGCACACTCGCGCTTTGCTCAAGCACCTTGTGACTCGCGCGTGCTTACTCGAACAGACACGCATTCGCCTTCTGCACGCCCCCATGCGCGTCTGCGAATTGATTGAATACCCGCTTGCTCGCCCACCTTTTCATGGGATTTAGTCGAATTTTTCTCTTTTGTATTTGCGCTAAACCAGGCTATCGCCTGCGAGCCCTTCGCCGAAGCGAATTCCCATTCATGTAGACTTGTTTCTTGCTTTTATGTTCACGCGCTTCCATTCTCGCCAATCGATAGGTACCCAACAACTGCCTGTTCTTACTTGCCCACCACCACTCGCGCATCCGAGAGCGCTGTGTTTGCATTAACCGTCGGCTTACACTCGCACCCTTCTACTCGCCCCTTCGCGAGTAGTGTGCTGATGCGTAAATCTCGCACACCGCTATAGGCAGTAGCTAGACTGCGCCACGAAACGGCAGTGTGCCGATCGTTCAAGTAATATAAAATGGGAATGAATCCCCAAGTATCGATCTCAAAGGAACACAGTAAGGTGGAGTTTATTATCGAGGAAGGACTTGAGATTGAAGTCCTTTCGAGCGGATGGATTGCGGAAAACGAGGGATTTGATTTGTTGAAAATAAAGAGAAAACAACTATAACTACTCCTATGCAATGTCGCTATGCAATGCTTCGCTTGGCGGGATGGAGACTAGGCAGGCCTTGAGCGCGCTGCGTCGCAAGGGCAGATGGATAAGTAGACAAGCGGAATCGAACTGTGCAGGCCTTGAGCGCGCTGCTTCGTTAGGCGAATGGATTACACGGGCCGCTATGCCACGCTTCGCTAGGCGGATGGAAGAGTAGGCATACAGATGAGGGTCGCAAGCACCTCGTCGACAAGCACGCCACTAACAATTGCTAGTGCGGCACACGAACGTGACGGCGGGATGGAGGATGAAATGGGGCGCACCTCAAGCAACTCAAACAACAAAACATTTCACATAGACATGAAATATATATAAATACAAACTAGTTTAAGTGCTCTACTTCATCAAAATACAAAGATCTACACATATACACTTCAATAAGAGAAGAACAAGGCAAGAAATCGACCGAATTTGAAGGCTCGTTGGAGATTCACGGTTGGAATCGCTGGGTTGTCAGTCCGCGTCCAAGCTCGGTCAGCAACTGCGTCCGGGGTAGAGAGAGCTGTCACTACTCTCCAATGGACCCGTCTTCTTCGTCTCACGATCCGGTGGAGATTGCAAACTTCCTCTTGCTTGAAGGAAATGGTGGCTAGATCTCCCTTGAAGCTCTAGGATGAAGGAGGAGGCCAAAGGGACGAAACCCTGGTGGATATGGCGAAATCGGCGCAGCTGTACAATGCGTATGGAACTCCCCCGTTTTAGGTCGAATCTGCAGCTTTTATAGGAAAATGTTAGAAATTTGGTCACGCACGGTCGAATGCACGACCGTGCGTGGACCGTGCGATACTTAAGCTCAGCAGGCGTGCAGGGGAAGAAGGCCAGCGCCCGTGCGTTTTGCTCACGCACGATCTACACCGCCCGTGCGTTCAAACGCACGGGTAAATTCCGATGCTCTGAAATCATCAAGACATAGGTCGACCGTGCGTTTTACTCTCGCACGGGCGAATCTGCCCGTGCGTCAAAACGCACGAGTAAACTCCGACGCTCCATTTTCTGCCCAGACACAAACGCACGACTGCCACCAACCGTGCGTCAAGGAAACGCCCGACCGTGCGATATGCACAGAAATTACTTTGGGGAGAACGGGACGATCAGGTCACCTGCATACAAGAGACACAAACTGGGAAAGTACTACCAGCAGCACAGAGATAAATAGGATACAATGCGGAGCACGCAGTGCTTACCCCCAACAACAAAGTGCGCAATTGCACGCAAAAACAGGCATACTATGTACTACAATAAAAAGCATGAATAAGGGAAATATGAACAAAACTGAAGCATAAAAGCAAGAAAACTAGCCTAAATGAGTCCGAAAATATATATATAATAGGGACTCATCACACCCCCAGACTTACCTGTTTGCGCGTCCCGAGCAAACAATTCCTACGCAAGCGGGAATATGAAATAGCTAACTAAAAATTACAACATGGAATACCATGCGAAGTCGCATGCTCATGTTCGTATAAGAAAACTAGAGAAGATTTCTAAGTATACACAGAGTTTATGAATTTTAAAAACATAAATAATTGTTACTTTTACTCAAAATGAGAATTATCGTGAATCATCCGGTCACGCATATGGAGAAAGTAAACTGAACGCTGAGGTGAGCATTGCCAAAGATCGGGGTGCCGGAAAAACTCCACCGAAATCCATCGGTGTCGGTGACCATAGGCTTGCCTGGTCACATTCTCTCCACGACGCTAGATTGGCTCAAGGCGTGAGTCAATAGGACTTTCAGGTTTTGAATGGGGCTTGGGTTACGGTGAGGTAAACAAAGGTAAGCCTGGAGGCTAAGCACACCTAACCCAACATGAGCTTTAAGTAAAGATACTCGCACAGCTATAAGCATACAAGTGCATCACACCCCCAGACTTGGACTTTTGCAACATAGGTGTGTGCACTCCCTACTCCCAATCATAAATTTATACAAAGATTTTTCATTAAAATCATTTTTCTCTTTTTTTTTCTTTTTTTCTTTTTTTTCTTCTTCATTCTTCTTTTATTTTCTTTCTTTCTTCAGCATATTTTCTAATTAACATAACCACAACTTCACATAATAAGCAACACAGTCACACCCCCAACATGAAAATAATAATCAAATTTAAGCTCGGTTTTGGTTGTGCAACTAGGTTGGGCTTTTAGGCTTTGGTGAAAAATATGTGGAGCTGAATCAAATGAAGGGGTAGGCACAAAATGGGCTAGCAAGGAATAAATGATAGGAATGGTACACAAAGCTCAACCTGGCCAAAATGATGGCCTACGTCATTCTCACGCACTCAAACTATCTTATGTCAATGCTTTGAGAATCGCTTGGGGCAAGTTCTAGCCACCGAGAAAGATTCTCCTTTCTCCGGACTCGAGCAATACGAATCTAGCAAACGTCTACACACATCCCTACGCTACCGTTTGATTCACACCGGATTCATCATTTGAGTATAGTAAACAATATTTATACTAATAAAAATGCATAAAGCTAATAGTAGAAGGAGAAATCTAATCTACATGAATTACTATACTTGCATGAGTACTTGACTAGAAACACCGGAGCCAACATTTTATTCCACTACATAATTTAAAAGCTAGCACAAACATTTTCTCATATGCACAAAGGGATGAGTTATACTCATTATGCGCTAAAGGTAAAGTACACGCTCAAGTGGGTGCTAAGTGTGCAGACAAAATGAACAAAAATGATTCTCAGATAAAGAAGCTTCTAGCATGCTAAATAACTGTGCACGTGAGTGGGTACACAAACAGGTCTCCCCCAAACTTAAACTATGTATTAAGATATTCTAAAACAAAGTTTTAGGGGACGAGGGTACCCAATGCTCAGCAAGTAAGCATTCCGGAAGCCTGTAGTGAAGCTCTACAAAGAATCACGACCACCGCCTTCACAAATAGAAAATACCTGCAAATGGTGGTCTCCACACACGAAAACTAAAATAGCACAAAATAAGCTAGTTTTTGCAGGGGATAAATTAAAAGACAAGAAAAATTAAGATAACTACTGAGGTTATTGTCCTCCCAGCACGACTTATTTAGCTTTTGTACAGTTCTAGCTAATGGGCCTATGAAAAGAAAAGTGAACAGGCAGTTGTTCTAATATGCGTGTCGGTAGCGGGTACCGATACGGCGATAAAACAGTTATTCCCCTACCTAAATAACGATACCTGCTGAACACAGGTAACGGGAATAGGAAGTAAGAAGAGGAGGAGGCCTGGTCCTCACTCATCTCACCACAAAATAAATCCTTGCCTAACAAGGTGTCATCTCCAGGAAGGTAGCAGGAGAAAGAGATCAATGGTGGAGCTTCCTCATTGGAGGAGGGATCAACCTCCTCGCACATGAGGATGCTATCATCATTGACCTGAGCTGGAAGCTCCAAGTCCTCCTGATGTACCAGTGGAGACTCAACCTGCACAGGCTCAGATATAGCAGAAGGGGGGGTCAAGAAATAAAAGAGAAGAAGAACATAAATAAAAATCAGGCGGGGGAGTGGTCCCGGACTTACTCCCATCAGGTTGGGAAAGTAAAATAATGTTGGCATTGTCATCAATGCCACAAGATTCGTCGGGATCGACAGTGGCCAAGCTAAGGATTTGGACTTCCTCCACCAGTGCTGAGGAAAGCTTCTCTTCACCTAGAAGGTTGTCCTCCTCCATAGGAGCAGGCACACTTAGATCGCCAACCTCATCCTGTGACACATCCTCAATAATGTCGTCAGAGACGAGTATAGTAGTATGCACAATAGGGGGAGGTGTAGTGGTTGGATAAAAGTCAAGCACTGGTTCCTCACAAAGAATCAAATCTACGCTAGGCAATGGATGTACAAGGGGATGGGCTCGGTCATGTCAGTGCCCAGATCAGCCGAACATCTGGTGACCGTGTCCACATCATACCCTTCATAAGATGAAGGTAATATGGCCACATAACCAGATGTTAAAGGCGTGCTGCCAGAAGTAGGAGTCGGGACGATCCGGATATCCGGCTCGTCATCCTCGTCCAATTGGCGAAGATATTCAGCACAATCCTTCAAAGCATGATCTGTGCTCTAACAAAACAAGCACTGCCTTACAGGCTTCTTTGGCACAGCAGGTGCTGAAGCCGAAAAGAAGATTGACGGTAAAGGCGTGGTAGAATAGCCATAAGACTTCCGCGCACCATATGGAGTACCAGACGAAGTCGGTACTCCATATGCTGGGCTGGGAGTGCTAGGGCTACTATCTCCCTTGGGACATCTATCACTAGCATGAGAGATATCTCCACAAAAATGACAACGAATATTAAATGATGACCACATGGTGTGAAGATAAAATGATTCAAACAGAAAACACTATTGTGCAAAATACTACACCTAACAATAAATTACTAAGCAACCTAATAAAAACAGGAAAATAAAATAAGAGGAACTGAAATAAAATAAAAGATGCAATTTACAAATGAAAAGGGCTTAAATCTCAGATTCTCCCTCTCCAGAAAACTCACACGACTGTGTTCCCCGGCAACGGCGCCAAAAACTTGATGCGCAAATCTCGCACACCGCTATAGGCGGTAGCTAGACTGCGGCACGAAACGGCAGTGTACCGATCGTTCAAGTAATATAAAATGGGAATGAATCCCCAAGTATCGATCTCAAAGGAACACAGTAAGGTGGAGTTTATTATCGAGGAAGGACTTGAGATTGAAGTCCTTTCGAGCAGATGGATTGCGAAAAACGGGGGATTTGATTTGTGGAAATTAAAGAGAAAACAACTATAACTACTCCTATGCAATGCCGCTATGCAATGCTTCGCTTGGCGGGATGGAGACTATGCAGGCCTTGAGCGCGCTGCGTCGCAAGGGCGGATGGACGAGTAGGAAAGCGAAATCGAACTGTGCAGGCCTTGAGCGCGCTGCTTCGTTAGGCGAATGGATTACACGGGCCGCTATGCCACGCTTCGCTAGGCGGATGGAAGAGTAGGCATTCGGATGAGGGTCGCAAGCACCTCGTCGACAAGCACGCCACTAGCAATTGCTAGTGCGGCACACGAACGTGATGGCGGGATGGAGGATGGAATGGGGCGCACCTCAAGCAACTCAAACAACAAAACATTTCACATAGACATGAAATATATATAAATACAAACTAGTTTAAGTGCTCTACTTCATCAAAATACAAAGATCTACACATATACACTTCAATAAGAGAAGAACAAGGCAAGAAATCGACCGAATCTGAAGGCTCGTTGGAGATTCATGGTTGGAATCGCTAGGTTGTCAGTCCGCGTCCAAGCTCGGTCAGCAACTGCGTCCGGGGTAGAGAGAGCTGTCATTACTCTCCAATGGACCCGTCTTCTTCGTCTCACGATCCGGTGGAGGTTGCAAACTTCCTCTTGCTTGAAGGAAATGGTGGCTAGATCTCCCTTGAAGCTCTAGGATGAAGGAGGATGCCAAAGGGACGAAACCCTGGTGGAGATGGCGAAATCAGCGCAGCTATACAATGCGTACGGAACTCCCCCGTTTTAGGTCGAATTTGCAGCTTTTATAGGAAAATGTTAGAAATTTGGTCACGCACGGTCGAACGCACGACCGTGCGTGGACCATGCGATACTTAAGCTCAGCAGGCGTGCAGGGGAAGAAGGCCAGTGCCCGTGCGTTTTGCTCACGCACGACCCACACCGCCCGTGCGTTCAAACGCACGGGTAAATTCCGACGCTCTGAAATCATCAAGACACAGGTCGACCGTGCTTTTTACTCTCGCACGGGCGAATCTGCCCGTGCGTCAAAACGCACGAGTAAACTCCGACGCTCCATTTTCTTCCCAGACACAAACGCACGACCGCCACCGACCATGCGTTAAGGAAACGCACGACCGTGCGATATGCACAGAAATTACTTTGGGGAGAACTGGACGATCAGGTCACCTGCATACAAGAGACACAAGCTGGGAAAGTACTACCAGCAGCACAGAGATAAAGAGGATACAATGGGGAGCACGCAGTGCTTACCCCCAACAACAAAGTGTGCAATTGCACACAAAAACAGGCATACTATGTACTACAATAAAAAGCATGAATAAGGGAAATATGAACAAAACTGAAGCATAAAAGCAAGAAAACTAGCCTAAATGAGTCCGAAAATATATATATATATAACAGGGACTCATCATGTGCTTTTGCCGATTTCTTAGGATGTAGGTGGCTGCAATGATTCCTCCGAGTGCAACCATCCCGAGAACCTCCTCTGTTGGGGCCAGTCGCATTGCTGCCGAGCGAGTGCCCTTCTGGGTGAGTGCCTCCTCTACTGGGGCCACTCGCATACTTGACCTTAGAGATTTTTTTCCCTCCTTCTTTTGGCCTTACCGGGTGAGCCTGCTGTCCTGTCAGCTATGTGAGAGCCTGACCGTGTCATTTTTGAGAGAACTTGTTGTTCTGGGCCCAACACTATCTTTACCTTAGCTAGCCTCTCCAGAGATCAACCTGACCCACCGTCTATGAGTGCCTGGCAGCAGAATTGATCTGGGGCATTCCAGCTCAAAAATTTCTTAGCCAGCCTCTCGAGAGATCAACCTGACCCACCGTTTATGAGAGCCCGGCAGCGGAATCGACCTGGGGCATTCCAGCTCAAAAGTTTTCTCAGCCAGCCTCTTCAGAGATCAACCAGACCCACCGTCTATGAGAGCCCGGTAGTGGAATCTATATGGGGCATTCCAGCTCAAAACATTCCTCAGCCAACCTCTCTAGAGATCAACTTGACCCACCATCTATGAGATCCCAGCAGCAGAATCAATCTGGGGCATTCTGGCTCAAAAATTTCCTCAGCCAGCCTCTCTAGAGATCAACCTGACCCACCGCCTATGAAAGCCCGGCAGCGGAATCAATATGGTGCACTCCAGCTCAAACTTTTCTCTGCCAGCCTCTCCAGAGATCATCCTGACCCACCGCCTATGAGAGCCCGAAAGCGGAATCGATCTGGGGCATTCCAGCTCAAAACTTTCCTCAACCAGCCTCTCGAGAGATCAACCTGACCCACCTTCTATGAGAGCCCGGCAGCGGAATCAATCTGGGGCATTCCAGCTCAAACTTTTCTCAGCCAGCCTCTCCAGAGATCAACCTGACCCACCGTCTATGAGAGCCCGGCAGTGGAATCAATCTGGGGCATTCTAGCTTAAAACTTTCCTAAGCCAGCCTCTCCAAAGATCAACCTGACACACCGTCTATGACAGCCCGACAACGGAATCGATCTGGAGCATTCCAGCTGAAAACTTTCCTCAGCCAGCCTCTCTAGAAATAAACCTGACCCACCGTCTATGAGAGTCCGGCAACGGAATCGATCTGGGGCATTCCAGCTCAAAACTTTCCTCAGTCGGCCTCTCTAGAGATCAACCTGACCCACCGTCTATGAGAGCCCCGCAGCGGAATTGATTTGGGGCATTCAAGCTCAAACTTTTCTCAACCAGCCTCTCTAGAGATCAATCTGACCCACCGTCTATGAGAGCCCGGCAGCGGAATCGATCTGGGGCATTCCAGCTCAAATCTTTCCTCAGCCAGCCTCTCCAGAGATCAACCTGACCCACCGTCTATGAGAGCCCGGCAGTGGAATCGATCTGGGGCATTCCAACAGAAAACTTTCCTCAGCCAGCCTCTCCAGAGATCAACTTGACCCATCGTCTATGAGTGGCCGACAACGGAATTGATCTAGGGCACTCTAGCTCAAACTTACAATGGCTCATGGTTAGGGTAGGGATTGAAATCAGCACACAATATGTCAATTATACAATAAATCATCATAAAAAGTTAAGGATAAAAATGCTTTAGATCATCCCCGCTCCGAGCTCGGCCGAGGGGTGCCCCCTACACATCCTGGAGGTGGTACCCTCCCGACTTGAGCACTTCATCTACAATATAAGGCCCCTCCCAATTGGGGTCGAGCTTTCCCACCACGGCTCCTTTTCTGGCCGCATCTACCTTCTTCAAGACTAGGTCCCCTTTCTCGAACTATTTTACTCGGATGTGTTTGTCGAAATACCGAGCCATCCGCCGCTTGACGTCCTCTTGCCGAACGGTGGCTAGGTCCCAGAGCTCTTCTACCAAGTCCAAGGATGCCTTTTGCTCTCCTTCATTCTCCATTACCCATTCTTCATTTCCCTCCCCTGCGGCTACCACCCGGGGTGACTTTACCTCGAATTCTATAGGGAGAACTACCTCGAATCCGTGAGATAGCTTGAACGGAGTCTCCCCTATGGCCGTGTTGGGGGTGGTTCTCAAGGCCCATAGGACCGAGGGCAGCTGTTCCACCCAGTTGCCCCTCAGATTCTCGACCTTCTTTTTTAACAGATTCACTATTATTGTGTTCGCCGCCTCCACTTGCCCATTACTCCTTGGGTGGTGGACCGACGCAAACTGAAGGTGTATGCCAAGCTGGGTGCAAAAGCTGACAAACTCGTCGCTGGCAAACTGTGGCCCATTATCTGTGACTATGGCTAGTGGGAGACCATGCCTGCAAATTATTTCCCCCCATATGAAATTTCTTACCACCTGGGAAGTTACCTTGGCCAGCTCTTTCACCACGAGCCACTTGGATAAATAGTCGATCATCACCAGTAGGAACTTCCTTTGACCGCTTTCCTGGGGGAAGGGACCCACCAGATCCAATCCCCATATTGTGAAGGTCCATGGATCCGTGATAGTTCGGAGCCTCTGAGCTAGTAGGAGCTGGAGGGGAGCGAACAGCTGGCACTTGGAGCACCTCTTGGCGAATTCCACCGCATCTTTGCTAAGGGTAGGTCTGAAGTAGCCTTGCCTCAACACTCTTCCATCCAGGGTTCTGCTCCCCAAGTGGCTACCACACTCCTCCGAGTGAATCTCCTCCAGGATACTTGCGACCTCCTCCTCTGAGAGGCAGAGACTAGGAGTCCTAAGAGGGTCTTTCAATACAATTCACCTGCATGTAAGGAATAATATGCCGATTTGTACCTGAGCCGTCGTTTGTCCACATCCCCTTCCGGAAACTTCCATGATGTTAGGAAGGTTATGATAGGATCCCTCCACGACGCCCGTCGATCTACCTCCATCAATTCCCCCTCCTCGATGGAGGGTCGGAAAAGTTCCGACACCGTCCCTCCGGCCCGAGGACCGAACTTGGCCAGGAGCTCGGCCGGGGTGCTCTCCTCTCTTGGCACGTGATGCATGGAGAAGGTGCGTAATTGCCCGATGATCCCCTTGACCTTTTCCAGGTATCGCTGGAGGGTGGGCTCCTTGGCCTCAAACTCCCCCTTGTCCTGACATGCCACCACCATGGAGTCCGTTGAGACCTCCACATCTTGCACTCCCAATTCCCGGGCCAGCCGTAGGCCTGCTATTACCGCCTCGTACTCGGCCTGGTTATTGGTGAAAAGGAAGTAGATGTCGATAGCTTGTTCTATCCTTGTTCCCTGGGGGCTTACTAGGATGAATCCCCCCAAAGGAATGGCTCCCTGATGCTCCATCGACCAACATCTTCCAAGCTGCCAGGAGGGGTGGCTCAGCCTCCTCCACCTTGGTTACATAGTCGTCCAAGAAGTCTGCCACTGTCTGAGCCTTTATCGAGAGTCGGGGCACGAAAGAGATATCAAATTCGCTTAACTCCACCGACCACTTGGATAGCCTTCCCGAGTGCTCTACCCCTTCCATGATATTGCGAAGAGGGTGGTCGTTTACCACCTTGATGGAGTGAGCCTGGAAGTAGGGTCGGAGCTTTCGAGATGACACCACAAGAGCGAAGGCCAGCTTTTCTAAAATGGGGTACCTAAGCTCGGCCTTCCTCAAGACTCGACTGACATAGTAGATCGGGAGTTGTTTCTTCCCTTCTTCCCGCACCAATACAGAGCTCACCGCTTCAGACCCTACCCCCAAGTAAAGGGATAGGTCCTCTCCTTGCCTCGGCCCCTGGAGTAAGGGGGCCTGGGTCAGCTGCATCTTTAATGCTTGAAAGGCCTCCTCACACTCCTGGGTCCACTCAAACTTCTGGTTCCCCCTTAGTACTTTGAAGAAGGAAGCACACTTCTCTCCTACCTATAGAGGAATCTACTTAGCCCTGCTAGCTTCTCGGTGAGGCGTTGGACCTCATTTGAATTCCTCGGCGATCCCAGCTCCAGGATTGCTCTTACTTTGTTAGGGTTAGGCTCCACCCCGGCAGGGGTGAGCAGGTGGCCTAAGAATTTTACTCGGCTCACCCCAAAGACACACTTCTGGGGGTTGATCTTCATCTTGAACTTCCGCAATGTCCCGAAAGTCCCTTCGAGGTCCCAGAGGTCAGATTCGAGGTTCCTACTCTTGATCATGAGATCGTCTACGTATACTTCCAAGTTCCTCCCCTTCTGCTCTCGGAAGACCCTGCCCATCATCCGCTGATATGTTGCCCCTGCATTTTTTAGCCCAAGGAGCATCATCTTATAGTCGTAGCACCCATCCCCCATGATGAAAGAGACATCCTTGACGTCGGGAGGGTGCATGCGGATCTGATGGTAACCTGAGAAAGCATCTAGAAAACTCATTAGGGAAAAACTGACGGTTGAGTCAACTAGCACATCGATTTGAGGCAAGGGATAACAATCCTTGGGGCACGATTTATTTAATAAAGGAAAGTACACACACATCCTCCACTTACAACCCCCTTTTTACCATTACTACGATGGAGACCAAGCCTGGGTACTGGATCTCCGATACAAAGCCTGCCTTGAGGAGCTTGCTCACTTCCTCCCAGATGGGTCCTTCCAGCTTGTCCGCGGTGGACCTCTTCTTTTGACGGATGGGATGGGTGTCGGGGTCGAGGTTGAGGCGGTGGCAGGCCACATCCGCATCAATCCCGGGCATATCCGCCGCGCTCCATGGGAAGACATCCACGTTTTCCTGGACGCAGGACAGGATCTTCTTTTGCTCCACGGGGCTGAGCTCCATGCTAATCTTTACTTTCTCTATCACTCCCGCCCGGGAATTGACCTCAAGCTCCACGACCTCGTCCATGACCTCCAGCCGGGACTGCTCCCCTCGATCATCCTCTGGCCTCCCGGGGCGAGCAAGCACTTTGGTCTCTCCTTCCTCCATCTCCTATCCCCCGACTTCCATCAACTCTTCTGCCCCTCCTATCGGGGCCTCCCCTTCTCCTCCTTTCCTCCTCTCTTTCTCCATCTCTCAGGCCATTCCTTCTGCCTCGGCTTGCCAGGTAGTGTTGACCGCGGTGACGTAGCATTGTTATGCTACCTTGGGGTCACCCCTCACCCGGGCCTAGATCCCTCCTACATTAAACTTGAGGCATTGATGGAAGGTGGATGGGACACACCAGAATGCACTGATGAGGGGTCGCCTGAAGATGGCGGTGTAGCTGCTTGGCGCATCCACGATGACGAACTAGCAGTTACGGGACTGCCCCCCTAGAAATATGTGGAGCCCCACTCCTCCCTCCACCTCCTTCCTTTCTCCCGAGAAGCCGAACAACGGGCCATCCTAGGTGTACAACCCCGATATTCTCCTAGAGGATCACAAAGAAGGAGAAATAACCAACAGGAAAAATTTACATATGTTCTCTGCGTTCGACGAACGGCTACCTGCGTTCGACGAACGGCGCTCTGCAGTCGATGAAAAGGTTCAAAGCTGCACTCGACGAAACCCAAGCAGCGCTCGACGATCCCACCTTAACTCAGCTCAGCGGTCGACAGAGTCCTGAGTTCGACAAACGCCATTGTCCGTTCGACGAATTTGCTTCTCAGACTGACGACCATCTCAGCGGCTGCCTCTACCCTGACTCAGCAAAATAATTTGTAGGAAGGCGCGCGAGCCATACCACCACGAGCCCAAGTTTTAAGGTCAGCTCGCACGAAGGCGAGCGAGCCGGGTACTCGCCAGCTGCTCGCAAGAAGGCTGGCGAGCCGGGTACTCGCCGGCTGTTCGCGAGAAGGCAAGCGAGTCAGATCCTTCCCAAATCTTGGGGTTTGGCAGAACGCCGAAGTGCGTTCGACGAACGTCGAGCATTTGTTGAGATCGTCAAACCCAGTTCAGCGTTCGACGAATTTTGTTCTCCGTTCGACAAAACCCATTCGACGAACTCATCTTTCCGTTCGACGAAAATCATTCGACGAATTCACCTCTCTCGCGAGTGATGTTCTCATAAGCCACTCTTCCATAGACTAAAGAGGTGGAGTTACTCGTCTGCCCCTGGTGGTATGCAGGTAACCCCTCCAAACAGCGGAGTTTGGCTATTAGCAGGCCAAAATGGGGGTGCGTTTAGCAAAACCAAAAGGCGGAATTCCGCTATTGACAGACCAGGAGCAAGAAAACTATAAATAGACCTCAAAGGGCACCTTGGGAGAGGATTCCAATCTCAATTCTCTGAGCTCCTCCTTCCCTCGGTTACTTTGGTTCAGCTCTCTAGCTCTCCAAGGTGCCCAAGTCTCAACTATTGGCTTGGGAGGGGAAGCGCTCAACGATCTTCTGGGTTTGTGGTTGGACCTCCTCGCTGCGACTAAGGTCTTAGTCTGTTTTCGAGTCTCTAGTCTGTTACTTCCGAGGAACTAGTAAGGGTTAGCTTCCCCTCAACTTGTTGAGGGCCCGAGCTTCACAAGAGACCGAGAAATCGGTTTCAACATTTTTGTGAAGTGAGCGTGGAGCGCGGCTGGTCCAAGAAGATTCCGAGAAAGGAACATGGCAAGAGACGAAGAGCAAGGCGAGGAGCTCAACGAGTCTCCCCAGGTGGTGACGTCGAGGATGTACTCAGACTTCCGGAGAGAAGTCCTCGAGACCCTCGGGTTCGCAGTCGCGTCGCTGCGAAGTGAGTTCACGACCCCTGTTGAAACCGATTTCTCGGTCTCGTGTGGAGCTCGGGGCCCTCACCGAAATGAGGGGCAGCTAGCCCTTACCGGTCCCTCAGGAGAGGTAAGGCCGACGATTTGAGCAAAGAACAAAGACCCTAGTCTCAGCAAGGAGGTCCCTCCACTAACCCGGAAGATCGTTGAGCGCTTCCCCTCCCAAGCCAAAGCTAAGACTCGGGCACCTTGGAGAGCTAGAGAGCCCAAACCAAAGTGACCTAGGGAGAGAAGAGCTCAAAGATAATGAACCGCCCTCTTCCAAGGTGCCCTTTGAGGTCTATTTATAGATTTTAGTTTTGTGGTCTGTCAATAACCAAATCCCGCTGTCCATTCTCACTATCCGCACACCGGATTGGTCTGCTAACAGCCAAACTCCGCTGTTCGGAGAGGCTAAACGCAGACCACCGGGGGCCTCTTGGTAAAAATCCCTTCCTGGACTTTTACGGGGCGAGCCATCCCGCTTCGCGACCTCCCTCGCGAGTGGAGCTCGCGAGCCTCTGGGTCGGCGAACCCCAGAGGTATTATCGACACATTACATGGCTCGCTCGCCTGCACTACCTCGGCGAGTCCCAGGATGACTATCCGCTCTCACTCTAGGCGGGCTCGCCTAGCGAACTCCTTCCTCAACTGGTTGGGCTCGCCAATTGCGACCCGGCCAAGCCCCAAAATGGCTATCCGCACCCCAAAATGGCTAACTGTACCCCAGGTGGGTCTGCTAACAGCCAAGCTCCGCTGTTTGAGGAGGCTAAGGGCAGACCACCGAGGGTAAAATGGTAAATTGACCCTACTGATTTATGGATAAGGGATTGCGAGAACATTACGATTGGAGCTCTCGCCTGCCTTCTCGCGGATCCTGTCCGCGACCCCTCCTCTAGGGGGTAGCGTTGCGAGAACCCCGCTGAAGGAGCTCTCGCGAGCCCTCTCGCGAATACCGCCAGCGGCATCCCCTTTGGAGGGTTGCCTTACGAGGATCGCGCTAGCCCATTTTGGTGGTCTGCTGAGGTCTCGTCGGCTGGGGGTTAATCTCAGCGAGGTCTGGATCTCGCCACTCCCGTCTCGCTTGATTTCTTTATCCGGCGAATATCGGGGTTGTACACAATCCCCGCTCTTCGCGAGGACTAATGTCTTCGCGAAGAATCGTCCAACCCCTGATATTCGACCGCTCCTGGATGACCTGTCAGGAATCTTTTGTGGGACCCACCATGCAGGCTATAAATATCATCCCGAACCCCCATGGGTGCGCGTCGCTTCTTTTCCTTCCTTTCCCGTTCTAGCTGCCGGGAGATGCCGATTTCCGAAGAGGCAGAGGCTCGCCTGAGGGCGATGAGAGCCGGCGGGCTACCTCCCACGGCCAGGGTACCCGCCTGGATGAACCGCAGCCTCCCGCCCAGTCGCCAAAAACCAAGAAGGCGAAGGCGGTTCTCCTCTCTGGAGACGACTCCGTGACGCTGGACTCCTCCCCGGATGATCGCCGCCCCGAGAAGGTATGAGTTGTTCGAATTCACGTCTATAAATTGCTCTTCATTCATTTTCACTCGCAGGATACTTTGCCGAGCGAGATTTGTGAGGAACGTGCTGAGGGGTCTCGGAAAAGCCCGCAGGTGGACATGAATCTCGCAGGAAAAGACACCACTGGTACGATCTGGATCTCGCATGCTGTAATATTTATGTCCAAACATATGATCTCTGTTACTATTTTCTTACAGTCCCGCCTCTGAAGTCCCCGATCCGCCCGTCGTCGCGACCTCCATCTCCGCCTCCTCCAGATAAAATCGTAGAGAAGCCCGGGTTCCAGCTCCTCACGAGCGAGGAGACGGGTGGCCCCGCACCACCAAAGATTCCCCCGACCAACAGTACAGCCTATCCTGCCGGACTGGGCAAATCCCTCTACCCCCATTATGGAAACATGTTTCAGGGCCGACCTTCGGGTTCTCGCCCCCCTCTAGGTAAGTGTTATGACCTCGCCGACAACTTACGTGATCTTTCGCTCACTATCTGACCTTGGGAGATCTCGCAGATACTGCCGAGAACCCGCACACCGATTCCGAACTGGGCGACGACGAAATGTCCCCCCTTCCTGATCAGGTGGAGGACTTCTTAGGGGATCCGCGAGATCCTGAGATGATGAAACAGCGGGCCGCGGAGCTTTTGCGAAAGCATGGGCGAATGCTGATGGACCTCAACATGCAGGCCAGATGGGACAGGGAAGCTGCCGAGGATAGACATGTAGTCCTGATGGAGGAATGTGCGAGGCTCCGGCAAGCGAGACAGCGCGATCAAGATGAGAGCGCTACGACGCCGGAAGTGCACATAGCGAGGATGAGAGATTACGCTTATCTCACGGATCGAGAGGGTCGTTTGGCGGAAGAATACTATAATTCCAGGGTACCGCCGAGGTCCGGGTCGCGGGGTGGCGGCCGGTGGAAATGGCTCCCCCACGATTCTCGCTAACTGTTTTGTTGTGGAATCATTATTAACGGGTGTGGCTATTTTAGACAATCTCGCCATGGCTCGCAACTCGCATATTTGCCATTCATATGTTGGCTTTATTTCTACTGACAATAAGTGGTACCAGCTTTTTATTATTTCTCGCGTGGCGCTAGCAAGTCTACTTCATTTTCGTATCATATTGTTCGCGCGCGGACCCTCTGTTCTCGCCAAATATATCTCTCGAAAGTGTCGTTTATACTGACCCCGCAGGTTTTTCCCGCCTGCGGACATGATGTGATGTTTTTTGTTGATACGCGTGCTCGCTGACGCTTGGACTTCTTCCCGCCTTTTTGTTTTGGCTATAAATAAGCGGTCTTTATCGAGCCAACCACCGCATTTATTCTCGATCTTCTTCTTCTTCTGTTGCAGAGCTCTCGCTGTTTCTCGTTCTCGCCTTCTTCTACTTCTCGCCGGTTTACTAGATGGGTGGTGATGCGGAATCGGAGGGCCGGCGAAGGGTTGCGAAGGCCTTCGCCGAGCATGGCTTTTTTAATTGTAACTTAACCGATGAGGAGTACTTCAGCGCGATTGCTGATTACGTCACTCCCCCATTCGAGGCACGCCGCCCTAGCGAGGACGACGTGATCAACGATCCGTTGGTCGACGAGTTGGCCATCCCCATCGCTCACTTCGCGGTTGGCTTGCGCCTTCCATTGTGGCCGGAAGTTCGCCAGGTAACCACTGTTCTCGCTTACTTCCTATTTATTTTGCCATTCGAGTCTCGCTTACCGCGTGGATTAATCCCGTTTTCGCTGCCTGTTAGGTGCTCAAGCATTACGGCGTGGTTCCCAGCCAGCTCGCACCCAACGCCATGGCGGTGGTCACTGCTTTCGCTTGCTACCTCCGCGAGGAGCGAATCGAGTTCAGCCTCCCCGTCTTCAGAAAAGTATTCTCCTTCCGCGCCTACAAGGATGGGACAGCCTATTTCGTGGGTACAGGCCCGAAAGTGGTTGAGACCGTCAACAAGGCCCACTTCTGGGCCCAAAAGTTCATCATCGTCAGGGGGAACTTTGGCAACATTCCCTTCTCGCCGATCCAACATGGCGAGACCACCTATCGGCCCACCATCCTCGGCGGCCATGAAGCCCTCCTCCATCAGTTCCTCAGTAAGAAGAACTTCGAAGTCATCTACCTCCGCCGCAACCTGGACTCGTTGCTTCCGGTCCTCGCCGGAGAAGGTAAAGATCCCTGCCTAACATTTTGTCTCAATTCGCTAGCCTGTCATACTCATCCGTATCTGTTTATAGGCGAGCGAGATCTTCCCCTCCATCCCCCTTACGCGAGCAACCGTAAGTCCGATGCTACCATGTATCTCGCTACCATGGGGGCGGAAGCCTGCCGAGGCGATGTTACCCCCGCCGAGCCCTCCTCTCGCAAGAGACAGGGAGCTTCCGGCGGTCATGGTACCCCCTCAAAGTCTCCGCCAAAAAAGAGAAGCAAGAAAAGCGCGGCCTTGCTCGCTCCGCCAAAAGGTAAGGAGCCTCGCGAGGCTTCCTTCGACGAGTTTGACCTCACCGGTCTCTCGGTGGGCGAGGACGAAGAGCCTGGCCAGGAGGTGGTCAGGACCTCGGTCCCCCCCCATCCCGGTGAATCATTACAACTTCGGGCTCGGCCAGAGGCGTCGAGATGAGACTGGCGAGCCCCTTGTTACTTGGAAACCAGAGACCAACAGGGTGGACATCTCTTCTATCCTCCCCTCCTGGGTGGAGAAGGAGACCGTCAGTGGCCACGCCTTCAACTTCTCGTTCGCACTCTATGGTCGCGAAGATGCGGGATCCTACAAGGATGAGACCTCGAGGACCCTCGCTTATGAGAGCGCGAGGTCCCAACTGCGTTCTGCTGAGCTCGCCCATATGACGGGGAGGCGTTGCTTACAACTCGAGCTTCAGAATGTGGAGCTCGCAAGGGCCTACCAGGGAATTCTTGCCGAGAATACGCAGCTGAAGGAGAAGTTGCTCGCCGCGGAGGGTAGGGTGGTGAGTCACCTATAGTCCCCACTTCCTTTTTTCCCCTAGCCCTTTCATCTCTCTAACTGGACTTGCTCGCAGGATGTCGAGGTCGCCGGGAGGGCCAACGCTCGCATCAAGGATTTGGAGAGCGAGGTGGCCGGGTTGAAGACCCTAAACAGCGACCTTACCCGCGCCGTTGTTCCCCCCTCGCCTCGCCGTTTGAAAGAAGACCGGCGAGCGCGAGACGAAGAAATCCGTGTGGGATCGATAGAGTCGGCTCGCTACATTTTCTCGGTGGCGAAGGCAATCGGCCTTTTGGCGGATGATGCGGCCGACATGACTCTAGAAGACATCGTCCCGGAGCTCTTCCTCCCTCTTCCGCCAGTGAAGGATAGTGACGAAGAAGAAGGATCCGCGGACGATTCCTGAATCTCGCCGCTACATCCCCTTTTGTGTTGTAATTTTTGATTGGCGAGGTCGCCACAAATTGTAACCGAACTATAAAGTGTTGAATGCAAATTTTGCTTTGCTCATCTTTCCTCGCCTTTTCTGTCTTGTTATTTTCATGCATTGAATGTCTCGCCCTTGTTTATCTCATCATCAGTCTTCGCGGAGGTTATTCTTGCCATGATTATTTTCGCTCCACGCGTTATTGAATAGATAGGTATAGGGTACTTTGGCTACTCGGGCCTTTCGTTGGTTGCCGTAGGATTTTTACCCGTTTAGTCCTACGTATTTTCTCTAGGCTTCGCAAGGCATTTTTCCCCTTGGCGAGGGCTCCCTCCTTACCTAGTGCCGGCAACCTTTTTGCCGAGGACCAGATGCATGATATTGATCCTCGCCGCTCACATAGTATTGTACGCGACCTTTTTTAGCCGAGCGAGCCGGCCCAACGAGCGAGAAGGAGTTGGCCATTGCCAAGACCTGTTCTCCTTCCGGCCTCTCCAGAGACCAACCAGAACCCCCCGCCTAGGTGAGAGCCCGGGAGCGGAATCGATCTGGGGCAATCCAGCACCAATATTTCCAACCTTGCCAGCCTCTCCAGAGATCAACCAGAACCCCCCGTCTAGGTGAGAGCCCGGGAGCGGAATCGATCTGGGGTAATCCAGCACCAATATTTCCAACCCTGCCAGCCTCTCCAGAGATCAACCAGAACCCCCCGTCTAGGTGAGAGCCCGGGAGCGGAATCGATCTGGGGTAATCCAGCACCAATATTTCCAACCCTGCCAGCCTCTCCAGAGATCAACCAGAACCCCCCGTCTAGGTGAGAGCCCGGGAGCGGAATCGATCTGGGGCAATCCAGCACCAATATTTCCAACCTTGCCAGCCTCTCCAGAGATCAACCAGAACCCCCCGTCTAGGTGTGAGCCCGGGAGCGGAATCGATCTGGGGCAATCCAGCACCAATATTTCCAACCCTGCCAGCCTCTCCAGAGATCAACCAGAACCCCCCGTCTAGGTGAGAGCCCGGGAGCGGAATCGATCTGGGGTAATCCAGCACCAATATTTCCAACCCTGCCAGCCTCTCCAGAGATCAACCAAAACCCCCCGTCTAGGTGAGAGCCCGGGAGCGGAATCGATCTGGGGCAATCCAGCACCAATATTTCCAACCTTGCCAGCCTCTCCAGAGATCAACCAGAACCCCCCGTCTAGGTGAGAGCCCGGGAGCGGAATCGATCTGGGGCAATCCAGCACCAATATTTCCAACCCTGCCAGCCTCTCCAGAGATCAACCAGAACCCCCCGTCTAGGTGAGAGCCCGGGAGCGGAATCGATCTGGGGCAATCCAGCACCAATATTTCCAACCTTGCCAGCCTCTCCAGAGATCAACCAGAACCCCCCGTCTAGGTGAGAGCCCGGGAGCGGAATCGATCTGGGGTAATCCAGCACCAATATTTCCAACCCTGCCAGCCTCTCCAGAGATCAACCAGAACCCCCCGTCTAGGTGAGAGCCCGGGAGCGGAATCGATCTGGGGCAATCCAGCACCAATATTTCCAACCTTAGTACCGCAGCAGTTGAAAGCATAACAAATGAAAGTAAGATGTTGATTGGATAAAAAAATAAAGTTTTCAAGGGTAGAATCGTTTCAAATCATCTCCACTCCGAGCCCGGTCAAGGGGCATCCCTTCCACATCCTGGAGGTGATACCCCCCCGACTTGAGCACCTCGCTTACAATATATGGGCCTTCCCAGTTGGGGTTAAGCTTACCCACTGTGGCCCCTCTGCCGGCCGCATCGACCTTTTTCAGGACTAGGTCCCCTTTCTGGAAGTGCTTGATCCGGATATGTTTGTCAAAATATCGAGCCATCCGCCTCTTGACCTCTTCCTGCCTGATGGTGGCCAAGTCCCGGAGTTCTTCCACCAGGTCCAAGGATAGCCTCTGCTCGGCATTGTTACCTTCTAGCCACTCTTCATCCCCCTCGCATGCAGCGGTCACCCGGGGGGTCTTTACCTCGAACTCTATGGGGAGAACGGCCTCGGACCCGTGGGAGAGCTTGAATGGAGTCTCCCCGGTGGCGGTATTCGGAGTAGTCCTCATGGCCAGAGGACGGAGGGTAGTTGTTCCACCCAGCTTCCTCGTAGGTTTTCCACTTTCTTTTTTAGCAGGTTGACGATTATCTTGTTTGCCGCCTCCACTTGCCCATTGCTCCTCGGGTGGTGGACTGAAGCAAACCTGAGGTCAATGCCGAGCTGAGTGCAAAAGCCGACAAACTCTTCACTCGCAAACTGTGGCCCATTGTCTGTTACTATAGCTAGAGGGAGTCCATGTCTGCAGATTATTTCTCCCCACACAAAATTCCTTACAACCTGAGAGGTCACCTTAGCTAGTGCCTTCACCTCTACCCACTTGGAGAAGTAGTCGATCATGACCAGCAGGAACTTCCTCTGGCCGCTGGCTTGGGGAAAGGGGCCGACCAGGTCCAACCCCCATATGGCGAAGGGCCAGGGGGCCGTGATGGTCCGGAGCCTTTGAGCGGGGAGGAGTTGGAGCAGAGCATAGAGTTGGCACTTCTGACACTTTCTTGTGAACTCTGCTGCATCCTTGCTGAGAGTGGGCCAGAAGTAGCCTTGTCTCAACACCCTCCCTTCCAGGGTCCGACTCCCGGAATGGCTGCCGCACTCCCCGGAGTGGATTTCCTCCAGCACCCTCGGGACCTCCTTCTCGGAGACACAACGAGCCAGGAGTCCCGAGAGAGTCTTTCTATATAGCCCCCCTGCATGCAAAGAGTAATAGGAGGACTTATACCTGAAGCGCCTCTTGTCCACATCCTCTCCAGGGAACTGTCCGGAGGATAGGAAGGTGATGAATGGATCCATCCACGAGGCCTGCTGATCCACTTCCATCGACTCTCCCTCCTCGATGGAGGGCCGGAAGAGTTCCGAAGTCGTTTCCCCCGCTCGAGGACCGAACTTGGCTAGGAGGTCCGCCTGGGTGCTCTCCTCCCTCGGCACATGTTTGATTGAGAAGGTGCGAAACTGCCCGATGACTCCCTTAACCTTCTCCAGGTATAGTAGGAGGGTTGGATCCTTTGCTTCAAACTCTCCTTTGATCTGGCATGCTACCACCATGGAGTCTATGGAGACCTCCACGTCCTGCACACCCAGTTCCCGGGCCAGTCGAAGGCCCGCTATCACTGCTTCGTACTCCGCCTGGTTGTTGGTGATCGGGAAACGGATGTTTAAGGCTTGCTCAATCCGAGTCCCCTGAGGACTCACCAGGACTATTCCCCCCCCCCCCCAAAGGAGTGTTTTCCCGACGCTCCGTCCACCAACATCTTCCATGCTTCTGGGGGAGGTGGCTCGTGCTCCCCCACTTCGGCCGCGTAGTCGGCCATGAAGTCTGCCACTGCTTGAGCCCTGATGGATGTCCTGGGTACGAAGGTGATATTGAACTCGCTTAACTCCACGGACCACTTTGCCTACCTTCCTGAGTGTTCCACCCCTTCCATGATTTTGCGGAGCGGATGGTCGGTCACTACTTTAATTGAATGGGCTTGAAAGTAAGGCCGGAGCCTCCGGGCCGATACCACCAATGCGAAGGCTAACTTTTCTAGGATTGGGTATCGGAGTTCTGCCTTCTTCAGCACTCGGCTAACATAGTAGATTGGGAACTGTTTCTTCCCCTCCTCCCGGATTAGCACGGAACTTACTGCCTCGGATCCTACCCCTAGGTATAGAGATAGGTCCTCCCCTGGTCTCGGTCCCTGGAGCAGGGGGGGTTGAGTGAGCTGTTCTTTCAGGGCTTGGAAGGCCCTCTCGCATTCCGGGGTCCATTCGAACTTCTTGTTTCCCCGCAGTACTTTGAAAAAAGGTGCACATTTTTCTCCCGCCTTGGAGAGGAATCTGCTGAGCCCAGCCAATTTCCCTGTGAGGCTCTGGACCTCCTTCGGATTTCTCGGCGACTCCAACTCCATCACCGCTTTAACTTTGTCCGGGTTGGGCTCCACTCCCGTGGGGGTGAGCAAATGGCCCAGGAACTTCCCTCGGCTTGCCCCGAAGACACACTTCAAGGGATTGAGCTTCATCTTGTACCGCCGCAGGGTCCTAAATGTCTCTTCGAGGTCTCGGAGGTGGGTCCCGAGGTCTCGGCTCTTAACCATGAGGTCGTCGACATAGACCTCTAAATTTCTTCCTTTCTGCTCGCGGAAGACCCTATCCATCATCCTTGGGTACGTTGCCCCTGCGTTCTTGAGCCCGAAGGGCATCATCTTATAGCAATAACATCCATCCCCCGTGATGAAGGAAACATCCTTGATGTCCTGGGAATGCATGCGGATTTGATGGTAACCTGAAAAAGCATCTAAGAAAGACATTACAGGAAAACCGACGGCTGAGTCAACCAGCGCGTCGATTCTGGGCAGGGGGTAGCAATCTTTCGGGCATGCTTTATTAAGAAGTGAAAAATCGATACACATACGCCACTTACCTCCTCCCTTCTTCACCATAACGACGTTGGAGACCCAGCCTGGATACTGGATCTCCGATACAAACCCGGCTTGCAGGAGTTTGCCCACCTCTTCGCGGATGGGTCCCTCTAGCTTGTCCGCGACGGCCCTCCTCTTCTGACGGATAGGTCGGGCACCGGGGTCGAGGTTGAGGCGATGGCACGCCACATCCGCGTCGATCCCGGGCATTTCTGCGGCGCTCCAAGCGAAGACGTCCACGTTCTGTTGCACGCAAGCCAGAAACTCCGCTTGATCTCCTGGGCTGAGTCCTCCGCTGACCCGGACTTTTTCCACCACCCCCAGCCGGGTGATGACCTCGAGCTCCACGACCTCGTCCACGGCCTCCAACCGGGACTGCTCCCCCCAAGCCCTTTCTTCTTCGGCACCAGCGGGGGCTGGGATCTCTTCCTCGACTCCCTCCCCTAACACCATCAGCTCTTCCGCCCTTCCCTCCTGGGCCTTCTCCTCTTCTTCCTTTCCCTCCGCCCGGGGTATCTCAGCTACCCCTTCCTGGGCATGAACTTCATCTCCCTCCTTCTCTTCGGCTACCTCCAAACCTCCGGCTCCGGCCGCCTCCTCCATCACCTTATCCCACTCCTCGGCTTCTCCCATCCAGGAGATGGTGTTGACAGCCGTCACGTAGCACTGTCTTGCCACCTAGGGATCCCCCCTGATCCGCACCTGGACCCCTCCGTCGTTGAACTTGAGGCACTGATGAAAAGTGGAGGGGACGCAACTGAACACGCTGATGAGTGGCCGTCCGAAGATGGCGCTGTAACTGCTCGGGGCGTCCACTATGACGAAGCGACAGTTCCAAGACTGCCCACCCAGGGTCACATGGAGCCCCACCCCTCCTTCTACTTCCTTCCTCTCCCCCGAAAATCCGAACAGAGGGCCATCCGAGGCCAACACCCTTCTGGGTTCTACCTCCATCTTGTCGAATGCCTTCTTGAAGATGACATTGACCGAACTCCCATTGTCCACTAGGATTCGGGAGACGGTGAAGTTCTCGATCGCCGTCTGGATAACCAGCGCGTCGCAGAACGGGTCTTCGTAGCTCGGCATGTCCTTCTGGGTGAAAAAATTTTTTTCGGCCGGGGGCGGAGCGGTGGATGTTGACGCTACGCTCCGGCGGTAGATGGTATGGAGACTAGCCTTGCGGGTTGCCTCCACCCCTACCCCCCCATGGATCACTCCGATCCCTCCTCTATTCCCCAGATCTGCTCTATCCTCACATCTTTCCTCCTCCTCCTCCCGAGGTTCCACCTCCACGATCCTTAATGGTTGCTGCTGTGGTGGCACGGGCGCTCTGCCCCTCTTCACCTCCAGGAACTCCGGACAGGTGTCCGTGGAGTGGCCTTCCACATCGTGGAAGATGCAATATGGCACCGCCACTTCCCTTGCCCCGGTCTCTGCTATCCTGTTCCTCCTTCTCCTAGCGGCCGCTGTCTCCGCTTCTCCTCCCCTTCCCCTTCCTCTTCCCCGGCCAATTGCCATGGCTTGTTGAGGTGGGGGAGGCAACTGCATCGGGCCCTGCCTCCACCCCAACTGTGGGGGGGGGGGGGGGGGTGGGGGGGGGGGGGTGGGGGGGGGGGTCTCCATTGACCTTCGAAGCGGTTACCCCTTCCTGGGCCGTAACCCCTTCCCTGCCCCTGTATTCCTCCACCTTGCGGCCTCCATCCCCCCTCCGGGGCCCGGGGCTCTTCCCTTCTTCTGACCTCTTGCTGCCTCATCTCCGGCTCACTGAGCTTTGCTAGCCTCTTGGTGAGCTCTGGGTTGGCTTCTTCGCTTGCTACTTCCTCCGCCACCCTCTCCATCAGCTCCTCATAGGAGACGGGGGCCTTCCTTTTCAACGCCATCTTGAAGAAACTTTCCTTCAACCCGACCGTGAAGGCGAGTTGAAGTGCAAACCCGGGCACCTCCTGAGTGAGCTGCACTTCCTCCTGGAACCGATCCGCATACTGAGCCAACGTCTCCCTGGACTCCTGTTTCACTGCGAAGAGGGAATCAACGTCCTTCTTCCTCCTTTTTGAAGTTGAAAATCTCAACAAAAAACTTCGGCGCAGGTCCTCGAACGCGTAGATGGAGCCAGCCGGAAGTGAATGAAACCAGTCCCTGGCCTTCTCCTTGAGAGTGACGGCGAAGAGCCAACACTTGAAGGCATCGGACATCAGCCTGATGGAGACCGAGTCCTCGAAAGACTGCAGATGCTGAACTGGGTCATCTCTGCCATTGTAGTACACTTTATCCCATTCCCCGAATCCCGCTGGAACGGGTGCAGACAACACTAGTTCACAGAAGGGGCTTCCCCCTCCTACCATCTTCTCTCGCTCGGCTCGCGGACCTAGCTCACTCGCCAAGCTTGGGATCGTACTCGCGAGGGCGGCGCTCGCCTGAACCACCCCGACTGTCGCCGCATCTTTCTGGCGCGCGCTCGCCTGAGCCGCGCTCGCTGGGGCAGAGCTTGTCGGCATCGAACTCGCCGGCGCGGAGCTCGCTAACACCGGGCTCGCCGGACTGGCGAACAGCACTCGCCCTTCACTGTCATGTCCTGGTTCAATGGCAACTTCTTTTCCAGCCCTTCCTCCTGGTGCCCTCTCGCCGACTTCTGTTGGGGGAGTGGTCGCCTGAGGTGCCGGGGTCGCGAACTCACTTCGCAGAGCCGTGACCGTGAACCCCAAGGTGTCGAGCACCTCCTTCCTGAAATCCGCGAACATCCTAGCCATTGCTTCCTGAGGGGTCTCGCCGAACTCCTCGCCCTGCTCCTCATCCCCAGCCATAACTCTTCTGTGGGACTTTGTGAACCAGCCGCGCTCCACGCTCACCGCACCAAAATGTTGAAACCGATTTCTCGGTCTCGTGTGGAGCTCGGGGCCCTCACCGAAATGAGGGGCAGCTAGCCCTTACCGGTCCCTCAGGAGAGGTAAGGCCGACGATTTGAGCAAAGAACAAAGACCCTAGTCTCAGCGAGGAGGTCCCTCCACTAACCCGGAAGATCGTTGAGCGCTTCCCCTCCCAAGCCAAAGCTAAGACTCGGGCACCTTGGAGAGCTAGAGAGCCCAAACCAAAGCGACCTAGGGAGAGAAGAGCTCAAAGATAATGAACCGCCCTCTTCCAAGGTGCCCTTTGAGGTCTATTTATAGATTTTAGTTTTGTGGTCTGTCAATAACCAAATCCCGCTGTCCATTCTCACTATCCGCACACCGGATTGGTCTGCTAACAGCCAAACTCCGCTGTTCGGAGAGGCTAAACGCAGACCACCGGGGGCCTCTTGGTAAAAATCCCTTCCTGGACTTTTACGGGGCGAGCCAGCCCGCTTCGCGACCTCCCTCGCGAGTGGAGCTCGCGAGCCTCTGGGTCGGCGAACCCCAGAGGTATTATTGACACATTACATGGCTCGCTCGCCTGCACTACCTCGGCGAGTCCCAGGATGACTATCCGCTCTCACTCTAGGCGGGCTCGCCTAGCGAACTCCTTCCTCAACTGGTTGGGCTCGCCAATTGCGACCCGGCCAAGCCCCAAAATGGCTATCCGCACCCCAAAATGGCTAACTGTACCCCAGGTGGGTCTGCTAACAGCCAAGCTCCGCTGTTTGAGGAGGCTAAGGGCAGACCACCGAGGGTAAAATGGTAAATTGACCCTACTGATTTATGGATAAGGGATTGCGAGAACATTACGATTGGAGCTCTCGCCTGCCTTCTCGCGGATCCTGTCCGCGACCCCTCCTCTAGGGGGTAGCGTTGCGAGAACCCCGCTGAAGGAGCTCTCGCGAGCCCTCTCGCGAATACCGCCAGCGGCATCCCCTTTGGAGGGTTGCCTTGCGAGGACCGCGCTAGCCCATTTTGGTGGTCTGCTGAGGTCTCGTCGGCTGGGGGTTAATCTCAGCGAGGTCTGGATCTCGCCACTCCCGTCTCGCTTGATTTAATTATCCGGCGAATATCGGGGTTGTACAACCCCGATAGTTCCGACGTCCCATCTTCCCACGACGTTTGGCAATGATGCTCCGGGAGGAAGGGCAGGAAAAGAAGTGGCTAGCGGGTCAGCGCAAGATCTGGAGGGACGAGTGCTATTCGCCAGCCCCTCGAGCTCGATTCCGGTGAGCTCGGTCCCGATGAGCGTGGGACAGGAGAGCGCAAGACAGGTAGGAGCGGGGGAGGCAAGCACGGCGCCGGCGAATGCGATTCCGGTGGGCGCGCCACCCGCGGGGGCCAACCCGGCAACAGTGGCTCTCGCGAGTTTGGCCCCGGCGAGCTCCAGTTGGGCGAGAGAGCTCGGGGGGCGAGCCGAGAAGGAAAGTGCAGTAGGAGGAGGAAGCCCCTTTTGCGAGTTGGTGCTCTCTGCACCCGTGCCGGAAGGGTTCAGAGAGTGGGACAGGGTCTACTACCATGGTCGGGATGACCCGGTCCAGCATCTGCAGTCGTTCGAGGACTCGGTCTCTATCAGGCCGATGTCGGGCGCCTTCAAGTGTCGGCTCTTCGTCGTCACCTTGGAGGAGAAAGCTCGGGAGTGGTTCCACCAACTCCACGTCGGGTCGATCTACGCTTTTGAGGATCTGCGTAGAAGTTTCTTATTACGGTTTTCAACTTCGAAAAAGAGGAAGAAGGACGTCGAGTCCCTCTTCAAGGTGAAGCAGGAGCCTAAGGAGTCGTTTGCTCATTATGCAGATCGGTTACAGGAGGAAGTTCTGCTCACCCAGGAGATGCCCGGGTTTGTTCTTCAGCTCGCCTTCATGTTGGGACTGAAGGAGAGCTTCTTTAAGATGGATCTGAAGAGGAAAGCCCCCGTCTCCTACGAGGAGTTGATGGAGAGGGTGGCAGAGGAGGTCGAGAGTGAGGAGGCCAATCCGGAGCTCACCAGGAGGCTAGCAAAGCTCACTGAGCCGGAGGTCAGGCAGCAAGAAGTAAGAAGAAGGGAAGAGCCCCGGGCCCCGGAAGGGGGATGAAGGCAGCATGGCGGGGGGATGCAAGGTCAGGGAAGAAGCTACGCCCCAGGAGGGGGTAATTTCTATGGAGGACAAGGAAGACCCCACCAGTTAGGATAGAGGCAGGGTCTGAGGCAGAGGCCTCCCCCGCCTCAGCAGGCTATGGCGATCAGACGAGGAAGAGGAGGGGGAAGAGGAAGGAGAGAGGTAGTGGAAGCAGGAGCGGGAAGGAGAAGAGGAAATAGGGCGGCAGAGGCCGAGAGGGGGGAGGCGGCGTTGTCATACTGTGACTTCCATGATGAGAAAGGTCACGCAACGGCCACCTGCCCCGAGTTCTTGGAGACAAAAAGAGCCAGGGTTCTGGTGCTGCGACAGCAACAGCAAGTGAGGATCGAGGAAGTCCTGCCTCGGGAGGACGAGGAGGAGAGGTGTGAAGACAAGGTCAATTTGGGGACCCGAGGAGGGATCGGAGTGATCCACGGGGGATTGGGGGTAGAGGCAACCCGCAAGGCGTGCCTCCATACCATCTACCATCGGAGCGTGGCTTCAACATCCACTACCCCACCCCCAACCGAAAAAATCACTTTCTCTCAAAAGGACATGTCGGGTCATGAGGACCCATTCTGTGACGCTTTGGTCATCCAAACTACCATCGAAAACTTCACGGTATCCCAAATTCTCATGGACAATGGGAGCTCGGTCAACATCATCCTCAAGAAAGCGTTCGAAGAAATGAAGGTGGAGGCCAGAAGGGTGTTGGCCTCGGATGGTCCGTTGTTCGGATTCTCCGGGGAGAGGAAGGAGGTAGAAGGGGGAGTGGGACTTCATGTGACCTTGGGGGGCAGTCCCGGAACTGCCGCTTCGTGATAGTGGATGCCCCGAGCAGCTACAGCGCCATCTTCGGACGGCCTCTCATCAGCGCGTTCCGATGCGTCCCATCCACCTTCCACCAATGCCTCAAGTTCAGCACCGGAGGAATCCAGGTCCGGGTCCGGGGAGACCCCAAGGTGGCGAGGCAGTGCTACGTGACTGCCGTCAACACCATCTCTTGGATGGGAGAAGCGGAGGAGTGGGACAAGGTGATGGAAGAGGCTGCCGAGGCCGAAGAAGAGGAGAGGACGGGGGGAAGAGCGGATGGAGGAATAGTTCATGCCCAGGAAGGGGTCGTTGAGGGGCCCAGGGCGGAGGACGGGAAAGAGGGAAAGAAAGAAGAAGAGGCCCCGGGAGGAGGGGCGGAAGAAGGGGCGGAAGAGTTGATGATGGTGGAAGAGGAGGAGATGGGGGAAGGAGCCAGGGGGCTCGCTTGTGGCAGAGAGGAGGATAGAGCCTGGGGGGAACGATCCAGGTTGGAAGCTGTGGAGGAAGTGGTCGAGGTGGAGGTGACCACCAAGGCCGGAACAATTGAGAAAATCAGGATCAGCAGGGAGCTCAGTCCGGAGGATCAGAGGAAGGTCTCGGCTTACATCCAAGACAACGTGGACGTCTTCGCATGGAGTGCCGCGGAGATGCCATGGATCGACACGGAGGTAGCGTGCCATCGCCTCAACCTCGATCACGACACTCTCCCCATCCACTAGAACAAGAGGTCCACTGCTGACAAGCTGGAGGCACTTATCCGGGAGGAGGTGGACAAGCTCGTCAAGGCTGGTTTTGTATCAGAGATCCAGTATCCAGGCTGGGTCTCCAATGTAGTAATGGTGAAAAAAGGGGGTGGTAAGTGGAGGATGTGCATTGATTTTTCATTGCTAAATAAATCATGCCCCAAGGATTGTTACCCCTTGCCTAGAATCGACGCGCTGGTTGACTCAGCCGTCGATTTCTCTGTAATGTCTTTTCTAGATGCTTTTTCAGGTTATCACCAAATTCGCATGCACCTGCCCGACATCAAAGATGTCTCCTTCATCACGGGGGATGGATTCTATTGTTATAAGATGATGCCTTTTGGGCTCAAGAATGCAGGGGCTACATACCAACGGATGATGGAAATGGTCTTCCGAGAACAAAAGGGAAGGAACCTGGAGGTCTATGTTGATGACCTCATGGTAAAGAGCCGGGACCTCAAGTCTCACCTCCAAGACCTTGAGGAGACCTTTGGGACTTTGCGGAAGTACAAGATGAAGCTCAACCCCCTAAAGTGTGTCTTCGGGGCTAGCAGGGGAAAATTCCTAGGCCACTTGCTCACCCCGGCGGGGGTGGAGCCTAACCCCGACAAGGTTAAAGCAATCTTGGAGTTGGGGTCTCCAAGAAACGCGAAGGAAGTTCAACGCCTCACGAGAAAATTGGTCGGGCTCAACAGGTTCCTCTCCAAGGCGGGTGAGAATTGTGCCCCCTTCTTCAAGGTACTCCGGGGAAACAACAAATTCGAATGGACCTCAGAATGTGTGGAAGCTTTCCAAGCATTGAAAGGACAACTCACCCAGACCCCACTACTCTGGGGGCCAAGGCAAGGGGAGGACCTATCCCTATATTTAGGGGTAGGATCAGAGGCGGTAAGTTCGGTGCTGGTTCAGGAAGAAGGGAGAAGGCAATTCCCCATCTACTACGTCAGCCGAGTGCTGAGGAAGGCGGAGCTCCGATACCCAATTTTGGAGAAGTTGGCGTTCGCCTTGGTGGTATCAGCCCGGAATCTTAGGCCATACTTCCAAGCACACTCGATCAAAGTGGTGACCGACCACCCTCTTCAAAATGTCATGGAGGGGGTGGAGCATTCGGGAAGGTTAGCCAAATGGTCCGTGGAGCTAAGTGAGTTCGATATCGCGTTTGTACCTAGGACGTCAATCAAGGCACAAGCGGTGGCAGACTTCATGGCGGACTACGCAACTGAAATATGGGAGCATTAGTCACCCACCCCGGTCGCCTGGAAGATGCTAGTGGATGGTGCGTCAGGGAAGCATTCCTATGGAGGAGGGATCATCCTGATAAGCCCCCAAGGAACAAAGATCGAGCAGGCCCTGAGCATCCATTTCCCTATTACCAACAACCAAGCCGTGTACGAGGTAGTGATAGCGGGCCTGCGGCTGGCTAGAGAGCTAGGGTTGCAGGACGTGGAGGTCTCAATGGACTCCATGGTGGTGGCATGCCAAATCAAGGGAGAATTCGAAGCAAGGGAACCGACCCTCCAACGCTACCTAGAGAAGGTCAAGGGGGTCATCGGCCAATTTCGCACTTTTTCCATTACACTTGTGCCAAGGGAGGAGAGCACCCCGGCAGACCTACTAGCCAAGTTCGGTCCTCGGGCAGGGGGAACAGTGTCAGAATTCTTTTGACCTTCCATTGAAGAGGGGGAGCTGATGGAGGTGGATCAACGAGCATCATGGATGGATCCCCTCATCACCTTCCTAACATCGGGAAACTTCCCCGAGGGAGATGTTGACAAGAGGCGGTTCAGGTACAAATCTGCATACTACTCCTTACATGCAGGATTGCTATACCGAAAAACACTCTCGGGGCTCCTGGCTCGTTGCGTGTCTGAGGAGGAGGTCCTGAGGGTCCTTGAAGAAATCCACTCTGGGGAGTGTTGCAGTCACTCCGGGAGCCGGACTTTGGAGGGGAGAGTGCTTAGGCAAGGCTACTTCTGGCCTACCCTCAGCAAGGATGCAGCAGAATTCGCAAGGAAGTGTTCCAAGTGCCAACTCTATGCTCCACTCCAACTCCTCCCAGCTCAAAGGCTCCGGACCATCACAGCTCCGTGGCCCTTCGCTATATGAGGATTGGATTTGGTGGGACCTTTCCCCCAGGCAAGCGGCCAAAGTAAGTTCCTGCTGGTAATGATAGATTATTTTTCCAAATGGATCGAGGTGAAGGCGCTGGCCAAGGTAACGTCCCAGGTAGTGAGAAACTTCGTTTGGGGTGAAATCATTTGCAGGCATGGGCTCACCCTAGCCATCGTGACGGAGAATGGACCCCAATTCGCCAGCGAGGAATTTGTTAGTTTTTTCACCCAACTCGGCAAAGACCTCAGGTTCGCGTCGGTCCACCACCCCAGGAGCAACGGCTAGGTGGAGGCCGCGAACAAGATAATTGTCAGTTTACTAAAGAAGAAGGTAGAGAATCTCAGAGGCAATTGGGTGGAGCAACTACCTTCGGTCCTATGGGCTCTGAGAACTACTCCAAGCACGGCCACGGGGGAGACCCCTTTCAAGCTATCCCACGGGTCCGAGCCCGTTCTCCCGATAGAGTTCGAAGTCAAAAACCCCAGGGTGATCACCGCGGGCGAAGGGGATGGAGAATGGTTAATAGAGAATGATGCAGAGCAAAGGTTGTCCATGGACTGGTAGAAGAGCTCTGAGACCTCGCTACTGTCCGACAGGAGGAGGTCAAGAGACGGATGGCCGAGTACTTCGACCAGCACATCAGGAGAAAGCACTTCGGAAAAGGAGATTTAGTACTAAAGAAGGTTGATGCGGCCGGAAGAGGAGCCGCGGTTGGTAAGCTAGCTAGAGCCCAATTGGGAGGGGCCTTACATTGTAAGTGAAGTGCTCAAGTCGGAGGGATATCACCTCCGGGATGTGGATGGGGTATCTCTCGGTCGAGCCAGTAGTGGGGATGATTTGAAGAGGTTTTATCCTTAGCAAATTTTGTAACTAACTTTTGAACATTTCCTACTCAAATACATGCATTTTGGAATAACTCTCTGGCATGTTTCAAGTGGTTTGGTCCTGGAATGCCCCAGATCGATTCCGCTGTCGGGCTCTCATAGATGGTGGGTCGGGTTGATCTCTGGAGAGGCTGGCAATGTTTCAAGTGGTTTGGTGCTGGAATGCCCCAGATCGATTCCGCTGCTGGGCTCTCGTAGACAGTGGGTCAGGTTGATCTCTGGAGAGGCTGGCAATGCTTCAAGCGGTTTGGTGCTGGAATGCCCCAGATCGATTCCGCTGTCGGGCTCTTATAGACGGTGGGTCAGGTTGATCTCTGGAGAGGCTGGCAATGTTTCAAGTGGTTTGGCGCTGGAATGCCCCAGATCGATTCCGCTGCCGGGATCTCGTAGACGGTGGGTCAGGTTGATCTCTGGAGAGGCTGGCAATGTTTCAAGTGGTTTGGTGCTGGAATGCTCCAGATCGATTTCGCTGCCGGGCTCTCATAGACGGTGGGTCAGGTTGATCTCTGGAGAGGCTGGCAATGTTTCAAGTGGTTTGGTGCTGGAATGCCCCAGATCGATTCCGCTGCCGGGCTCTCATAGACGGTAGGTCAGGTTGATCTCTGGAGAGGCTGGCAATGTTTCAAGTGGTTTGGTGCTAGAATGCCCAAGATGGATTCCACTGTCGGGCTCTCATAGATGGTGGGTCAGGTTGATCTCTGGAGAGGCTGGCAATGTTTCAAGTGGTTTGGTGCTGGAATGCACTAGATCGATTCCGCTGCCGGGCTCTCATAGACGGTGGGTCAGGTTGATCTCTAGAGAGGCTGGCAATGTTTCAAGTGGTTTGGTGCTGGAATGCCCAAGATCGATTCCGCTGCCGGGCTCTCATAGACGGTGGGTCAGGTTGATCTCTGGAGAGGCTGGCAATGTTTCAAGTGGTTTGGTGCTGGAATGCCCCAGATCGATTCTGCTGTCGGGCTGTCATAGACGGTGGGTCAGGTTGATCTATGGAAAGGCTGACAATGTTTCAAGTGGTTTGGTGCTGTAAGGCCCAGGGTCGATTCCGCTGCCGGGCTCTCATAGACGGTGGGTCAGGTTGATCTCTAGAGAGGCTGGCAATGTTACAAGTGGTTTGGGCAGGCAAATAGGTTACTCATAGCGAGAGATTTGGCTCGCAAGCAACCTCAAAACCCGGGCGAGGCGAGACCAGGGGTCCGCTCGCATAAGGGAATAGCTCGCGGCAGAGCGGCTGAGTCCACTGATCGCAAGTTTACTTATGAGTTTCAGTGGCGCGAGTAAAGATGGCAAGCCAGAGAGGGCCCGTTTTCGCGGTGGTCCATGGATAACGATAAGAGCTCGCAAAAGGCGAGTGCGAGCGAGGCAAGCTAATACCGGCCCCTCTCGCAAGGTTCCCCAACAGGGTACATCCCAAGCAAGGATAAGGGTCTACAGCCTGAGTCTTACCATCGCCGCAGAAGAGAAGGGGGCGAGAGCGACCTAGGTACAATACGGCGAAGGGAGAATTGTCAATTAAAGAGACGCGAGCGCGAGCATCAAAACGAATGTTTTAAAGGCGGGAGCATAAGAAAATCAAGATCGCGCAAGCACGAATGAAAAAGCGCATGCGAGCAAGAAGTAAGGAAATAACATTGGAAAGATAGACAAAATGTTTCTTTTCATTCCTCACAAAAGATTACAGTCCAACGGCGGGCTCGCCGGCAAAAAAGAAAAGTTTTTACATTATAAACAACAAAAAATTAAGGCGGCTCGCCAGGTAGCGTTTTAGTCACTCTCGCGGTTCTCCACCTCGGAGATGGGCACGAACAAGTCAGGGACGACTTCTTCCGCAGTTAACTCCATGGCGTCGGGAACGATCATGTCCGCCCCTTTGAGAGTGTCGAGGACGAGCTCCGTGATCTCCATCGACCTTTTGCGATCGGCTTCTTTATTCTCTCGCGACTGACCGCGAGTCCCAGCTCGCGGAGGAGGGGGAGGAAGCACCGCCAAGGTCAGGTCGCAGACCTGGGCCTTGAGGCAAGAGTTCTCCCTCTCCAGATCAGCGATCCTCACGTGAAGCTGGCTGACGGACTCGGCATCCTGCGAGAGGCGGGTTAGCATAGGAAATGCGAAGCGAGACAGAAAAATATTTTTGCAAAGCATTGCTTACCAGTCCGCCTTGAAGACTGAAGAGGAGGCCCTCAGACAAGGCCTCCTTCCCTTTGAGTTTCGCGACCTCATCCGCAGACTTCTGGAGCTCAACGTTGAGCTCCCTGATCTCCCTGTTCGCGGTGAAGTATCGGCGGCCCACCATGTGGGTAAGCTCCGTCGGCCAAAACTGGGCTCGCATGGCTTCGTATACCAGCCCCTTCTGCGTAATGGACCGGAAAAGGGAGGCGTCCTCGCGACCATAGAGACCAAAGGCGAGGGCGAACGCCTCACCTCCAGCCTTGTCATCCTCCACCCAGGAAGGGAGTAGCGAGGATCAGATGACCTTGTTCTGCTCGGGTTCCCACGCGAGCACCGACTCGCCAACCGCGTCTGCAAGCTTCATGCCGAGCCCGAAATTCGTGTGGCTCGTCGGCTTGGGCTTGGCTGTCGTCCCCCCCTGCTCGCCACCCTCTTTGGCGGGCTCCTGATTCGCTGCAGGAGAAGAGGGGGGGGGGGGGGGGGTCAGATTCGGAGAGGTCCACGACCTCCTTCGCCTTGGCGGCGGAGGGGGCTTTCTTGGTCTTCTTCTCCACCCCCTGCGAGGCGGGTCGGCGTGGAGGAAGGGATCGCTTCTTCCCCGACGAGGAGCTTGGGACATCGCGGAAGGCCTCGGCGGCCACGCTCGCGAGTGCGCCAGAGGCGAGGGAGTAAGAAGGCACGTGCGGAGGGTTGATCGTAAGGTCACGCTCACCTGCGAAGATAACTAAGAGCATTAGCCAATCATAGGAGAGAAGAGGGGGGAGATTGGCGAGCGTGAGTCAAACCTTCTCCTTGGGGAACATGCGGTAACAGGTCCACCCGCTCTCGGAGGAAAGCGACCTCAAAGTTCTTTCCTTTGAGGAACCGGTACAAGCCCGCATCACCACCCCCTAGGGAGGTCGGAGGGTGATAGACGGCCTCATCTCGCTGAGTGGGGGTGTAGGAGATGTTGCCAAAAGGACCCTTCACCAGGACAAACTTCTGCGTCCAATAATGAGACTTATTCACCATCTCGCAGACGGTGACATGCTGGCTTGAGAAGTGAGCCGTCCCGTCCTTGTACGCGCGAAACGAGAATACCTTGCGGAAGACGAGCAGGCTGAACTCGATCTTCTCCGCCCTAAGGTAACTGGCGAACGCGACCACCACGGCGATCGCGTTCGGCATCAGCTGGCTCGGCAGAACGCCGAAGTACTTGAGCACCTAGTAAAATCGACAGGGGTCAGGGTGTCATTCGCAAAGCGAGTCAGAAACATAGAGGTCAAGAAACAAACGTACTTTGCGCACTTCTGGGCAAAGAGGGAGTCGCAACCCATTCTCGAAATGAGCAATGGGGATCGCGAGCTCGTCAGGATACGGATCGCTGATGGTGTCTCGCTCGGTAGGGAAGCGAGCCACAAACCCAGAGTGTATGTACTGATCGACGATGGCCTGGTATTCTTCCTTCGTGAGGTTGGCACAGAAGAAGAGACCCTCAAGGAAGGCCCTGGAGCACTTGGCTCGCCCCTCAGCTTCCGCGTCGCCGACCATGTTGCCTTGAAGCTGCGAATCACAAAAGCCGCGAGAGCGAGCTAGGTTTGCGAGAAAGTTAGAGAGAGAGGGAGAGCGAAGGAGGGATAGTAAATGCGGTGGTTGAAAAGAAAAAAAATCGACTACTTATAGAAATAAAAAAGGCGGGAAGAAGCTGAAGCGTCGGTGTCTGTGGATAGTGGATTCGCGCAGTATCCTTCCGCCTCTAGGGGTCCTATTCGCTCCCGGCGAGCCGATACCTTGTCAAACTTTCTCCCATTAATCATCGGCGAGCTAGCGCTGAATAATAAAATAAAGCAAAACGCGAGGGCAAGACGCGAGTGCGAGTAACAGAGATACAAAAGTAGCCAACGAATGAGCGAGTCAGGTATGACAAAAGAAAAGATAATAAACACGAGAAATAAGGGCTCGCAAGCGAGTCAAAGTATCATTATTACAGACTTGTTAAAAGTGTTCGCGACCCCTCCCTACGAAGGGGAGGGGGAAGAAAAATAATAATAAAATATAAAGCGAGAATTCTTAATATCGCAACTACTTCCAGCGACCGCGACCCCAGACACCAGAGCGAGGGGGGACTCGCGGGTAGTGATACTTGCGAAGCGACCGGTTCGCCCGGCTCGTTAGCCGCATGTAATCATCAATTCAGGCAATGTACACCCCGGGGGAGGTCGCATCGCCATGATCGGTCGGCCGCATCTCGGCGAGGATGCGCGCATTCGCGTCCTCCATCGCGGCAAACCTTTCCTCATTAGCGAGCCGATCCAGCCTATTCTGTTCGTGCAGATCCCTCAGCAGAGCGGTATGCTTCTGGAATATCTCGGTGACCCACCTCTTCATTTGCACCGGATCACTGGGATCCCCCAAAAAATCAGCGACCTGACTCGGCGAGGGGGGTGGAGATATATCCAGTGCTCCAGACTCTGACTCGGTGAGCGATGTCATGTGTTCACCTGCGGAGTAGAAGTCAGCAAGAAGGTAGAAAATGACACTCAATGGCGACAGTCTAACCTAGTGGAGGAATTTGAGTACTGGGCCAATGGCGAGAGGTGCCCGGCTGGCCTCGGAATGCTTCAACAAAGGCAGGGGTAAGGGCCTTACCCAGACCGGGACCGAGCGCGGGTCTAGAGCCGAGCCCGGGCTCGGCAATCAACGTCCCTCCAGGGCTCCTTTGACCCAGGAAGCCGAATCCAGGAGTGATGATGGTCTGGTTCAGCGGGGTAGGCGAGTCCGCCGGAGGAGGAACTTGTTCCTCCAGGGCCGCGAGAGGGGACACTGCACAGGAGTAGGCGTGATTTGGCAAGTCAAGAAATACGAAGGAAGGTAAGGTAAGTCGCTCACCTCGTTGCGAAGGCGAGCCCCGCGGGTCGAGGGCCCTCTCCTCCACGAGTGGTGTATCAGCCCTGCCGGTGGAAGGGATGTTGGTCTCTGCGATTGCCCCCCCCCCCCCAAGACATCCTCACCCGGGGGAGAGTTCTGCGAGTAGGACAAGTTAGGTTGAAAGAGTAGGGCATTAAAACCTGCGAGTTTGACGATAGTACCTGCGAGACGAGCCCGTCATGGGGGGAGTACGGCGAAGGAGAGGACCCACCCTCGCCGGCCAGGCGCCGAACGGCCTTTGTCATTCTGATGGTGGGTGGAGGCGAAGAACGCCGCGGAGAAGTCCAGGAGGCGATGGCGGTGGCTTTTCCCTTCTGGGCCGCTTGCGAAGCCTTCAGGCGAGCCAACATTTCGTCTTTTTTCGACATCACGATGGGGCTCGCGGCGAGAAAGAAAAGGGAGAGAAGAATAAAAAGTTCGAATGACGGCCGGGGAGAGTGGTATTTATAGTGGTGGGCATGGGGCCAACAGAAAGATTCTCGCCACGTCACCAAGGGACCGGCGAATACCAAGGGTTGGACGGTTCTTCGCGAGCCTGAAGAGCCTCGCGAAGAGCGGGGATTGTGTACAACCCCGATATTCGCCTAGGGGCTCACAAAGACGGAGAAATAACCAACAGGCAAAATTTACATATGTTCTCTGCGTTCGACGAACGGCTACCTGCGTTCGACGAACGGCGCTCTGCAGTCGACGAAAAGGTTCGAAGCTACGCTCAACGAAACCCAAGCAGCGCTCGACGATCCCACCTTAACTCAGCTCATCGGTCGACGGAGTCCTGAGTTTGACAAACGTCGTTGTCCATTCGACGAATTTGCTTCTCAGACCGACGACCGTCTCAGCGGCTGCCTCTACCCTGACTCAGCGAAAGAATTTGCAGGAAGGCGCGTGAGCCATACCACCGCGAGCCCAAGTTTCAAGGTCAGCTCGCACGAAGGCAAGCGAGTCGGGTACTCACCGGCTGCTCGCAAGAAGGCTGGCGAGCCGGGTACTCGCCGGCTGTTCGCGAGAAGGCAAGCGAGTCGGATCCTTCCCAAGTCTTGGGGTTCGGCAGAACGCCGAAGTGCGTTCGACGAACGTCGAGCATTTGTTGAGATCGTCGAACCCAGTTCAGCGTTCGACGAATTTCGTTCTCCGTTCGACGAAACCCGTTCGACAAACTCATCTTTCCGTTCGACGAAACTCGTTCAACGAATTCACCTCTCTCGCTAGTGATGCTCTCATAAGCCACTCGTCCATAGACTAAAGAGGTGGAGTTACTCCTCTACCCCTGGTGGTCTGTAGGTAGCCCCTCCAAACAGCGGAGTTTGGCTATTAGCAGGCCAAAATGGGGGTGCGTTTAGTAAAACCAAAAGGCGGAATTCCGCTATTGACAGACCAAGAGCAAGAAAACTATAAATAGACCACAAAGGGCACCTTGGGAGAGGATTCCAATCTCAGTTCTCTGAGCTCCTCCTTCCCTCTGTTACTTTAGTTCAGCTCTCTAGCTCTCCAAGGTGCCCAAGTTTCAACGATCTTCCGGGTTTGTGGTGGGACCTCCTCGCTGCGACTAAGGTCTTAGTCTGTTTCCGAGTCTCTAGTCTACTACTTCTGAGGAACAAGTAAGGGTTAGCTGCCCCTCAACTTGTTTAGGGCCCGAGCTTCACAAGAGACCGAGAAATCGATTTCAACACTAGGCCAACACCCTCCATGCCTCCACCTTCATCTCATCAAACGCCTTTTTGAAAATGATGTTGACTGAGCTCTCGTTGTTAATGAGGATCTGGGAGACGGTGAAGTTCTCGATGGCTGTCTGGATATTCAGCGCATCGCAGAATGGGTCATCATGACTCAGCATATCCTTCTGCGTGAAGGTGATTTTCTCTACTGGGGGTGGGGCTTGAGATGTCAAAGTCATGCTTCGACGATACATGACATGGAGGCTCTCCTTTCGGGTTGCCTCTATCCCCACACCCCCATGGATCATCTTGATCCCTCCCCGGGTCCCCACATCGGCCCAGTCTTTACACCTCTCTTCATCCTCCTCTCTGGGCAGGACCTCCTCAATCCTCACCGGCCGCTGCTCCTGCTGCGCCAGCACTCTGGTTCCTCTTATCTCTAGGAACTCCGGGAAGGTGGCCGTCGCGTGACCTTCCCCCTAGTGGAAGTCACAGTATGGCAACGCCACCTCCCTTCTCTAGGCCTCCGCACCACGATTCCTCCTCCTCACTCCTACTCCCACTCCTGCTCCTCTTCCTCCTCTTCTTATTCCTCTTCCTCCTCGCCCGATCGCCATGGCTTGTTGAGGCAGTGGAGGCAACGACCTCGGACCCTGCCTCCACCCAAGCTGATGGGGCCTTCCCTGACCTCCATGGAAGTTACCTCCTCCCTACTGCCTCCACCCCAACTCCAGGGCCCTCGGCTCTTCCCTTCTCCGGACTTCCTGCTGCTTGACCTCCGGCAAACTAAGCTTGGCTAGCCTCTTTGTGAACTCCAGATTAGCCACCTCGCTCTCGATCTCCTTTGCCGCCCTTTCTATCAGCTCTTCGAAGGACAAGGGGTCTTTTCGCTTCAGTCTCATTTTGAAGAATCCCTCCCACAGCCCAACCGTGAAGGCAAGCTGGAGGGTGAATCCCGACACTTCCTGGATGAGGAGAACCTCCTCTTGAAACCGGTCCACATAGTGGGCCAAAGACTCCCCCTGCCTCTGCTTGATATTGAAGAGCGCCTCGGGGTCCTTCTTTCTCTTCTTCGAGGTCGAGAAGCAGAGCAAGAAGTTGCGGCGCAAGTCTTCGAAGGCATAGATTGATCCTCTCCGGAGCTCGTGAAACCAGTCCCTCGCCTTCTCCTTAACGTAGTTGCGAAGAGTCGGCAATTGAAAGTGTCTGACAGGGGTCTAAGGGAGACGATATCTTCGAACCACTGTAAGTGCGGGACGGGGTCATCCTTTCCAGCGTAGTACATCATATCCGGCTCCCTAAACCCTTCCGGGAGTGGTGCCGAGAGCACCAACTCGCATAATGGGCTCCCTCCAGTCACCATTCTCGCCTGCTCGACTCTCCCCACGAGCTCCCTGACTGGACCCGCACCTGCCAAAATAGTGCTCACCGGCACAGCACTCGCCGGGACAGCGCTCACCCCGCGAGATCTCGCCCTGGCACCTCGCCGGCCACTTCCTTGCCAGCTCTCTCCCCCGGGGCATTCTCGCCAACCCCCAATGGCTAGACGACCTGAGGTGTTGGAGTCGCGAACTCGCCCCGCGCCGCTACGAAGGCGAGATGATGGTCTCCAGCATCTCTTTGCCAAGGTCCGCTATAATCTCCGCTGTCACTGGCGGGACGGAAGGTGGCAAACCGCAGAAGTCACCCTCTCGCTCACCCCCTTCGACCATGTTACCTCCATGGGGATTTCCTGTACTCGCTACTTTCCACGCTCACCGCACCAAAAATGTTGGAACCAGTATTTCGGTCCAACGAGGAGTTAGGACCACCGAGAAGGGGGCAGCGAGCACTTACTAATCCCACGGAAGAACCTGACCGAAGGCTTAGAACAAAAGGCACGACCCTTGGCAGCAGCGTGGAGGTCCCACCACACACCCGGAATATCTTTGAGCGCTTCCCCTCCCAAGCCAAAGCTGAAGACGGGCACCTTGGAGAGCCGGAGGAGCGAACCAAAGAAGACTTGAGGAGAAGCAAAGATCTAGAATGCTCTCTCAAGGTGCCCCAAAGGGTCAATTTATAGGCTTTTTTGAACTGGACTGCTAATATCGGGATTCCGCCTTTAGGTTTTATTATACGCACCCCAAACTGGTCTTCTAACAGCCAAACTCCGCTGTTTTGGAGGGCAATTGGCAGCCCACCGGGGGTATCAGGGTAAATTCACCTGCATCCCTTGCTGGGCGAGTGGCCCATGAAGGCGCCACTCGCGAGCCTTTCTGCGAGCTGGGATCACGAGAGCTCCTCTTATGAGTGGAGGCGAACCTCCACTCGCCCCGCCAGACCAACGCTGCGAGATCTCATCCGACTCATCGTGGCTAAATGCAGCCCAGAGCGGTTCTCAAACCACTCGCGCCATGGCCTCTAGACACTCGCGAGCGGTATCCCTGGCTTGCCTTTCTGGCTCGCCTCGCCCTACCTTGGCTAGGTACTCGCCGCGAGTCTGCGAGTACTCCCTGACTTACCTGTGATTGATTCCTCCGCGAGTCCGAGAACACTGGGTTGTACAATTTATATATATCTATAAACTATTTCTCACTCATTGTATGCCCACTAGATCCGGTGAAGCATACCACACCTCTTCCTCTTCGAGTATGGCCGATGATCGGCAACCGAAACCAAACCCCACTGTCGTTGATGTCCTTCGCGGTGAAATGACCCAACAAATATGGGAACTACGGGATATGTTGGCCCAATTGTTGGTCAACTGAAACCCCTCTCCATCGAGAAGTCATAGGAAGCCCAACCATCCCCACAACCACGAGGACGATGAAATCAATAAGATGTCCCCCCGTGCCTGCCCACAACACCATCGCCCCGAACGGGACATTGACCTTACCCGCAATATTAAGATCAATGCCCCTACCTATGACGGCTTGGGAGAACCCCAAATTTTTCTCTCTTGGGTCATGGATATGGAATGTTATTTTGAGTGGCATTACCTACGGGGCCCGCAAAAGGTTCAAGTAGCCAGAATGAAGCTCACTGGGCGAGACAAAGTTTTTTGGCTCAACGAGGAGCGTCGTTTATGATCCGAGAATGGCGTTCCCCCTATCGATTGGCAGGTGATGAAAAATCTTCTGAAAGATCAATGCGTTCCCGCTTATCATCGCACCTGAATGTTCGATGAGTTGGCCACCCTTCGTCAGGGTGATAAATCCATTGTCGATTACATGGGTGACTTAAAAGATAAAATGGTCTGATGTGAGGTTCAAGAGATGCCAGAAGTTACGCTCTCTAGATTTCATAAGTGTCTTACTCATGACATCCAACGAAAGCTTCTTCGCTACAGTCACATCGATTTGAACACCACTTTTAATACGACATTTCACATCGAAATGCATTGGCCTTTAGGTCTAAGGGTAAACTCACCTCACATAAGAGTAAACCTACCAATGGTCCTTCCACCTCTACGTATAAGGACAAAGGAAAGTTTAAGACCACGGACTCCACTAATATAGTTATCATTACTAGAAATGCTAAGAATCCCCAAGGTGAACGCTTTCCTGTGGGCAAGATTAGCAAAACTAATGCCACGTGCTACACTTGTGGGGTAGCCAACCATTATGCCATTAAGTGCCCAACTAAGACTAAGGCTTTAGCCTTGGTTGAACCTTCTAGTGACGCACCCGAGTTTATTTATGAGACCCCGCGTGCGTCGAATGAGTGGTATCGAACTAATATCTTTTCCTTAATCTTTAGGAACGGTGAGAAGCTTTATAAGTTAATAATCGATAGTGGAAGTTGTATGAATGTTATATCAGAAAATGTCGTCACATGTATGAAGCTCACTGCGGAGCCCCATCCCCATTCCTACCAAGTAGCTTGGGTCAACAAGACGTCCCTAATTGTTACAAGACGATGTCTTGTACCCCTCATAATTAAAACTTATTCATTAAAATATTTGGTGTGATTTGATCCCCATGGATGCTTGCCATGTTTTGCTAGGTCGTCCTTGGCTTTACGATCATGATGTGACGCATTTTGGGAGAGCTAATATATATGAATTTAATTTCAATGGCAAGAAGATAACTTTAAAACCCACTCCTCCTAAGTTCCCCGATATTCCTTCTAAGGATACAACTCTTCCAGTTGAGAAGAACACTTTAAATTTAATGGGCCGTAAGGAATTTGCCCACGATTCTTTTCTTGGCAGAGTTATTTACGCTTTAGAGTGCTTACAATCTAAGGATGAGGCTAATAATTTGGAAGTTTTGCCGCCGGAATTGAGAGCGTTACTAGATGAGTATAAGGATGTTTATCCAGATGAGTTGCCATCTACCTTACAGCCCTTACGTGAGATTCAACATGCTATAGATTTAATACCGGGTTCTTCCTTTCCAAATCTTCCGCAGTATCGGATGAATCCCGTGACACACCAAGAATTACAAACCCAAATTTTGGACCTTCTCCAAAAAGGATTTATTAGGCATAGCAAAAGTCAATGTGTCGTTCCCGCATTACTTGCACCTAAGAAAGACGGATCTTGGCGTATGTGCGTGGATAGTTGCGCCATTAAAAACATTACCATAAAATATCGGTTTCTCATTCCCCGGTTGGACGATTTATTGGATATGGTGCCACGATTCTCTCCAAGTTGGATCTTAGGAGTGTCTACCACCAAATTTGGATTCGGGAAGGGGATGAATGGAAAACCGCCTTCAAGTCCAAAGATGGTTTATATGAATGGCTTGTCATGCCGTTTGGCCTTTCCAATGCTCCAAGTACCTTCTTGCGCATGATGAATCACGTATTCCAACCCTTCATGGGTAAGTTCATAGTCGTTTACTTTGACGATATTTTGGTCTATATTACCTCTCCTACGACTCACTACTCTCACTTAAAAATGGTGTTTGCCACGTTGCGTAACAAAAAATTATTTGTCAACCTCAAAAAATGCATATTCTTCACGCATTCCGTAGAAATCATAGGCTATATTGTGAGTTCGGAAGGCATCCACGTGGACCCGGGAAAGGTCCAAATCATTAAAGAGTGGCCTGAGCCAAAAACCCTTCGTGATGTGCGTAGCTTTCACGATCTTGCCACTTTTTACAGCCGTTTTATCCGAGATTTTAGTAGTATCATGGCTCCGATTATGGAATGCTTAAAGAATGGTGACTTTAAATGGACCAACTCGGCCACTCGTGCGTTCCAAAACATCAAAACAAAAATGATGGAAGTGTCGGTTCTCCACCTCCCAGATTTTAGTAAAGTCTTTGAGTTGTCTTGTGATGCTTCCGACGTAGGAATTGGTGGCGTATTAAGCTAAGAAGGCCACCCCATTGGGTATTTTAGTGAAAAACGTACGGGTGCTAAATTAAATTATTCTTGTTGAAACAGATTTCTCGGTCTCTTGTGAAGCTCGGGCCCCCAACTAGTTGAGGGGCAGCTAGCCCTTACTAGTCCCTCGGAAGGAGCAGACTGGGGACTCGGGAACAGACTAAGACCTTAGTCACAGCGAGGAGGTCCCACCACAAACCCGGAAGATCGTTGAGCGCTTCCCCTCCCAAGCCAAAGCTGAGACTTGGGTACCTTGGAGAGCTAGAGAGCTAAACCAAAGTAACCAAGGGAGGAAGAAGCTTAGAGAACTCAGATCTGAATCCCCTCCCAATGTGCCCTTTAAGGTCTATTTATAGTTTTTTGTTCGTGGTCTGTTAATTGCAGAATTCCGCCTTTTGGTTTTACTAAACGCCCCCCAATTTGGCCTGCTAATAGCCAAACTCCGCTGTTTGGAAAGGCTAACGGCAGACCACCAGGGGCAGAGGGGTAATTTTGCCTCCTTAGCCTATGGACAAATGGCCTGAGAAGGCTACTCGCGAGAGCTCCCGCGAGTATGGCTCGCGAAACCCCTCTTACTTGAACGCTCTGTGAAGACCCCGCTCACACCTCTTCTGGCGGCATCCACCGAGGCCAGGTCTCATGTGCCTTCCTGCGAGCTCCCCTCAGCCTTGTGAATATCTGATGAACTGGATGGAGGATTGAGTTCATCGAGCTGAGGAGCAAGTTCGTCGAACTGAAACATGACGCGAGTTCGTCGAACGCAGAACGGATTTCATCGAATGCATATTGAAGTTCGCCGAACACAGAAACTTGGAAAGAATCTGGCTCGTCCGCTTTCCTGCGAGCGGTCGGCGAGTGCCCGTCTCGCCAGCCTTCCTACGAGCGACCCTTGAGACTCTGGCTCGCCTTCTTTGTTACTTATACGCCAAACACAGAGTTGAATACGTCGAACTCAAACTAGAGTTCGTTGAACTGAACACAAAATTCGTTGAACTGGCTGGGGGATTGAGTTCGTTGAGCTGAGAAGCAAGCTCGTCGAACTGAAATGGGACGTGAGTTCGTCGAACGCAGAACAGATTTCATGGAATGCAGATTGAAGTTCGTCGAACACAGAAACTTGGAAAGAATTCGGCTCGTCCGCTTTCCTGCGAGCGGTCGGCGAGTGCCCGGCTCGCCCGCCTTCCTGCGAGCGGTTGGCGAGTGCCCAGCTCGTCCGCTTTCTCGCGAGTGGTCGGCGAGTGCTCGGCTCGCCCGGCTTTCTGCAAGTGGTCTGTGAGTGCCCAGCTCGCCTTCCTTCCTGTGAGCGACCCTTGGGATTCAATCTCGCCTTGTTACTTCTCTCGCTTGTTGACTCCTCAAACTGTGTCCACCTCCTGGCGAATATCGGGGTTGTACAATTCTAACTACGATAGAGAGTTCTATGCGGTTATTCGTAGCCTCCACCATTGGCGACATTATCTCCTTCCCAAGGAATTTGTTCTCTTATCGGATCATGAGGCGCTCCGTTTTATTAATTTACAACAAAAAATCAGCCTCCGTCATGCCAAATGGGTATCCTTCTTACAAGAATACACATTCATAATTAAGCACCCTAAGGTAAGCCATAATCATGTGGTGGACGCTCTTAGTCGCGTATCTTTGTTGTTATCCGTGTTGCAAGTAAAGGTCATTGGTTTTGAAAGAATCAAAGATGAGTACGTGCAATGTCCAAATTTTAAGGACATCTATTTATCCCCCTCGATGACTCACCTTCTACTATATTCGCTTAGTACATTCGTGATGGGTATCTTTTTCGGCAATCCAAATTGTGTATTCAGCTCTCATCACTTCGTCACTTTATTGTTTCTGATCTCCATAGTGGTGTCCTAGGTGGTCATTTTGGTCGTGATAAAACTATTACGTTAGTGGAAGATAAATTCTATTGGCCCAAAATAAAATCTCTTGTCACCAAAATAATTAGAAGTTGTCGCACGTACCAACTAGCCAAAGGGACTAAAACAAATGTCAAGTTGTATGCCCCTCTTCCCATTCCCTCCATCCTGTGGGAAGATGTGAGCATGGACTTTATCTTAGGCCTTCCCCCGACCGTTCGCTGGGTGGATTCTATTCTAGTCGTGGTTGACCACTTTTTCAAGATGGCTTATGTTATCCCGTGTAATAAAACAAGCGATGCCTCTCACATCGCCAAATAATATTTTAAAGAGGTTGTTAGTCATCGTTGCGTGCCTAAGACCATTATCACCGATCGGGACGTTAAATTCACAAGCTATTTTTGGAAAACTCTTTGGAAACTCATGGGCATGAAACTCTTATTTTCCACGGCCTACCATCCACAAATAGATGGTCAAACGGAGGTCATTAATAGAAGCTTATGGGACCTCTTACGGTGTCTTGTGGGTGACCACAAGGGTACTTGGGATTTACTCCTTCCCCACGCATAACTAGCCTATAATAATTCTAAAAATCGATCATTCGGTCTATCGACGAATGAAATTGTGCATGGTTACAAAGATCACGTGCCACTTGACTTAATTCCTCTACCTCCTACTTATAAATCAAGTCACTTTACACAAGAATTCGCTCAACATGTTCACGATCTTCACAAGTGCATACAAGAAAAGTTTGCCACCCAATATGCTTCTTATTAATCGCATGTCAATATACATCGGAGAGCATCCAATTTTAATGTTGGCGATTTGGTTTTGGTCTGTTTGATTCCCGATCGGTTGGCCTCGGGCACCATCAAGAAGTTGGCCCATAGGAGAGCCGGTCCGTTTAAAATTATCAAGGAATTGGGTGACAATGCTTTTGTTTTGGATTGCCCATTGATTGGGGAATTTCTCCTATTTTCAATGTTTCGGATTTAACGCCTTATGTCTCTCCACTTCCAGAATTACTTCACTCTCCTTTTTCCTCTTCGTCTACATCTTCTCTTGGGGTGGGTGGTGAGTTACTCTTCGTGTCTCTTCCCACATCGGATCCTTCCGCCATTACACCAGATATAGAAATGTTGGCTACTCCACTTGCTACTAACGTTTTTCAAAGTTTTCCCAAAACCTCTTTTATGCCTGACATGATTTTGGACGATGAAGTTCTCAATACAATCGACGGTGGCATCCATCACAACCTTGTTCCTTGGCGTGATCGCCCCGCCTCAGATGATTTTTGGATCCCGGAAGCCGAATTGGAATGACTCGACGCCTCTCTCCTTCATCATTATTGACGCGACCACTCACCGGTGATGGGTGCTTTTGAGCGGGGGAGGATTGATGGCGCCGACCTGGCGCCACTTGATGATGCGGCGCACCATTACAATCTCTGGCCCAACAAAAGGAAGGCCTGTTGGAACATGGTTTTTCGCATTCCTGTGATTTGAGAATAATAAATCCTACTTGTATTTGATCTTGTTTGCCATTGTGTTTTTAGCATGCAGGTTTGGACAGATATGACACCAGGTTGCTGCAACAATGGTCTGGCACTAACCACAAGAAGAATGATTGAAAGTTGTCTAACGCCAGGCGTTAGGTCTTAATGTTGGGCGCTAGCCGTTCGACGAAATGCGAAGCCGTTCGACGAAATGGAGTTCGACAAAATGAGATGTGTTCAACTAATTGAGATGTCGTTCGACGAAATGACGTTCGACGAAATTGCGTTTGACGAAATGAGATGTCATTCGATGAAATGGCGTTTGGCGAAATGAGATGCCATTCGATGAAATGGCGATCGACGGGATGAGATGCAGTTCAACGAAATGGCATGAAAGAAACTCAACGCCAGGCGTTTGGTCTTAACGCTGGGCGCTATCCGTTCGACGAATTTGGCAAGGAGAAAGCAGTTGTGATTGCAGGAGGAACTTTAGGAAAGATTTGCCCAACGCCCGCGTTAGCCTTAACGCCAGCGTTAGTATGGCCTAAAATAAAACAATTCCTAAAGTGCAGAATCTCCTTCCTCTTCTGAAGATCCGATCCATCAATATGTTGTTATACATGGTCAACGCCCGGCGTTAGCACATAATGCCAGTGTTAGCTCAAAGTCTATAAATTCGATGATTTCGATGTCTCCGACTACTAATTGCCAAGAGCCCTATTCCATCACTTCAGAAACTTTGTGAGGGCCGTATTTCCAGACCAACACATCTCCCGCTCATATTTCAAAAGGAGGAATCAAAGGAGGCTTGGATCAACATGCTAACTCAACGTTAAGAATGCAAGCTTGGACTTCAACGATCTTCAATGATTCTTCGGCGTCTCCTTCAGATTACCTCATAGGGAGTTTAATATTTGTCTTTTTTATTTGTCTTTTATTTTTATCATTGTAATCGGTTTGTGAATTCGCCTCGTGTTGGCGAATAGGTCTAGGTAGGACTTAGGGAGGAATTCGCCTCGTGTTGGCGACTGGGTCTAGGGAGTAGATCTAGGGGTGCTCGAGGCCTTTCTGGTGATAGATTGGCTAGAGCGGCTTGAGTTCGTATCTGGGGAGAGATCGGCTAAAGCCAACCAGTTCGTGGGGATACGAGTCGGTATAGAAAACAAAAAGAGTTTTCATATTATTCGCTTCGATTTCTAGCGTCATAGAAATCAGATTTTGTAATCAATTTTATAAATGATAATCATGTCTTTTCTTATTTAATAAAATTGATTTCATTTCTAATTTCATTGTTTCTTTACTTTTGATTTAACTTACTTCGACCAAAATATCAAAAGTGTTCTATAAAAGTTTAAAGTTTTTAAAACCCTTATTCACCCCCCCCCCCCCCCCCCCTCTAAGGGCGCCTCAAGATCCAACAAGGACTACCGTCGGATGCTCCATTCTTAAAATTTAATGCACCGTTCAAATCATTTTTTGTTTTGTCTGATTGACCAAAATGTTGGGCGGTCAAGGATTTATTTTAATTTCAGCATTTTATTTTAAGTTACAAACATTGGATGGCAAGGATTAGAGTTGGAGAGATGTGTGGTTGTGAGTGATTTTAATGGGAGATATATATATACCTCCTTATTTAGAATGGAGGCAGATTTTGGAAAAAAAAATAGAAAAGGGTTATCTTCTCCCTAGGGCTGATCGCACCCTGTTCTCGTGCTCCCAGTTCATATGAGGTGAAGCCCTGCCAGCCATAGTCACCTCTGGCCAGAAACACACAAATCTGACACTGTGCTGCCTCCTCCCCCTTCCAGTTTGACTCCGGTGGAACTCGGCCGCATATCCCGTCCAGTGTGACTCCGGTGGATTCCGTGGTGGAGAGATTTTCTTCAACTATTCTTTTGAGAGCTTGGGTAACGATCTCTTCTCCCCTCTTGTGTGTTCATCTCTCTTACGAATCCATTAGTGGAAGATTTAGGTGTTGGTTTTGAATCATTGCTCGGTCTTTGGGTGTAATCCATTTCATTGTGTTGTTCTCGATTTTCCTTGTGATTTTTGGACAGATTTGGGAGACAACCTGGCCTCTTTTTGATCACTCTTTGGTCGGAGTACTCTTGGATTATATTGTACTTGCGAGTGCTAGTTGCATATTGCGGAATAGACTTATCTTTAATTACATGTGCTCGGTTGAACGTGAACAGTCGAGAGAGTCACTATTTTATCCATCACAAACATTGTGGCGCATAGGCCTGCATCAGACTGGATGCCTGATTCTTTGGCAGTAACTAGCTTTTCTAGGCAGTAAATTCCAAGTACACACCCTTGGTCACTCCCGTGACCTAGGGTGTGTAAACTAAATTTAACCGCCAAATAAAATTCGGGAACATTCGGAGAAAAACTGCCAAACTCGACAGTAACTCAAAGTGACACACCCATGACCTAGGGTATGTCAGACTGGATCTAGAATGGTAGCAAACAGCTCGATCTGGAGTCAATTCGGCAGTTTTACGAAGTGATACGAGCATGTCATGGAGTGACACTGGCGTGTCATGGAGTGACACAGACATGTCATGGTGTGACACGGGCGTGACATGGTGGCAGTAGTAAAGGGCGTGACAACGGGCTTGACCGTGAGCCAAAAGAAAGAAGAAATACTACCGTCACACTATAGCGATACCGCCAGTTGTAGCTCCAATTAGGTAGGAGAGCCGGTGCTCTGGACTGAGGTTATGGTCGTGACCCGTGAGTCACACCCTTGGACACACCCGTGTCCAAGGGCGTGTAATTTTAAAATGAGCTGGAATTCAATTTCTGGCATTCTGGGAGAGGGCATGGTCGTGACCTATGTCACGCCCGTGACCTAGGGCGTGCTCTTTGCGATTTTAGTAGAAATGCTTCAAACTATCTCCTGATCACATCCATGAGCTCCAAATTGCTACCAGGTGCCCAATTATTCTAGAAAACATAAATAGAAGCGATTTAGACAATAATTACGATAAAATAAAATAAAATTTATTATTTAATTAATGAAAATTATAATAAAAAATATATGAATAATGTTTTATCAAATACCCTTATACTTAAGCTTTTGCTATTCCAGAGCAAAACCAATTCATAAGTATGAGAAGAATCCATAGAACATTTCAAAAAGATTTAACTACTAATTATGTACTTTGAAATAATACACGACTCATATCAAACTAAGTATTGAGATAATATTTAGATTCATAAGAAATAAGTAATGATTCACAATTTGATTTGAGTAGAGTAAATATTAGTTTCAAAATTCTCTAATTAAATTTTCACAAATAAGAATGTATTGAATTAAGAAAAATAATCTAAGATTAAAATTATAAAAACTTATAACAATATTAGAAACTTTATAGAAAATCTCAAAATATTTATTAAGGTCTCTTATAAATATCTTGGTTATGAATTGATATTGGCTAAAAGAGGTTAGAATTGTCAAAGAAGAAAATATTTGTATATTTTTAGGAAATGAGGAATTTTATCCTCTCATTTCCATGACATATATTATTTTTAAGATTTTTTTCCTTCTTTTGTTTTAAACTTCCCAAAATGTATATGTTTAGGAGTGATGAATTTTATCCTCTCATCTCCATGACAAATAATCTTTTATAAACTTTGGGTGCATATGTTTGGGGATGATAAATTTTATCCTCTCATTCCATGACATATGATCTTTTATAATTTTTTATATTGCCAATCAATGGGTTAAATAAAAGGTAAGGGAAGGGCTAGGGTTTAAAGGCTTTAAAATTCCATAGATATATTATTTTGAAAGCATAAAAAATAAATTGAGAAATCTTAATAATCTATGAGCTAGGGTTAATATAAGTAAAATATAAAGATTTTTTAGCACAATTTATACAAAATTGATGCATGATATTTCAAAGAAAGAAAGCAAAACTAAGAAATATTCTAAACAATTCAAGATAATGAAAAATTCATAAAATCAAATTCATCTAAAAGTTAAATCTAACACATTTGAAGAGACAAATAAAATAAAAATACATAAAAACAATCTTTAAAAAGCCTATAAATAAAACTCATAATTTTAAATTAGTTAAGCTAAAAAAAATCAAAATAGTTTGGAGGAATCTAATATTGCAAGATTTATAAAAATATATTAAAAGCTACTTTTTTAAATATGATTTTTAATTAGTTTTTCATTTTTTATATATTAATTTTAAACATAAAAACATAAATATTTTTTTAGATCTTGGACTTCCCAAGGAATACCTAATGATGGGCTCTCAATGTACTAGATGGTTTTGTGGGATAAAAGCACAACATAGCCCTTTCGCAAAAAATTAGTTTTTTTAATTTTTATAATTTTTGGTATATAAAGAAAAATAAGACACAGACTTAAAAAGTTTACAAGAAAAGAAAAGTTTTTTTTTAAATAAAATTGAAAACAAAGATTTAGCTAAACAATTTTTTTTATGATTTTTAAAAGATTTTCTAATTTTTTGGATTTGTTTTTAACAAAAAGTAAATTATAAGTGAATACAAACATAAGAGAATACACCTCATACTTAAAAACAAATATTGTCCCCAATGTTTATAAAGTAAGAAGGAACAGAAAACAAGTAAAGAGAAATGAATAAAAAGAAAGATAAAAGAACGAAAAAAGTGCCAAAAAAAGATAAGCAAGTGGTGCCTCCCAAGAGCGCTTTGTTTAACGTCTTTCAGCTAGACATTTTGGGTTAGCTAAAAGGATATTGATAATTAAAATGCACAGTCAACTCCCTTAATTCACGCTGCGGTGAATATACCGATGTCCATTGTCAGGTGACTCCTCCGCTTGGATCTTGATTCTTTTGTTGGCAGTTGACTTGAAATTGTGAATCCAAATTACTTATACATACTTGAGGTAATTTGGATTGTTGGAGATGAGCAACAAATGGATCATTGAAGGCATTTGGTTGCAACAACTCATCATCTACATTGAAATCATTAGAATCAAAAGAATAAAAAATAAGCGAGTCAGAAAATTTTCACAAGGAGAAGTCTCTTTTGAAAATTTATGATTAAGGGTGGGTTGTTCACTTTCCAAATAAAAATTGTTATCCAAATATTCTAGCGGAATACCAAGTGGAATAATTTCATGGGACACTATGTTTTCATGAATTTCATTTTCAAAATAAATAGTTGGTTTGTGTGAAAATTCATGAAAAATAGGAGGAGATTCGGGCGATGTAGGAGAAGAACATGTACTTTTATTTCGTCCGGTGTTCCCATAATGTCAATAAACTCAGTATAATAAAATTTCTTGATCTTCGGTACAAGATACGATGGGTGTACAAGAAGAGTCATGCACCTCCATAGATTAATTATTATATGGAGATGGAGAAATAACTTTAGAATTAAGATTGCTCTTATCTATATTCTGGAAGTCAATATCTAAATGATATTGTGTGGACGTACTCTCCAAAATTAGCCATGGAGTTGTGTGATTCTAAGGTGGAGGAATAAAAATTAGGATCAAACAAATATTCTTCAGCACACCGTAAACTATCCGGGTGATCTTGCCACCATGAATAATTAGTATCGGAGCAAGAAGGAATTTCATTATTATCATATCCTATAGAAGAATAATTTTGATTATAAAAATTTTGAGAATAAAAATAATAACATTCCTCGCTAGGATGATTATAATGACCACAAAAATTACAAAAAATATTTCGCTTACTTGCGGCTTCCAAAATATTAATTTTGTTTGTAAGCTCGGCAAGTTTAGAGGCAAAATGAGATAACATGTTTTATAAAATAAAAGAACCTGTTGGGAATGTTGACCACAAAATTCCTGATTTGAAGAAGGTCTCATGATAACAATAAGCACATCATGTATTTGATATTCAATTTCAATTTTGAATTGACAGGTATAACAAAAGTGCATGGTCAATGTTGGGTTAGTCTTATAGTCTATCAAATAGTTTGCCTATGTAATCCCTCATAGTGCAAAATGTATGTTGACTTATGATCTAACACTATATTATACTTGTCACTATCAAGGAAAAATCACTTGAAGAAGGTCTGGGTATGAAGCTGCAAAGATAGCCAATAGGTTGGATTAAGCCTAAAATTGGCTAGGGCAAATATCAGCTAGATAATCTAGACGATAAAGCTTCTATGTCATCTAGACAACTACTGTATCATCTAGAAGTTCTCAACAACAGAAAACTAGCTAAGGTAAATATCAGCCAGATGATCTACACGACAAGGCTTCTATATCATCTAGACCAGTGCGGTATCAGCTATAAGTTTTCTACGACAAAGATGTATGTTAGTTAGAAGCTTTATATCGACTAGAAGGCCTGTATCGACTAGAAGGCCTATATCATCTAGAATACTATATCATCTAGAAGATTCTTATATGTGCAAGACATGGGAATAAAACCAGATATTATGACTTAAGTTTATTTTCATTTTTAAATACAATATTAAATGAACCAATCAGAGATGTTCTTCTAGAAGGTATTAATTAATAAATCATTCTTGATTTATGGTCGTTAGATGATGGTTCTATATAAAGGCCTTAAGGGCTCGCAATTAAGACAATAACTCTGATTCTAACTTCAGATATTTTTTCGACTCATCTGAATCCTTCTCAAGAACATAATTACATTGGAGTGAGCACCAAAATTTTTCAAGGAAGAACCATAAGGCGCTGCTTTCATAAGTTATCATGTCGATCTTGCAAGATCTTCAGAGATTGTACAATCAAGAATTGATTCAGCATATTGCTCAACCTCTACTCAGCAATTTCAATTTCCATGAAGATTATCTGAGTAAGAAGATTAATTTCTGCAAGAAAAGTTACTTGATATGGATCTTATTTCTCAAGAAGATTATTTGAAGATCTGTTCAAGAAAGAAGAAGCCATTCTTCTGTGCTTCAAAAGAAAACTCAAGTCATTCATCTTCTTATCTTCTTGAGTCTATATTGTAATACAAACAGTAAATTTATAAACTAATTGTTATATGATCTTTTAAAGATCTGAGTGGTACGACTTTTTGTGTAAGCCTGAGTTGTAGAGTTGTTTTAGCCTGAGAGGTAGGATTCTTTTAAGAATATGGGATTATTGTAGGGTTCATTGTGAATATGAGTGTAGGATCTTGAAAAGAATCTTCGTGTAGATCTCTTATTGAAGAGATTGAGTTATAGGGTCATGGTGGCCTGAGTGTAAGTCTTGAAGAGAATAAAATTGAGTTTTGGAGTAGTTTACCTAGTCTAGCACATTGCTAGATAGGTGGTGTGGAGAGAGGACTACCCAAGACATTCTTGGGGAACCTCTATAAATCATTGCGTGCTTTCTGTGCTTGAATTTTTATCATCTTGCTGAAATTTTTGAAAAGATTTTAAAAAGCACCCATCACACTATCCCCCCCCCCCCCCTTCTGGTGTGATCTAAGTGAACTAATGTAAAATATCAATTGGTGTCTGAGATAGGTTAAGTTCAATCTAGCCTAACAACTACAGAACAAGATCTACTTGGTTCACACTCAAGATCAAGAAGTATGTCTGCTGGAGAAAATTATAAAGAACTAGGATCCATGAAATTACCTATATGCAGAAAAGAGAATTTTGCAATATGGAAAGAAAGAGTGAAGCTATTCATGGAGGCATTTGATCCCAGAATTTTCATTACCATAGAGGAAGGACCTTTTCTTCCTATGATAACTCCTATTAACAATGATGCTCTAGTTCCTAAGAAATATATAGAGATGACTAAAGATGAGATGGTACTTGTTACCATGGATAAAAGGGCAAAGAATATCTTGGTTAGTGCTATTGATAATTCTACTTTTTAGAATCTTGTTCATTGTAGAACAACCAAGGAGATGTGGGATTCCTTGGTGGTATACATGGAGGGGACAACAGAAGTTAGAGATGATAAAAAGTCTCTCCTAAATCAAGAGTATGAAGCTTTTAGGCAAAAGAAGAAGGATTCCATTTCAGAATGTTATGAGAAATTCATTAAAATTGTGAATGGCTTAAGAACTTATGGAAGGACATTCACCATTTATGATCTTAAAGACAAATTTCTCAGATCTCTCAACAAGGAGTGGGATATCAAAATATGTGTCATCAGAGAAATGGGGAATCTAGGCAACATAGAACCCCAGAATTTATTTGGGAAACTTCTTTCCGATGAACTTCTGCTGAACACAAGGAAGGCTGAAGAAGATGGCAGCAAGTCCCACCACAAAGAAAGTTCTATGGATCTGAAAGCTGAAAGTTCAAAGAAGAACAAGTAGCAATTTTCTGAAGAATCTGAGACCAGCTCAAATGGATCAGTTATATCTGATGGAGAAATCACTTTATTCTCCAAGAACTTAATAAAGCTCCTAAAGAGAAAAAGGAGTGAAAAAGAAAAATCATCATCTTCCTTCAATCCAAGAAGGAAAAGCAATCCCCATAAATCTAAAGGGGATATGTATGACACTAAACCTAATAAACATATTTCTACTGATATTGTTTGCTTTGGATGCAGGAAACTAGGGCATATAATTGTAGATTGTCCTTCTAAAAAGAAGTATAAAAAGAAATTCGATGAGAAGAGATCTAACAAGGATACAAATAATGAAAGGAGCTTCCTGGCAAAGAAAAACAAGAATCTAAGTGATAATGAGTTTAGTTCTTCCAGTTCAGAAGAAGAAGATGAACATTTGGCTGATATGGCCATAAGTGATGATGAGCAAGAGGATTCCTTCTCTGTACAGGTAATCATCAAAGCTCCTGTCTCAATCACAGATTCAGATTCTGATACAGAACTAGCCTCAAAAATTGAATCTAAAAATGATCTTCTTGAAGCCTTCAAGAAAAGTAAAAAGTTGTGCAAGTCTCAGGCTCAAGAGATAAACACTCTTGAAGCTAGCAAATCTAAACTACTTGAGAAAGTTGAAAAACTGACTCGGGAAAATTTAGACTTTATCAAGCTTAAGCAAGACTTCAAAGCAAGTTCCAATACTGAATTAATAGAATAGGTTGGAAAATTACTTAGAGCCTTGGTAGATAGCAAAGTGTTGTGCAAGGCTCATATAAAAGAGATTGAATTCCTTAAGAAAAATGGAGATCAATCCAGTGTCCTAACATTAAAGGACAGATATTTTTTGGAATTAGAGAATAAGCTTCTCATTGCACTACAACATTTTTGGTCTTTGGCAACACTTGAAAAATTGTTGCCAAAGACAATAAACTGTTGCCAAAACATAAAAAAAATGTTGCCAAATGGTGTTGTCTATACCAGTGTTACCTAAAGTCTAAGGCAACAGTTTTTGTACTTTTTGGCAACACTAGTAAGAAAACTGTTGCCTATACTTTATTTATAGGCAACAGTTTTTTTGTACACCTATTGCAACATTTGCAAAATGTTGACATAGGGGTTACATTTAAAAACTGTTGCTAAACCTTAGGCAACAGTTTTTTTGCATACTTATGACAACATTTGCAATATATTGTTTTGTAAGTGTTACATTTAAAAACTGTTGCTAAAACTTTTAATTTTAAAAAAAAATATTATTTTTATTCAACATAAGCATCACGTAGTCTTGATATATATAAGACTCCGTTCGGCATGGCGATCGTGAACGCGGTGGTTAAATCGTCATTCGTGAACACCCACATATGAAGCTTAATGCACACGAACATAAAAGTTTGTAATCGATCCCTATCAAAAATCCAATTGTGCATCGTACATATGAATAAAAGCAATATAGGAAAAATATAAGTTTACAAATTCAAATAGTCGAAGGATGGCCCAGACAAGTAATATAGAGTTTACAAATTCATAGATGAGAAACACACAAAAGCATCATGAATATAACATGAAAAGTCTTAAGTCCACAAAAGGAATAATATCAAAATGAACTTGAACATCAAATAATCTTCATGATTCATCATCGGCATATTGCAACTCCTCGTTTGCCTCCCCAGCATGAGGAAATTTTCTGCACAAAATAAAGAAATATATGAATAGATCATGAACATAAAAGCGGATGAAATTTCTTATGTGAGGTAGGGCGTTCATGAATGACGGAATGAACTGTGATCAATTTTCTTAACTAAAAGCAATGAAGCCAATCTCCTGCTTAATATCCCAGAAGAAGCTCAATGCTGGCCCGAAGACCAAAAACCTTCAATTTTTGAGGGGATCTAAATTCACACCTCTAGTTATATGCACATTATAGGATCTATAAATTAATTAAAGTATGAGGAAAACCATTTGATTCTAGCAATATGAAAAAAACATCAAAATCTCCTGACAGAAGATTTAGTATAGAATATGTAGTAAAATAGTAATGCACTCAAGCAAAACAACCTTATTCAAGCTTGTTCTTTTATTCACATCAAATCCATCTACTTGTACATTATATGGACTGATCATAATAAGCTTTTAAATCAGGTTAATGATGTTTCCACATACCACAGATCTGAGAAAGGTCTTCTGAAACATCAATTGTCTTTGAACTTTGATTCTTTTTGCAGAGTAGTTTTCGCCTCGAGGACAGGCCCAACTGGATCAGTCATGCAAGCAGAATTCCTTAGTTGCGTTAAGGCTGAAGCAGCAGAATTAACAGACCTCACTGCAGGTTTAAGAAAGAGCATTGGGAAACAAAAATCAAATTAAATATAATTCTCGAGTTTATTTATTATATAGGCTGCTATTCACTTTATAACCAATATATTATATAATTAATATATGAAGAAGTAAGTTATTGACCAATCAGAAAAAATGGCAGCAATCTTTTCTAATCTAAAATAAGAGGGAATAACAATTAAAATAGAAATCATCAACCATGTGATCACATGATAAAGGAGGGCAGGGTGATCTCCTCAATCTGAATATTAGTTCAAACAATCTTATAGTAACAATCCAAGCAATCTTACATTTCGAGAAGCTACAACCAAATTAGAAATCAAGTCTATTTCACCAAAAAACTCAATAATTTTCTGCAATATCCCCTTTCTATTACCTCCAAGTACTTCAGCTAAATTCAGCGAACAAACTCAATAATTTTAAAGATCATCAAAATTGGATAAGAAAACAGGAATGCGAAGGCCCTAGTTACACAGATCAGATCTTTGATTAAACAGGAATGCTAAGCCAGTTATATTGCATACCTGCTATCTGGTAGTTATAAATCCCCAGTGCTAATCTAAATATATTGGCTGGAGGAAATAATGGTAGTCATTAGTGGTCGGAGACGACATTTGTCGTGGAGGGAGACATTGGTTGTGGGCGGCGACATTTGTCGCGGGGGGATGGGGGCAGCGACATTCGGCGGGGGATTTAAACAATTATAAAGACATCAAAATCGTGAAAATCAACTTAGGAGCCATGCACCAGTGGGCTTTGTATTAGTAAGGTTGTATTCATCACACATTAAACTTCCACCACTTATATAAGAACAATGTCTTCGATAAGGAAAGAACAGGAATACTGTAATTAATGCTCATATAATAAAATCAAATCAAATACCTTTTTAGGTGAGCCCTGAGGCCCTGACTTTGCATAGCCCAAGAAATCAATGTTTCCTATTGAAGGATGCAGAACATGGTTTGTGGCCATAAAATGAATATAAATTAGAAGATAATGTGCATCCAATAAACAAAAGCAACATCAGAGCTGATCACAGGGAAATGTATAATTTCTCACCAATAGAAGAACTCCATAGATTAGAGGTGTTTCAAAATGATATATCAAGAGTTTTTCCATTTCCCATTTAGATAGCAATTGAGTTTAGTGTTCCCTATTTCAGAGGAAGTCTATTTTCCCATGGATGTTTTATATGCAGAATCATCACTATGTGCATTCCCAACATCAAAAATCAAAGACAATAAAGTGCATTCCCAACATCAAAAGTGTTGAGATTCAGCAGAATTAAAAATGAAACTCACCCCCATAGAAAGCAGCTGGTGCTGGAAGATTGGCATATGCGGCAACATCTGGAGGGGGGCGGCGGGAGCTCTGCCCCTATGTTAATGAAACGGAGGGTGAACTCGCCGGCTCTGCCAGCGGGCTATGCCCGCATGTGTTTAAGGGCAATGAAACATCGGGCAACACTTACGCCTGCATGTGTGCATGCTACACCCCTATGTGAGTGATGCAAGCGGGCTGCGCCCACTTGCAATCGAGTTGATCCTTCATGTATTTTAGGATATAAAATCAACCAAGATAAAAACTGAAGTATATGTAGTTATCATTATCAGTGCCAATTTTTTTAATGATACAATCTATTAGAAACATCGTTGAGAATGCAACGAAAAAGAAATTATCTAAATAATACCTCCTCTTCAAGCTTTCTCCTCTGTTTACTGGTAGTGATCCCACACAAAAACCATGCCTGTGACACAACCATGTAAAGACATGCTTGATTTCCACAGCAAACATTATAAATGAGAATTGACGATGAAATCTACGAAGTGTATTTTGGTTGTTATTATCTAATGCAGTAAAATGTTAAAGAAAAAAAAGTAATAAAAAATGAACTCAGAAGACATTAATCAATTTGCTACAACTAATGATAGGAAGTAATTTTCAGTGACCTGCAACCAAAATTTCACTTAGCTGCGATGAAAATCAGGAAGAGGATCAAAAACACGTAATAGATGAAATTTTAGATGAGTGTTAATCTAATCTGGGCAATATATCAACATGTTTAGGATATTTGCAAAATAGAGCTAGTATCAAGGTGATAGTACCTTGAGCCGAAGAACAATCTATTACCAGGCAGAGCGAAAAATAATTGCACAAATGCATTAAAAGAGAAGTAGAGCCAAAGGAAAGTTCTATTAATCTTAAGAAAAAACATGGACACGAAATGAAGTAGAGCCAAAGGAAAGTAAAAAAACAAAATGGGTGAAGGACGTGGAAGAGGACGAACCGTGAGCAGGAGGACGGAGCACTCGAAGAATCGAAAGAGCGGAGGAAGAAGCCGAGCCGAGAATCGATGGAGCCGAGGAGGAAGAAGAAGTGCGGCAGACATTTCGCCGCCCGTTGGGTAACAACCTGAAGCCTGAATAATGAATTAATAATGGTGGAGAATAACCTAAAGCCGCCCACTGGGTAAGGTCCGGTCCTCGCTGACTTCATCTTTCCATCACCGGAGGGCCTTCGGCGCTGGTTGTTGGCGTAGATGGTCGAGTCGTCGGAGGATGCCCTAGATGGTGAGGAAGAAAGTGTTGTGCGGCGGGTTGCTTTTTGTTGAAGGCTTGAATCGCCAGAATCGGAGATGTAGCCTTGAATCTGAAGTCGACTGGAGAATAGGAGAAGGATCGGCGAGTCGCCAAGGGCCGTCGCCCGTCGTTCGTCGTTGGGACTGGAGAACAGGAGAAGGATCGGCGAGTCTCCAAGGGCCGTCGCCCGTCGTTCGCCGTTGGGACTGGAGAACGGAAGAAGGATCGATGAGTCTCCAAGTGCCGTCGCCCGTCGATCGCCGTTGGGAAGGAGAAGAACGGATCGGAATCGCCGAATCGGTCGTGGCAGCGTGCGCTTCTTTCGCGCGGCCTGTTAAGAAATTAGGGCAGAAAATTTTGCTAAATAATTCGACCGGGCAGTCCGGCAGCAGGCAATAGTGAAATTAAGCCAATATTTCAACCCGGGCACGTGCCCGGGTGTGCCTTTAACTGGGTCCGCCCCTGGTCTCCAGCCGCCTTCTCCGCCCGCCACCGCCGCGCCAAACGAACCCTTAGTGTGACATTATATAGCTTTTTCTAATTAATGTCATATTGTAACATGTGCAAGCCAAAATTAAGTGTTTGCAAGTCGACGGATCGGACCTACGATCTAATATACTCAAATATAATATAATTCATCAAAAAAAAACAATAATTTTACTTCTTCAAATATAATATAATTAGTGGTTAATAAAATCACAAATATAACATTTTTTAAGTGTTGCAAAATAATAATTTAATAGACAACATGTTACAATTGTTGCCTAAAGTGTATTGATATAGGAAACATTTAAAAAATGTTCTCAATAATGGATTAGGGAACATTTACTGAATGTTGCGTCAAAGGTGTTGCCTAAAGCTTCAACTATATGGCAACAGTTATAAACTGTTCTCTATTCTATGTTTAGGGAACATTTAACACATGTTGCAAAATTAAGTGTTGCCAAAGACCAAAAATGTTGTAGTTCCTTAAGAATTCCAGTGTCCTAACATTAAAGGACAGATATTTTTTGGAATTAGAGAATAAGCTTCTCATTGAGAGAAAACTAGTTGCAAGCTTCTCTAAGCCCAAAATATTTCTGCCATTAATTGATGGATTTTCTCCTATTCATAAGGAAGGTATATGATACCTTAAAGAGGATAATAAGGTAAATCCTATCAATAAGAAGATCAACTTTAGGAAGGTAATTCTACCCTCCAACAAGTTTGATCAAGAGTCCATTTATGGACATTTTTAAAATGAATCTTCCACAAGTGGAACAAAGGATGTGCACAATGTGAAGAAGACCCAAAAGGAAGCTCATAAAGAGATTATGATGAAAAATAATGAACCTTTTATAATTGGTGTCAACACTAACACAAAAGAAAAGAGAAGGCATCTGTAAAGAGGGTTGCAGCTAAAGGCAAAGCAGTGGCTGTGCAATCCAGGATTAATTCTAGACACAATCATATGCTATGCAGGGAAAGATAGGCAGTCACCTTCAGGAATCCATCTATTCAGCAAAATCATCAAATATATGTTATGAGTAAAAGGAAGAAGTATAATAAGTCTGAATGTTGGTGTTGTGGCAAGATTGGCCACTTAACAATAGACTATTGGTTCAATCCAACAGTCCCTATGGCATCTAATGCAAAGTTAGCATTCAACCTTGTTAGAATGCATCCTACACATTATCTTAGAAATAGACCAAGCATGATTTTGAATACTAACAAGAATCTAGGACCCAACCAAGCTTGGGTGCCTACAAGGAAATGATTTATTTCTGCAGGTATGTCCAAAGACCAACCACACTCCTATCTGGTACTTGGACAGTGAATGTTCCAGACATATGACTGGAACAAGAAGCTTATTGAATGAATATACCTCAGTTGATGATGGTTCAAAAGTCATTTTTGGAGGATCTGACAGAGGAAAAACAAAAGGCTATGGTAAGGTCTCCAATGGTATAGTAACCATTACAAAAGTAGCTTATATGGAAAGATTGCAACACAATCTAATAATCATAAGTCAACTAAGTGATATTGGTTATGTCATTGAGTTCCACAAGGATAAGTGCCTAACCAAGAAATTTGAAAACTCAGAAATCATTTTGACTGGCACTAGGAGTGGAAATATCTATTATCTAAATTTTTATGTTCTAATTCTCCAATTTGTCTTATAGCTAAGAATAAAGCATCCATTTGTGTGCAATGACACAAGAAATTGGCTCATATTAACTATAATATAATCAATAAGCTTATCTCAAAAAACTTAGTTAGAGAAGGTCCAAATTGGAATTGTGCTCAAGAAAGTCCTTTTCATGCATGCCAAATGGGCAAGCAAACAAAGGCTTCCTTCAAATCAATTGGTGTAAAAGATTCCACTAGTTGTTTATACATGCTTCACAAGGACTTGTTTGGTCTAATGTCAGTTCATAGCTTAGGAGGAAAAGTCTACACACTTGTGATCATTGATGATTACTCTAAATTTGCTTGGTTGTACTTTCTAAAACACAAGTCAAATACGCTAGACATATTCATTACATTTGTCAAGCAAATTCAAAATGAAATGAACTGCACTGTGGTCAAAATCAGAAGTGACCATGGTACAGAATTTCAGTCTGGTGCTATGACCAAATTTAGTGAAAGTCTAGACATCTTTCAGGAGTTTTCCTCTCCAAGAATTCCACAATAAAATGGAGTTGTAGAGAGAAAGAACAGAACACTTATTGAAGCAAGTAGAACCATGTTGATTGATTCCTCACAACCCGAATATTTCTGGGCTGAGCCAGTCAACACAACATGTCATGTGCAAAATAGAGCTTTGATCAAAAAAATCAAAATAAGACTCCCTATGAGCTTTTGAAAGGCCGAAAACCAACCTTGGCCTACTTCAAAATATTTGGAAGTAAGTGATATGTATTGAACAATGGAAAGCACCATGAGATGTCACCGCGAGAAGTCGATAAGACACCCTTTTTTTACTTTCATTTCAGGGTCTTACGCCATAAACTGCCGCCTTACGGTGACTCCATCACACGGGGAGGTTGTCACCGCGAGATATCGATCCTGCTGGCAATTCAACATTCACAGGCCAACCATTCCTCATAGAGTAATAGAAGTGGAAATAGACAAACATAGTCCACATCATATCATATAATAATAATTCAATTCCACAGACGAGATGAAGTAAAAAGTGCGCAGAAGAATAAAGAGATAAATAAGGGCTTAAGCCCCAGTACATCTATTCCTCACTAAAATCTCTCATGCCTAAACAACCTAAACACTGATTAGGAAAAACATGGAAGACTGCATTTGGAAGATAATATCTTGTCACACTCATACGGGTTGCTCCAGCTGCTGAAGATACTCTGAGTCCTGGTCATGCCACCACATCACGTTATGTCCTCTCTATGTACGAGGTCCGATGCTACAGGGGCTCCTGTTATTATGACACATCCATCCATTAGTCAAAATGACTAAGATGTTTTCCACGTCCCCTCCCCCGGTGACTCTTAGGCATCAGGCGGGAGGAAGAAGCAGAGGACAACAAGTGGTATATCAAAATAGGTGGCAGTGATCTCACTCACATAGTAGTAACCAGAAACTAATACGAGATCTTCTAGCAAGCACAATAAATCACTAACAATTATACTATGTAAGAGCTATATAAAAGAACAGCAATAAGAGCAACAAATATGTAGAAGAAGTACAACTAACTATCATTGCAGAAAAGTAACCTTAACTTATAAGGAAAGCCCATACAAGTTAAGGGGTCATTCTGCATAGACCCATCTAATAAAGGTGCTCACACTAAATTATACGATGGGGTTTATAAGGTATGTGTATGATGTGTATGATATGCAGTGTAATGCAATGTCTATATTATTGGTTCACACACATGCAACTCACCCACATGACTCTATACGTACAAACCTTTAGTTCCCACTTTTCAGAGGTAGCTAACCTCTCGGGCACCTCCCGTCGTGGTCAAATGGTGGCAGGGGAGCGGGCGTCTCCTCGCCAAGGTGAGTTTAACACCCTACCAGACCTAGGCCCTAGCATACGCTATGGCACCTGTCCTCTATAACCATGAGCTCATGCGTACTCTTGCTAGATCCATCAGGACCAGACCTTTTATACGGCTAAGTGTAGGTTTATTAGGGAATGTGACCTTTCGATCGCGCAGTAAAATAACCTGACCCTCTAAACTCCTACCACTTGCCGAGTCATCGTACTTCCATCGGTGTGTCGACTGGGCTAGTACTGAAGACCCACCATATTTTATGCATATACACTTATGTATTAACTATATCAATCGAGCCTCCAGCTTGCAAGACTAACCAGACCTCTGTTACATATTCACCGAGCATATTGCTCGCAGGACCAACCCGTCCTTCAAAAATACCGAGCCTACAACTCCATGGACTGACTTATCCATTCCACTCTATAAAGACTAATCACCTAAGCAGTATGTGTATGATTCATTCATATTTCTAAATCATCTAGTCTTTTCTACTCTTTGTTAATTTTAGATGTTTAGGGTGCATCTTGGACTGCCCAAGGTCTCCCGATGAAGGGCTCGCAGCGGTACTAATGGTCTGATGGGGTGACATCCCAAACCTCCCTTTCTCAAGATATTTATTATTATTGGTGACTACCCATACCTCCCACAATCTCTCTGATTACTTTAGATCCCTAAGATGAATTATAGTTATTTAGGGGAGCGTTAATCTTCAATTGAACCTCAACACTGCCTATTATTTATTGACTGGCTTCTTCTCAACTCATCTCTACTTTGTCACAATCAAGGTCTAATCCCAGAAGATTAACATACCATATTACTGATGGTGTCTTATATCATCTCACTCCTCTTCCTAGGCTTAGAAATTCAACCTTATGCATTTCTCTAACCGCACACCAACCACATCTGGGACTGGTTCCAAAATGAACTGGCCTACCAACCATCCTATGTGATACCTGACAGTTCTGAGGTTGTTGGAGTTGTGCATGATAACCAACGGATGTCCAAATCACTAAATGAGGATTTACTATCCGCAGACCAACTTGACTATGAGTGTAATCTAAGGCCCTTGTGAGGTGTATATGAGAATCATGTTCAAAGTACTTCAATTTTATTCCTGAATCTTTACATGTTAGGTAGTGTCTTGATGATCAATCTAATGCATTTTCCATTAAGTGCCTAATTATTTAACCTTCCATAATTAATTGTTGACTACCAATTTCAACATTAAGTATGGTTTTCTAATAGTTGTCTTTGCTATAAATTTTTCCAAAGGTTCACCTAGGATAAAAATGCACATTTCCTGAATTTGAGAATTTTTCTATTTTATCTTCTGCCAATAATAATTTAATACAAAAATTGGGCTTAAACAACATTTACAAAGGATCACCATATTTATTTCAGCTAAAAATTGCAAGAAAATTCTCAGTACTTAATAATGATCCAAAATGAACTTCTACAAAGTTTTATCAATTTCCAGACAGATATGATCACGTAAACCAAGTTTACTAAATATAGACCAAAAGCTCATTTTAAGAATTCACCAAGATTAAATCAACTAAAAATTACAAAAACATTCTCAGAGCTTAATAATGACTCAAAATGAACTTCTACAAATTTTTATCAATTTCTAAACAGATATGATCACTTAAACCAATTTTACTAAATATAGACCAAAAGTTCATTTTAAGAAATTCACCAAGATTAAATCATCTCAAAATTACAAGAAAATTCTCAGAGCTTAATAATGATCCAAAATGAACTCCTACAAAGTTTTATCATTATCCAGAATTATTACAATCCTAATTATCCAAAATTTCATTATAGTGGTTAACCAACAATTGTACAAGAGCTATGAAAAATACTGCTCCAGGAACAAATAAATTCACACCGGCAGATAACACTATATCATAGGTATAGTCCAAATTTTAGAATTTTCCAAAATATTTTAGCCATGATTATTTCATAATTCACATGGTGTAAAATGCCAACAAACTAATTTATTAAAGTAAAAGGTGCTCAAAATCCCCAATTAAATTCCAGAGGTGTTTTATGTCCTAACAATGCTTAGGGTGGAATTAAGTATTTTTCCTAGATGATTTGGTCACTAATAATTTACATAATCAAAAATGCTACATATAAAGAAATATTAAAATATTTTTAAATTAAAAGTCCAAAAATCCCAACCCTTCCAAGGGTGATACAATTCCTCATATTACACGCATGAACAAAAATTTCACTGCCATGTAGGAGGCCATTTGGGAGAAACATGCCAAATACAACTTTGGTACTAAATGCACACAATTCTCCCATACACTACTCTTACATGCATGGGGTATTTCCCAAACATGCATATGCCCAAATATCCTGGACTTTTTACTAGAGGCATATCATGACATAATAAGATTTCCACCAAAAATTTGGGTCTTTATAGTTCATATACCCACATAATTTAATCTTGCATTAATAATTAAATTATTACAAAAAGTATAAAAAAACGTTCCTCCAAAAATTCCCATTTTTGGCAGGGTGTGTATTTGGGCATGACTCATGCATGTCCAAAATTTCAGCCTATTTGGAGTTGTAGAAGTCCAAATTCAACTTTGGTGTTATATGCACACCATTCTCCATACACTACTCCTACTTGCATGTGGCATTTCCCAAACATGCACATGCCCAAATTGTCTGGATTTTTTACTAAAGGCATATCATGACATAATAAGATACCCACCAAAAATTTGGGGTCTTTAGGGTTCATATACCCACTTAATTTAATCGTGCATGAATAATTAAATTATTAAAAAAACTATAGAAAAGGTTCTTCCAAAAATTCCCATTTTTGGGCAGGGTATGTATTTGTTCATGAATCATTGATAAGTAGTATTTATATAAGTTTTTAATTGAAATTTTTGTAATTATTTAATATGAATTTTTCCTATTCATGTCAATTTTAGGTTATAAGTAGTTCTCTTTGTAATTTTGATTCTAACTTAGCTTAATTTCAATATATGTAGAATTTTGGGAGAATTTGTGAAATTTGCAAGTCACGCCCAAGGTCACGCCTGTGACCAAGGGCGTGTAACCTGAAGATCAAACCAGAGTCGATGTCGCGCTGATTGAGCTAGTCCACAACAAGTCATGCCCCCGGTCACGCCCGTGACCCAAAGTCACGCCCGTGACCAAGGGCGTGTAAATTTAGAATCTTCCCAGCGAGCTGCCGTCGAGACGTGGAGCTTCCATCGAGAAGTCAACATGAGTCACGCCCGTGACCTATAGGTCACGGCCATGACTTTCCCGCGTGATCCCTACACACCACCGCGCCGCAAGTAAGATCCACGCCGCATTAAATGAAGTCGTCCTAGGTCACGCCCGTGACCCATATGTCACGGGCGTGACATGTCACTTTTCGCCGCGCCATCCCGCAGAACCCACGCCAATGTCAGATCCAATGTGAATAGTGATGTCACGCCCTTGGTCACGCCCGTGACCAAGGGCGTGTAACTTGGAAATTTTTCCTATAAATTCCAGGGCTCTCCTTGAGTCCAGGGTTCAGAAATTTGGAGAGGGGGAGGTGCTGCTAGAGCTGTTAGTGAGTTTTTCATGTTCATTTTCATGTCTTCCCATTTCATATTCTCTTTCTCTTCATGTCAAGTAATGCTTTAATTTTCCTTCTTGCAATAGCCTAGTTTAAACTTGTAATCTTATTTTTCCTAGCTTGTAATCTCTTTTCTTTAAGGCTTGTAATAGTTTTTCATTTCAATAAATGTTGGCATAGTTTTCTTCACCTCTCTTTCTATTTAGTAATTTTCCTTCAAGCAATTTTATTTTTCTTTCTCTTTCCCCTCCACCATGATTAACTAATTCTCATTAGTGTCCGATCGAAATGATCTGAGGATGAGATAATCAAGTTATGATTTCTTAAAGCTCTCTTTTTCCGTTTTTATAAAACACTTAATTTACCCTTGAGTTTTAACTAGTGAGACAATATTATCGATGTATGGTTTTTGCTTAAGTTTTCATACTTAGTTAGCCGAGAGGCTCAAAGTATGAATCGATCACTCAAGGGTAAAGAGAGTTGCACGCACCCCTCGAGAGAGGATGATGTAAATCTCCCGGATTGGAGTCAAATCCAATAGTGGGGTTCACAGCGTAAATCAAGTTTTAGGTAATCAATTATAGGACGAGAGTCCGGTTGATTTTTCCTAAACTTAGTTGGGCATTAACCTCGAGAGAGGCATGTCCAAGCTTTGGGAACCTCCACGGTCAAGTAGTTAAATTTAACGGAATTAGATTTATTTTCCTTTCACTTGATTATTCTTACTCTAAGGTGACTTTTGATTGAGCACTAATCTCTTTTACCATCGTTTAATCCCTTTCATTTAGCTTGCAACTTGTCTTTTCTTTATCTAAGTAATCAAAACCTCAAAAATCGTTAGATAAGATAATAGTGATTTTCCTCAAAGTAGAAGTAATCAACGCGCCCCGTGGAATACGACCTTGGTATTTCTAAATATCCTATATTATAGACGATAAGGTAAACTTGCCTTTATCAGATATAGTTTTGGAGAAAATCTTTATCATTTCACTTTGCAAAATCCTAAATTTCTATATCAATCATGCATGTCCAAAATTTCAGCCTATTTGGAGTTATAGAATTCTCTAAATTAAATATTTGGTGCCTAGGCCACTCTATGTACATAGCCCACCAAAATTGGTGTTGAGGGAGCAACACTGCTACAAATTGAGTGAACTCAATTTTTAAAATCGTAGAGACCTAGGGCTTAATTTTTCATGTTAGGCACTTTTTCTGATTTTGCCTCTATGTATTTTCTATAGTTAATTAAAGATCACGCAAAAATCTTAATATATCACTAAATTATATAATTGTGGTCTGCATTTATCAATCCAATCCAGATCGGACGACCCAGGGGTTATCTTCTTCCTTGAGCCAAAGTCCAAGATCACATCTCCCTAGAGCAACTTTGGAGCATGATCCCGACCGCTTAAGGCCATCTTCGGCCAAACGGCTGACGCCACCACCTCCGGCCAGGGGTTTGTCATGGATTGTCGGAGTAATGGCAGCCGGAGGTGTCCTTTATGAGAAATGGGGGTGGGATTTGGTTGGGCTAAGGGGCTCGAGATCTACATGATGATTTCACCATTTCTCAACCAATTTCAAAAAAGAAAAGACTCGGATCTAGCACTAGGGGAGGAGAGGACGAATACCTGCATGATTTGAGTTGTGGAAGCATGTAACACACTTGTGATCCATGGACGATCCTCTCCTTGAGACCATGGATATTCCTCTGCACAAGGCTTGTTTCCTTCAATTAGGTTGGGGCTTCCTCTTCTCTCTGCTCTCTGAAGGTGATGGAGGTCTCAGGTGGCAATGACGGAGACTTAAGGCTGAAATGCCATTAAAGGTCATTTTCGGCCAAGCTTGGGGAGCCTCACCCAACTGCCATGTGGCCTCAATTCTGAGGGAAATGATGGGGATCTTCATAGAAGCTCGGGAATGAGCTTTGGGAGGTGGATTGAGGGCCATGTGGCCTTCATCCCATGAATCCCTCCTTGGATTCTATCAAATTGGGGAAAATTCCCATTTTAGCTCCTTTCAAGCCATTGCATGCATGTAATTGAGGGCATTAGAGGTCATTCTGCCCATGGGCTGCGAAATGGCCTCAAGTTGAGGCCTTAGCCCATAGGAATTGGTTCTAATTCTATTTAGACCCATTTTAGGCCAATTTGACCAAGTGTGGACTTTTGAGTTGACTTGGTCAAATGATGAGTTGGCTGAAACCACATGGTGGTCATGGGGTCTATAGACTCCCTTTGGGGTGAATCATGGCTTGGTGAACCCTCTTTGGGCACTTTTGACCTATTTAGGTCAAATATGGCTAAATGGGTCAAATGGTAATTTTGATCCAAACCTTAGAATTGGCTTGACCCATTAGGTTATTAGCGACCCCTAGAGTTCCCTAGGGGATTAGGAAGAGTTGGGTGAAGTCAATTGGGTCATTAGATGGCTACGGGACTCAAAATTAAGGAGATTTGACCAATTTAGGGTAAGGTTGACTTTGGTCAATTTTGACCAATTGAGGACCCCATGATGGGGCTTTTGAGTAAATTGGGTCCCTTATGATGTCCTAAGACTAGGGGCGAGGTCAATTTCATGTTTTGGGAGTCAATTGGACCTATTTGTGAAGAATTGACATATGTTGACCTAAAGGGTACTTTGGTCAATTGGGGCCAATTGCTGACCTCATGATGGGGCTTTTGGGTTTATTGCACCCCAATTAGGGTTTGTAATGTAGTGGTGGGGGCAATTTGATCATATGAAGTCTAATTACCCAATTTGTGTTGAATTAACCTATGTGTACAACCCCGATATTCGCAGGGGGTGGGCGGAGACAGAGTCAGCAGGCGAGGGGAGAAAGAAGAGAGTTCTCGCAAGAGCCCCAAAGAAGACTCGTAGGGAAGCGGGCGAGCTGGGCTCTCGCTGGCTGCTCGCAGGATTGCAGGTGAGCCGGGGTCTCGCCGGCTGCTCGCTGGAAGGCGAGCAGGCCTGGACCCTCGTCAGTTGCTCGCAGAAGGGCGAGCGAGTCGGGCCTCTCTGTTCGCGAGAAGGGTCCTTGTGGGAGGCTCGCCCAGTAGGGGTCCAGAGGTGTTTTTACCTGAGAGCCCCTAGTGGTCTGCAATTAGACCCTCCAAACAGCAGAGCTTGGCTGTTAGTAGAAAATGTTGGGCTGCGTATAGCAACAAAGTAAGGCGGAATCCCGGTATTAGGAGACCATGAGCAAAAAACTATAAATAGACTTTGAAGGGCACCTTTGGAGAGGATTCCAATCTCAGTTCTCTGAGCTTCTTCCTCCCTAGGTGATCTTGGCCTAGCTCTCGGGCTCTCCAAGGTACCCAGTCTCAGCTTTGGCTTGGGAGGGGAAACACTCAAAGATCTTCCGGGTGTGTGGTGGGACCTCCTCGCTGTGGCCAAGGGTCTGTGCTTAGTTCCGAGTATCCGGTCGGTTCCTTTCAAGGAATCAGTAAGTGCCAGCTGCCCCTCAACTTGTTGAGGGTCAGAGCTCCACAAAGAAGCCAAGTCCTAGTTTCAACATTTTTGGTGTAGTGAGCGTGGAGTGCAGCTAGTTCAAGAAAGCTCCAAGGAAGAAATGGCAGGAGACAAAGAGCGAGAGGAGGACTTCGGTGGCTCGCCACCACCCGGCGCGCCAGCAACGGTGGAGATGCTGGCCGACCTCAAGAGAGATCTGCTCCCCAAGTGTCTCCTCTGTTGGAACATGCTTTCCGCATCTCTTGGTTTGACAATAACAAATCCTATTGTATTTGATCATACTTGTTTTGTGTTTATAGTATGCAAGATTCAGTGCTTTTAAATCTCCATGGAAATATGTTTTTGTTACTATCGCGCAGCGCTAAGACTACCGCTGGCGCTAACAAACCGCTGAGAAGGAAACTGCTTAGAAGGAAACTGGCGTTCGACAAACTGAAAGCTCCGTTCACGAACTGTGAGCTCCGTTCGACGAACTGTGAGCTCCGTTCAATGGTCTGCATGTTCTACCGCGGCGCTCGACAAAATGTATGTCTTACCGCGACACGTTAGCACTACCGCTGGTGCTAGTGTTCGTTCGATGAAAGGAAAGTTGCGCTCGATGAAATGCTTATCACTGCGTTCGACGAATTTTCGATCGACGAAAGCCGAATCCCGTTCGACGAAAAGTCGATCGACGAAATATAAGGGCGGTTCGACAAAGATGCGCCCAACGCTGGCGCTAACATAAATGGAAACATTTGACGAGAAGGAAAACAGTGGAGAAAAAGGAATGTCGACGGGACGCTATTTTGGCGAGTACTATTGCGGCGCGTTAAGTCTAATGCCCGGCGGTAGCTTTTGGAAACTTCCCGTCTGCAGTTGATTAAGGAGCAGATTTGGAAGGAGATAGTGGCTGAAGGAAGGATATCTCGCTATCGCGGGGAATTAGCATTACCGCGGCGCGCTAGTGTTTGGCGCTCAAAATGTTTCCTAAACTACCACGATCCGTGTGCTTCATTGCCTAATGTGGATACCGCAGGGCGGTAGTACTACCGCAGACTGTAGTGGCTGATTCTATTAAAAGATGTGCGCCTCCTCTGTTGTTTCTTGCTGATAGAGAAGGAATTGAATCCACATATTCAGAGCACTCGTGAGAGCCTTCTCCAAGCAACCCGAAGTACTCCATCAACGTTCGTGAACGCAAAGAACTTGAAGACCAATATGATCACATCTACATCGACATCAAGTTCTACTTTTGAGGGAGTCTTTAGTTTGAGTTTTGTTTTACTTTCAAATTGTAACCTTTATATCTTTTGTTCGGTAGAGGAACTCGCCACACGGGGACTAGGGGGAATTCGTCACACGACGACTAGGTCTAGGTAGGACTTAGGGAGGAATTTGCCACACGGTGACTAGGTCTAAGGAGTAGATCTTGGGGGTGCTCGAGGCCTTTCTGGTGATAGATAGGCTAGAGCGGCTTGAGGCCATATCTGGGGAGAGATCGACCAAAGCCAACCGGTTCGTGGAGATACGAGTCGGTATAGAAAACAAAAATGGTTTTCATATTATTCGCTTCGATTTCTAGCGTCATTGAAATCAGATTTTGTAATCAATTTTATAAATGATAATCATGTATTTTCTTGTTTAATAAAATTGATTTCATTTCTAATTTCATTATCTCTTTACTTTTGATTTCACTGCGACCAAAATATCAAAATTTTCTATTAAAGTTTAAAGTTTTTTAAAAACCCTTATTCACCCCCCCCCCTCTAAGGGCGCCTACAGATCCAACACCCTACAGCTGGAGTAGGCGAGCTTGCCCCGGGGCAGAGGCCGGGGAAGGAGGTAGCGTCCCAAGAGTCGGAGCGAGATCTAGCGGGGCAGGAGCTCTTCCCCAGCCCGACGAGTGCGGGTGGGGTTCGAGCGAGTGCCGTCCTGGGAGGAGGGATCCCGGTCAGTGGGATCCCGGTGAGCGGTCCCTCGGCGAGTGCAAGACCGGGAAGAGCCGGTTCGCCTGTGGAGATCGCAGGGCGAGTGGAGCAGGTCCGAAGTGTGAAGGGGGGAGTCCCTTCTGCAAGTTGGTGCTCTCGGCACCACTCCCCATGGGGTTCAGCGAGCCGGCCATGACTCAGTATACCGGCAAAGATAACCCCACTCAGCACATGCAGTGGTTTGAAGATATGGTCTCTATTAGACCTATGTCAGACACTTTCAAGTGACGACTCTTCGGCACCACCCTGAAGGAGAAAGCGAGGGACTGGTTCCACCAGTTGCCCTCCGGGTCGGTATATGATTTCGAGGATTTGCGCCGAGGCTTGCTGCTACGCTTCTCAACCTCGAAGAAGAGGAAGAAGGACCCCGAGGCCCTCTTCAACATCAAGCAGAGGCATGGGGAGTCACTAGCTCACTATGTGGATCAGTTCCAGGAAGAGGTCCTCCTCATCTAGGAGGTGCCAGGGTACACTCTCCAGCTCGCCTTCATAGTGGGGTTGGGAGAGGGATTCTTCAAGATGGACCTTAAGAGGAGGGCTCCTTTGTCTTTTGAGGAGTTGATGGAGCGAGCGGAGGAGGAGATAGAGGGGGAGGCAGTAAACCCCGAGTTCATAAATAGGTTGGCACGACTGAGCGAGCCGGAGGTCAAGCATCTGGAACTTAAGAGAAGAGAAGAGGTAAGAGCCCCGGAGGTGGGGTGGAGGCAGCAGGAAGGAAGAAGGCAAGGCCCAAGAAGGGGTTTCCATCAGGGAGGGGCAACTTCCCAGGAGGACCAGGAAGACCCCATCAGCTGGGATGGAGGCAGGGCCCGAGGACACCTCATCCTCACCCGCCTCAGCAAGCAATGGAGGTCGGTCGAGGGATACCAGGAAGGGGAAGAGGATCCAGAGCTGGAGGAGCCGCTCCTAGGAGGAGAAATAGGGCGGCAGAGGCCGAGAGGAGGGGGCGGCGTTGCCCTATTGTGACTTCCACGGGGAGGAAGGTCACACAATGGCCACCTGCCCAGAGTTCCTGGAGATGAAGAAGGCTAGAGAGTCGGCACCGCGAGAGCCGTGGGTGGTGAGGATTAAGGAGGTCCTGTCTCAGGATGAGGAGGATGAGAGGTGTGAAGACGTTGCAGATGTGGGGACCCGGGGAGGGATCGGGGCGATCCATGGGGGTAGGGATTGAGGCGACCCAGAAGGAAAGCCTCCATGCCATCTATCGTCATAGCATAGCCTCGACGTGCTTAGCCCCTCCTCTGGCAGAGAAGATCTCATTCACTCAGAAGGACATGTCGGGTCTTAAAGACCCTTTCTGCGATGCGCTGGTCATTCAGACAGCGATCGAGAACTTCACCGTCTCCCGGATTCTTGTGGATAATGGGAGCTCGGTTAACGTCATCTTCATGAAGGCATTTGACGAGATGGAGGTGGAAAACAGGAGGGTGTTGGCCTCAGATGGCCCGTTGTTTGGGTTCTCCGGTGAGAGGAAGGAGGTAGAAGGGGGAGTGGGACTCCAAGTGGTCTGGTCTTGGGTGGGGGGCAGTCCAGGAATTGTCATTTTGTTATAGTGGATGCTCCAGTAGCTACAGTGCAATCTTCGGTTGGCAACTCATCAGTGCGTTCCACTGCGTCCCCTCCACCCTCCACCAGTGCCTCAAGTTCAGGGAAGGAGGAGTTCAAGTCCGGATAAGGGGAGATCCGAAGGTGGCCCGATAGTGCTATGTAACTGTCGTGAACACCATCTCCTGGATGGCTGAGGCGGAAAAGTGGGATCAAGAGATGGGGGAGCTGGCGACTATCGGAGAGGAAGGAGAGGAGGAAAAATAAGAATAAAGGGAGGCCCAGGAGGAAAGGACGGAAGAGTTGATGGAGGTTCGGGAAGGGAGAAAGGAGGAGGTCGAAGCGCTAGCTTGCGACGAGGAGAAGGAGGGAGATTGGGGGGAGCAGTCCCGTCTGGAGGCCGTGGATGAGGTCATGGATCTCAAAGTCACCACCCGAGCACGGGTGGTGGAAAAATTCAAGATCAGCGGAGAGCTGAGCCCAGAGGAGCAGAGGCAAATCCTGGCCTGTGTGCAGGAAAATGTGGAAATGTTCGCCTGGAGCGCGGCTGAGATGCCCAGGATCGATGCGAATATGGCTTTCCACCGCCTCAACCTCAAGTCTGGCTCCCGACCTATCCGACAGAAGAAGAGGTCCATAGATGACAAGCTGGAAGGACCCATCCGAGAGGAGGTTGGCAAGCTCCTCCAAGCAGGGTTTGTACCGGAGATCCAGTATCCAGGCTGGGACTCCAATGTGGTTATGGTAAAGAAGGGGGGAGGTAAGTGGAGAATGTGTGTTGATTTTTCCTTGTTTAATAAATCATGCCCCAAGGATTGTTACCCCTTGCCTCGAATCGACATGCTGGTTTACTCAGCCGTCAGTTTTTCTGTGATGTCTTTTTTAGATCCTTTTTCAGGTTATTATCAAATCCACATGCGCCCCCCCCCCCCCCCCCCCCCCCCCGATGTCAAGGATGTCTCGTTCATCACGGGGGGTGGGTGTTATTGCTATAAAGTGATGCCCTTTGGGCTCAAGAACGCAGGAGCCACTTACCAATGGATGATGGACCGGGTCTTTCGGGAACAAAAGGGTAGAAACTTGGAGGTCTATTAGATGACCTCATCGTGAAAAGTCGGAGCCTTGGGTCTCACCTCCACTACCTTAAAGAAACTTTTGGGACATTGAGAAAATTCAAGATGAAGCTCAACCCCCAGAAGTGTGTCTTCGGGGCTAGCCGGGGAAAGTTCCTCGGCCACTTGCTCACCCCAGCAGGGGTGGAACCCAATCCAGACAAAGTCAGGGCCATCATGGAGTTGGGGTCCCCAAGGAACTCGAAGGAGGTTCAGCGGCTAATGGGGAAGTTGGTCGGTCTTAGCAGGTTCCTCTCCAGGGCATGAGAGAAGTGTGCACCCTTCTTCAAGGTGTTGCGGGGGAATCAAAAGTTTGAGTGGACCCCCGAGTGCGAAAGGGCCTTCCAAGCGCTGAAAGAACAATTGACCCAAGCTCCCTTGCTGCAAGGGACAAGGCAAGGAGAGGACCTATCCCTATACCTGGGGTTAGGACCCGAGGCAGTGAGTTTGGTGCTGGTTCGAGAAGAAGGCAGAAGGCAACTCCCAATCTACTATGTTAGCTGAGTCCTAAGGAAGGCGGAGCTCCGATACCCCCATCCTGGAGAAGTTGGACTTCGCCTTGGTGGTGTCGGCCCGGAAGCTCCAACCTTATTTCCAAGCACATCTGTGTTGGAACATGGTCTTCCACGTCTCCTAGGTTTGAGAATAACAAATCCTATGTGTTTTTGATCTTGTGTATTTAAGTGTGCAGGAAACAAAGTCCACATGACTCAAGGATAAAATAAGAAGGTTGCCCCCAAATTTGAGCCAACAAATCCAACATGCCCACTAGCTCCGGCGTTAGCACCTAGCGCCCGACGCTAGCGATGATTAGCGCAATTCTGGAGCACATATAGAAGGAGCCAGCACCTGGCGGTAGCGGATAGCGGAGGCAATTACGCGGAGCATAGAAGGTAAGAGAGAAATGTTTCCTCGGATTGAAGATTCCCCCGCGCAGAATATGTCCTAATCTGGGATAGCGCAGATGGTAGCGATAGCACAGGCGCTAGCGCTGATGCTATAAATAGGACCCCTCTTCTCTCGTTTAATAGAGACATTAGAGAGAGAGATTGAGTGCTAGAATTCCAGAGCCTAATTTGGCCGAAAGTTGATGTCCCACCAAAGCTCTGTGAATTTCTGAAGGAGAATCTCTTCACGCCCGATCCAAACGACGTCCGCTTCTACAACGCTTATTCTACAGCGGAGTCTTCATCTCCAAGTTAGAGAATTCGCCTCGTGTTGGCGACTAGGTCTGGGTAGGACTTAGGGCTGAAATTTGCCTCATGTTGGCGACTAGATCTAGGTTAGGTCTAGGGGGTGCTCGAGGCCATATCCGTGGTTAGACTGGCTAGAACGGCTTGAGGCCGAATCCAGGGAAGGATAGCCTAGGGCCACCGATTCGTGGGGATGCGAGTCGGGATAGAAAACAAAAAGAGTTTACTATTATTCGCCACCAATTTCTAGCGTTATAGAAATCAACTTTTGTAAAACCTTATTTCATATTAATAAAACATGTCTCCACTTTATTGTTTTGTTTGATTTCTCACTTTCTTATTCACGCATTATTTCAAAGATAATCAAAATATAACTTAAGTTTTAAAAACCCTTATTCACCCCCCTCTAAGGGCGCCTACCGATCCAACAAGTGGTATCAGAGCGGTTTTATTCCAATCGGCTTAACAACCTGGAATAATGGCGTCTCATGATCTCTCTTTTCCGGAGGGTCAGGGTGTTAGTCGACCACCTCTTTTTTCTGGGTCATATTTCAACTACTGGAAAAATCGAATGATGTGTTTTCTTATGACCATGGATGTGGAAGAATGTAACATGGTAAAAGTTCGGTACTCTCCTCCTACAATTGTAGTGGGAGAGGGGACATTACTAAAACCGAAAGATAAATGGGATGATAACGATAAACTAAGGTGCAAAAATAATATTAAGGCAATGAACGCTTTATATTGCGCCTTAAATAGAACTGAGTTTAATAGAATTTCTGCTTGCATAACTGCTTATGATATTTGGAATCAATTGGAAGTTACTCATGAAGGTACATCGCAGGTGAAAGATGCAAATCTATTCCAACTGGAACCTGAATATGAGAAATTCAAGATGGATACTGAAGAGGACATCAACTTGATGTACACTCGCTTCACCAAGATCGACAACGCTTCAAAGGCACTTGGAAAGATCTACTCAGACGGGGACTTGGTGAGGAAAATTCTTCGCTCTTTACCTCCAAGGTTCAATCCAAAGGCGACGGCCATCTCGGAGTCACACAACCTAAGAACGCTCCAGATTGAGAACCTTATTGGGAATCTCAAAACCCATGAGGTAGAACTCCAGATTCAACACGATGAATACAACAAAGAGCCAAAGAAAAAGGCGTTGGCACTCAAATCAAAGTAGGAGAGCATCTAAGATGATGATGAAGATGAAGAAGGTCTCCTAGTGAAGAACTTCAGGAAATTCATTAGGAATCCAGAGAGAAGTAACACCTTCCGGAAATACTTCCAAAAGGATGCTCGACGAAAAGGATCTTCCTCTTCATCAAAGAAAGGAAAAGGAAGCGAAGATGAAGAAGAAAGACCACCACTGGAGTGCTGCCACTGCAGAAAGACCGGGCACATTCGGAGCCAGTGCCCGAAGTATCAAAAGGAGCAAAAAGAACAATACAAAGCGAAGGAGAAAAAGAAAGTATTGAAAGCCGCAACTTGGGATGATTCTTCCTCTGAAGATTCAAACGAGTCTGAGTCAAGCAGCGAGGAGGAAGAAAACTTATGCTTAATGGAAAAAAGCAACGATGACGACACCAGTGTTCTTAGCGACACTGAGGTAACTCCTCCCACCTTCGAAGAACTCTATGATGAATTTATTCAAACATGCAAATCCTATGATCAAAGTATAAAAGATAATATTATTTTAAATCGTGAAAATGAATCTATTATCAAAGAAAATCATAAGCTCACTAAAAAATTAATTTCCCTTGAAAAGAGAAAGGTTTCATGCCAAGAGTGTGAGCACTCTTTATGTAAGGCAAAAGAACTTGAAGTTTCTCTTTCTAAGGCCCTCTCACAAATCAAAAATATTACAAAAGAAAAGGGGGACGTAGAGAGAAAACTAAAAATCTCTCTCTCACAAATTGAAAATAACAAAAAGGGTTTTGAAAATAAATGTGTTATGATTGTACAAGAAAATACATCTCTTAAAAAACAAAATCATGATCTCAATATGGTCATACAAAAATTCGGAATAGGTCAAAAATCCCTGGATATGATTTTGGGAAACCAATGTTATGGTTCTGGAAAGTTTGGGCTCAGATATCAAAGTGAGTCCTACCGCCCGGTGCTAGCCACTAATGTCGGCGGCAGCTCAACAGTTAAAAGATCTCATGTTTTTTTTAAAGTTCAAACATCATCCAGCAAGAGCAATGTAGAAATTCAGAAAAGAGTCTCAACCCCTTTTATTTCGTGTGCAAATTGTCTTATGTTTGGACACACATCTAGATCTTGCAGGAATATGAAACAACGATTGTTAAAAAAAATCTGGGTACCTAAGAAATCCACTTACTCTATGTGTAGTAGCTCTTGGGTATCCAGATCTTTACTCTCATCTTCTTTCTAGATTTGTAGGAAGGCAAAGGAAACAGAGGACGTGTGGTACTTGGACTCAGGATTCTCCAAGCACATGACGGGTAACAAAGCAAAAATCCTTAGCCTAGAAAAGAAGAAAGGAGGGATCGTAACGTTTGGTGATAACGGTAAAGGAAGGATCATGGGAGTAAGTACAGTGGGTAACGAATCCTTTCTTATCTCAAATGTTCTTTATGTTAAAGGATTAAAACATAACCTAATATCTATAAGCCAACTGTGTGATAAAGGATTAGATGTATTATTTGATTCAACCACTAATCTTTGCAAAATATTTAATCCTAAAACAAAAGATGTGTTACTAACTACACCTAGGATTCACAATGTTTACATAGTTTCATTTCATGATCTTTCCAAATAATCTATAAAATGTTTTATAACCAAAAATGATGAATTAGAACTATGGCATGGACGTTTAGGTCACGCTAGTACAAAGCTCATTTTAAAACTAGCAAAAAAGAAATTGATTAGAGGATTGCCTAAATTGAATGGAAATTTATCTTCACTATGTTCTCCATGCCAAAAAGGAAATTTTACAAAATCATCTTTTAAAAGCAAAAAACAAAATTTCTACTTCAAAACCATTGCAATTAATTCATATGGATCTCTTTGGTCCCATTAGCACCGCAAGTCTTGGTGGTAGAATATATACTTTCATTCTAATAGATGATTTCTCGAGATATTGTTGGACTTTATTTCTCTCTTCAAAATCTAATGCAATTTGCGAATTCTCAAAATAATGTACTCATATTCAAAATGAACTAGATTTAAAAATAAAATGCATTCGCTCAGATCATGCAGGAGAATTTGAAAATGAAAACTTTAAATCTTTTTGTGAAATGTTAGGTATTAAGCATGAGTTCTCCGCTACACGCACACCTCAACAAAATGGTGTTGTAGAAAGAAAGAATCGGACAATCCAAGAACTAGCACACACTATGTTATCTGAATATAAATTACCTAAAAATTTTTGGGCCGAAGCCGTAAGCACATCATGCTATGTAATGAATAGAGTCATGCTTCGCCCATCTCTAAATCTCACACCGTATGAACTATATTATCAAAAGAAACCTAACGTATCATATTTTAAAGTATTTGGTTGTAAAGGTTTTATTCTTAATACAAAAGATTCTTTAGGAAAATTTGATGAAAAATGCGATGAAGGAATATTTCTTGGATACTCTTCAACCAGTAAAGCCTATAGAATATTTAACAAAAGATCGAGTAAGGTTGAAGAGTCTATTAATATTAAATGTGATGAATTTATTCCATGTGCAGAAAGAGTTCCTACAGGTACAAATGATGAACCGTTGCCATCTTTGGAGCACGACGAAGAGGAACCTTCCAAAGAAGAGGAGGAGAAGGCAAGAAAGATGAATATGTACCCCCAAGCGTCTTGAACTTCTCAAAAAGTCATCCAAAAGAGCTAGTCATTAGGGAACCATCTACTGGGGTAAGAACTCGATCTTCTCTTCATGAAACGTTTTCAAATATTTGCTTTGTTTCTGAAATCGAACCTAAAATCGTTTCCACCGCTTTAAATGACGAATTTTGGTTTTTGGTTATGAATGAAGAGTTAGATCAATTTGAAAGAAATAAAGTTTGGAATCTAGTAGATAGACTATCTAATCATCCTATTATTGGCGTAAAATGGATCTTTAAAAATAAATTAGATGGTGAATCTAGGATTAAAAGAAATAAAGCACGCTTGGTTGCTCAAGATTTTCCTCAAATCGAGGGGGTAGATTTTGAAGAAACTTTTGCACCCGCTGCTCGCTTAGAATCTATACAAATATTTTTGGCATTTGCGAGTTTTAAAAGAATAAAACTATTTCAAATGGACGTTAAAAGTGATTTTTTAAATGGGTGTATAAAAGAAGAAGTTTACGTAGAACAACCCCCCGGTTTTATAAATGAAAAATTTCCAAATCATGTTTACAAATTAGAAAAAGCGCTTTATGGATTAAAACAAGCACCCTGTGCATGGTATGATAGACTTACATCGTTTTTGTTAAAGCACGGTTATGTTATGGGAAGTGCCGACAACACACTCTTCATTAAGCATAATAATAACGATCTAATTATTTTACAAATATATGTTGATGATATCATTTTTGGAGCCACTAATGAAGAGTTGTGTAATGAAGTAGTCTTAGTAATGAAAAATGAATTGAAATGAGTCTTGTAGGAGAACTTTCTTGGTTTTCAAATCTCACAACGATCTGATGGTATCTTTATTTTGCCAATCAAAATATGTTCACGATATGCTAAACGATTTGGATTGGAAAATCTTACACAAGCTTCTACTCCTATGCGTGCTTCTTTAAAACTAGGAAAAGATGAATCTGGAATTTCCATTGATCAAACTTTATATAGAGGAATGATAGGATCCCTTCTTTACTTAAGTGCATCTAGACCAGATATAATGTTTAACGTATGTCTATGTGCTCGCTTTCAAGCCAATCCAAAAGAATCTCATTTAAAAGCGGTAAAACGTATTTTTCGTTATCTATTAGGATCGCCTAAATAAGGATTATGGTACACACATAATGATTCATTTACACTTCACGGCTATTCCGATTTGGATTACGCCGGTTGTTCACTAGATCAAAAAAGCACTAGCGGTACTTGTCACTTTTTAGGACCCTCATTAGTTGCTTGGTCTAGTAGGAAACAATCTTCGGTTGCACTCTCCACCACGGAGGCCAAATACATCACACTTGGTAGTTCTTGTGCACAAGCGTTATGGATGAGCCAAACTCTAGCGAATTTTGGATTTCATCTCAAAAACATTGATCTTAAATATGACAACAAAAGTGCCATAGATCTTACATATAATCCCATACACCACTCTAGATCCAAACACATAGATGTTCGCCATCATTTCATTAGGGATCACATTAAAAAAGAGCATGTAAAAGTAATTTTCATTGGTACGGACTCTCAACTCGCTGACATATTTACTAAACCTCTTCCCGATGCAAGATTTCGATTATTACGACTTGAGTTAGGGGTCCTAGATCTTTTGAGTTAAAACACATTCATAAACGCATTTATGAAATTTTTAACCAACCAAAACATCTCCTAAAATTCTGAAATTTCTGCATGAAACTACTATTGAGACACTTAATCAAGATCAACAATTAAAATTTTCAAAATCATCAAAAATCATGTACTGTTTCCCGCGCTAGTGCTAACGCCGGCGCTAGCGCACCTATCTGTTTTCTGTATTTTTAAATTTTGACAAATTCTTATAAAATATATTAATCTATATGTACTATTTATTTTTGCACTTCTGACTTTATTTCATTTTTGAAAAATCCAAATACAAAATTACAAAAGCCAAATTATAAAAAATATTTTTTTTGTTCATTTGTTTAAATTCTATTTATAAATGCAAAATCAAATTCAAAAATATAAAACATCAAAATTGTCAAAAAAACTGTATGGACTTTATTGTGAACATCAAGCATGATTTAATCTATCATTTTGAACTTCTACATTATTACAATTTATCTTGTCAAACTACTTTTTGGAACATTATTCTTATCATGCTTTGATATATCTATTAATATGTGCATCAATTCTATTATAAAAGTAGTGTAGAACCTTGCTTAGCATGCCTCCAAGTATGAGTAAATGTTTTATGGTTGATAATGATATTTCTTCACTCACTTTTTGGCTAATTCTACTCATGTTTTTGATCTAAAGATGCTTGCTTATGTATTGTAATTATACAATAAATTAAATTTGCACAAGTATCTTACCTACACTACATTTATTTGCACTATTAAATATAAAGAAAAGTGGTTGTACTTTCAAAATCTAATTGGTTTGCAACACAAGTGTAATCAGAGAACTTTGTACAAAACAAAAAAATGAAATAAAGTGACAAAGTTAACTCCACCAAACACTACTTGAACCTCCTGATAAGTCTTAATAAGCATTGTGAGGTTGAGCACCTTGGAAAGATTAGTAAAGTGTCTTGTGCAAACCTTCATTTTTTAAACAAAAAAACCACTTATTCTTATGTACACTGGATCAAAAACAAAACTGAAAAAATAAAATTGTGTGATCCCCCAAGCACTACTTTGCACCCTGATAAATCTTAATGAGCATTGTGTGTGCAAAGCACCTTGGTAGTTGTACATTTTCTTTGTGCACAAAAGTGTGTGGAAGTAATCTTATTTGTATTTTATTTTGCACTTTACTCTACATTTGTCTTGTATTTTTAGTTATAACATTTGTTTACTCTTTTCAAAATACACTTTGTGCACATCATTATCTTCCATAACACTTCTTCTAATGAATATTGGATCTTAATGCTAATTCTATAAAACTTTTTATATCTAAAATGCACTAGATAACCTAGCATGCTTTCTACAATGTTTGGTGTGTTTTTGACTTTATGAATTAGAATAACATTGTAGTAGTCTCTTTTTCATACCTCTCTTTTATGCTTGGTTACTTCATGATAATCTTTTCAAAGAAAAATGCTTTACAAAAACATCTTTTTCATTTTATGACTCATCATGTCTTACACAAAGATGTTTATTGTATTTTTATAAGTCTTCCACTACATTTCGTTTACCTTGTGTTCTTTTCATGCTTATCTCAAGTTCTTAAACTCATATTTTTTAAAAAAATTGTAGACTTGCATGGTAAATGTTATATCATTCCTTTTTAAAGCTAAAAACTCTGATTTATTTCTCTAACCATGCTTATGCTAAAAACTTTGATTTATTTCTATAAAAATTATTTTAAAACTCCTTATCATTTTCTTCTCTCTTAAAGCTCGATCATGCCTTTATCTTATTATCAAAACTTGTATGTGTTTTGCTTCCTTACCCACTTTTGTTAATAACAAAAGGGGGAGATCTAACATGATAAATAAAATCTGCTATCAAAATAAAAACTAACTTGATTATTTAAGATGATAACTTACATATTAGGGGAGCATTCACTTAGGGGGAGCATGTATTTAGGGGGAGCAATTCTAAAACTCTACAATCAATATTTATCATAAGTCATCACTCACACACACACACACACACACACACACACACACATAAGTAGGTTTTATCATGCTTATATATTAATGCTCTCATTTATCATTAATGGATTTATTATTATCAAAAGGGGGATTTTGTTGGAACATGGTCTTCCGCATCTCCTAGTGTGAAGGGTCTACCCTAAATTTTCATCCCAACAACATAAGATTATTACTACTGGTGTGTCACACTTTAAAACTACCAAATCCAGAGAATCATAAATTTGCAACACTTATTTTCACCCTAATTAAATTAAACTCTATTTAGGGTTTTTCCATGGTTTGTGAAGGACCTACCCTAAATTTCCATCATAATAACTTGAGATAATTACTACTGGCGTGTCACACTTTAAAACTACCTAATCCAGAGAATCTTAAATTGGCAACAATTATTTTCACCAAAATTAAATTAAACTCTATTTAGGGTTTTTCCAAGGTTTATGAAGGACCTACCCTAAATTTCCATCATAATAACTTGAGATAATTACTACTGGTGTGTCACACTTTAAAACTACCAAATCCAGACAATCTTAAATTGGCAACAATTATTTTCACCATAATTAAATTAAACTCTATTTAAGGTTTTTCCAAGGTTTGTGAAGGACGTACCCTAAATTTCTATCATAATAACTTGAGATAATTACTACTAGTGTGTCACACTTTAAACTACCAAATCCAGAGAATCGATATTTTATGAGCTATATTACCCTATTTTCAGAATTAAATAAAAACAAGGGTTTTCACTTGGTTTGTAAAGTGACTGCTGTATAAATTCATCAACATGCTTTGAATTAATTATCAGAGATCCATAACATGAAAATATCAATACAGCCAGAGATTTGGAATTTTCAAAACTAATTTACCCCATTAATTTAATTAAATACAAAAGGGGATTTTCTTTAATAAAATGATATCTACTGCAAAAGCTCTTCTAAAAATTTTGGGAAAATTTACAGGGCTATATGATCACCAAGGGAATCTACTAGAATAATTTCATAATTTTCCAAATGCATAAGAGACCTAAATATCATACTTGAATAAATTTGACCTAACCAAATAAATCAAATTCAGAGAAATAAATGTGATAAAAAATTCCAACAAAATTCCTAAATATGCCTTTCAAGTAAAAGATCCTCCCATAGTTTTCGATTTATCCCTAAAGTTTTGATTCAAGTTATTTCATTTATTTAAAAGTGTGACAATTTTTGTTTAATTCAAAACTTTAGGAAAAAATTTTCCAAAAATTATGAAACCCATATTTATAGTGTATATCTTCATGACATACAAAAACCCCAAGGTTTCAAAGGCATGCATGGAGAATTTCTCAATTAATTTCACAGAATAGGTCATTGGGTTAAAGGGTTACTATTCACCATAACTAGAGATCTTGCATGTGAGATATCTCAACATGCATGAGTCCAAATGACCTCAATTTTTGGCCATGGACTATCCTTGACCTAATCTACCATCCACCGGAGATTTGAGTGGATTTGACCTTGTATAACCCTAAATCTAGGTGTCACATGGAAAAGTAAAATTTTCCCAAAAACATGGGACATTTTTGTCCTAAAAATCTGAAATTCCTACTGAACATGAATCTATATGTGTCTCAACCATGCCCAAAATTTCAGGCCTTGGTGAGGTCCCAATATGTGGGAATATGCAGAAATAGATTTGGTTCACTACTTGGACCAGTCTCATTAAATCTTACCTGCAAGGGTCTACAGGGCTCCATTTGGCCTGATTTCAATTTCTATATAACGTAGACTCAAGGATTTACAAGTTTTGTCTCTGGACATTTTTCGTTTTTCAGCCTCTAAGGGCCTCAAAATTGGCTTACAAAATTCGGGTATAAGTGTGACAGGTTCATTCAAATGAATTAAATTAAGTGTTTGGACTGCGAATAAGGGATCACGGGCGATCCGACAGCTTCCCGTCGTCATCCCCGCTGGATCAAAGACTGTGATTAACCGTGCCTAAGCCATCTTGCGAGCCGTTTGGCAAAATTCCCAAGCCACCACCTTCACCCGACCTAGGGCTACAGTTTGGCGGTGAGAACGCGGTCGGAGGTTGCCGGAGATGGCCTGCGCCACCTTTCATTTTTCAGCAAGGAACATAGAAAAATTAAAATGGAGGGGTTCTATTTGCAGTTTGTTTCAAAATCGGAAGATAGGGATGGCTAGCGCAGGAGGAAGGGGGAAGGAACTTGCCTGGTTGGGGGCTCGGCGGCGGGTGTTGCGGTGGAGGAAGACCTGGGCATTGTTTCTGGCATCCATGGCTACTCCAGCGTGGCTGAGCTCGAAAATGCTGTCTGAAGAGGGGGCTTGAGTGCTTGGGAGGCTCTGAAGGTGGTAGTGGAGAGAATTAAGGGAGCAGAGGCGTATATGGCTGGCTGTCATTAATGTGGGTTTCGGCCAGCTTTGCCGCCCCTCTTAGCCTATCAAAACCTTCTCCCCATATGCCCCAAGCTGAGGGAAATTACTCCCCCAGCTCAGGGGAAGGTTTCTGGAATGCAAATGGGGTGCCATTTGGCGCCCATCCCTCCTTTTCCTCCTCACGCCCCTTGTCTTTTCCCCCACTTTTCTACACTTGGATAAGGCCTCCTTGTTGGAACACGGTTTTCCGCATCCCTTTGATTTGAGAATAACAAATCCTACTTGTATTTGATCTTGTTTGCCATTGTGTTTTTAGCATGCAGGTTTGAACAAAGATGACACTAGGTTGCTGCATTATTGGTCTGGAACTGCCCACGAGCATAAAGTATGATTATGTTATAACGCTGGGCATTGACGATCGACGGGATGGCATGCCGATTAATGGGATGGCTTTCCGATCGACGGGATTTTCTCACAAGCTAATAATAATGAAAGGGAGATAACACTCAGTGTTAACTCTTAACGCCGGCGTTGACTCTCATTCCCGCCAAGATGAAAATATCATGGAGGGAAGCTGTCATGATTGCAGGAGCACTTTTGGAATGATTTGACTCAAGCCCAGGCGTTAGAGTCAACGCCGGCATTAAGGTTTCCTAAAATGATTGTTTCCAAAGATGCAGAATCTCCTTCCCATTCTGAAAATCTGATCCATCACAACAATTCCAAATTGGGTCAACACCAGGCGTTAGCCTTAACGCCGGCGTTAGCCTTTAGTCTTATAAATTGGTGGATTTCGTCTTCTCCGATGACTGATTGATTTGAGCCCTATTACAGCACTTCAGAAACTCTGAGAGGGCCGTATTTCCATACCAACACTTCTCCCACTCAATTTCAAAAGGAGGAATCGAAGGAGGCTTGGATCAACATACTAACTCAACGTGAAGAACGCACGCTTGGACTTCAATGATTCTTTGGCGTCTCCTTCAGATTACCTCATAGGAAGTTTCATATTTTTCTTTTGTATTTGTCTTTTATTTTTATCTTTGTAATCGGTTCAGAAATTCACCTCGTGTTGGTGACTAGGTCTTGTTGAAACCAGAGAACTGGTCTCGACATTCGAAAGGGAGATGCAGTTAACCCTTACTTGACCCGAGCGAGACCCTTGACCAGTCACTAAGAACCGAAGAACCTAGCCCTTGAAAAACTCCTAAGTCCACAAATGGACCCCTTAAGCTGCAGCGTGGAGGTCCCACCACATACACAGAAGCTCACAAGGAACTTCCCCTCCCAAGCCAATGCTGAGCCTGGGCACCTTGGAGTGCATTAAAGGTCACCTCACCGTCCACCTTCAATGACAGGGGGAGGGAGGGGTAGTGCTTTCTCACAACACTCATGCGAGGGAGGGGGTACCAACATCCCTTCCCAAGGTGCCCATGGGGGTCTATTTATAAACTTCCCAAAATTGGGCTACGGATAGCAAAAAATCTACTATCCGCAGCTCAACAACTAACCCGAACGACCAAAACAGGAGGGGGTGAGTGGAGCTTGAGACGTCCACTCCCCTACCCCTTGCCGGGTGTCAGGAGAGCGGACCGAATTGTCCACTGCCTGGACTTGGGCGAGTGGACCACTTGGTCCGCTCTCCTCAGGGGCGAGTGGACCCATGGTCCACTCCCCTGAGTGCCCGGGGCGAGTGGACCACAGGTCCACTCGCCCCTCACCTTGGGTGAGTGGACCATGGTCCATTCGCCACCCCTGGGCGAGTGGACCATAGGTCCACTCGTCCGGGGCTTGGGCGAGTGGACCACTAGGTCCACTCTCCTAGGAAGTGGACTTCCGGTCCACTTCCTCCCTCCTGGGACTACATCTTTGATCCCGACAGCGCCCAATTGGTCGATCTTTTGCGTCACGGTCACCCTCTCTATCTCAACCTCATCCACGTTGGGTCACACCGACTCGAAAAATATGAGGGTTGTACACAATTCCCGCTCTTTTCGAGCTTGCCTTAAGCTCGAAAAGAAAGTCCAACCCACCTATTTGACGAGTAGGTGGGACCTGAGGGGAATCCACGAAGGGCCCTGCCAATGGGATACTCCTGTTGAGCTTATCGGCTGAACCTGACTTGAGGCGGAAGGCGAACCTTTCTCCACTTAACAACCCTCCTGTGAGCCGAGCTCAACTGGAGGTGGAAAAAGCTCAACACCTTAGGTCGAATTGAACTTGACCTGAGGTGGAGAAAAACTCAACACCTCTAGTCGAGCAGAGCTTGACTTGAGGTGGAAGGCAAACCTTTCTCCTCTTAACAACCCTCCTATGAGCCGAACTCAACTGGAGGTGGAGAAAGCTCAACACCTTAGGTTGAATTGAACTTGACCTGAGGTGGAGAAAAACTCAACAACTCTAGTCGAGCCGATCTCGACCTGAGGTGGAAGGCAAAACTTTCCCCACTTAACAACCCTCCTATGAGCCGAGCTCAACTGGAGGTGGAGAAAGCTCAACGCCTTAGGTCGAACTGAACTTGACCTAAGGTGGAGAAAAACTCAACACCTCTAGTCGAGCCGAGCTCGACCTGAGGTGGAAGGGAAACCTTTCTTCACTTAACAACCCTCCTATGAGCCGAGCTCAATTGGAGGTGGAGAAAGTTCAACACCTTAGGTCGAATTGAACTTGACCTGAGGTGGAGAAAAACTCAACACCACTAGTCGAGCCGAGCTCGACCTGAGGTGGAAGGCAAACCTTTCTCCTCTTAACAACCCTCCTATGAGCCGAGCTCAACTGGAGGTGGAGAAAGCTCAACACCTTAGGTCGAATTGAACTTAACCTAAGGTGGAGAAAAACTCAACACCTCTAGTCGAGTCGAGCTCAACCTAAGGTGGAAGACAAACCTTTCTCCACTTAACAACCCTCCTGTGAGCCGAGCTCAACTGGAGGTGGAAAAAGCTCAACACCTTAGGTCGAATTGAACTTGACCTGAGGTGGAGAAAAACTCAACACCTCTAGTCGAGCCGAGCTCGACCTGAGGTGGAAGGCAAACCTTTCTCCGCTTAACAACCCTCCTATGGGCCGAGCTCAACTGGAGGTGGAAAAAGCTCAACATCTTAGGTCGAATTGAACTTGACCTAAGGTGGAGAAAAACTCAACACCTCTAGTCGAGCCGAGCTCGACCTGAGTTGGAAGGCAAACCTTTCTCCTCTTAAAAACCCTCCTATGAGCCGAGCTCAACTGGAGGTGGAGAAAGCTCAACACCTTAGGTCAAATTGAACTTGACCTGAGGTAGAGAAAAACTCAACACCTCTAGTCGAGCCGAGCTCGGCCTGAGGTGGAAGGAAACCTTTCTCCACTTAACAACCCTCCTATGAGCTGAGCTCAACTAGAGGTGGAGAAAGCTCAACACCTTAGGTCGAATTGAACTTGACCTGAGGTGGAGAAAAACTCAACACCTCTAGTCGAGCCGAGCTCGACCTGAGGTGGAAGGCAAACCTTTCTCCACTTAACAACCCTCCTATGAGCCGAGCTCAACTGGAGGTGGAGAAAGCTCAACACCTTATGTCAAATTGAACTTGACCTGAGGTGGAGAAAAACTCAACACCTCTTCCCACACTAACTGGGGGCGGAGAACCAGTCCACGTCCTAGGTGCTTACCTTCACCGGGAGGCAGAGGAACTCGATCGTCTTATCAAAGCAACTGGGGGCAGAGATTCAGTCCACGTCCTAGGGGCTTAGCTTACCTGGAAGCAGAGGAATTCAACACTTTTCCGAACCAATTGGGGACGGAGTACCCGTCCACGTCCTAGGGGCTTAGCTTGCCTGGAGGCAGAGGAACCCAGCACCTTCCCAAATCAATTAGGGGCGGAATACCTGTCCATGTCCTAGGGGCCTGGCTTACCTGGAGGCGGAGGAACTCAACACTTTTTAAACCAACTGAGGGTGGAATACCCATCCACGTCTTAGGGGCCTAGCCTTCCTAGAGGCAGAGGAACTCAACACTTTTCAAATCAACAGGGGGTGGAATACCCATCCATGTCCTAGGGGCCTAGCCTACCTGGAGGCGGAGGAGCTCATCATCTCTCCAAGTCACTTAGTCAAGTAGCGAGTCGACCCGATGAGTCTCCCATCTGCCGGCATGACTGAGCCCGGAGAATGGTCTCTAGTCGGGGATCTTACCAACTGGGGGCGGAGTACCCATCCGCGTCCTAGGTGCTTATCTTCACCTGGAGGCAGAGGAACTCAACACCTTACCAAAACACTTAGTCAAGTAGCGAGTCGACCCGATGAGTCTCCCATCTGCCGGCATGACTGAGCCCGGAGAATGGTGTCTAGTCAGGGATCTTACCAACTGGGGGGCGGAGTACCCATCCACGTCCTAGGTGCTTACCTTTACCTGGAGGCAGAGGAACTCAACGCCTTCCCAAGCCACTTAGTCAAGTAGCGAGTTGACCTGATGAGTCTCCCATCTGCCGGCATGACTGAGCCCAGAGAATGGTCTCTAGTCGGGGATCTTACCAACTGGGGGCGGAGTACCCATCCGCGTCCTAGGTGCTTACCTTCACCTGGAGGCATAGGAACTCAACACCTTCCCAAGGCACTTAGTCAAGTAGCGAGTCGAACTGATGAGTCTCCCATCTGCCGGCATGACTGAGGCCGGGGAATGGTCTCTAGTTGGGGATCTTACCATCTGGGGGCGGAGTACCCATCCATGTCCTAGGTGCTTACCTTCACCTAGAGGCAGAGGAACTCAACACCTTCCCAATCCAATTACCATATGCATTACCTGAATCCTTTTTCATTCGTCATCGAGGAGTTACATGTTTATTACAATGAGCCTCTCTGGGCCTACTTGGTCACATGCACCCTAACCATCTCCTTCATTACTTCCTCCATCTTCTTTGTCTTCTTATTCTTTTTCTTTCTCCTGGCCCCTCCTGCTTCCCTTGCCAACCTGGAGGCGGAGGACTTGTTCCTGAAACTGATCCGCGTAGCTTCCCAGCATCTCCCCCTTCTTTTGTCGAATCAAGAACAGGGCCTCCACTCCCTCCCACCTCTTCTTCGAGGTGGAGAATCTCAGCAAGAAGCTTCGGCGCAGGTCCTTGAAGCTATAGATGGTACCTGATGGGAGCTAGTGGAACCAGTCTTTTGCCTCTCCCTTGAAAGTGATGGCGAAGAGCCTACACTTGGAGGCGTCCGACATCTTCCTGATCGAGGCCATGTCTTCAAACCACTGGAGATGCTGGAGAGGGTCGTCCTTCCCTGTGTAGTAGGACATGGCCGGCTCGCCGAACCCGTCTGGGATGGGAGCTGAGATAATCAGCTCGTAGAAGGGACTTCCCCACCCTCCCAGGTGAGACGGGGGCACTCTCCCAACCCCCTCACCGGGGCAGCTGGTCCTGGGCAAGCTGTTGAAGAGCACTCCAACTTGGAGGCTCAAACCTTCCTCTGAGGCCGGTTCCTTCCCTTCCCGACGTGCTTGATCTATCTTCCCTGCTTCCTCTTCCCAGGTCAATGGTCGCGACCTGTTGGGAGGAGGTGATTTCCTTGGCTCTTCGCTTCTAGCCATGGGACTTGCTCAGAGCTTTCCGAACTAGCTGCTTCCACGCTCACCGCACTAGAATGTTGAAACCAGAGAACCGGTTTTGACGTTCGAAAGGGAGATGCAGCTAACCCTTACTTGACCCGAGCGAGACCCTTGACCAGTCACTAAGAACCGAAGAACCTTGCCCTTGAAAAACTCCTAAGTCCACAAATGGACCCCTTAAGCTGCAGCGTGGAGGTCCCACCGCATACCCGGAAGCTCACAAGGAACTTCTCCTCCCAAGCCAATGCCGAGCCTGGGCACCTTGGAGGGCACTAAAGGTCACCTCACCGTCCACCTTCGATGACAGGGGGAGGGAGGGGTAGTGCTTGCTCACAACACTCACGCGAGGGAGGGGGGTACCAATATCCCTTCCCAAGGTGCCCATGGGGGTCTATTTATAGACTTCCCAAAATTGGGCTGCGGATAGCCAAAAATCTACTATCCGCAACTCAACAACTAACCTGAACGACCAAGTGGTAGGTCCACTCGCCCGGGGCTTGGGCGAGTGGACCACTAGGCCCACTCGCCCAGGAAGTGGACTTCCGGTCCACTTCCTCCCTCATGGGACTACATCTTTTATCCTGACGGCCTCCAATTGGTCGATCTTCTGCGTCACGCTCACCCTCTCTATCCCGACCACATCCGTGTTGGGTCACACCGACTCGGAAAATATGAGGGTTGTACAGGTCTAGGTAGGACTTAAGGAGTAATTCGCCTCGTGTTGGCGACTAGGTCTAGGGAGTAGATCTAGGGGGTGCTCGAGGCCTTTCTGGGGATAGGAAGGATAGAGCGGCTTGAGGACGTATATGGGGAGAGATCGTCTAAAGCCAACCGATTCATGGGGATACGAGTCGGTATAGAAAATGAAAAGAATATTTCATATTTCGCCTTTGATTTCTAGCTTCATAGAAATCAGATTTTGTAATCAATTTTATAAATGATAATCATGTCTTTTCTTATTTAATAAAATTGATCTCATTTCTAATTTCATTATCTCTTTACTTTTGATTTATCTTACTTCTACCAAAATATCAAAAGTTTTCTGTAAAAGTTTAAAGTTTTCTAAAATCCTTATTCACTCCCCCCCCCCCCCCCTCTAAGGGCGCCTCAAGATCCAACAAGTGGTATCAGAGCCAGGTTATTCTAAAACGGTTTCACCACCGGGAATAATGGCGTCTCTTGATCATGATCTCGCTTCCACTAGTGGGGAAAATTTTTATATAAATGAAAAATCACTTGCGCCACCTTTATTCGAAGGGAAAAATTATAAAAGGTGGAAAAATTTAATGGAAAAATTTCTCAAGTCCTTAGGCATAGATGTTTGGAACATTACTATTGAAAAGCCACCTAGCGTATTAAATAGAAACGAAATGGTTTTAAAAGAAAAATCTATTAATAGTCAATTTTGTGCGTTAGACCGAAATATTTTCAAACTTATTTATAATTTACCTACCGCTTATGAGATTTGGAATTTTCTTGAAAGAACTTATGATTCTCCTTCTGTAGGTATGGAACAAACACAAGAATTGGAGAAATACAAGCTTGCACAAATATTCAATAAAGCTCCTCAAATGATGGATCCATAGAATGCTCACCAAGCGGAAAGAATGATGGAAACTCTTGTTTGGAAGAGGAAGATGAAGAAGACAAAGGAACAATATGTTCAAATCTTCCCTCGTCCAAAAGCAAAGTATGGAAATCAAATTCTCTCATTGTTTGCAATTATATTTTTACATTACAATTGTTACAAATTACAAAGCGCAAAATTAAGAAATTGAAAAATGATAATTGCAAATTGCGCTTAGAAAATAAAGGTTTAAAAGCAAAAGTTAATGAAGAATCAAATTTTGAGTTATCTAGGTCTACCCATGACTCCTTAGTTGAAAACAATACACCTTGTGTAGAATATAATGAATTAAAAGAAAAACACAAGAAACTTGAAAAGAGGTTTATTTTTGTAAAAGAACAAAATGAAAGATTATGTTTAGAAAATTCATCTTTGAAAAATGATTGTGCTAAGTGTAAAGACTATAAAATTGAAATTAAAGAGATGGATGAAACATTTGAAGAATATAGAAATAACTATCAAAATCATATTGATTTAATTGTTTCCACTATTAAAAATAGCACAATAGCTTATAATAAAGCTAGACATAATTTTAAAATCAAGAATAATGAATTAGAAACTAAAATCAACTTGCTTAAGGAAATCATAAAGAAAAATTCTCAAAACATATATTATCAATATAAAACAAAATCCAAAAGCAAGTTGAATATGATTTCTCAAAAGTTGAATAAGTCAAACAATGGAAATAAAAAAACTTCAAAAGATTGAAAATGAAATTCCAAAATACAATCATCATTATCATTTACAACATCAATCTTCTCCCAACATAAAATTAAATGTTCACAAATTTCCTATGAAAAATACTTTCAATAATCATTACAATTATAATCTAAAAGATAAAGATAATCACAATGGAAATTTGATACATAAAAATAATATTAAATCAAGGTTTGAATGGAGACCCAAAGTTAAAGATGAAACAAAAATCCACTCAAAAGGGCTCATTCATTTCCATCTCCCCAAAAGCAAACATGATGTATTTGGGTACCCAAAGGAACCATTCCACTTGGTCCCCTTTGGATACCTAAATCTCACATTCATTAATATCCAATCATTTGCGTGAAGTAAAAATATTTGAATATGAAATATCATTAACTCTACTTCATGCTTAAATTTTTGTTTGTTTTATTTTACTTTTCTTGAGCCAACATGATAAGGTCACTAAATATATATCTTGCAATATGACTTTTCACACATTAAGCCTAAATTCATTAATAAATCAAATTATTTGAATGAAATTGAATAAAAGTCATATCATCTCTCAAGTGACCTATCTATCCTTTTTATTGTTAACCTTCTAAATCCATTACCTTTAAATGTCTTATATCATCATTATAAATTAAATGTGAAATGCTTATATGATATTATCAAGATTAATAAAATAATTGTCAAAAAGGGATTTAAAGGAAGATTATGGGGACTTTGGCTAAATGTATAAAATGCACAAGTGATTGATTACTTATTTAATATCTTTATGTCATTTGATAGCCTTTAATATGTTTAATCATAATCACGAAAAATCGGAATTGAATAATTGCAAAAATCATATGTTTTTAAACAAAAACCAAAATTAAATTTACAAAAAAATTCGAGATTTTGATGCAAACTTTAAACGATCATAACTTTTGATCCGCTCGTTTGATTTTTGCCCATAATAACTTTTCGGAACGAGGACGAGAAGATCTATGCATTGGCAAACGAGATTTGCTCGTTTGAGTTCATTTGGACCCTCAGAATTGCCAAAATTCAACTCTGTTTAGAAGTTATATCAGTTTTTCTTTTTCGGCAATTTTTTTGTCTACGGATTTTATGTCACAGGCCCCTGTGTCCCCTTCTAGAAAATCATATGCTTGTAATATTTACATAACCTTGCACCTTATTACCATAACTTTTTCTTTTTAGCATCATCACACTATAAGAACAAATCAATGTTTATGCTAGATATATCTTGTTATGCTAAAGAAAAATAGAATAATGAAAATTAAAAGTCAAGAAAATTATATATATATATATATATATATATATTTAATATTCAAAAACCAAAGAGAAAATTTATAAAACCATTCAAAAATAACCAAAAAAAATTATTAGTTTCTCATTGTATTCATTATTCACCTAACAATCTTTCTCTTTAATATTTTGAAAATGTTGAATATGAATTGTTTTATATATTTCACTTACAATAATTAATTATGAGTATCAAAATTTCTATGTGATAAAATTAATGATCATAATTATGTAATATCAAAAGATTTTTTTAATTCAAACATTACACATAACTACAAAAGATCCTTTTGGTCCTAACATATGATTGGTGATCATTATAATTATATGAATAAATTATGTATTGTGGTTGCATGTATCTTACTATAACTAGACCTTAGAATCACATTGATATCAATAACATCAAATCAAATCATCACTTAAATCTAGGTCTACAATTTGAATTTCTATCGATTTAAAAGACATGCATTATTCCTATGGCTTAATATGAACTCATCATACTAGCATTATCAACTAATAATATTGTCATTCATGATAGTTATCAATAATGCCATAATGAATCCATCTTAAAGTAGAAAAATTGAAGATAAAATAACTATGTGACTGACTTTAAATTGTTTCCATAGGACAAAATGCTTAGGATGTCCATGACACTCTCGCACATTGTGTGTCTCACAATAGCGAGGGTGTAGGATTGTATGCATTAGAAGACCCATCCTCTAAGTCATGTCTTCTCCTTAACCGGGGAGGGTTCCAGTGGGGCCTTGCGAGGCACTCGGGGGAAAAGAGTGCTAGGTTGAGCGTTCTCTAGTGTGTGCATATGGGATTAACACCCCATCCTATGGCATGTGTGCAGCTTCTCATGCCCATCCGTCTCTTAGTACGGGGCTAGCGTGTAGACATATAGTTAGGGAATTATAATCTAGGACATACCTATATCATATACATATTGCATACACTTTTTCTGATTATATTATTCATGCATTCTTGGTTTGATCGAACATGCTTATCTTGTGTTTTGCATATTTCATCATTTTTTAGCTTTAATGATCTTGTAAAATACAAATATATGAAAACCAAATAAAAATATAAAAACCATTTTTGAACAAATAAAACATGCTTAAATAGCCTTCTAACCATTGTCAACTTCTATGAAATTTCTACACTACGAAGGTCTATATACATACTACCCATTCCAAAGAATTTTTTTTCAAAAATCTCAAAAAACAGAGTACTGTTTGGGCGTTAACTAGTTAACGCCAGACGTTAGACTTTTTGACCAAATTGCAATTCTGCTTTCTCTAGCATATTTCTGGTATTTTTCTATTGATTTTTCTCAGTTTATTTTGTCTGATTTCAAATTATTTTGTTATTAATTTTGTTGTTTTATTCCAAAATACAAGAAAATTCAAATAATTCAAAATGATCTTGTTATTTGTTTTGCTTTAACTCTTTACAAAATTATGGTTTGACTATAAGACTTCACAAGAGCAAACATCTTAGTCATTTTTGTTTCAAATGGTCAAAATTGTTTTTGGCATACACATAAAGATTGTCTTTAATGTCTAATTTTAATTTCAAATATCCTAAACATTGTTTTATCTTCATGCCTTGACTTTAATCTGATTATGTGCAATGAAATATTCTATAGAAAATTGTGTATGATTGCCTAGCATGCCTCTAAGTATGAGTAATATTTTATGCTAATCAATGATTCATACACTCACTACTTTGGTCATCTACATGTGCTCATAATCTTAGTCTTGCATGATTGTGTAGTGTAATAGTTTTAACATATTAGGTTGTATGTCTAAATTACCTACACCTTCATTCAAAAAATAAATTTCTTGCACACATAGAAGTTTTATTTCAATATTGTAAATGTTTGCAATAACAAGTGGATTCTGAGACCTTTGGCCCACTATTGCAACTATATGAAATAAAATGCCAAAGATAACTCAACCAAGCACTACTCACCCTCCACATAAGTCTTAATGAGCATTGTGAGATTGAGCACCTTGGAAAGAATTATAAAGTGTCTTGTGCAAACATATATTTTTATCACTTCTATTTGTACACCGGATCACTAAAAATAAAATTTTATAAAAATGGGTTATGTGATCCCCCAAGCAATACTTCACTCCCTGATAAGTCTTAATGAGCATTGTGTGGGCGAGGCACCTTGGTAGTTGTACTTATGTTTTGGTGCTTTGAAATTTTATTCTAGTTGTGATGTGTGAAAGTAATTATAAGATTACTATCTTAATATTGTTGTTACTATTTCATTACATGTGTCATGTGTTTTGATTATTTCACTTGTATACTTTTATCAAAACACTTTTTGCACGCATCATTGATTTTCATAAAGCTTCTACTCATGAGAATTGGATCCTAATGCAAAATTACATAATTCTCTACAAACTTAAGTAAAAGCACTAGATTGCAATGCATGATTTCTACAATATTTTCTTTAATTGAAATACGAATTGGTTACATTGTAGTTATTATCTTTCTGAATATGTTGATTCATGTTTGCCTATTAGTTATGAAAATTTTTCAAAGTTAAAATGCTCAAATGTGAAGAATCTAGATATATTTTTGAAATTGTCAAACTATAACAAAAATACTACTCTTAATTATTTTGTTTTTGTTTTTCTGCATTTCTCTTTTGGTCATGTATTTCGTTTACCATGGTTTATCATGCTCACTTCTTAGGTCTTTCTTCACTTATGCTTGTCAAACAATATTGCATTTCTTTCAACAAGTAATATTCTTCTATAAAAATTAATTTGCAAAGCATGTGGTAGAAGTCCTTTGGTAAATTCATGGAATGATGTTCTTTCACGCTTATCATATATTTTTTTCCGCTGTGCTACTTTCTCCCTTAGCTCGATCATGACTTACATTATGTTTACACAAAACTCTAAATCCTCTCTTAGTTATGTCCCAACTTTTGTCTTCTTTATTTTAGTTTTGTTTCACTCCACCCTCTTTTGCTAATAACAAAAGGGGGAGAATAAAATGATAAATCACAAGGAGTAGGATTCACTAAATTAAGGGGGAGCATGAATCTAGTATATGGGTGCATACACTAAGGGGGAGCACTTAAGTAGGGGGAGCACAATTTTAATGAACTATAACTCTTATTAATATCTCTATGATTGCTTAGTGTCATATATCCTTCTAAAAACACATGTCTTATATATGAATATGATTTATATCCATTGGATTTGTTATTATCAAAAGGGGGAGATTATTGGAACATGGTTTTCCGCATCCCTTTGATTTGAGAATAACAAATCCTACTTGTATTTGATCTTATTTGCCATTGTGTTTTAGCATGCAGGTTTGAACAAAGATGACATTAGGTTGCTGCATTATTGGTCTGGAACTGCCCACAAGCAGAAAGTATGATTATGGTCTAACGCCAGGCGTTAAGACTTAACGCTGGGCATTGACGATCGACGAGATGGCATGCCGATCGACGGGATGGCTTACCAATCGATGTGATTTGCTCACAAGCTAAAAATAATGAAAGGGAGCTAACGCCTGACGTTAACTCTTAACGTCGGCGTTGACTCTCGTTCCCGCCAAGATGAAAATAGAATGGAGGGAAGCTGCCGTGATTGTAGAAGCACTTTTGGAATGATTTGACTCAACGCCAGGCGTTAGAGTCAACGCCAGCGTTAAGGTTGCCTAAAATGATTGTTTCCAAAGATGCTGAATATCCTTCCAGTTCTGAAGATCCGATCCATCATAACAATTCCAAATTGGGTCAACGCCAGGCATTATCCTTAACGCCAGCGTTAGCCTTCAGTCCTATAAATTGGTGGATTTCATCTTCTTCGATGACTGATTGATTAGAGCCTTATTCCAGCACTTCAGAAACTCTGAGAGGGGCGTATTTCCAGACCAACACTTCTCCCACTCAATTTCAAAAGGAGGAATCGAAGGAGGCTTGGATCAACACTCTAACTCAACACGAAGAACGCACGCTTGAACTTCAACGATCTTCAGCGATTCTTCGGCGTCTCCTTCAGATTACCGCATAGGTAGTTTCATATTTTTCTTTTGTATTTGTCTTTTATTTTTATCTTTGTAATCGGTTCGGAAATTCGCCTCGTGTTGGCGACTAGGTCTGGGTAGGACTTAGGGAGTACTTCGCCTCGTGTTGGTGACTAGGTCTAGGGAGTAGATCTAGGGGGGTGCTCGAGGCCTTTCTGGGGATAGGATGGCTAGAGAGGCTTGAGGCCGTATCTGGGGAGAGATCGGCTAAAGCCAACCGGTTCGTGGGGATGCGAGTCGGTATAGAAAATGAAAAGAATATTTTATATTTCGCCTTCGATTACTAGCGTCATAGAAATCAGATTTTGTAATCAATTTTATAAATGATAATCATGTCTTTTCTTGTTTAATAAAATTGATCTCATTTCTAATTTCATTATCTCTTTACTTTTGATTTATCTTACTTCTACCAAGATATCAAAAGTTTTTTATAAAAGTTTAAAGTTTTCTAAAACCCTTATTCACCCCCCCCCCCCCCCCTCTAAGGGTGCCTCAAGATCCAACACTCCTTTCCCCCAAATTTTGAATTTCAGCATGCTCATGGTCTGTTCACCATGTGGGCTGACAACTTGAGCCATTGGATTGGGCTAAGACTACTTGATTTGAGCTTTGGGCTCACTTGACCCAAATAGACCAAATTGGGGATTTTTGAGCTTGAGCTTGACTCAAGCTCACACCTTTCAATGTGACTGACCCACATTGTTATCTTAGACCCTATGGAGCCATTCCAAGAGAAATTGAGTCATGGTGGGGTCATATGGGGCTTATTTGCACAAAATTGCCTATATGGGCAATTTGGCCATTTTTGTGATATTGCCCTAATCCTCCAAAATTGAATGTGCACTTTGGCTTAATTAGGTCTTACTTGTTTCCCTTGGTGTTTATAGAGGGTTGTGCTAGGTCAATTTGGCAAATTGGGGGTCAACTGGACCATAAAGTGCATAAGTTGTAATTTGGGCAAATTGGTAATTTTGCCCAATTCCCCAAAATTGGCTTATCCCAGGGGTCCAATGTGGAACCATTAGACTCCATAAGTAGTCTAAGAGTGTTAGGGGTGAACAATTTGATCACAATGGGTCAATTGTAGGTCAATTAGGGTTTTAGCACAAATAGATCAATCTGGGGCTTTTTTAGTAATTGGCCCAATTTCCCCAAATTGGTGGCCTTATGATGGGGTTTTTGTGTCCATTAGGTCCCCTAGGGAGGTTTCCATATGATGGTGGGTCCAATTTGATCATTTGGAGCCCAGTTGTCCTTATTCATGGAGGTTTGACCTAGATTGGCCTAAAGTTGACTTTAGCCAATTTTGACCAAATTGGTTGACCCCATGGGTCCTTAGTGACCTACTAACTATTCTTGGATATTCATAGAGTCAAGGTGAGGTTACCTTGGTTTATTGAGGCCTTTTGGCCACTCTCAGGCTAAGAAACCAAGATTTGCTAAATGCACCCCAATGCGCAATTCTACACCTTCTCTTAGGTTCATGGGGCCTCTTTGCCCAACTTGTGTACATTAACCCATTCTAGGGGAATTCCCAGGGTTATGAGTGGTGCATGAGGTGATTTAGCCTCTTTTGAGTTCTCCCTACCTTGGGGTGGCCCATGGTAGCTTAGTACACACCATGTGTTTTTCACCTACTCAACTTGTCATCCTAGTACCCTATGTCACTTTATCTTATTTTTGTCATGACTTGTCATGACAAAACTTCTCTAGGGGCCTAGCACTTTGGGGGATGTTACAATACCACTAGTCTTCTCAAGGAAAAGGAAAACTCCTTACAAAGAACAGTGAAGTCCATGTATTCTATAATTATAAACACTTTACATTATAGCATCTGGAGGACACGGCTGTTAAGAATAATATGATCACTTGACAATGTATAAAATGGTCTGTGATTCCATTCATTAATGTCTTTATTGTCTATGTATATCTTGTTAGTATTTGAGTTGATGTCAAAGCATGTTTGAAATCACTTACTTTATTTTGTAAAATTTGTTATGATAAATATGGGGAGATTGTTGGGAAAAACTCTTATGATTTTACTAACAAATTACTTAAAGTGATTTCATCACTTAGTCTATATTACCCACATTGTATAGAAAGGGTAAAATGGTCATTAGATGTCTTAGGGTATCACACTCACCTTAGAGTGTTATGACTGGTCAAGATAATCACAAAGTCAGTTAAGTTAAGACTTGCGTCGAATGAAAGTCGATGCAACTTCGACTTGATGTCGACGCAACTCTGACTAGAAGTCAAAGCAATTTAGTCTGTCTGTCAAAGTATCAAGCCAAGTTGACGCAACGTCGAAAGGAACTCGACGCAGAAGGAAGAGCCTATCGATGCCATCTTAGAAGTCGACGCAACTTCGATTTCAACTTGATGCAGAAGATAAAGTTCAAGTCCAAGTCTTCAACTCGACAGATTCGTTGATAAGGACTCGACGCAACGTCGACATCTGAGTTCAGCCAGAGCTAAGAAGGAATTCGAAGCTACGTCGACAAGAACTCAGAGGTGTGTCGATATGACGAATGATGAAGTTGGCGTAGGGTCGAATACAGTCAGAAATAGAAGCTTTTTCTGCTGTCCTTTTTAATACCTTTTCAGAAGGTCCACAATGCTGAAGACAGCTCTCCAACGGCTCGTTTATTGCCAAGAATGGAATGGAGTATTCCAGGATACAGCAAAAACATTCTTGGAATGTATTCAAATCTGATGGACGAGTCAGGAATAAAATGTAACATCCCGATTCAAGCTAGACCCCTTGTGCGTGTTTTTGAGTCGAGCGAGTTGACTCGAGCTCGTGGTGTATTGGGGGCCCGGCTTGCACCTGAGCCGGAGGAGTGCACTCGAAGAACGCGGCGAATACCATTTCTATTCCTTGTCTCGATGTTTGTTGTATCGGGATCCAAGCTGTCCGGAGAGTATATTTTGAGCAATAAAACTCGAAGGAGGCGTACCGCCTTGAAGGAATTATAGTGCGTACGTTAGCTCAAATGACACGGTCTGCGAATAGCATATTTATCCAAAAGGCGATATGCAGTAGACGGTCTCGGTATTCACCCCAGTTAGTTTTGTTAGACTCGTGAAGCCTATACGAGTTCAACAAAACTGTCCGCGCTCGATTCTGATGAGAATCGGCGAATTTATTAATGTGGTCTGCGAATAGCATATTTATCCAAAATGGTGAAATTGGCCAAACGACCTCACAATTGACCCCAGTCGGTCTTGTTAGACTCGTAACAATAGTACGAGTTTAACGAATTTATCCATTTGCGATTTCGACGTCGTTCGGAGAGTTTTTGATGTAACGCAAAATTAGGCCCCAAACGCTCCGGAGAGTATAACTTGGGCAAACGAACTCGGATTTGATCGTGGACTGTTCCGACAGATGCGTATCGGCGAGACGGTCGTAACGAGCCTATCCGGGGCAAAATTCGAGCCCTATAGAGTGAGGTACTAGCATTTGAATTCATTAGTAATAATAGAAATGATAATAATAATAATAATATTATTATTATTATTATATAATATATATATTATATATATGCATAAGTTTAGGTTTAGAAAAAGGATTTACCCGATCCCCTTCTTCCTCCCTTGCGCCGTCAGCCACCTGTGTTTCCCCGATCCCTCTTCCGCTTCTCCGGCGCCGCCCCTCACGGCGAGCCTTCTCCGGCGCATCCTCCTCCGCGAGCTCCTCCACCTCCGACATCTCTCTCTCTCTCTCTCTCTCTCGGCTCCTACGAGCTGCCCCTCTACCAATGTCGGCAACCTCCATGGCCGCACCCTTTCAGATTTTCCTCTTCCTCACTCCGGCACAGCTCTCCTTGCGGTCGGCGCCTCCCTCCCCTCCGGCACCGTCTCGACTCCGGCAACTCTCTTTCCCGTGAGCCTCCTCCTCCAGAACTTACCTTTTTCCCCATTTCTCCATCTCTCTCTCTCTCTCTCTCTCTCTCTCTTACAGACCCTCCACCTCTCTCTCTTAGTTTTGCTGATTTTTTCTCCCTCTACTACAGAAATCTCACACCCGGCCTCCACCATCACCCTACCTCACAACCATCTCTCTCCTCCTAGTTTTCTCTCAGATCTCCTCCATTTTTGGCGGTGAAACTTCAGAACGGCAAGCTCTCCTCCGGCGAAGTTTCAAAAACAGTGAGCTCTCGTCCGCAAGATCCGGATCGGCGAGATCCGTCTATGACCGGAAGCGACGGACAAATGCCGCAAACGCGGCTATTGGGTAGCATGCATGGACACTCGATGAGCTTCCTCCCCTCTCCCTTGGTGCTAGTTTCCTAGATCACACTAGGTGAGATATCGATCTCAATAGAGTCGATTGGAGAGCAAGCCGTGAAGAGACGGCCTGAAATAAATGTTCCGGGTAAATGTTCCGGCCACTTTCGACCGCTAACACGTCACCCGTCGATGTACCTCAAAGCGAGGAAGGTGGTGGCAGTGTTAGTCGGTCGGTTTGGGGTTTTTGGTGGTCGACGAAGAGATGTGTTATATTTCAGGTTGGGCAGATCGCAGCCCTAGGCTGGAGGTAGACGATGAGGTGATCGTCTGATGTGCTTAAGATGTGTGCTAGTAATTTTATTTTAATAACTGCAATTTTCTTTCACTCTTACATAGCCGAGTTTAAAAAAGAATTGTATGTACCATAGGCCTACCCTGTGCCCAAATATTTGTATGTTTAGGGCACTTTTGTTATAGTTTTGATCATAACTTAGAAAATTGACCTAAGAATAATTAGTGGGTGTAATCACCCCTAATTACCCCAAATTTTTGGTGGCATGTAGATATGTATATGAGTAGCCTCTGTTTCAAATTTAAGGACAATTGGAGTTCATCTTAATGGTGAACCCCCAAGGGACATTTTGATGCGCTAGGTTTGAAAACCACTTAGCTTTGGTGGCTCGTGGATTTTGGTGCTTAGCCTTAAGGGCTTATCCAAATCCAGTGGTAATGGGGCTTAGGGATTGTGTAGGGTCTTGCTCATCATCAATGGGTGATTGGAGCGATGGAGACCAAAAACCCTAGCCCATACCTCTAAAATTACTTAATTGCCCTTTTGGGCCTTAATGAGGCAACTAGGACCTAAACACATATTTAGACAACCAAACTTCATCCCTAGGTAGGGAATAGTGCAATATGGCTAGGATAATCATCATGAGACTTGTTAGAGGCACATAAGTACTTTTCTCCCTAATAAATGAAATTGCCACCTTTTCCTTAATAAAATAAAATGCAAGGTCATATGACCTTGTATGACTTTGATATACTATCAGTGGCTGTACTAGGGTGAAATAAGGCTATGGTAATTTTGTTATGAGTTATGGAAGCATTATTCCTTGTATAGGAAGTTTTAAGTGATTGTTAGCTTAAGGGAATTTAATCTTTTAAAATATCAAATCATGGGGATATGATGTGATACTTGGTTATCTGTAGTTTAAGGTCAATATATGCCCATGATCATTGTTTGGAAGCTTGTTGAATTCTATTTCTTGTACCTCATGTAGAAATTGGAATTTACACCCCTTGAATATTAAATCTTTTTAAAATATCAAATCATGGGGCTATGATGTGATACTTGGATATCTGTAGTTTTAGGTTAATATATGCCCATGATAATTGTTTGGAAGCTTGTTGAATTTTATTTCTTGTACCCTATGTAGAAATTGATAATTGCCGCCTTTGGATGTTTAATCATTTTAAAATATCAGAAAAAATGGTAATGACACAATCTTTTGGCAGTGGACTCTAGGTCCCCATTTGGACACCTGGTAATTTTTTGTAGATTTTTCAGAAGTGAATTACTATTTTTCCTAATTATAGTGGCATTTTGGTATTTATACAATTATGATGATGTAGTAGGACAAATGACATCCTAGGGTCATGATACTTAGTGAACCACCTTGATATGGAATATTATCTTACTGATAATTCTCATGAAGCATGAAGAAGCATTTTGAGGGTAGTTCATGTGTAATGTGACTTAAGGCCTTAACTACTTAAAATTATATTAAATACCAATTTAATATGGAAAATTATGGAAATTGGAACATATCTTACTAAGGTCGGAGAGAGCCTAGGATAATTATTAGAGACCTTGGTGATGACTTTTTAGAAGGGTTCCCTTATGGGGTTGATGGTTAGTTCAAATTAGTGGTCTGCGTTTAGTAAAAACAGAATTTTGAGTTTTAGATAATTCAGACCACTAAGTAGTGTTTGGAAGTTGTATACAATCAGTAATTGAGTTATAGCACACAAGGACTCAAGGAGGGTCAACCCTAGGGTTACTTGTGGGGTGGTGCTAGAGTTAATGTAGAAGGAATGAAGGTACGTCCAACCCGATTGGGTGGAACGGGAAATGAGCTAAGTCACTTTAACAATATGAAATGATGAAGGGTGAACCAATTGTTAACCATCAACCAAAGTAATTGTCTTGAGGAGGATGGTGGGATTGAGCCCATTGCGTCCCCTAGTACCGACGAGAGCCCTTCACCGGCTGTACCTCGGGAAGTCCAAGATTAACCCTAAATTGCAATAAAAATTAAAGTAGGCAAGAGTAGCCATAGTAGGGTAAGATTGGATTTATGTATCTCCTCCCAGTTGCGGGAGTGGCAGGATTGTGGTGCCCGGTTAGTCGAGCGGGAACCTCGAGGGTATGATTATCCCGGTAACATTCTCAGAAATGTGGCAGGTCTTCGGTACTAGGCAGGTCGTCACTCCGACCGCGGTACGTTGACTTAGCGGGTGTGTAGGGGTCTAAGGGGACAGCTTGGCTGTGTATCGGGACAACAGTTCCCCGAAGACACCTCTCACTTGGCTCACAGTCTGGTGGACTCCAGCAAAGAGTACGCAGAGCTCCGCGGTTGTTTAGCGTCGAGGCGTACGTGCGGTCTAGGCCTGGTAGAGTGTATACCCGCCTAGGAGTGGACATCCTGGTCCGCTACCACCGTATGTCACAGCGGTTGGTACCCGAGAGGTTGGCTTCCTTTCAAATAGAGGGAACTACAAAGGTCTATGCGCATAGAGTCGTGTGTGTGAGTTTCTTTGCATAAAACATCCATGGCATAGCATAGCATACGCACTTGCAGATCCTCATCATATAAATTAGTATGGGCTCTTTTATATGAGGAGTTATAATTCCTGGAAATCCTAACTTATAAGTTTGTATGGGCATTCATATAAGTTAGGGTACGAGATTGATTACTTGTCGCTACTGTTCTTACTGCCTTGCTTTACCTGCTTTACTTACTGTTTATTTACTGTTGTACACCTTTATTACACTCCTGCTTATACATGATTAGGTTAGCCTTTTTTTACACTTGTGTAGCTTAGAATTTGTGTACATACTAGTTTACTTTCCCCGTCACTTGCTTTGTATATTACTGTTATATTGCAGCTTTTCTTCCTTTCCTTCCGCCCGGTGCCTTGGAGTCGCCGGGGGAGCGGATGGGAAGCCACTTAGTCTTTATGACTAACGGTTGCTACGTCCCTCTTTTTAGGAGCACATTCAGTGGTATAGCAGCGTTCAACACCGGAGGCCAACCAGGTCAGGTGTGCAGGGCTAGGGTTTATGGTACCTTAGCTGCCGTTAGTGACAGAGGCGGGTGAGTGTTTTGAGATGTAGCCCTTGGGGCATTTAGCTGGTTACTCTAATGATTTGCAGGAGCTTGTGTAGCTTTCTGCTTTTCTCTGTTCTGGACTTTATTACTTATTGTGAACCTATGGCTTTAATGCTTTCTATTATTGATGGGTTGGCGCTGTTCAGTTGGTTATAGCCGGCAGAATAGGCGTCTTGTGGTACAGGTTAGCTCATGTGCTGACGCTACCGCAAGGCGGCTGTTCTGGGCATAAGACTCCCCTCGGCCGTGTTTTGTGTTCCGGGAGGGGGATCTTACAAATGGTATCAGCTTGCAACGATCCTGAGATAAAGAAGTCCATTAGACCACTAGGCTACCCCTGCTAGCTAGATCAGTTTGAGGGCAAACTGATGCAGCGGAAGCAGTGGTGTGCCCATGTGTAATTCACAATAAGTACGTCCGCTTTTTCCTATAGAAAGTGCCAACCTAAGCCAAACTCGTACCCTTACATACAAATGATGGCTCACTCCGAGACAGTAATTGGTATTCCCATTCCAACAATTAGAGTTGGTTTGGCATATGATTGATGCCAACCTAACTAGGATACCATTTTGGTTGACTTAGCAGGATAGGTCATGACGTATCCTAGCCTTATACGGATCTTGGGGATGATTGAGCCAAGCAATAAGTGACCTTGAGTGACTAAGTGAAAGTTTAATGTGAGTGTAAATGCTAAAGATTCGCACCCTGAGATTTCTATCCCAGATATGGAGTAATATTATCATCTTACCCAAAAATTTTAGGGCAATCTCAATGAGATGGGTGCCTGTAGTCCATTATCAGCTTAGTAAGAGACCACCAAGCATGCTTTTTATACTGTATGTCGGTACCTCTCACTTCTTTTTATGTAGAAGGTTTCATACGGAGAAGATATGATAAGAATTTGGATCCAGAGAAGGCTCATTTTAGGACGAATGTGTTATATTGGTGGTAGAAGAAACTCAGTCGAAGAGATACGGGGGCTTATCTCTTCGTTTATTGGGCTAGTTATGTACTGTCTTGGATCCCTTGAGGAGTTAGAATCTTTGTAATTTTTGACATTGGAAGTTTTGACCCCTGAGAGTTAATTCACCTTAAGCAAAGCAGACTGCTAAGGCCATGTTTGGGTTGATATGAATTTTATTAGCGGAATAAGAGTGAAAAAGCATTTTTGAAGATGATCATTTTCTCTATATTGTTCTAAGACTATGTGGATAGGTAATGAGGAGAGTAGTAAATCTACACTTTGGGGATATGCAGCTATGTTGTGATAACATTATAACTGGGAAGTTAATGAAATTTTGTGCATGCATTGCGGGTATGATGATACACTACCCCTGAGTTTGGAAAATTCGTGGTGAACATTCCCTTAGTGTTGTAATTATTTGATGTTGGGAAATTAATAAGTATTCGGCGGTGGAGTCAACAAGATTAATATGACTTGATTGATGATCTAAAATCCGAAAAGTTTTTATAAAATAAACATGCATGCCATGGATGATCGTTGGCAGGGATGGTGGGGCGCTTGTGATGGATTTGATTTAGTTTATCATATCGTGAAGTATGCCCTACTTTTGGTAGCCTGCATAACTCGTGTCGAAGGGAAAATCATTCCGGGCCTTGCACCTTGGTTCATGTTAAGTTCAAACATATATAAATGTACCGGGTGATTGGTTGTTATTGGTGCATGCTCTCATTACAATGAGATGCAGCTTGGTCGCCGCCGTAAAAATTTGAATTTCTACATCACGGCTGATATATAAGTGCGTCGATTCGGGGATCTATAGGGAAAGAACTCTAAGTCGAGGAAGGTATGCCCCTAAGGTTTGTGTCCATATGTGAGATGAATGTACCATATGGGCGGTGGAAGAAATTTAGTCCAAAAACGTATGGGGGCTAATCCTATTTCTTCGTTTATTGGCCTAGCTAATGGACCAACTGAGGTTTCACCGGGAGTTAAAAATCTTTGCAGACTGCTTCACTTAGCCGTGCTATAATGAGATTTTCTCATCTAAGTCGTTACAAGTCGACGATATTAGAATTAGGTACTCCTCGATGAATGAGTCATTTTAAGCAAGGTGAATGGTTAAACACCAAGTTTTGGATTACGTTGAGTCCCCTGCCAGAATGACAGATGTGAGTACCTAAAGGATGGTTATGTCTTCACTCTGATCGAAGGTTAAGCGGAGAAGTAGACCAAGGAGAAATGATGATCTAAAACCTTTTGGGATATACAACGAGGTTGTTGAGTTTTCATACATGAACTCCTGGATAAATCACATAGCTGGGTAATTGAGGATATGAATACACCCTGCTGAGTGCCAATTAGGACCTTTGTGGGTGACGTTGAGTAAGATTTAGCACGGTTTTAGATGGATGTCAATACTATGTGAAGGATGCGATGATATCCTGATATGATGGTAATGACTTGAGTTGGCAGTCCTCAAGTGCTGTTATGCACTAGTCGGATCCTGGCAAGTGCTTGGATGAATTGAGGACTTGGTGGTAGTCTTTGGGTTCTGATAGCATGAGTTCCATCATTAGAACCTCATGGGTGTGGTTAAGTGAAAATCTTGAATCCTCTTGATAGTGTTGTAGTGCCTCTCAGTGATCTATGGTCGGTCCGATGACCGCGCAACAAATTTTTGGGGGACGCCTTGAAATTTGTTGAGTTGGAGTTGTATTTGATTGTTGATCAATGAGGTGTATTTAAAAGTGACATATTTAGGATAATTGGTTTAAATCGTAGCACTCTTAGCGCCAAGGTTTTGCAACGTGGTTGTTAAGTTAACAAATTCACAATAGTGGTGTCTATGCACTGGTTTGCGTACATATGTAATGATATTGTAAATTAAATAAAATTACCGAGGATTTGTGTTGGAGACTCATGGCAGACAGGTATGATATTGATGCAAGACGACTGATGATGACACCTGCTATAGAGATATAGTGTTTTGAGATCCAGTCCTGCAAGGTGTAAATGAGTTGGTGGCTCGACAGTCTTGTTGGTTCATAGAACCTGTATAGTGATATAGATGTTGGTAGTGGTAGCCGGTTGTATCATGGTTATATAAATGAGTAACATGCTTGAAGTCGTTCATACCAAGTCCTTGCTAAATGCTCCCTTGTATGTTGTGTGCTTGAGACTAAATCACAACATAATCAGTTAGACAGATGTAGTGATTTTTGAAATAGTGTGTCATTATTAGTTCGTATGACTTCACAAGGCAAGAGTGCGCAAGCCATCTAGTTTCCATGTATAAATCGCAACAAGTGAGAATGCATATATAAGCTTGAAATTATTATGGCTGAAGTGCCCATGAATGAATATGATGAGTATATTTTACTCTAATCCAGAAAATCCTCATAGCCTCAACCTAATATTTCGGGGACGAAATTATTTCTTCGTTTATTGGATTTGTAACATCCCGATTCAAGCTAGACCCCTTGTGCGCATTTTTGAGTCGAGCGAGTTGACTCGAGCTCGTGGTGTATTGGGGGCCCGGCTTGCACCTGAGCCGGAGGAGTGCACTCGACGAACGCGGCGAATACCATTTCTATTCCTTGTCTCGATGTTTGCTGTATCGGGATCCGAGCTGTCCGGAGAGTATATTTTGAGCAATAAAACTCGAAGGAGGCGTACCGCCTTGAAGGAATTATAGTGCGTACGTTAGCTCAAATGACACGGTCTGCGAATAGCATATTTATCCAAAAGGCGATATGCAGCATACGGTCTCGGTATTCACCCCAGTCAGTTTTGTTAGACTCGTGAAGCCTATACGAGTTCAACAAAACTGTCCGCGCTCGATTCTGATGAGAATCGGCGAATTTATTAATGTGGTCTGCGAATAGCATATTTATCCAAAATGGTGAAATTGGCCAAACGACCTCACAATTGACCCCAGTCGGTCTTGTTAGACTCGTAACAATAGTACGAGTTCAACGAATTTATCCATTTGTGATTTCGACGTCGTTCGGAGAGTTTTTGATGTAACGCAAAATTAGGCCCCGAACGCTCCGGAGAGTATAACTTGGGCAAACGAACTCGGATTTGATCGTGGACTGTTCTGACAGATGCGTATCGGCGAGACGGTCGTAACGAGCCTGTCCGGGGCAAATTTCGAGCCCTATAGAGTGAGGTACTAGCATTTGAATTCATTAGTAATAATAGAAATGATAATAATAATAATAATAATAATATTATTATTATTATTATTATATTATATATATATGCTTAAGTTTAGGTTTAGAAAAAGGATTTACCCGAGCCCCTTCTTCCTCCCTTGCGCCGTCAGCCACCTGTGTTTCCCCGATCCCTCTTCCTCTTCTCCGGCGCCGCTCCTCACGGCGAGCCTTCTCCGGTGCATCCTCCTCCGCGAGCTCCTCCACCTCCGACATCTCTCTCTTTCTCGGCTCCTACGAGCTGCCCCTCTACCAATGCCGGCAACCTCCATGGCCGCCCCCTTTCAGATTTTCCTCTTCCTCACTCCGGCGCAGCTCTCCTTGCGGTCGGCGCCTCCCTACCCTCCGACACCGTCTCGGCTCCGACAACTCTCTTTCCCGTGAGCCTCCTCCTCCAGAACTTACCTTTTTCCCCATTTCTCCATCTCTCTCTCTCTCTCTCTCTCTCTCTCTCTCTCTCTCTCTCTCTCTCTCTCTCTCTCTCTCTCTCTCTCTCTCCCTCTCTCTTACAGACCCTCCACCTCTCTCTCTTAGTTTTGCTGATTTTTTCTCCCTCTACTACAGAAATCTCACACCCGGCCTCCACCATCACCCTACCTCACAACCATCTCTCTCCTCCTTGTTTTCTCTCAGATCTCCTCCATTTTTGGCGGTGAAACTTCAGAACGGCAAGCTCTCCTCCGGCGAAGTTTCAAAAACAGCGAGCTCTCGTCCGCAAGATCCGGATCGGCGAGATCCGTCTATGACCGGAAGCGACGGACAAATGCCGCAAACGCGGCTATTGGGTAGCATGCATGGACACTCGGTGAGCTTCCTCCCCTCTCCCTTGGTGCTAGTTTCCTAGATGACACTAGGTGAGATATCGATCTCAATAGAGTCGATTGGAGAGCAAGCCGTGAAGAGACGGCCTGAAATAAATGTTCTGGGTAAATGTTCCGGCCACTTCCGACCGCTAACACGTCACCCGTCGATGTACCTCAAAGCGAGGAAGGTGGTGGCGGTGTTAGTCGGTCGGTTTGGGGTTTTTGGTGGCCGACGAAGAGATGTGTTATATTTCAGGTTGGGCAGATCGCAGCCCTAGGCTGGAGGTAGACGATGAGGTGATCGTCTGATGTGCTTAAGATGTGTGCTAGTAATTTTATTTTAATAACTGCAATTTTCTTTCACTCTTACATAGTCGAGTTTAAAAAAGAATTTTATGTACCATGGGCCTACCCTGTGCCCAAATATTTGTATGTTTAGGGCACTTTTGTTATAGTTTTGATCATAACTTAGAAAATTGACCTAAGAATAATTAGTGGGTGTAATCACCCCTAATGACCCCAAATTTTTGGTGGCATGTAGATATGTATATGAGTAGCCTCTGTTTCAAATTTGAGGACAATTGGAGTTCATCTTAATGGTGAACCCCCAAGGGACATTTTGATGCCCTAGGTTTGAAAACCACTTAGCTTTGGTGGCTCGTGGATTTTGGTGCTTAACCTAAAGGGCTTATCCAAATCCAGTGGTAATGGGGCTTAGGGATTGTGTAGGGTCTTGCTCATCATCAATGGGTGATTGGAGCAATGGAGACCAAAAACCCTAGCCCATACCTCTAAAATTACTTAATTGCCCTTTTGGGCCTTAATGAGGCAACTAGGACCTAAACACATATTTAGACAACCAAACTTCATCCCTAGGTAGGGAATAGTGCTATAGGGCTAGGATAATCATCATGAGACTTGTTAGAGGCACATAAGTACTTTTCTCCCTAATAAATGAAATTGCCACCTTTTCCTTAATAAAATAAAATGCAAGGTCATATGACCTTGTATGACTTTGATATACTATCAGTGGCTGTACTAGGGTGAAATAAGGCTATGGTAATTTTGTTATGAGTTATGGAAGCATTATTCCTTGTATAGGAAGTTTTAAGTGATTGCTAGCTTAAGGGAATTTAATCTTTTAAAATATCAAATCATGAGGATATAATGTGATACTTGGTTATCTGTAGTTTAAGGTCAATATATGCCCATGATAATTGTTTGGAAGCTTGTTGAATTCTATATCTTGTACCTCATGTAGAAATTGGAATTTACACCCCTTGAATATTAAATCTTTTTAAAATATCAAATCATGGGGCTATGATGTGATACTTGGATATCTGTAGTTTTAGGTTAATATATGCCCATGATAATTGTTTTTGGAAGCTTGTTGAATTTTATTTCTTGTACCCTATGTAGAAATTGATAATTGCCGCCTTTCGATGTTTAATCATTTTAAAATATCAGAAAAAATGGTAATGACACAATCTTTTGGCAGTGGACTCTAGGTCCCCATTTGGACACCTGGTAATTTTTTGTAGATTTTTCAGAAGTGAATTACTATTTTTCCTAATTATAGTGGCATTTTGGTATTTATACAATTATGATGATGTAGTAGGACAAATGACATCCTAGGGTCATGATACTTAGTGAACCACCTTGATATGGAATATTATCTTACTGATAATTCTCATGAAGCATGAAGAAGCATTTTGAGGGTAGTTCATGTGTAATGTGACTTAAGGCCTTAACTACTTAAAATTATATTAAATACCAATTTAATATGGAAAATTATGGAAATTGGAACATATCTTACTAAGGTCAGAGAGAGCCTAGGATAATTATTAGAGACCTTGGTGATGAATTTTTAGAAGGGTTCCCTTATGGGGTTGATGGTTAGTTCAAATTAGTGGTCTGCGTTTAGTAAAAATAGAATTTTGAGTTTTAGATAATTCAGACAACTAAGTAGTGTTTGGAAGTTGTATACAATCAGTAATTGAGTTATAGCACACAAGGACTCAAGGAGGGTCAACCCTAGGGTTACTTGTGGGGTGGTGCTAGAGTTAATGTAGAAGGAATGAAGGTACGTCCAACCCGATTGGGTGGAACGGGAAATGAGCTAAGTCACTTTAACTATATGAAATGATGAAGGGTGAACCAATTTTTAACCATCAACTAAAGTAATTGTCTTGAGGAGGATGGTGGGATTGAGCTCATTGCGTCCCCTAGTACCGACGAGAGCCATTCACCAGCTGTACCTCGGGAAGTCCAAGATTAACCCTAAATTGCAATAAAAATTAAAGTAGGCAAGAGTAGCCATAGTAGGGTAAGATTGGATTTATGTATCTCCTCCCAGTTGCGGGAGTGGCAGGATTGTGGTGCCCGGTTAGTCGAGTGGGAACCTCGAGGGGATGATTATCCCGGTAACATTCTCAGAAATGTGGCAGGTCTTCGGTACTAGGCAGGTCGTCAATTCGACCGCGGTACGTTGACTTAGCGGGTTTGTAGGGGTCTAAGGGGCCAGCTTGGCTACGTGTCGGGATGATATTTCCCTGAAGACACCTCTCACTTGGCTCACAGTCTAGTGGACTCCAGCAAAGAGTACGCAGAGCTCCGCGGTTGTTTAGCGTCGAGGCGTACGTGCGGTCTAGGCCTAGTAGAGTGTATACCCGCCTAGGAGTGGACAGCCCGGTCCGCTACCACCGTGTGTCACAGCGGTTGGTACCCGAGAGGTTGGCTTCCTTTCAAACAGAGGGAACTACAAAGGTCTATGCGCATAGAGTCGTGTGTGTGAGTTTCATTGCATAAAACATCCATAGCATAGCATAACATACGCACTTGCAGATCCTCATCATATAAATTAGTATGGGCTCTTTTATATGAGGAGTTATAATTCCTGGAAATCCTAACTTATAAGTTTGTATGGGCATTCATATAAGTTAGGGTACGAGATTGATTACTTGTCGCTACTGTTCTTACTGCCTTGCTTTACCTGCTTTACTTACTGTTTATTTACTGTTGTACACATTTATTACACTCCTGCTTATACATGATTAGGTTAGCCCCTTTTACACTTGTGTAGCTTAGAATTTGTGTACATACTAGTTTACTTTCCCCGTCACCTGCTTTTTATATTACTGTTATATTGCAGCTTTTCTTCCTTTCCTTCCGCCCGGTGCCTTGGAGTCGTCGGGGGAGCGGATGGGAAGCCACTTAGTCTTTATGACTAACGGTTGCTACGTCCCTCTTTTTAGGAGCACATTTAGTGGTATAGCAGCGTTCAACACCGGAGGCCAGCCAGGTCAAGTGTGCAGGGCTGGGGTTTATGGTACCTTAGCTGCCGTCAGTGACAGAGGCGGGTGAGTGTTTTGAGATGTAGCCCTTGGGGCATTTAGCTGGTTACTCTGATGATTTGCAGGAGCTTTTGTAGCTTTCTGCTTTTCTCTGTTCTGGACTTTATTACTTATTGTGAACCTATGGCTTTAATGCTTTCTATTATTGATGGGTTCGCGCTGTTCAGTTGGTAATAGCCGGCAGAATAGGCGTCTTGTGGTACAGGTTAGCCCGTGTGCTGACGCTACCGCAAGGCGGCTGTTCTGGGCATAAGACTCCCCTCAGCCGTGTTTTGTGTTCCGGGAGGGGTATCTTACATAAAAGAAGAAAAGAAATCAACTGTCCAATAGGAATTCCTTTTGAGGACAACCCAAAAGAAGAAAGAAATTCAAACTCCAACCATAGAGAATAAGTATGCTGAGAGGAGAAGAAAATAAAGATCATTTGATCACATATTTTTCATCTGTCGAATAGGGCTTTCTCTCTTCTTCCTCCTTCAACCCTAAGACAGCAAACGAAGAACAATTTTCTCTCTACACAGAAAAATAACACAGCTGCTCCTTCTTCATTATCACACAGCAACATGTTTACAAGAGCGCTTAGAGAATCGGGATCAAGCCAATAAACCTTGCAATCATCACGATCATAAGCAAGGGTTCATCATTTTCGGTTCCATCGATAAACATAAGCAGCAGTTTAAAAGAAATTGCTTCTGAAGAATTCTGAAAGCAGGATTATATTCTCCTCCTTCTTCTTTGTTCACATATTATAAAAGTGTTTATTAATCCCTCTTTCAAAGGATTTAGTGGTTCTAAGAGTCTCCTTATCAAAATACTCAGTGGTTCTAAGAGTCTCCGTATCAAAAGACGCAGTGGTTCTGAGAGTCTTCTTATCAAAAGACTCAGGCATAGTTAGTGCAATCCTACCAGGGAGGTAGAAGAGTGGACTGGCCACATTTTGGGGAACCACTATAAAAATCATGTGTCTTTTGGATTGAATTTTCTATGCTGTCCCTCTGTACTTTTTTCTGTATTTATCATTCCTGCATTTACTTTTTTCTGTTTTTGGTAGTGTTGATTGCATACCTCTTAGTAGTTTTATTGTGTGTGTACATTTAGGGTAGAAAATATTTAAAACTCTATTCACCCCCCCCCCCCCCCCCTCTAGAGAATACTCAGAGGCACATTGTGCACTTTCAATATGCTTACAAACACACCCAGGTGCTGCAGCAGGGAGGTCTCATCATGTACCCAGAAGTTATGAAAAACTTTCCCTCCACAGCTAAAAGGCTGAGCGAGGTACTAGGAAGGCACCACTTGAAGAGTATTAGACTTGGGGGGGTCAAGATTATAAGGTCTCATTCTTGGTACCCATGGGGTTCTATTTATTGACAAATCCTGGGGGCTTATGATGCGATAATATCCTACACATACGATATAGCTTAGAGGAGATCCCACCTATTTGGCGAATAAGAGGCAGCTACTCGCTTATAACAAATTATGATGACTACTCGTCGGTATATGCGAGTTGCAAGGTATACTCACTCTTGCTTTTTTAAGTTGACTTTGGTCTATTCTGTTTGCGTGGCCTGGGTGTTAGACCAACCTCAGTCAATATGGGTTATACAATATTCCTCATCACCGTATTATTAGTCGGGTTTCTTTTCTTCAAGACTGATAATATTTTCCTGGGTTTGACAACAGATGTGTATATTTCCTCCACCACATTCTTTTCATTTTCATCTAACCTCCCATCGTAAGCATGCACCTCAAGATGCGCAAAAGTGTGAATTTGAGTTCCACATTTAACTTGTAAATTCAATTCATCCAAATTTGAATCTCTCTGACAAAGTAATGAAAAAGGACATCCATAACCCTTATAGCTTGTTTTCCTTAAATTTTTCCTAACAAACCCTTTCTACATTGATTTTCACGAGGTAGCCATACGAGAAATAAAATCCATTTTTGTAGACATACTTTTAATATTTGTGTAGGTGATTGATATTCATACACCCATAATGGCTATTCCTACCCGTAATTTCAAAAAATTAAAAAAACTAATTTTACCCCCACAAAGACCATTGTTTTAATAACAAAAACTCAATTCCGTCCAATTCTAGATTCTTTGATGCTTGTTTATCTTCATCACCTGATGAGGTTAGTAACTCTCATCATCCTTCTCTTCTTGTGAGCTTCATCCTCAACCTGTGTTTCATGTGCATGGTGAGTGCCATTTTTGGCACCACCGGATGGTCTTAGACGACGCTGATGTGATATCGACGGAGGATGTTGGCGGCGATGAACTTCATTTGATAGTAGGTGAATTTCTTGCCGAGGTAGAGCCATTATGAGTAGGAATAGTCATTATGCGTGAACGAGAGAGGGGAGAGTTGGGTCTTTGTGGGGGTATATTTAGTTTTTTTTTATTTTTTTAAATGAGGGGTAGGAATAACCATTATGGGTGTATGAATATCACACCTTTTTTTTAATATTTGTCTAACCATCATGTAAATGCTAATTCTAGAGGTCACCCACAAGTATCATCCAATGATTTGCAAGAGGATGACCTAAATTTCTCTGGATCCCGATCATGTGTTGGGCACAACCGAGCAACATAATCAAGAAAATGCAGCAAATTTTGGATCATCCACTGAAATCTGATCCCTCTAAATGCAGTGGAAGTGGTGTTCACACATGTAGAGAATGCTAGTAATGCTATTTCTAAACACAATTCTCCTCTATATAATTTGGGGAGCCATACTAGAACTGGAAAGGAAGTAATGACTCTTATTAGTACATAAAACACCGACTCTGAACTGCAGATTGTACTCCATCATGATTCCTCGAGTGCCTCGCATCCATTCTCAGAAGAGTAGTACAGTGAGGGAGTCGAGAACGACTATCCTAACTCATACACTATATATTATTTGATTAGATCTGTACATATGCACACTCACACAGATCTATCAATATATCAATATATCTATATCTATCTTTCTATTTATCTATTTATCTATCTATATTTATCCTCCTATCCGTCCATCTGCCTATCCGTGCGGGGGCGGCCATGTTCGGCGGGCGGAGGGGGGCACGGACGACAACGTTTGGCGGGTGGCAAATGATAATGATTTTAAGAATCACTCAAAAAATCACAAATATAAAAATAGAGTCTGATGCTTGGAAAACTGTGGATTGGGATAATACCAAAATGTAGTTCATAGATCTCAGAATCCTTAAAGACTACATGGTGATAACATGAATTAAAATGATCAATGTTTGATCTATCTTAATCAACTTCCTTACATATGATAAAATGGAGAAAAAAAAATGCCAAAGCATTGCCCTATGCTCCTCTTACAGGAATATATGTAACTTGGATATGGGTACTTTATGTGAAATCACACTCTCTGCTCAAATTTAAGCTATCAAGTTCATAGCTCAGGAAAGTATCTTTGGTTGATTGATGGTCCTACTGGACTAACTTGGGTGTACATAGGATATGCTTACATACGCCGACCTTGAATACACAGTCAACTTACCCGAATAAATCTTGGCTGAGGATGCAATGAACAGACAACTCCCCAGCCCTCGTCAAGTTAGACGATTTGTAGATGCGATCCGGTGTGAGGAGCAATCTTGCAGTGGGTATGTACAACCCGGTGTTCGCCGAGGGGGTAAAATGGAGAACCGGGCATGGGCAAAGTAAACGAGGGCTCGCCGCCTCGCGACGGGCGAGTCGTGAGGGCAGGGCGAGCCAGATCAACCTCCTCGCGAGGAGCAGAGCATGGGGGGCGAGACTGGCGTTCGCTCGCTCTTTTGGGTGCGCTAAGCAATGGCTAGGCGAGCGGGGGTCGCCGCTCGGCGTAAGCGACTCAGGGTGGCAGAAGAGGGGTGGAACCCCGCTCGCCGAAACGCAGGCGAGCTTCACGGACCGCTCGCCCAGTGGGATCTAGAGGCGAATTGACCTCGATGCCCTTATGGGAATGTCAATAGCTCTTCAGAATAGCGGAGTTTGGTTGTTGGCAGACCATTTTGGGTTGCGTTTAGTAAAACTAAAATGCGGAGTTGCGTTGTTAGCAGACCAGAAGAGAAAAACTATATATAAACCCTGAAGGGCACCTTTGGAGTGGATCCACTTCTTTGGATTCTTTCTCCTCATGACATCTTTGGTTAGCTCCTCAGGTTCTCCAAGGTGCCGAGCTTCAGCTTTGGCTTAGGAGGGGAAGCGCTCTAAGATCTTTCGGGTGTGTTGTGGGACCTCCACGCTGTAGCCAAGGGTCAGTGTTTAGTCTAAGTCTTCGGTCAGGTTCCTCTACGGGATCAGTAAGTGTGAGCTGCCCCGTTTTAGCGGTCCGAACTCCTCGTTGGGCCGAATCCCGATTCCAACATTTTTGGTGCAGTGAGCATAGACCGCAGCTAGTACAAGAAATTCCCAAGGAGGCGACATGGCTGGAAAGGAGGGGTGAGATGCTAGCTATGACGGTTCTCCACCATCTGGCTCATCAGCAACGGTATGGATGCTGGCAGATTTTCGAAGGAAGGTGCTCGAGATGATTAACCTCACCTTCTCCGCGGCGCGAGGAGAGTTCGCGACCCCAGCGGCCCAGGTCATCCCGCTGCCAGGGGTAGGCCAGGGGTAGGCCCAGGTCATCCCGCTGCCAGGGGTAGGCGTCGGGGTAGAGGCTCGGCAAGGAGCAGGTCGGTGAGGCGCCGGGGCGAGATATGACCGGGAGGGAGTTGTTCCCAATTTGGGGATGGCAAGCCCGGTGGAAGAATTCATGGGGCGAGTGGGGCAGGCGAGGATGGTGAGCGGGGGAAGCCCGTTCTGCGAGCTGGTGCTTTCAGGGCCCGTTCCAGAAGGTTTCAGAGAGCCGGATATGGTCTACTGCACCGGCAAGGATGACCCCGTACAAAACCTGCAATGGTTTGAGGACACAGTATTAATTCGGCCTATGTCGGATGCTTTCAAATGCTGACAGTTTGCCATCACTCTGAAGGAGAAAGTGCTGGACTGGTTTCACCAGCTCCCAGTTGGGTCGATCTATGCGTTCGAGGATCTGCGTCGTAGCTTTCAGCTATTCTTCTTGACCTCGAAGAAGAGGAAGAAGGGTGCCAAGGCGCTCTTCAAGATCAAGTAGGGACCGGGGGAGTCGATGGCCCACTACGTGGATCGATTCCATGAGGAGGTCCTGCTGATCCAGGAGGTGCCCGGGTTCACCCTCCAGATTGCCTTCACGGTGCGGCTGGGGAGGGGTTCTTCAAGATGAACTTGAAGAGGAAGCCCCCTATCCTTCCAGGAGCTGATGGAGAGGGCGGCGGAGGAAATCGAAGGGGAAGCGGCCAACCTGGAGTTCGCAAAAAGGCTGGCAAAGTTGAGTGAGTCGGAGTTCAGGCAGCAGGAAGTTAGGAAAAGGGAAGAGTCGAGGACCCCGGAGTTGGGGTGGAGGAAGCAAGGGGGAGATGCAGGGCCCGGGGAGAGGTTTCTTCCAAGGAGGGGGAAACTTTCAAGGAGGTCAAGTAAGACTCCACCACACAGGGTAAAGGCAGGGCCCGAGAACGCTCCCTCCCCTGCCTCAGCATGCTATGTTAATCGGCCGAGGAAGAGGAAGGAAAGGAGGAGCAGGAGGAGGAGCAGGACGAAGGATAAGGAACCGAGCCATGGAGACCGAAGGAGGGAGGATGGCGTTGTCATATTGTGACTTCCAATAGGAGGAAGGTCACGCGACGGCCACCTACCCGGAGTTCCTGGATATCAGGAAGGCGACGGGCCCGAGGGAGCAGCATCCACTAGTAAGGATATAGGAAATGACCAGAGCGACAGAGGAGGAGGATCGGTGCATGGATAGGGCAGACGTGGGAAGCCGAGGAGGGATCGGGGTGATCCATGGGGGAATGGGGATCGAGGCCACCTGAAAGGTGAGCCTCCATACCATGTATCATCGGAGCATGACTTCGACTTCACAGACCCCACCCACAGAGGAGAAGATTACCTTCTCCCAGAAGGATATGCCAGATCACGAGGATCCGTTCTGCAATGCGCTGGTGATCCAGGCGGCTATCGAGAACTTCACAGTCTCTCGGATCCACGCCAACAATGGGAGCTCGGTCAACGTCATCTTTATGAAGGCGTTTGATGAGATGAAGGTGGATGCAAGGAGGGTGTTGGCTTCGAATGGCCCACTGTTCGGTTTCTCAGGAGAAAGGAAGGAGGTGGAAGGAGGAGTAGAGCTCCATGTCATCTTGGAGGGACAGTCCCGAAACTGTCGGTTCGTCATCGTTGACGCTCCGAGCAGGTACAAAGCCATCTTCGGGCGGCCCCTCATCAATGCATTTCGGTGTGTCCCCTCCTCATTCCACCAGTGCCTCAAGTTCAGTGTGGGCAGATTCCAGATCTGGGTGAGGGGAGACCCAAAGGTAGCAAGGCAATGCTATGTTACTGCGGTCAACGCTATCACCTGGAAAGCAGAGGCGGAGGAAATGGACCGTGAGATGGAGAGATAGGAGGTGGTGGAGGGGGTCGTCGAAGAGCCCGAGGCGGGGGATATGAAAGAAGAAAGGGGAGAAGGGGTGAGGCTAATGAGGAAGGGGCGGAGGAGCTGCTGGAAGTTCGGGAGCAGAGGATGGAGGAAGAAGGGACTGAAGCACTCGCTTGCGGAGGGAAGAAGGAAGGTAATTGGGGGAGCAATCTAGGCTGGAGGCAGTGGAGGAGGTCGTGGAGCTGGAGGTCGTCTCCCACGTGGGGGTGATCAAGAAGATAATGATCAGTGTGGAGCTCAGTCCCGATGACCGGAGGAGGATCCTAGCATGCGTCCAAGAGAACGTGGACATCTTCTCTTGGAGTGCGGCGGAAATGTTGGGGATCGATGCGGACGTGGCTTGCCACCGTCTCAATCTTGACCCCGGAACTCGCCCCATCTGGCAGAAGAAGAGGTCCATTGCTGACAAGATAGTGGAGCCCATCTGGGAGGAGGTGAACAAGCTCCTCGAAGCAGGATTTGTATCAGATATCCAGTATCCAGGCTGGGTCTCCAACGTAGTGATGGTAAAGAAGGGAGACGGAAGGTGGAGGATGTGTGTTGATTTCTCTTTATTAAATAAATCATGCCCTAAGGATTGTTACCCCTTGACTCGAATCGACGTGCTGGTTGATTCAGCCATCGGTTTTTCTCTAATGAGTTTTCTAGATGCCTTTTCAGGTTATCATCAGATTCGCATGCACCCCACCCCCCCCCCCCCCCCCCCCTCCCGACATTAAGGACGTCTCGTTTATCACTGGAGAGAGGTGTTATTGCTACAAGATGGCGCCCTTTGGGCTGAAAAATGCAGGAGCAACGTACCAACGGATGATGGACAGGGTCTTTTATGAGCAGAAGGGGAGGAACCTGGAAGTCTATGTGGATAACCTCATGATCAAGAGCTGGGATCTCGAGTCCCACCTCTGGGACCTTGAAGAGACCTTCAACACTTTGAGAAAATTCAAGTAGAGGCTCAACCCCCAGAAGTGTGTTTTTGGGGCCAGTAGGGGGAAGTTCTTGGGCCATCTGCTCACCCCTGCCAGGGTAGAACCAAACCCCAACAAGGTAAGAGAAATCATGGAGCTAGGATCGCCAAGAAATGCAAAGGAGGTCAAGCGCCTCACTGGGAAGCTGGACGGGTTAAGCAGGTTTCTCTCCAGGGTAGAGGAGAAATGCTCATCCTTCTTCAAGATGCTGCGAGGGAACCAAAAATTCACCCCTAAGTGCGTAGGGGAATTTCAAGCACTAAAGGAATAATTAACCCGGGCCTCGCTACTCCAGGGACCAAGACAGGGGGAGGACCTATCCTTATGTCTGGTGGTAAGGGCCGAGGTGGTGAGTTCTTTTTTAGTCCGCGAGGAGGAAAAAAATCAACTCCCAATTTATTATGTCAGTAGGGAGCAGAGAAAGGCAAAACTCATATACCCCATCCTGGAGAAGCTGGCATTCGCTCTGGTGGTGTCGGCCCAGAAGCTTCGACCTTGCATTCAAGCACATTCTATCAAGGTGGTGACCGACCATCCCCTCCGCAACATCATGGAGGGGGTGGAGCACTCGGGGAGGTTAGCCAAACGGTCGGTGGAGCTAAGCGAGTTTGACATCTCATTTGATCCCAGGATATCAATAAAGGCATAAGCGGTGGCAGACTTCTTGGCTGATTATGTGACCAAGGCAGAAGATCCCGAGCTACCCTACTCCGTGTCATGGAAGATGTTGGTTGACGGGGCGTCGAGGAAGCATTCCTTTGGGGGGGAGTGATCCTGGTGAGCCCCCAGGGAACAAGGATCGAGCAAGCGGTCAACATACACTTTCCACTCACCAACAACCAGGCCGAGTACGAAGCCGTGATTGCAGGGCACTACTTAGCCAGGGAACTGGGGGTGCAGGATATGGAAGTCTCAATGGATTCCATGGCCGTGGCTTGTCAAATCAAGGGGGAGTTCGAGGCGAGGGAGCCGACTCTCCAGCGATACCTGGAGAAGGTCAAGGGACTCATCGGGCAGTTCCACACCTTCTCAATTCGGCATATGCCGGGGGAGGAGAGCTCCTTGGCGGACCTCCTAGCCAAGTTCGGTCCCCGGGCAGAGGGGACAGTGTCGGAACTCTTCTGACCATCTATCAACGAAGGAGAGTTGATAGAGGTGGACCAACAAGCATCATGGATGGACCCCTTCATCACCTTCCTGGCGTTAGGGCAGTTCTCAGAAGGAGGCGTAGATAAGTGGCGGTTTAGGTACAAGTCGGCGTATTATTCTCTGCATGAGGGAGGATTGTACCGGAAGACCCTTTCGGGGCTCCTAGCCCATTGTGTGTCAGAGAAGGAGGCCCCAAGGGTCCTGGAGGAGATCCACTCAGGGGAGTGCGGCAGCCACTCAGGGGGCAGGACCCTGGAAGGAAGGGTGTTGAGGCAAGGCTACTTCTGGCCTACCCTCAGCAAGGATGTGGCGGAGTTTGCAAAAAAGTGTTCCAAGTTCCAGCTGTACGCCCCCACCAACTACTACCAGCCCAGAGGCTTCAGACCATCACAACGCCATGGCCATTCGCGATATGGGGGCTGGACTTGGTAGGCCCTTTCCCCCAAGCTAGTGTCCAAAGGAAATTCCTGCTGGTAATGATTGATTACTTCTCCAAATGGCTGGAGGTGAAGGCGTTGGCTAAGGTAACATCCCAAGTTGTAAAGAACTTTGTTTGGGGGGAAAAAATCTGTCGACATGGGCTCCCATTAGCCATCATCACAGACAATGGGCCGCAGTTTGCCAGCAATGAGTTCGTCGGCTTCTGCAGCCAGTTGGGCATAGATCTTTGCTTTGCGTCGGTCCGCCGCCCTAGGACCAATGGGCAGGTGGAGGTGGCCAATAAAATAATTGTAAACATGCTAAAAAAGAAGGTCGAGAACATGAGAGGTAGCTGGGTAGACCAACTCCCCCCAGTCCTATGGGCCCTGAGAACCACACCAAACAAAGCCACATGGGAGACACCATTCAAACTCTCCCACGGATCCGATGTCGTGCTCCCGATCGAGTTCGAGGTAAAATCACCCAGGGTGGTCGCAACAGGCGAAGGGGATGAGGAGTGGAGAATGGAGAATGAGGAAGAGCATAAACTATCTCTGGACCTGGGGGAAGAGCTCCGGGACCTGGCTACCGTCAGACAATAAGAGGTTAAGCGGCAAATGGCGCGATACTTTGACAAGAACATCTGAGTAAAATAATTCGAGAAAGGGGACTTGGTCCAGAAAAAAGTTGACGCGGTCGGGAGGGGAGCCGCGGCAGGAAAACTCAATCCCAATTGGGAAGGTCCTTATATTGTAAACGAGGCACTCAAGTCGGGGGTATCACCTCTGGGATGTGGAAGGGGTACCCCCTCAGCCGAGCTTGTAGCGGGGATGACTTGAAGCGTTTCTACCCATAAGCTGTTATGTTATTTTAAATGGTATAAGTGGATATTACTCTTTTCTGTCATATGTCTGCAGGGTGTGCATGAGTGCTGGAGTGCCTCAGATCGATTCTACTACCGGGCTCTCACTAGACGGTGGGTCAGGTTGATCTCTGGAGAGGCTGGCAAGGAAAGTTGTGCTGGAGTGCCCCAGATCGATTTTTTGTCGGGCTCTCACTAGACAGTGGGGTAGGGTGATCTCTGGAGAGGCTGGCAAGGAATGTTGTGATGGAGTGCCCCAGATCAATTTCGCTGCCTGGATCTTACTAAACGGTGGGTCAGGTTGATCTCTTGAGAGGCTGGCAAGGAAAGTTGTGCTGGAGTGCCCTAGATCAATTCCGCTGCCGGGCTCTCACTAGACAGTGGGTCAGGTTGATCTCTGGAGAGGCTGATAAGGAAAGTTGTGCTGGAGTGCCCCAGATCGATTCCGCTATCGGGCTCTCACTAGACGGTGGGTCAGGTTGATCTCTGGAGAGGCTGGCAAGGAAAGTTGTGATAGAGTGCCCCAAATCGATTCCGCTGTCGGGCTCTCACTAGACGGTAGGTCAGGTTGATCTCTAGAGGGGCTGGCAAGGAAAGTTGTGCTGGAGTGCCCCAGATTAATTCCGATGTCGGGCTCTCACTAGACGGTGGGTCAGGTTGATCACTAGAGAGGCTGGCAAGGAAAGTTGTGCTGGAGTGACCCAGATCGACTCCGCTGTCGGGCTCTCACTAGACGGTGGGCCAGGTTGATCTCTGGAGAGGCTGGCAAGGATAGTTGTGTTGGAGTGCCCCAGATCGATTCCGTTGTCGGGCTCTCACTATACGGTGGGTCAGGTTGATCTCTGGATAGGTTGGCAAGGAAAGTTGTGTTGGAGTGCCCCGGATCGATTCCACTGCCAGACTCTCATTAGACGGTGGGTCAGGTTGATCTCTAGAGAGGCTGGCAAGGAATAGGTTGCAACATAACTCGGGGAATTCCACTATCGGGCTCCCACTTGCAGGAAGGACCAACAGGCCGCCCATAGCAAGGCAAAATAGAGATCGCCCAGCGAGATGTTGGCAGAACACGTCATTGACAAGGCCTCCCGCGGGTGAGGACCTTGCCCGCAGGAACCTAAGAGAGATGGGTGGGTAATATTCTCAAACGGGCGAGTCATAGAGCTCGCATGCGCAAAGTTGATAGCCTATGTCATAGGAAATCGACCAAATTGCACGGTTCACACAAGATGGAGCAACAAAAGACCCGCTTGGGATAATAATGGGCGAGCGACCCGGGCCAAACGCGGGAGCGATATGCATCAGATGGTCGAGGAAGTCGACATCATAAGGGTACGCAAGGCGGCGAGCTTCGGATGGGGGTCTGCGAATGTGCTTAATGAATACCTACGAGTTAAATGCATGTGAGTGATGCGTGAAAGGTGCGTGAGTGTCACGATAGGGATGCGCGAGTACATTACGGTGAGGCAAAAAATAAAACAATGAAGAAAAGGAAGTGAAATTTCATTCCATTCCCTAAAAAAGTCTATTACAGATGTCGCGGCGTTCTCGCCAGCCAAAAAAATCAAAAGCAAAAATACAACAAAATTTAAGGGCGGTCCTCGGACCACTCACACTAGCCACCTTCAGATTTCGACAGTGACATTAATAACTCTGGGACCACCTCCTCGACAGTTAGTTGCGCCGCCTCGTCAGACAGAAGGCCCTCTCCCTGCATGGTATGGAAGATGTGCGTCATCGCCGCGATCGCGTGCTTCTGCAACAGCTCCTCCATCTCACGCTCGGAATATGTCTGAGTCTTGACATGATGAGGAGGTGGGGGGAGGACGGCCCGGGTCAGCTCGTTGTTCTGGACCATCAGCCTGAGGATCTCCTTCTCTATCTCGGAGGTGCGGGCGAGAAGATGACCATCGGTCTCGACATCTTGTGAAGGAAAAGGCGAGTCAGAGGGGATAGCGAGGACAGGGGAAATTCTTCAACGACTAACCATCCCGCCCCTGAGGCTGGTGAGGAGGCTGTCGGAAACCTCCTGCTTCTCTTTAAGTCTCGTGATCTCTTCTGAATAGGCCTTCAGCTTGCACTTGAGCTCTTTAGAATTCATATCCAGCTGGAGGCACTGCTGGCCCGTCATGTGGGTGAGCTCCAGGGTGCAGAGATGGGCTCACGCACTCTCATGGGCGAGTGCCCAGGAGGTCAGCTCATTGAAGTCGGCGGCATCCTCCCGGTCGTATGATGCGTGTTCGGCAAGTGCACTGGTCGCTGTCAAGTAATAATTATGGGAATAGTTTCCCCGAATGTCGATCTCTTGAGGAATGCAGGATATGGTGAATAAATTGCGTTGTGAGTCAATTGTTACACGAGCGAAGAAAGTAAGAACTAAGGGCGTTGTGATTGGTGTCCTAAGCTATTGCAAAAATAAGATAAATGCGGGTCGAAAGCACCGCTTCACAAAGTGGAGGTGAGTGCAACGGCCGCGATGTCGCGCTTCGTTAAGCGGGTGAAATGAACAAAGAGCGGGGTTTTGCGAGGGTCGTGTTCACCTCTTCGCCAACATCACCACTAGCAATTGCTAGATGGCTTCACACGCAAGCAACTCAGAATATCACAACGAAAAGCAAAGAGATTCTCACAACCATAGCATGATTGCACATGAACATCAAACAAAGATCTATAACATTAATCTAACAAGAGTTCATTACAACTACACTAAAAGAAGCATAAGCTCAAGGTTTAGAAAGGACCCAACAGAAGATGTCACCGTATCCTGAGTTCTCGGCCAGAACGAGAGGTTGTCGGTCTCTCTCCGAGCTCGGCCCTCAGATGGTGTGCGGACTCGAAGGAGGTTGTCACTTCTCCAGCGATCTACAACACTTCTATGGTCTCCAAGGCGAAGAATGCTTGAACTCATGGTGGAGAGAGCTTGCAAACGATCCCGGATGGAAGTATGGTGGAGGAGATCACCGGATCTGGTCTCCTACGGTGGAAAGGGTGAAAATGGCGGGCTTCTCTGGCTTTTCCCGCGAGGGGAATCGTCCTCCCCCGACTGCAGCTGATTTCCTACCTTAAATACTAAACAGTCAGATTTTTGGTCACGCACGGGCGAACGCACGATCGTGCGCTGCCCGTGCGTTATTTACGATAAAAATAGACTTGAGGAAGAAGCAGCCGCGCCCGTGCATTTTACTCATGCACGGGCAAATCCGCTCGTGCGTAAAAACGCACGGACAAACTCAGAATGGATAAAATCAAGGCTAAACAGGGTGATCGTGTGATTCCTTCGCGCACGGGCGAATCCGCCCATGTGTAAAATGCACGATCAAATTCAGATCACCGGTTTTCTCCCCAGATGAAAGCGCACGACCGCAGCCATCTGTGCGTCAAGAAAATGCACGACCATGCGATATACACATTCATGAATTCTGGGCAAAAAGGAGATGATTCAACCACCTGCAAGCACAACAAACAAGATGGGAATACACCTCCAGCACCAATCAAACAAAGAAAAAGGATTGGGGAGCACCATGTGCTTACCCACCAATAACATGGAGCACAAATGCACACCAAAATGGGCCTAAGAGTGCACTTAGCATGGAATAACGAATATGAATAAAAACATCCCTAAAGTGTAGTGCATAGACTAGATAATCGGCCCAGATGAGCCCATAAATGTGTATATAAATGGGACTCATCACACCCCCAGACTTAACCATTTGCACGTCTCGGGCAAACTACTCAGCTCTCCCGTCGGAACAATTGGGTGTTAGAGTGAGTTTGAGCGGTAGAGACCCATGCGAAGTCGCATGCTCAAGTACGTAGAAATACATTAGAATAGAATTTAACTCAAGATTATATTTAACTATTTATAGAATAGTAATTTAAAATCTAGTTTACTTGGATGGTGAATCCCGGTGAATCTTTCGGTCGCGCACAAGGGAAAATAGCGTGACTAATGAGTAGAGTATTACTCGAATCAAAGCTCGGGACAATCTCCTAAGAAATCCATCAAAGTCGGTGTCCATAGGCTTGCACGTTCGCACTCTCTCTACTGCATGAGATGACTCATATCTAAAATCAATAGGACTTATAGGTTAGGATTTGGCTTAGGTTGAGTTCAGGTTAGATAAGTAGAAGAACGATGGGCATCGCACGCAACATAGCCTGAATGCTCAAGAGTGTAAAATCACCAATACAATAAATTCAAGATCCACACAACACCCCCAGACTACAACTGGACACTAGGTGTGTGCTAAGCCGAACATACATTATTTTTTGTCGAGAGAATGTATTTGAAGGTTCTTTTTGCACAAATTTTTTTCTCTTTTTTTTCTTTTCTCGACAGTATATCTTTTGTAGGCACAATATAAACTTCTCCTTTAGCTTTTTCAAAGCTACCATACAACTCAGAGATAACAACAAATGAAAGATATATATATATTTCCTTCAACTCATTTGTTGGTGTGAAAATAGGTTTGGCTGTATGGCTTTGGTGAAATTTAAGTGGAGCTAAACAAGGAGGAAAGGTCGGCTCAAGTGGGCTTGCAAAGGTGATTACATTGGTTAGGATTTCAAAAGCACAAACGGATCAAGAGACGGCCTATATCACGCTTTATAACGAGCTATTCAACGCAATAATTTCAAGAGTCGCCTAGTGCAAGTTCTAGCCACCGAGAAAGGTTATCCTTCCTTCTGACCCTAGTAATATGCTACTACTAATCCAGCTACACTCGACCCTATGCTACCGTTGGATTCACCGGATTCACCGCTAGAGTAAAATAAATTGCAGCTACTATAATAGAAATAATTAAATTATAACATTGAATTTTATTCTACTCTAATTGAATTTCTAGGCGTGATGGGAGCACTCGACTAGAGCACTACTCGAGTCGACATTTTTCTCTACCACTCACTCCTACACTAACAATCCAATTCTTACGAGCGGGGAACCTCGCAGCAATACCCAATAAGCATGTGTAATCAAGTACGCGTGAACTAGGTGCAAATGTGTGCAACAAAATTAAAAATCCTAACTCAGCACATTCTAACATGTTATGCAAAGTGCGTGCACGTGCATAACCGATCTCTCCCCCAGACTTGATCAAAACCATATAAAATAAAGAGTTTATGAATAAGGAGAATAGGGGTAGAGTGGACCTATGCCCACGAATGAGCATGCCAGAAGTGCGGCAATTCCTTCGTTAAAGTGCTCCTTCCTCAACTCCCAAGCGTGAGCTTAAACCTACGATGTTAGCAAAAAGCCCAAAACAACACATAATAAACAAAAATCTTAACGAAAGGTCAGAACCGAATGGTTCCCCCATGGGTTGTCTCCCAAGAAGCCCTTTTGTTTACCGTCCTTAAGGTGAACTAAATACCTGTATTAAAGCATAGTTCATAAAGTCTAGGAATAAGCAAAAGTCAATAAATCCTAATTATTATTACAAGCTCAAAACAAATCAGCTATAAGCTGATTTGAAGTAGTAACAACTGATGAAAGAAAAAGGTCTGGGGACCTGGTAGTAGGGGTGGAAATTAAGTAGTAAGCTCAGCCTCCAACCCCAAATCTCCTCCTTTTTCGCTCTCTTCTTCTCCTCCAGTATTATGTCTTCAAAGAAAAACCGCTTGCCCTCCTGTAACCAATCCTCAAGGGGAAGCACCAACGATGATGAGGAAACAAGATGTTCCTTCACTGTACCTTCCTCATCCCGCCAGGCTTTCGGCTCCTCCATGCATAAGGTCTGATCAACCGGAGGAGGGGCATCCTGCATCCTTGTACATAAAGAAAGGGGGTCAGGAAATAAATTAGAAGAAAAACTAAAAGAAATCTCATTTGAGGGGATAATCCCAGCTTCATCCCCCATATGGTGCGGCAATAACAAACTAATGATATCATCGAAGATTTCACTAGACTCAACAGCGCACGCAATGGCCTCCTCTATAACTTGGACTTCCTCGCACTGGACCGAAACGGTTGCTTCAGCACAATCGAGACTGTCCTCCTCCATGAGAGTGGGCACGACACTGCGCAGGTCTGCAACATCCTGCAAATTGACCTCAATGACAACATCAGAAATAGATGTAGTTTCGTGTGTAGTGGGAGAAGACGTGCTTCTTAAGTGTTCGGGCTCACTCTCCACACAAGGGCACAAATCCACGCAAAGTGGTACATGAACCGAAGAGGTATGGGGGGTCGCATCAGAAACAGAGTCATGAGGGACACTGATGCATGCGTCGATTCCAGAGACTTCAAGGAGTGAAGGTGGAAGGGACACGTAACTAGAGGAAGGAGTTGTGTTCGCAGAATTAGAGGATGGGATGATCCGGATATCCGGCTCATCGTCATCCGCCAATTGGCGAAGATAATCCGCATAGTCCTTCAAGGCATGCTCTCTACTTTCGCAAAATAAACACTGCTTTACCGACTTCGCCGGCACCAAAGGTGCGGCAACCGCATAAAAGTGCGACAACGGAGGCGCGGTAGAGGAGCCAAAAGATTTATGCGCTCCGTACGGTTTCTGAACAACACCATACTCTTTGGTACACCTATCACTAGCGTGGGATGTGTCCTCACACCAACGACATCGGATATTCAAATGTGCCTACATGATACAGAAGAAGAAAATAGCATGATAAAGAATAAATTAAAAAGAATTAAAGACTCAATCGAAAATAATCGATTCACAACCAAAATCTCATCACGCCTGCATTCCCCGGCAACGACGCCAAAAACATGATGCGTGTTCGGCAAGTGCACCGGTCGCTGTCAAGTAATAATTATGGGAATAGTTTCCCCGAATGTCGATCTCTTGAGGAATGCAGGATATGGTGAATGAATTGCGTTGTGAGTCAATTGTTACACGAGCGAAGAAAGTAAGAACTAAGGGCGTTGTGATTGGTGTCCTAAGCTATTGCAGAAATAAGAGAAATGTGGGTCGAAAGCACCGCTTCGCAAAGTGGGGGTGAGTGCAGCGGCCGCGATGCCGCGCTTCGGTAAGCGGGTGAAATGACCACAGAGCGGGGTTTTGCGAGGGTCGTGTTCACCTCTTCGCCAACATCACCACTAGCAATTGCTAAATGGCTTCACACGCAAGCAACTCAGAATATCACAACGAAAAGCAAAGCGATTCTCACAACCATAGCATCAATGCACATGAACATCAAACAAAGATCAATAACATTAATCTAACAAGAGTTCATTACAACAACACTAAAAGAAGCACAAGCTCAAGGTTTAGAAAGGACCCAACAGAAGATGTCACCGTATCCTGGGTTCTCGGCCGGAACGAGAGGTTGTCGGTCTCTCTCCGGGCTAGGCCCTCAGATGGTGTGTGGACTCGAATGAGGCTGTCACTTCTCCAGCGATCTACATCACTTCTATGGTCTCCAAGGCGAAGAATGCTTGAACTCGTGGTGGAGAGAGCTTGCAAACGATCCCGGATGGAAGTATGGTGGAGGAGATCACCGGATCTGGTCTCTCACTGTGGAATGGGTGAAAATGGCGGGCTTCTCTGGCTTTTCCCGCGAGGGGAATCGACCTCCCCCGACTGCAGCTGATTCCCTGCCTTAAATGCTAAACAGACAGATTTTTGGTCACGCACGGGCGAACGCACAACCGTGCGCTGCCCGTGCACTATTTAAGATAAAAATAGACTTGATGAAGAAGCATCCGCGCCCGTGCGTTTTACTCACACACGGGCAAATCCGCCCGTGCGTAAAAACGCACGGACAAACTCAGAATTGCTAAAATCAAGGCTAAACAGGGTGATCGTGCGATTCCTTCGCGCACGGGCGAATCCTCCCGTGCGTAAAATGCACGATCAAATTCAGATCACCGGTTTTCTCCCCAGATGAAAGCGCACGACCGCAGCTGTCCATGCGTCAAGAAAACGCACGACCGTGTGATATACACATTCATGAATTCTGGGCAAAAAGGAGATGATCCAACCACCTGCAAGCACAGCAAACAAGCTGGGAATACACCTCCAGCACCAATCAAACAAAGAAAAGGGATTGGGGAGCACCATGTGCTTACCCCCAATAACATGGAGCGCAAACGCACACCAAAACGGGCCTAAGAGTGCACTTAGCATAGAATAATGAATATGAATAAAAACATCCCTAAAGTGTAGTGCATAGACTATATAATTGACCCAGATGAGCCCATAAATATGTATATAAATGGGACTCATCACCGTAAAGCCCGAAGGAGAGGGCGAATGTCTGGCCTCTGATGGTCTCCTGCTCCACACAGGATGGGAGGAGGGTTGACACGGATGCCCGGTTGTCCTCCGGATCCCAATCTAGCAGGGGCTAGTCTACTTCATCCTGGTGCTTCGTGTCGAGGCTGAAATTTTGGTGGCTCGTCGGTGCGAGCACACCTGAGGTACCGACGACCTCATCAATGAATTTAATGGTCTCCTTATCAGCGGGCAGGCTCGCTGAGGGGTCTGCTTCTAGCAGGTCCTCATGTACCCCTTTCCCCTTAGTTGGGGTTGAAGCTTTCTTCTTTTTTGGTTGCGGAGGCAAGGGAGGCATCCCACGGCTCGTAGGTGCGAGCCGTTTCTTTCCAGAATGTGCGTAAGTGCTGGGAATCTCCCGACATGCTGCGATAGTGGAGGTAGCGAGTGCGAGGACGGGGAGGATATTCCTGGTCCTCGCGTAATGGGGGTGGAGTGGAAGATCTCGCTCACCTGCGAATGATACATCGAACAAGTTAGCTAGCGAAAGAAAAGTGAAACACAAAAAATAGGGAGCGAACGCGAGTTGAACCTGCTCTGGGCGGCATGGGGAGTAGCGAGTCGATGTTTCGTCGAAGGTGAATGACCTCGAAGCTTTTAGTCGCCAAGTACTTGAAGAGCTTGACTTTGTGACCGTCGAGCATAGGAGGACGGTAGGTCGCCTCGTCATGCTGGACAGGCGAGAAGGGGATGTTGCCGAAAGGATCCTTCACAAAAACAAAGTTCTTGAGCCAGTGGTGGCTCTTGTTGACTGTCTCGCTGACCTTGGCGTGCTGTCTCGCGAAGTAGGCGGTCCCGTCCTTCTAGGTCCGGAAGGAGAACAGCTTGCGGAAGACCGGACGGCTGAACTCGATTCACTCTTCCCTGAGATAATAAGCAAAGGCGACGATGACGGCGATGGAGTTGGGGGTCATCATGCCCAGAATCACGCCATAATATTTCAATATCCGGCAAACCCATGACCGTGAGATTAGAGTCCATACGCGAATGCGAGAAAAACATGACAAATCAAATAAGTACCTGGCAGACTTCCGGCCATAGGGTCAACCGCAGGCCGACGTCGAAGTGAGTTGCGGGTATAGCAAGCTCGTCTAGCGAGACGTCGTTGATGGCCTCGGTCTTCACTGGTTGCTGAGCAGAGAACCCAGGCAAGATATGGTGGGCGACCATGGCATGGTACTCGCTCTCGGTGAGCGAGCAGTTAAAGTAGGAATGGTCGCAAAAGGTCCAGGGGCACTTGGCCCGACCCTCGACATCGCCACCATCACCGCCCATTCTGAGTCGTCAGAGAGCTGGAGAAGCGAACGCGAGAAGGAAGGGATGAGATCTCGAGAAGAAGGGAGCAGAGGGCTAGGATGATAAATACGGTAGTTTGGCATGGCAGCTGGACCTATTTATAGAAAAACAGAAAAGGTGTGAAGGAGTCGAAGCGGCGAGGGGTGCGGTTAGCATAATCTCACTGCGACACACCTCGATCCTTGAGCCAACCACTCTTCCTTACTCGCTCACAACAATAAGGAAGCGTGAGCATGCTAGTAGGCAAGATCGGCTCGCGGCAAGCGAGGCGAGCCTAATATAAAGCTCGTGCAAAAACAGAAATAAAAGTAAAATCCAGTGAATGCGACACGAGCAGTAATATCACAGCGTGAGCAAATAAAAGGAAGCACAATGGCGGGCGTGAAGTACCAAACTAATAATAATAAAGTTCATAGATTGTTCTGAATAAATAAAGGTTACAATACAGGGTTCGCCAAGTGGGTTCAAGCGCGAGCGGGATCAGTATTGAATCCACCTCCATCGACCTCGACCTCGCACACCCGAGCTCAGCAGCACCTGGGGATAATGGTAGGCGCGGACGGCGCAGAGCTCCTGCTGCAGCAAGAGCACCTGGTCCTTTGCTCGCGAGATGTGCACTCCCGGAGAAGTGACCTCGCCGCAAGTATCCAGCCGTAGCTCGGCAAGGAGCCGCGCGTAGTCATCCTCGATGACGGCTATCCACTCCTCGGAGGCCGTCCTATCCTCCTGCGCCTGGTTGTACCGGTCGTGCAACATGTGTCCATACATTTGGAGCACCTTGGTGGTCCACCTCTTCAGCACGTCAGGGTCTCAGGGATCGCCTAGGAAGTCAGCAATCTTATCCGGCGAGGGTGGGGGGGACATCTCCTCTTCCACGAGGTCAGGATCGGCGGGGGAGCTCTCACGGAAACCTACAAAGAGGAAGTCAATGGTGAAAGCAAGATATCAACAATCACTAGTGTTGACTAACCTGGCGAGGCCAAGATCGCTTTACCTGGGGGATGGCATGAGGAGCTCGGTTGTCCCTGAAATGCCTCAGTATAAGTCAGCGTGACAGATTTCCCCAGACCAAGGGGATGCGGTGCAATGCTGGCGATTTGGACGACGGCAGGTATTGAGCCGCCAGGGCTCTTTTGGCCCAGGGTACCAAATCCCGGGGCAGGGACGGTCTCGACCGGCGGAGCCGGCGAACTCGTTGGAGTGGCGCGCTTCCCAGGGGTCGCGAGAAGGGTCTCTGCAAGAGGCGACATCGTTAGAAAAATTGATGGCCGATGGCATCCAGTGGGTAAGGATGAAAGCAGACAACTCACCAGTTCGCGGCGAGGAATCAAGCAGGTCGACGACGTCCAGGGCCTCCGAACCGGCCCTCCCAGGGGTTGGAGGACGAGAGACCATCATAACCTCGCCCGCGATGACCCCCTCGATTAGCATGTGCTGCGAGCAGGGGAATGATGTTAGCCAATCATCGCAAAAGGACAAAACCTACCAGCTCAGATACCTGTTGGGCGAGCCCGGCGTCGGATGACGGGTCCAAGAGTGAGCGCCCATCTCCCCCTAGGAGGTCACCTAACCGTCTTGGCCCTCTTCAGCTTTGGGAGAGCCGCAGGGGCCCGTCGGTCGGCCCTAGGCGCGAGCTCGACATCGAAAGACCGCCTAGTCGCTCGCGACAAGTCCATGTGAGCTCGGGATTCTTTGAAAAGAGGCATCTTGGTAGCTACAATAGTTGAAGGCGATAGAAGATGAAAGGGTCGAAGGGTTGCCCATCGCCCATGATTGGTGATATTTATTGCACTGGGAATGGGGCCCACCAAAAGATTCCTGTCAGGTCAGCAATCGTCGGCGAACACCAAGGGTTGGATGTTTTTTTGCGAGCTCAAGGTAACCTCGCAAAGAACGGGGATTGTGTACAACTCGGTGTTCGCCGAGGGGTAAAATAAAGAACCGGGCATGGGTGAAGTAAACGAGGGCTCCCCACCTCGCGACGGGCGAGTCGTGAGGGCAGGGCGAGCCAGATCAACCACCTCGCGAGGAGCAGAGCACAGGGGTGAGACTGGCGTTCGCTCGCCCTTTGGGGTGCGCTTAGCAATGGCTAGGCGGGCGAGGGTCGCCGCTCTGCGTAAGCGACTCAGGGTGGCAGAAAAGGGGCGGAACCCCGCTCGCCCTGGCGGGTGGTGCCTTCACGGGCCACTCACATATTAAGATCTCGCGAGCCCGGCTCGCCGGAAGGCAGGCGAGCTTCATGGACCGCTCGCCAGTGGGGTCTAGAGGCGAATTGACCCCGATGCCCTTAGGGGGCTGCCAATAGCTCTTCAAAACATCGGAGTTTGGCTGTTGGCAGACCATTTTGGTCTATGTTTAGTAAAACTAAAAGGCGGAGTTGCGTTGTTAGCAGATCAGAAAAGAAATACTATATATAGACCCTAAATGGCACCATTAGAGAGGATCCACTTCTTTGGCTTCTTCCTCCTCAGGACATCTTTGGTTAGCTCCTCAGACTCTCCACAGTGCCCAGCTTCAGCTTTGTCTTAGGAAGGGAAGCGCTCTAAGATCTTTCGGGTGTGCGGTGGGACCTCCACGCTGCAGCCAAGGGTCGGTGTTTAGTTGTAAGTCTTCGGTCAGGTTCCTCTGCGAGCTGGCACCTTTTAGGGGTCCGAACTCCTCGTTGGGCCGAATCCCGGTTCCAACAGGGTACGATTCATGGAGTCTAAGAAGATGAAAGTCGGGCTAGTGAGCGAGAAGATGTTGTGGGGTCGGTAGAGATGAGTTTGCAAGGAAGATGGGGTACCTTTAGAGTCCCAACAACTAAGGCCTCTGAGAAACTTTGCAGTTATAGGGTTTCTGGGTTTCTTGGTGAGGAAGAGATCTTCTCTCTGAGTTTCTTGGCGAAGGAGTGCGCGAAGATGGCTTGATGGTTTGCCGTCTAGTTTTCCAATCCCTAAAGGGCGAGGGTGGACTCAAGAGAGTATGGTTTCCCCCATGAGCGACGGGGAAAGGGAATTCAAACTGCAGGGAGGATCTTTGAAATCGATGGGAGGAAGAAGTTATAGAGTCTCCTAGCGGGCTTTGAGCGAGGGAGTGCATGTGAGAGGAGAAGCGAGATCAGGAATGAGGAGAGAGATTGGTTGATTCTTTGACCTAATCAATGCAATGGGCTTTGGAATCTAATGCCACGACTGTTCCTGATGCCTTATTTTCTCAAGCCACGAACACGTGTATTATATTTTTTAAGATAGTATAAATATAAATATATAAATATAGGAAGCAAGCTATGAAAAAAAATTATAGAGACAAATTATAGAGACAAATGAAAATAAGAAACTTATCATTGTCGAATTAGTCATAAAAAATTAAAAATAATTAATGATATAGTAGGGCGGACCTGTCAAGATCCGCAGATCGCCACAATTTAAAGTCAACATTTTGAAGTAAAGTTTTAAATTATTTTTAGCGGCGCATCACAAAATAAAAACACAATGAATACTAAATATGCGCATAATAAAAACTTTCCATTAATTAAAAATTTAATTATGCATCATATCCAATATCCAAAATACATAGGCATATACATGAAAAGCTACTACACAATATCAAACTTACATGGAGAATTTTGGCATAAACGGATAAAACTCGCCGTAAGAAAAAATATTTGTCGAAACCTTCCATAAAAATCGCAAAAATAATTAAAAAAGTTGTGTGATATGTCGACACTGACATTTATTTTCATCATAGAGCACTTATGTTAATATTTAATTATTTATATAAGAACGTCGTGATCTGTGGCGTTACATGAGCATTCACTATATAACATGCTCAATTAGCAATGAGATGATTCTATTCCTAGTTTCATGATTATCCTTTCCATGTCCATCTCCATATTGATACATACATTGTGTCATTCGAGGGAAGTTTAACAAATATCGATTGAAAGACACCTCAAAGTTAGGATTAGTAATGTGTTCAACGTTCAAAATTTTCCAATATCTTTCAATTAAGTATCGTATATGATCATGTGCATCTTTTTCTGTAACATTTGTCTCGCTCATGTGACACCGTATGGACTTTGGTACATCACCCCTTTCCAACTCATCCTGCAAAAAATATCACCACATCATAAACTAATAAATCATGCATTTACATATGTGCTCAAAACATATGTTTACATACTCTTGATGTTCCCAAATCATCATATAAACGCGTAACTATGGCTGAATAACGAACAACTTCAGGATAGAACTCCAAGCTATCTAAAGCTCTTTAGTTAGTTCTTCACTTAGACAATAAGCAGAAATTTGGAACAAAGCACCCCTTTCCCCTTAGCTGGGGTTGAAGATTTCGTCTTTTTGGGTGGCGTCGGCAAGGGAGGCTTCCCGCGGCTCGCAAGTGCGAGCCGCTTATTGCCAGAATGTGCGGAAGTGCTGGGAATCTCCCGACACGCGGCGGCAGCGGAGGTAGCGAGCGCGAGGCCAGGGAGGATAGTCCCGGTCCTCGTGTAAGGGGGTGGAGTGGAAGATCTCGCTCCCCTGCGAATGATACATCGAACAAGTTAGCTAGCGAAAGAAAAGTGGACCACAAAAAATAGGGAGCGAACGCGAGTCAAACCTGCTCCGGGCGGCACAAGGAGTAGCGAGTTAATGTTTCATCGAAGGTGAATCACCTCGAAGCTTTTTGCCGTCAAGTACTTGAAGAGCTCGACTTCGTGACAGCCGAGCGTGGGAGGACAGTAGGTCGCCTCGTCATGCTGGACGGGCGAGAAGGGGATGTTGCTAAAAGGCTCCTTCACAAAAACAAACTTATGGAGCAAGTGGTGGCTCTTGTTGACTGTCTCGCTGACTTTGGCGTGCTGGCTCGCGACGTAGGTAGTCCCGTCCTTGTAGGCCCGGAAGGAGAACAGCTTGCGGAAGACCGGCAGGATGTACTCGATTCGCTCTTCCCTGAGATAACAAGTGAATGCGGCAATGACGACGATGGAGTTTGGGGCCATCATGCCCAGAATCACGCCATAATATTCAATATCTGGCGAACGCACGACCGCGAGATTAGAGGTCCTACGCGAATGCGAGAAAACATGACAAATCAAGTAAGTACCTGGCAGACTTCCGGCCATAGGGGCAACCGCAGGCCGACGTCGAAGTGAACTGCGAGTATAGCGAGCTCGTCTGGCAAAACGTCGTTGATGGCCTCGGTCTTCACTAGCTGCTGATGAGTCTGGTTTATACAGTGATTTCCGGCCTCATCTGGGTTTGTTTTAGTGTCATTGCACTTCAATTGCTGTTCATATATGCTTATATTGATATCACGGCGTATCTGGGCCTTTTGTGCAATCCTTCCCCCTTTGTGGTATGTTTTTCTTATATATTACTGTATGCCTGTGTTATGGATCCGGTGGTGTGCACGGATCGGGGTCATATGTATTTTTCCTGCAGGTCCGGGGATCGCGTGAACATTCGGGATGGTGCAGGGCAATTTTTGGCCTAAGAAGCCTCTGATCGTGCGCATTCCTTCGCGCATGATCAGGTGCACGATCAGTGGTCGTGCGTTAATTCCCTTCCCAGACAGAGCGACTGCGCACGATCAGAGGATTCCTTCGCGCACGACCACTGGTCGTGCGCCCCTGACCGTGCGTTATTTTCCATCTTTTTCTTTGCTACAGGTTGACTGCGCACGATCACAGGCATTCCTTCATGCACGACCATTGGTCGTGCGCCACTGACCGTGCACAGTGTTTATTCTGCTCCTTATTTAAACCGCTGCTCCGCGAAATTAGGGCATTCAGCACTGTTTTGGGCGTGATTTCTCTGCGCTAGTCCGCCGTTTCACCTCTCCAAGTTCCTCCCATCCATTCCCCCCTTTGGGAAGGCTTCATCCATTGATCCTAAGGTCCATCTAGGATCTCGAAAGCATTCTCCGCCATCTACAGCCAGCATTCCATGAGGAGGACATCTCCATTGGGCGAAGCAGAAGTGACCCAGCTCTGAGAAGAAGACGGGCAACGGTTGGAGGTAGTGACACTCTAAGCCCCGGAAGCAACCAAGGACTGAGCTCGGAGGAGGCGTGACGACCCCCCATTCCGACCAAGATCCACGGCGAGGCTTCTCATCTCGTGGTTCCTTCTACCCCTTCTCCTTTTTTGATATGTACTCTTCATTTTTGTAATGAACTAAGTGAACCTCTATTTGTCTATGAATGGGAGTTTGTTTATGATCTTGTTCTTTACTTGATGCTGTGTTGTGATGCGCTCCGCCCCCGCTCCACTTACACACACACACACGTTCTAGCACTCGCTCTAGCAAAAGCTGGAAGCGATAACGAAGAGGTGTCTTCGACCCTCAACTCTCGCATTTGCACTGACCTCATCCATTTGCTCATCGGCCATCCGCTAAGCAAAGCACGGCATCGCGGCCTGCACTAAATCCATCCACCAAGCGAGGCGCTGATTGCGACCCGCATAGTTTGTTTAGTTTTCTCATTCCTGTTCTATAAAACCAATCAAAATCCCCCTGTTTTTGTTAAACTTAGAAACCCTCATAATTAATCTCCTAACAAGCAAATCGTACTACCCAACTTGCGGTCCTTTGAGAACGATATTCGGGGAGCTACTCCCTACTTTTATTGCTTGACAACGACTGGTGCACTGCCGTCGTACCACATTTCGTGCCCGCTAATTAGCGGTGTTGAAATAGCGCGTCAAGTTTTTGGCGCCGTTGCCGGGGACCGCAAGCGTGTATGATTTGTCTTTCTTGGGAAATTAGTTTAAGGGTATTTTTGTTTTTGATATTTCTTTTTTTTGGTGTAGTGTGCGCATGCATAGACAACATCCTGGTGAATTTGCAGCATTTGATCCTGAAATAGAGCGTACCCTACGGGCGCGTCTCCGTGCTGCCGCCACCATGGATGTCAATGGGAACCCGATCAATCCCGGGATGGGAGATGCACCAGGCGTTGGTCAGGCGGCCGACGAGAATGAAGTGGTTAGGCCGAGGCCGAGGACCCTGAGAGATTACACCACGCCCACTGTGGGGAGTGTGTACCCCGGATTTGGCCCGGCTATTACTAACAACAATTTTGAGATAAAGTCGGCCATTCTGAATATGATCCGCAATAATGCCCAATTCTCCGGGTTAACCAGTGAAGACCCCCATCTTCACCTAGCTTAATTTGCAGAGATTTGCTGTACATTTCGGTACGCAGGAATTGCTGATGAGACGGTGAAACTCAGGTTGTTTCCATTCTCCCTCCGCGACAAGGCGAAGGCTTGGCTCCACACAATACCACCCGGCGCAGCTACCACCTGGGACGCTCTGCAGACAAAGTTTTTGGCAAAATTCCACCCGGTGGACAAGGTTGTAAACTTGCGGAGAGAAATCGCAACCTTTCGACAACACGATCAGGAGACCCTTGCGGAAGCATGGGATAGGTTCACGGACCTCCTCCGGAAGTGCCCTCAGCATGAGCTACAACCTTGGAGCTTAGTGGAAAATTTCTATTTTGCAATCGAGCCCAATTATAGGGCTATGATTGATGCTGCTGCAGGCGGGACCCTGATGAACAATACTCCCGAGGACGCACTGAGGATTCTCCAGGACACTGCCATTCATAGTTCGTTCTGGACTGCTGGAAGAAACGCTCCAAGGAATGCTCGTGGACTCTTTGAGGTGAGCACGTCGGGCGCATCTGCCGAGGTGGCATCGGCACCTTATGACAACGTCGTGCTACTTAAGAGGCCTGCCCTCCCTCCTGCCCCAGTAATGGCCATTTCGTGTCAAGGATGTGGAAACCCCGGGCATCATGCATATGAGTGCCCCTCAGGTGAGCAACCTGCTGAATTAACTTTTGATGAAAGTGTAAATTATATGAATGATCAAAATCGGGGAGTACCATTTAACAACGCTTATAACCCGGCCGTGAGGAGTCACCCGAACTTCTCATGGAAACAAAACGTTCCTAGCCAATGATGGCAAGGAGGCTTGCATCAATTTGATGCGCAAGCCTCCGGTAGCCAACCGAGGCCACCACAACCGGGGTTTGCTCAAAATGCACCACCGCAGAGGAAGAGCGCATTGGAAGAAATGATGGAAAAGTTTGTTGATCTGGCTCAAACAAATATGGCCAATCAAACTGCTTCAATGCGAAACTTGGAGACACAGCTAGGCCAATTGGCCCAGGTGCTCTCCGAGCGTACGCAAGGTGCTCTTCCAAGCAATACTGAAAAGAACCCGCGGGAGCAAGGTAAAAGCATTGCTGACGCGGATGGTGGTCAAGTGAGCCCTTGCGTTGTTGAATGTACTATCAATAATATTGAGGTTTCCGCGCTTTGCGACTCTGGGGCATCTCGCAACATTCTTGCTCTGCAAGATGTTGAGAGATTGCACCTAACAATGAACTCTGAGGACCGGAAGTCGCTGGTGTTGGCTAATGGAGTGACTGTCAAAACTGAGGGTGAGATTCGTGAGGTCGTAGTAAACCTTAATGGGACGGCTGTAGTCACCGACTTTCAGATTCTAGGCCCCATGGAAAATGATTCCATGCCAATCCTGGGGGTTCCTTTTCTAAAGGAGAGTGGCGCAACCCTCCACATCGCCACGGGTTGCGTCACCCTACCTTCCAATGCGACAAACCTGTCAGGATCATCTTATCTTCCTAACCTCTCTGTGAGTAAAAGTAAGTGCAGGTCCAATGAAGAAAAATCAGACTTTGACGTGAAGAATCCTAGAGAGAAGGAAAGTATCACTCTGATGGAAGAAAAAGCAAAGCAGCTCACAAATAAAGAGTTGGAGATAGAGAGGAAAAGCAGTAAGACCAAGGAGTGGGAAGACATGGGAGAAGGCGGAGCGATGAGCCTCACAAACAATATTTTTATTCAAAACAAGTAATGTAAACAATCTAAACAGGTTCATTGGGCCGATCTACCCCCTTTTGAGGGTGCAGAAATGAAGCCCCCGGCTGATCCCAATCCGACAAACACTATCACTGTTGGATCGGTAGGCGCCCTTAGAGGGGGGTGAATAAGGGTTTTAAAGATTTTATAAATATTTTGAATATTTTAGAAAAAGCTTTGAATATGATAAAGACGAAGATCAAGACTAATCAAATAAAGTAAAAATAGAGACATGATTTTATTAACTTGAGAAACATGATTACAAAATATGATCTCTTATGAAAGCTAGAAATCAAAGCTAAAATCGAAAGGAACTCTTTTGGTTTTCTATCCCGACTCGCTTCCCCACGAACCGGTGGCCCTAGCCTTATCCTCCCTGGATTCGGCCTCAAGCCGCTCTAGCCAATCCCTCCCCGGATGTGGCCTCGAGCCCCCTTAGACCTAGCCTAGATCTAGTCGCCAACACGAGGCGATTTTCCCCCTAAGTCCTACCCAGACCTAGTCGCCAACACGAGGCGATTTAACTAATCGTTTACAAAGAGGAATATGAAATAACAATAAAGAAATAAGAACTCCCTCAAGATGGACTTCTGAAGTTGGAGACGAAGATCCGTCGTTGAATAAGCGTTGTAGAAGCGGACTTCGATCTGATCCGGCGTGACGAGATTCTCCTTCAGAAGTTTTGCAGAGCTTCGCTAGCACATCAACTTTCGGCCAAGATAGCCTCGCACTCAATATCTCTCTCTGATGTGTTCTGAAACGAGAGGACTTGGGTCCTTTTTATAGCCCACGCGCTACCGCCGGCGCTAGCGCTACCGCCGGCGCTAGCCCGGATTAGGCAACGTTTTGCGCGGCAGAATCTCCCATCCGCGGCAACCTCTTGCTCTATGCCTTAAGTGAGTCATGCTACCGCCGGCGCTATCCACTACCGCCGGCGCTATCCCTGGTTAAGAAACTCTTTGCGCGGCAAGATCTTCAATCCGAGGCAACAATTCCAGCAAGCCTTCTGTGCATCGAGCTAGCGCCGACGCTATCCACTATCGCCTGCGCTAGTGATCAATTTGGAGTTGATGGCTCAATTTCGGGGGCAACCACCATATGTAAACCTTGAGTCATTTTGACCTGTTATCCTGCACACTTAGATCACACAAGATTAAATACACACATAGGATTTGTTATTCTCAAACCTAGGAGATGCGGAAGACCGTGTTCCAACAAACTCCCCCTTTTGATAATAACAAATCCATTAATGATAAATCAGAGCATTAATCAAAATAAGCATGAAGAAACATATTTGTGTGTGTGTGACAAGGATGACTTAGGATAAATAATGATTATAGCATTTTAGTATTGCTCCCCCTAAATACCTAAATACATGCTCCCCCTAAGTGAATGCTCTCCTAATATGTTCTTAACAGAATTAAGCATGTTAGAGATGTTATCATGTTAGTTCTCCCCCTTTTGTTATTAGCAAAAGTGGGAAGGAGACACCACTTCAAATTGTATTAATACGGTTAATAGGCATGATCGAGCTTTGAGAGAAGGAAATGATAAGGAGTTGTGGAAATCTTTTTATTGAATTAGATTAGAGTTTGAGTATCTATATTGTCAGAAATCAGAGTTTTGTATCATAAACACAAGATAAAAGCAAAGGTGCGGAAGACTTAAAAGAAAACATCTTGTATAAGAAATGATAATTCAAAAGATAGTGGAGTTTTCATTTCAGAAAGAAGATGTTTTGTACATCAAAGGTTAAACAAGAGGTTAATTTTACCAATGAGGAAACCAAGCATGAATAAATATTATCACAAGAGAGATTACTACAATGTTATGGTAGTTCATAATTTCAAAAACAAACTAAACATTGTAGAAATCATGCTAGGTTATCTAGTGCATTTTATAAATAAAGAGCAAGTATAGAATAAGCATTAGGATCCAATACTCATGAGAAGAAGTGTTATGGAAGATAATGATGTGCACAAGTGTATTTTGAATAAAGTGAACAAGTGTGTTAACCAAAAATACAAGACAAATATAGAGTAAAGTGCATAATAAAAACACAAATAATTTTACTTCCACACACTTTTAAGCACAAAATAAAATGTACAACAACCAAGGTGCTTTGCACACACAATGCTTATGAAGGCTTATCAGGGTGCAAAGTAGTGCTTGGGGGATCACATAATTTTATTCTTGTGTTTTTTTTTGTTTTTTTTTTTGTGATCCGGTGTACTTAAGAAGAAGAGGTTTTATTTTTAAAATGAAGAGTTTGCACAAGACACTTTACTAATCTATCCAAGGTGCTCAACCCCACAATGCTTATGAAGACTTATCAGGAGGTTCAAGTAGTGCTTGGTGGAGGTGACTTTGTCAAGGTTATGATGAGTTTTGATTTGAACAAAGTTCTCCGATTACACTTGTTTTGCAAACACTTTAAAGAAGAAATTCAACCACTCTTCTTAATATTTAATAGTGCAAATAAATGTTGTCTAGGTAAGATACTTGTGCAATTTTAATTTTATGTACAATCACAATATATTAGCAAGCATTCTTAGATTAAGAAGCACAAGCAGACTAAGCCAAAAGGTGAGTGAAATAATATCATTATCAAACATAAAACATTTACTCATACTTAGAGGCATGCTAAGCTTAGTCCTACGCAAACTTTTCTAATTATTATTGATGCACATATGAATAGATAGATCAAAGCATGATAAAAGCAATGTTAAAGAAGTTTGAAAGAATCAATTGTGACATTATAGAGGCTCTAAAGAATAGATTTAAATCATGCTTGATGTTAAAAAAATACAAAATTTTTGGATTGTTTTTAAGTTTTATGTTTTTGTATTTTGATTTAAAAAAAACTTTAAATAAAAGCAAAACATATTTTTTGGTTTTTGTCTTTTGTAATTTTATATTTGATTTTGGTAAATGACAAAAGCTTTAAACAAGAGCAAAACATATTTTTGGAATTTTGTCTTTTATAGTTTTGTTTTTGATTTTTCAAAATTTAAATAAAATTAGTGGTGCAAAAACAAGTAGTACATATCTAGTAACATAATTTTTGGAATTTTTCAAAATTTTAAAAATGCAGAAAATCAGAAAGTCACGCTAGCGTCGGCGCTAGCGCTAGCGCGGAATACAGTACACGATTTTCGAGGTGTTTAAAATTTTTGAATGTTGATCCTGATTAGGTGTCCCAATAGTAGTTTCGTGCTGAAAGAGCAGATTTTTAGGAGATGTTTTTGATGGTTAAAAGTGAAGAAGTTTGTATTTGTGAGCGTGTTTTAACTTGTAAGATCTAGCACACCTAACTCAAGTCGTAATAAACGAAATCGTGCATCGGGAAGAGGTTTAGTGAATATGTCAGTGAGTTGAGAGTCTGTCCCAATGAAGCTTACTTTTACATTTTCTTTCTTAATGTGATCCATAATAAAATGATGACGAACGTCGATGTGTTTGGATCTAAAATGGTGTACAGGATTATATGTGAGGTCTATTGCACTTTTGTTGTCACATTTAAGATCTATGTTTTTGAGATGAAATCCAAAGTCCTCTAGGGTTTGGCTCATCCATAACGCTTGTGCACAACAACTACCAAGTGCGATATATTCGGCCTCCGTGGTGGAGAGTGCAACCGAAGATTGTTTTCTACTAGACCAAGCAACTAAAGAGGGTCCTAAAAAGTGACACGTACCGCTAGTGCTTTTTCTATCTAGTGAGCACCCGGCGTAGTCCGAATCGGAATAGCCGTGGAGTGTGAAGGAGTCATTATGTGGGTACCATAATCCTAGTTTAGATGACCCTATTAGATAGCGAAAAATACGTTTTACCGCTTTTAAATGAGATTCTTTTGGATTGGCTTGAAAACGAGCACATAAACATACGACAAACATTATATCTGGTCTAGATGCACTTAAATAAAGAAGAGAACCTATCATTCCTCTATATAGCGTTTGATCAATGGAAATTCCAGATTCATCTTTTCCTAGTTTTAAGGAAGCACTCATAGGAGTAGAAGCTTGTTTAAGATTTTCAAATCCAAATCGTTTAAGCATATCGTGGACATATTTTGATTGACACAGAAAAATACCATCAGTTCGTTGTGAAATTTGAAAACCAAGAAAATATGATAGTTCTCCTACAAGACTCATTTCAAATTCATTTTTCATTATTAAGACTACTTCATTACACAACTCTTCATTAGTGGCTCCAAAAATGATGTCATCAACATATATTTGTAGAATAATTAATTCGTTATTTTTATGCTTAATGAAGAGTGTGTTGTCTGCACTTCCCATAACATAATCGTGCTCTAACAAAAACGACGTAAGACGATCATACCAGGCACGGGGCGCTTGTTTTAAACCATAAAGCGCTTTTTCTAATTTGTAAACATGATTTGGAAATATTTCATTTATGAAACCGGGGGGTTGTTCTACATAGACTTCTTCTTTGATAAACCCGTTTAAAAAAGCACTTTTAACATCCATTTGAAATAATTTTATTCTTTTAAAACTCGCAAATGCCAAAAATATTCGTATAGATTCTAAGCGAGCTACGGGTGCAAAAGTTTCTTCAAAATCTACCCCCTCGATTTGTGAATAGCCTTGAGCAACTAAGCGTGCTTTATTTCTTACAACCCTAGATTCACCATCTAGTTTATTTTTAAAAATCCATTTTACGCCAATAATAGGATGATTAGATGGTCTTTCTACTAAGTTCCAAACTTTATTTCTTTCAAATTGTTCTAACTCTTCATTCATTGCCAAAAACCAAAATTCGTCATTTAAAGCGGTGGAGACGTTTTTAGGTTCAATTTCAGATACAAAGCAAATATTTGAAAATGTTTCATGAAGAGAGGATCGTGTTCTTACCCCAGTAGAAGGTTCCCCAATGATTAGCTCCTTTGGATGATTTCTGGAGAAGTTTAGAATGCTTGGAGGTACATATTCATCTTCTTTTGACTTCTCCTCCTCCTCTTTGCATGGTTCTTCTTCGTCGTGCTCCAAGGATGGCAAAGGTTCATCATCGGTACCTGTAGGGAGCTTTTCTGCACATGGAACAAACTCATCAAATCTGACATTAATTGACTCTTCAACCTTGTTTGATCTTTTATTAAATATTCTATATGCTTTACTAGTTGAAGAATAACCAAGAAATATTCCTTCATCGCATTTTTCGTCAAATTTTCCTAAAGAGTCTTTTGTATTGAGAATGAAGCATTTACATCCAAAAACTCTAAAATACGATACGTTAGGTTTCTTTTGATAGTATAGTTCATATGGTGTGAGAGATAATGATGGGCGAAGCATAACTCTATTCATTACATAGCATGCAGTGCTTACGGCTTCTGCCCAAAAATACTTAGGTAGTTTATATTCAGATAGCATTGTGCGTGCAAGTTCTTGTATTGTTCTATTTTTCCGTTCTACAACACTGTTTTGTTGAGGTGTGCGTGGAGCAGAGAACTCATGCTTAATACCTAACAAGTCACAAAAAGATTTAAAATTTTCATTTTCAAATTCACCTCCATGATCTGAGCGAATGCATTTTATTTTTAAATCTAATTCATTTTGAATGCGAGTACATAGTTTTGAAAATTCGCAAAACGCATCAGATTTGGAGAAGAGAAATAGAGTCCAGCAATATCTAGAATAGTCATCTATGAGAACATAAGTGTATAATCTACCACCAAGACTTGTAGTGTTAACGGGACCAAAAAGATCCATATGAATTAATTGCAGAGGTTTTGATGTAGAAATTTCATTTTTACTTTTAAAAGATGTCTTAGTAAATTTGCCTTTCTGGCATGGAGAGCATAATGAAGATAAATTTCCATTCAACTTAGGCAATCCTCTAATCAATTCTCTTTTTGCTAGTTTTAAGATGAGCTTTGTACTAGCGTGGCCTAAGCGTCTATGTCATAATTCTAATTCATCATTTTTTGTTATAAAACATTTTATAGAAGATTTAGAAAGATCATGAAATGAAACTATGTAAACATTATGAATTCTAGGTGCAGTTAATAACACATCTTTTGTTTTAGGATTAACAATCTTGCAAAGGTTAGTGGAAGATTCAAAAAGTACATCTAAACCTTTATCACACAATTGACTTATAGATATTAGGTTGTGTTTTAATCCTTTCACATAAAGCACATTTGATATAAGAAAAGATGTGTTACCCACTGTACCAACTCCCATGATCCTTCCTTTGCCGTTGTCGCCAAACGTTACTATTCCTCCTTTCTTCCTTTCTAGGCTAAGGAATTTTGCTTTATTTCCCGTCATGTGTTTGGAGCAGCCTGAGTCCAAATACCACACGTCTTCTGTTTCCTTAGCCTTCCTGCAAATCTAGAAAGAGGATGAGAGTAAAGACCCAGATACCCAAGAGGTACCACCCATAGAGTAAGTGGATTTCTTAGGTACCCAGATTTGTTTTAATGACCGTTGATTTATTATATTCCTGCAAGAGCCAGATGTGTGTCCAAATTTAAGACAATTTGCACACGAAATAAAGGGGGTTGAGACCCTTTTCTGAGTTTCTATGTTGCCCTTGCTGGATGGTGTTTGTGTATAAGAAAAACTAGAAGAATTTTTAACTTTAGAGCTACCGCTTGCTTTAGTAGTTACCGTCGGGCGGTAGTGTTCACTTTTATATCCGAGTCCGATTTTTCCAGACCCAAAACATTGATTAGCCAGAAGCATATCCAGGGATTTTTGACCAATCCCGAATTTGGTTATGGCTAAATTGAGATTTTGATTTTGTTTTTTAAGAGATGTATTTTCTTGAACAATCATAACACATTTGTTTTCAAAACCCTTTTTGTTCTTTTCAATTTGAAATATAGAAGTTTTCAATTTTCTCTCTAAGTCCCCTTTTTCTTTTGTAATGATTTTGTTTTGTGAAAGGGCATTAGAGAGAGAAACTTCAAGTTCTTTTATCATAAATAAAGAGTGCTCACATTCTTGACATGAAACTTTTCTTTTTTCAAGATAGACTAAATTTTTTGTGAGCCTACGATTTTCTTTCATAATAGATTCATTTTCATGATTTAATAAAACAAATTTATCATAAAGTTCTTCAAAGGTAGGAGGATATACCTCAGTGTCGCTAAGAACACTGGTGTTGTCGTCGTCGCTTTTGGCCATCAAGCACAAGTTTGCTTCCTCCTCACTACTTGACTCAGAACCGTTTGACTCTTCAGAGGACGAGTCATCCCAAGTAGCGGCCTTCAGCACTTTCTTCTTTTCTTTTGCTTTCATTTGTTCTTTCCGTTCCTTTTGGTATTTTGGGCACTGGCTCCGAATGTGCCCGGTTTTTCTGCAGTGATAGCATTCTGGAGGCGGCCTTTCTTCATCGTCATCGCTTCCTTTTTCTTTTCTTGATGAAGAGGAAGATCCCTTTCGTCGAGTGTCCTTTTGGAAGAATTTTCTGAATGTGTTCCTTCTTTCTGGATTCCTGATGAACTTTTTGAAGTTCTTCACCAGGAGTCCTTCTTCATCATCATCGTCCTCTTCGGTGCACTCCTTCTTTGATGTTAGTGCCAACGCCTTTTTCTTCGGCTCTTTGTTGTATTCTTCATGTTGGATTTGCAGTTCTACCTCATGGGTTTTGAGATTCCCAATGAGGTTCTCGATCTGGAGTGTTCTTAAGTTGTGCGACTCTGAGATGGCTGTCACCTTCGGGTTGAACCTTGGGGGTAAGGAACGAAGGATTTTCCTCACCAAGTCCCCGTCGGAGTAGGTCTTTCCAAGTGCCTTTGATGCGTTGACAATCTTTGTGAAGCGAGTGTACATGGAGTTGATGTCCTCTTCCGTGTCCATCCTGAATTTCTCGTATTCAGATTCCAGTTGAAACAGCTTTGCATCTTTCACCTGCGATGTACCTTCGTTAGTTACTTCTAATTGATTCCAAATATCATAAGCAGTAGTTCATGCAGAAATTCTATTAAACTCAGTCCTATTTAAAGCACAATATAAAGCGTTCATTGCTTTAGCATTATTTTTACACTTAAGTTTATCGTTGTCATCCCATTTATCCTTAGGTTTTGCTAATGTCGCCTCTCCTACTACAGTTGTAGGCGGAGAGTACCGCACTTCTACCATGTTCCATACTTCTACATCCATGGTCATAAGAAAACACATCATTCGATTTTTCCAGTAGTTAAAATCTGACCCAGTAAAGAGAGGTGGTCGACTAACCCCTTGACCCTCAGGAAAAGCGAGATCATGAGACGCCATTGTTCCCGGTTGTTAAGCCGATTGGAACAAAACCTCTCTAATACCACTTGTTGGATCGGTAGGCGCCCTTAGAGGGGGGGTGAATAAGGGTTTTAAAGATTTTATAAATATTTTGAATATTTTAGAAAAAACTTTGAATATGATAAAGACGAAGATCAAGACTAATCAAATAAAGTAAAAATAGAGACATGATTTTATTAACTTGAGAAACATGATTACAAAATATGATCTCTTATGAAAGCTAGAAATCAAAGCTAAAATCGAAAGGAACTCTTTTGGTTTTCTATCCCGACTCGCTTCCCCACGAACCGGTGGCCCTAGCCTTATCCTCCCCGGATTCGGCCTCAAGCCGCTCTAGCCAATCCCTCCCTGGATGTGTCCTCGAGCCCCCCTAGACCTAGCCTAGATCTAGTCGCCAACACGAGGCGATTTTCCCCCTAAGTCCTACCCAGACCTAGTCGCCAACACGAGGCGATTTAACTAATCGTTTACAAAGAGGAATATGAAATAACAATAAAGAAATAAGAACTCCCTCAAGATGGACTTCTGAAGTTGGAGACGAAGATCCGCCATTGAATAAGCGTTGTAGAAGCGGACTTCGATCTGATCCGGCGTGACGAGATTCTCCTTCAGAAGTTTTGCAGAGCTTCGCTAGCACATCAACTTTCGGCCAAGATAGCCTCGCACTCAATATCTCTCTCTGATGTGTTCTGAAACGAGAGGACTTGGGTCCTTTTTATAGCCCACGCGCTACCGTCGGCGCTAGCGCTACCGCCGGCGCTAGCCCGGATTAGGCAACGTTTTGCGCGGCAGAATCTCCCATCCGCGGCAACCTCTTGCTCTATGCCTTAAGTGAGTCATGCTACCGCCGGCGCTATCCACTACCGTCGGCGCTATCCCTGGTTAAGAAACTCTTTGCGCGGCAAGATCTTCAATCCGAGGCAACAATTCCAGCAAGCCTTCTGTGCATCGAGCTAGCGCCGGCGCTATCCACTATCGCCTGTGCTAGTGATCAGTTTGGAGTTGATGGCTCAATTTCGGGGGCAACCACCATATGTAAACCTTGAGTCATTTTGACCTGTTATCCTGCACACTTAGATCACACAAGATTAAATACACACATAGGATTTGTTATTCTCAAACCTAGGAGATGCGGAAGACCGTGTTCCAACAATCACCCCTCCCGCACATGGTGCTCGGTGGCGCTCTCCTTCAGTGGAAAAACTGAAGCGGGAAAGAATCCTACACGCAGCGCGCTTTGCAGCCCTCCGGCGCGAGAAGGAGGAGGTTAGGGGCAAGGGAGAGACATCTTCCTTGGGCCCTAAAGCTTTCACCTCCTGCCCATCTCGCGTGACTGGGGAGAACCACCACAAATCAGCATATAGCTGATGCGTGCCGGGATCTCCGGGCTGTGCTGTGTGCCATCTGTTATGTTTCTGTGCTTCTCTGTTTCAAGTTATTTGCTGCGTCGTACTGTCTCTTTAGTTTTTTTTTATTATAAGACTATTGTTATCAAACTCTAATACAGGTATTTGGTCCACCTTCAAGGACGTTAAACAAAAGGGCTCTTGGGAGACAACCCATTGGGGACCATTTGGTTCCGTTCTTTCTTGTTATCTTCTTTGCTATATTTCTGTTGTGCTTGGGATCTCTTTAATCGCAGGTCCGCATCTATTGGAGCACGGCGGGATCACCGCATTCTGAACAAAACGCCATATCTTCTGGTATGCTCATTTCTGAGCATGGGGTAATCTCTCATCCTAGCCCTCTTAAGCTTATGCCGCTATCAAACATGCTTTTTACTTAGTGTAAGTCTGGGGGAGTGAGAGTTATCGTTACCACGTGCACATGCACAGTGCACAGCATACTAGGATTTACAATCTGTGTTATATTGTAGCATCGTTCATCTCATGGCACACCACGACACCCACGTGAGCGCACTTAACTGTAGGCGCGCGACGAGTCTAACTCGTCTCGGTTGTGTGAATGGGAAATCATGGTGCTGGGTTAGGATTGCGAGACGAAGTACTTTGTTGACTCGTGTAGTGCTCTAGTCATTTATTCATGTCTCGCATAGAAATTGGTGTAGATTAAACTTTTCTTTATGCTTTTAGTTTTACATTTTATTCTGTCAGCGTAATTCTAGTTTATTCTACTCAAAAGCAGTGAATCCGGTGCGAATCAATCGGTAGTGTAGGGATGTGTGTAGAGGGTGCTAGGCTCGTATTGCTCGAGTCGGGAGGAAGAATCATCTTTCTAGGTGGCTAAGAACTTGCCCCAAGCGACTCTCGAAGCATGGGTATGAGTTAGTTCAGTGCGTGAGCGTGATGTAGGCCATCATGTTGGCCAGTTTGAGCTTTGTATTCCGGTCCTAACATCATATCCTTGCTAGCCCCTTGTGCCTACCCGATCCCGTTGATTCAGCTCCACCTTCAATTCACCAAAGCCAAAATGACTATCCTAGTCGCACACCAAATTCTGAGCTCAAGCAATTTGTGCATTTAAAAACTTGGGTGTTGATGCGGTGTATATTTTTTATTGTGGTGGAAATGCGTTATTGAAGATATAGTTGTTTTGTATCTAATTGTGCAAAGTTATGAAATTTGTAAAAATGAGAAAAGAAAAGAAAGTAAAAAAAAGAGAAAAAATGTATAAAGAGATATATTTGGGAATAAGTGGTGTACACATTTTTATTATTGCTGGGATAGTGTTTCTTTTGCAAGCTCATTTGGGTTATGTGTGCTAAGCCCCGCATTTATCATTGTTTACCGCACCGTAGCCTAAGCCTAAATCATAACCTAAAGTCCTATTGATTTGCGCATCGAATCGTACGAATGCCGTGGAGAGAGTGCGAACGGGTGAGCTTATGGTCATCGACACTGATGGATTTCAGTGGAGGTTGTTCCGAACTCCGGTGTTGAGTAATGTTCGCCTCAGCAGCCTTTCTACTTTCTTCCTACGCATGACCGAGTGATTCCCTATGATTCAACTTTTGAGTAGAAATAATATATAGTTACGTTGTTAGAATTATGTAAACTATTTTGCATAACTAAAAATTCTTTTTACTAGATTTCTATGCACATGTGTATGAGACTTCACATATTACTCCGTCCTTGCAATTTCTAACTCAGCTGTGTCTTTTCTCGCTCCGCCGGATTTGTTTGCTCGGGTCGCGCAAACAGGTAAGTCTGGGGGTGTGATGAGTCTGGTTTATACAGTGATTTCCGGCCTCATCTGGGTTTGTTTTAGTGTCATTGCACTTCAATTGTTGTTCATATATGCTTATATTGATATCACGGCGTATCTGCGCCTTTTGTGCAATCCTTCCCCCTTTGTGGCATGTTTTTCTTATATATTACTGTATGCCTGTGTTATGGATCCGGTGTTGTGCACGGATCGGGGTCATATGTATTTTTCCTGCAGGTCCTGGGATCGCGTGAACGTTCGGGATGGTGCGGGGCAATTTTTGGCCTAAAAAGCCCCTGATCGTGCGCATTCCATCGCGCACGATCAGGTGCACGACCAGTGGTCGTGCGTTAATTCCCTTCCCAGACAGAGCGACTGCGCACGATCAGAGGATTCCTTCGCGCACGACCACTGGTCGTGCGCCCCTGACCGTGCGTTATTTTCCATCTTTTTCTTTGCTACAGGTTTACTGCGCACGATCACAGGCATTCCTTCGCGCACGACCATTGGTCATGCGCCACTGACCGTGCGCAGTGTTTATTCTGCTCCTTATTTAAACCGCTGCTCCGCAAAATTAGGGCATTCAGCACTGTTTTGGGCGCGATTTCTCCGCGCCAGTCCGCCGTTTCACCTCTCCAAGTTCCTCCCATCCATTCCCCCCTTTGGGAAGGCTTCATCCATTGATCCTAAGGTCCATCTAGGATCCCGGAAGCATTCTCCGCCATCTACAGCCAGCATTCCATGAGGAGGACATCTCCATTGGGCGAAGTAGAAGTGACCCAGCTCTGAGAAGAAGACGGGCAACGGTTTGAGGTAGTGACAGCCTCTAAGCCCCGGAAGCAACCAAGGATTGAGCTCGGAGGAGGCGTGACGACCCCCCATTCTCATCTCGTGGTTCCTTCTACCCCTTCTCCTTTTTTGATATGTACTCTTCATTGTTGTAATGAACTAAGTGAACCTCTATTTGTCTATGAATGTGAGTTTGTTTATGATCTTGTTCTTTACTTGATGTTGTGTTGTGATGCGCTCCGCCCCCGCTCCACTTACACACACACACGTTCTAGCACTCGCTCTAGCAAAAGCTGGAAGCGATAGCGAAGAGGTGCCTTCGACCCACAACTCTCGCATTTGCACTCACCTCATCCATTTGCTCACCGGCCATCCGCTAAGCGAAGCACGGCATCGCGGCCTGCACTAAATTCATCCACCAAGCGACGCGGTGATTGCGACCCGCATAGTTTGTTTAGTTTTCTCATTCCTGTTCTATAAAACCAATCAAAATCCCTTGTTTTTGTTAAACTTAGAAACCCTCATAATTAATCTCCTAACAAGCAAATCGTACTACCCAACTTGCGGTCCTTTGAGAACGATATTCGGGGAGCTACTCCCTACTTTTATTGCTTGACAACGACCGGTGCACTGCCGTCGTACCGCATTTCGTGCCCGCTAATTAGCGGTGTGGAAATAGCGCGTCAGCTGCCGAGCGGAGAACCCAGGCGAGATATGGTGGGTTACCACGGCATGTTACTCGCTCTCGGTGAGCGAGCAGTTGAAGAAGGAATGGTCGCAAAAGGTCCAGGCGCACTTGGCCCGGCCCTCGGCATCGCCACCATCACCGCCCATTCTGAGTCGTCGGAGAGTTGGAGAAGCGAACGTGAGAAGGAAGGGACGAGATCTCGAGAACGAAGGGAGCAGGGGGCTAGGACGATAAATGCGGTAGTTGGGCATGGCGGCTGGACCTATTTATAGAAAAATAGAAAAGGCGGGAAGGAGTCGAAGCGGCGAGTGATGCGGTTAGCATAATCTCACTGCGATACACCTCGATCCTCGAGCTAGCCCCTCTTCCTCACTCGCTCGCAACAATAAGGAAGCATGAGCACGCTAGTAGGCATGATCGGCTCGCGGCAGGCGAGGCGAGCCTAATATAAATCGCGTGCAAAAATAGAAATGAAAGTAAAATCCAGCGAATGCGACCCGAGCAGTAATATCACAGCGCGAGCAAATAAAAGAAAGTCCAATGGCGGGCGAGAAGTACCAAACTAATAATAATAATAAAGTTCACATATTGTTCAGAATAAATAAAGGTTACAATACAGGGTTCGCCGAGTGGGTGCGAGCGCGAGCGGAATTAGTATTGAATCCACCTCCATCGACCTCGACCTCGCACCCCCGAGCTCGGCGGCACCCAGGGATAATGGTAGGCGCGGAGCTCCTACTGCAGCAAGCGTACCTGGTCCTCCGCTCGCGAGATGTGCACTCCCGGAGAAGTGACCTCGCCGTGAGTATCCAGCCGCGGCTCGGCAAAGAGCCGTGCGTAGTCATCCTCGATGATGGCGAGCCGCTCCTCGAAGGCCGTCCTATATATCCTCCTACGCCTGGTTGAACAGGTCGCGCAGCATGTGTCCATACTTCTGGAGCACCTCGGTGGTCCGCCTTTTTAGCACGTCAGGGTCTCGGGGATCGCCCAGGAAGTCAGCAATCTTATCCGACGAGGGCGGGGGGACATCTCCTCTTCCCCGAGGTCAAGATCGGTGGGGGAGCTCTCGCGGAAACCTACAAAGAGGAAGTCAGCGGCAAAAGCAAGATATCAACAATCACTAATGTCGACTAACCTGGCGAGGCCAAGATCGCTTTACCGGTGGGCTGGAAGGAGGAGCTCGGTTGTCCCTGAAAGGCCTCAGTATAGGTCAGCGTGACAGATTTCCACAGACCAGGGAGATGCGGTGCGCTGCTGGCGATCCGGACGACGGCGGGTATCGAGCCTCCAGGGCTCTTTTGGCCCAGGGGACCAAATCTCGGGGCGGGGACGGTCTCGACTGGTGGAGCCAGCGAACCCGTAGAGTGGCGTGTTTCCCAGGCGTCGCGAGAAGGGTCTCTGCAAGAGGCGGCATCGTTGGAAAAATTGATGGCCGATGGGATCCAGTGGGCAAGGATGAAAGCAGACAACTCACCAGGTCGCGGCGAGGAATCAAGCAGGTCGACGACATCCAGGGCCGCCGAACCGGCCCTCCCATGGGTTGGAGGACGAGAGCCCATCATAACCTCGCCCGCAATGACCCCCTCGATTAGCATGTGATGCGAGCAGGGGAATGATGTTAGCCTGTTGTCGCAAGAGGACAAGACCTAGTAGCTCGGATACCTGTTGGGTGAGCCGGCGTCGGATGACGGGTTCGAGAGTGAGGGCCCATCTCCCCTGGGAGGTCGCCTAACCATCTTGGCCATCTTCAGCTTTGGGAGAGCCGCATGGGCCCGCCGACCGGCCCAAGGCGCGAGCTCGACAGTGAAAGACTGCCTAGTCGCTCACGACGCGTCCAGGCGAGCTCGGGCTTCTTCGAAAAGAGGCATCTTGGTAGCTACAGTAATTGAAGGCGAAAGAAGATGAAAGGGTCGAAGGGTTGCCCATCGCCCATGATTGGTGATATTTATAGCACTGGGAATGGGGCCCACCAAAATATTCCTGCCAGGTCAGCAATCGCCGGCGAACACTAAGGGTTGGACATTTTTTGCGAGCTCAAGGTAACCTCCCAAAGAGCAGGGATTTTGTACAACCCGGTGTTCATCGAGGGGTAAAATGAAGAAGCGGGCATGGGTGAAGTAAACAACATTGCGACGGGCGAATCATGAGGGCAGGGCGAGCCAGATCAACCTCCTTGCGAGGAGCAGAGCACGGGGGCGAGACTGGTGTTCGCTCGCCCTTTGGGGTGCGCTTAGCAATGGCTAGGTGAGCGGAGGTCGCCGCTCGACGTAAGCGACTCAGGGTGGCAGAAGAGGGGCGGAACCCCGCTCGCCCTGGCGGGTGGTGCCTTCACGGGCCACTCGCATATTGAGATCTCGCGAGCCCGGCTCGTCGGAAGGTAGGCGAGCTTCACGGACTGCTCGCCAGTGGGGTCCAGAGGCGAATTGACCACGATGCCCTTAGGGGGCTTCCAATAGCTCTTCAGAACAGTGGAGTTTGGCTGTTGGCAAACCATTTTGGGTTGCGTTTAGTAAAACTAAAAGACGGAGTTGCACTGTTAGCAGACCAGAAGAGAAAAACTATATATTGACCCTGAAGGGCGCCTTTGGAGAAGATCCACTTCTTTGGCTTCTTCCTCCTCAGGGCGTCTTTAGTTAGCTCCTCAGGCTCTCCAAGGTGCCCAACTACAGCTTTGGCTTAGGAAGGAATGCGCTCTAAGATCTTCCGGGTGTGTAGTGAGACCTCCACGCTGCAACCAAGGTCGGTGTTTAGTTCTAAGTCTTTGGTCAGGTTTCTTTGCGGGATCAGTAAGTGCGAGTTGCCCCCTTTTAGGGGTCCGAACTCCTCGTTGGGCCGAATCCCGGTTCTAACATGGTAGGATTCATGGAGTATAAGAAGATGAAAGTCGGGCTAGTGAGCGAGAAGATGTTGTGGGGTCGGTAGAGATGGGTTTGCAAGGAAGATGGGGTACCTTTAGGGTCCCGACAACTAATTAAGGCCTCTGAGAAACTTTGCAGTTATAGGGTTTCTGGGTTTCTTGGCGAGGAAGAGATCTTCTCTCTGAGTTTCTTGGCGAAGGAGTGCGCGAAGATGGCTTGATGGTTTGTCGTATAGTTTTCCAATCCCTAAAGGGCGAGGGTGGACGCGAGAGAGTATGGTTTCCCCCATGAGCGCCGGGGAAAGGGAATTCAAACTGCAGGGAGGATCTATGAAATCGATGGGAGGAAGAAGTTATCGTGCCTCCCAGCGGGCTTCGAGCGAGGGAGTGCATGTGAGAGGAGAAGCGAGATCAGGAATGAGGAGAGAGATTGGTTGATTCTTTGACCTAATTAATGCAATGAGCTTTGGAATCTAACGGCCACGATTGTTCAGATGCCTTATTTTCTCAAGCCATGAACACCTATATGATATTTTTTAAGATAGTATAGATATAAATATATACAAGCTATGAAAAAAATTATAGAGACAAATGAAAAGAAGAAACTTATCATCGTCGAATTAGTCATATGAAATTCAAAATAATGATATAGTAGGGCGGACCTGTCAAGATCCGCAGATCGTCAAAATTTAAAGTCGACATTTTGAAGTGAAGTTTTAAATTATTTTTAGCGGTGCACCACAAAATTAAAACACAATGAATACTAAATATGCGCATTGTTGATTCCGAAATTGTCCCCACGCCCTCGAGAAGGAAAGAGAGGGGTAGTGGTCGAGTAGCTGGTTACTTGAGTCGCAAATGAAGAGCTGAACGAGAGAAAAGAAGAGGGGGCCGCTAGCTTGCGGCGAGGCCAGACTTCGCCCGCCGCGACAAATGCCACTCCTGCGGCGGGCTTTCCCTTTATTTAATAATCTGTATTACAGCTCGTTGTGTTTAGTACATGGAAATACAATTAATACAAGAGAGTTGCGGGTAAGAAAAGAAAGCCGTTCGGGCTGTTTGCTGAGGTCGCCCGGACTGGTCGCCCGGGCTGTTTGCTGAGGCCGCCCGGACAGGTCGCCCGGACTGTTTTGCTGAGGCCGCCCGGACAGGTCGCCCGAGCTGTTTGCTGAGGCCGCCCGGCCTGTTGTTGAGACCGCCCGAACTGGCAGTTAGGAGTTCGTCGGTCAGACCGCTAGTAGGTGCGGTCTGGCTATTTCTAGCCGCCAGTTTTGTCCCCCAACTTGCCTGTGTTCTGTTCATGGTCGAGGGTCCTATTTATAGGCTCTGGGTCGATGTCGTCACCTCCGGTGAGCCGGTGACCGGATCCCTACCCGCGCGGTCTGAACAATGGAGACCGCCTACCCGCGCGGTCTGAAGGACGAGACCGCCTACCCGCGCGGTCTAAAGGAGGAGGCCGCCCCTGCTGGGTCTGAAGGGGGAGGCCGCCTACCCGCGCGGTCTGAAGGACGAGACCGCCTACCCGCGCGGTCTAAAGGAGGAGGCCGCCCCTGCTGGGTCTGAAGGGGGAGGCTGCCTACCCGCGCGGTCTGAAGGACGAGACCGCCTACCCGCGCGGTCTAAAGGAGGAGGCCTCCCCTGCTGGGTCTGAAGGGGGAGGCCGTCTACCCGCACGGTCTGAAGGACGAGACCGCCTACCCGCGCGGTCTAAAGGAGGAGGCCGCCCCTGCTGGGTCTGAAGGGGGAGGCCGCCTACCCGCGCGGTCTGAAGGAGGAGGCCGCCCCTGCTGGGTCTGAAGGGGGAGGCCGTCTACCCGCGCGGTCTGAAGGACGAGACCGCCTACCCGCGTGGTCTAAAGGAGGAGGCTGCCCCGGCTGGGCGACCTGAGGAAGGAGACCGCCCCTGCTGGGCGGGCAGGAGATCCCTAGCCGCATGACCTGTAGGAGAAACGCAGAAAAAATCTCCTCGAAAAGGATCGCCGATTTCTGGGTAAACACGCATAATAAAAACTTTCCATTAATTAATAATTTAATTATACATCAGATCCAATATACAAAATACATAGGCATATACATGGAAAGCTACTACACAATATCAAACTTACATGGAGAATTTTGGCATAAACCGATAAAACTCGCCGTAAGAAAAAATATTTGTCGAAACCTTCGGTAAAAATCGCGAAAATAATTAAAAATGTTGCGTGATATGTCGACACTGACATTTATTTTCATCATAGAGCATTTATTTTAATATTTAATTATTTAAGAACTTCGTGATCTTTGGTGTTACATGATCATTCACTATATAACAGGCTCAATTAGCAATGAGATGATTCTATTCCTAGTTTCATGATTATCCTTTCCATGTCCATCTCCATTTTGATACATACATTGTGCCATTCTGGGGAAGTTTAACAAATATCGATTGAAAGGCACCTCAAAGTTAGGATTAGTAATGTGTTCAACATTCAAAATTGTCCAATATCTTTTAATTAAGTATCGTATATGATCACGTGCATCTTTTTCTGTAACATTTGTCTCGCTCATGTGACATTGTATGGACTTTGGTACATCACCCCTTTCCAACTCATCCTGCAAAAAATATAACCACATCATAAACTAATAAATCACACATTTACATATGTGCTCACAAACATAAGTTTACATACACTTGATGTTCCCAAATCATCATATAAACGCGCAACTATGGCTGAATAGCGAACAACTTCAGGATAGAACTCCAATCTATCTAAAGCTTCTTTAGTTAGTTCTTCACTTAGACAATATGCAGAAATTTGGAACAGAGGACCCCCGATTGTTAGCCATGCATTTTCCAGGTACTCATTTAGTGTAGGAGTGTATCCTGTGTAATACCATATTGCCTCCACCAAATATGATTTGCACTGATCTCCCCACTATAATAAAAGCAAGTGCATAGAACATTGCATTACCAACAATTGCAACTAATGTATCAGCATGAATATTGTGATGAAATAATGACTTACAGCTCGCTTTAGGTGTGGAAGAATATCTACTTCCCTTTCCACTGATACATCATGTGCGATATCATTCATTGTATTGAAAAGTACTATCAATGATTTTTTCATATAATTCGGAAGTATTGCAGACATTTTCCAACTGAGATAACAATATGAGCAATAAAAATGCAATTCTATTTGTTATGATAATTATCTGAGCAATAAATTAGTCAACAAAGAATGCAAGCTCTCTTTTAAACAAAACTTACAACATCTCCAACTTTCTTATGGCTTATGATCTTCCAAGGAACATTAAAATATATTGAAAGTGAGATCTCTTTTGTTATTATATCTATAAGCACTAGCATGATCATATGAACACAATGATCAGTTCAGCATGGTTAAACACATAGGCTTGAACAAAAATTTGTAATCAATTTATCTAAGTCTATTTCTACTAATAAAATATTATATAGGTTATCATAACTCCTTTCTACTATTATGAGAAGTCAGAGGAAGTATATAAGCTAGCTTGGCGGTGTATTTGACTATGGTATGTAATCAATCATCAATAGAATACACTGAAATGAAATGTTTACATGGGATCACTATGATATAAATAAGAAATCAATTTGAAGAATAGAGTTTCTTACTGATCAACTGCATTTGTAAAGACCTCGAGCTCTTCCAAGGAACCATAAATATCATAGATATCATCTATAGTTGTAAGCAAGCAACCTAATTTGGTGATCTCCTTTCTACACCTCCAAAACTGTGGCTCAAAGGTACATCCGATGGACCATAAGTAATTCTCCATAAGTCTATCTCTTGCAAAACTGAACTCATCCCCAACAAGACCAAGGTTCCTCCACCATCTAAAATAATATAATTCAAAGAAAGATTCATCAAAGTATTTTCTTAACATCTAGTGAAGTTGCCATAAATTTTGCATACCTGGACATTTCCTTGGATTCTTTCTTGTAGAGACATTGCACCATGTTGAAATCCAATTTAGAAAATTTGAGCAAAGTGGGATTCATGTTCTGTTGTCTCCCATAAACATCAATAAACCATCTTGTGTGTATACGTGGCATCCTCCAGTGGAGAGGGAGCTCCAAGGCATGAATAATTTGTTCCGCCAAGTGTAAATTTACAAGCAATGGTTCCTTGAGATAATTACTTAGGTGTTTAGTTGTGAACTCCCTTGCTTCATCAAGTTCATGCTCACCATCAAAAGCAAGATAAGAAGCCTCGTATAGACTTAGCATTCCCTTCACATCCACAATGTTAATATCAATGTTTCCGTTTTTATTTTTTATGCTTCCGAGAAGAACATCTACACTGCAAAATTTGATAAATATATATAATTAGCTCCTCTACTTAAAAATATCGTGATAACTCTAGTAATAGAAGTTGAAATGTTAAGGTATTGGTTCCAACTATTAAAATATTAGGTAGTATCTTGCCTTTTTTGAACTCGAAAGCCATATTCTCTTAGAAGCCTAAAAAGTAAGGCAAAGGCATGGATGCTCTTATTCTTTTCTAGACTTCCTAATAAGGAAGAGCTTATTGAGCTCAACAGGTTCTTGATCTCACGCTCATAATGATATGAAACTCCAAGTTGGCGCATGGCATCGACTAGCTCAAGCTGTTCAACCATATCTATTTGTTCGTTTTGAATCAAATGCCTTATTTCTTCCTTCAACTTCTCCCATAATTCAAGTTGTGTTGCATTCTGCGATATAGAAATTTTGATCATTTTATATTAATAAATCTCTTAAGAAATGAAATTATCATAATGACAAAACACATAAGCATAATCACATAAATGTAATTTAGTCGAGATTCTTATAGGTTGTTCATGATTAAAGAGAGTTATTATAATTCTCTTTTGCACATTCTATATATTCTTGTGTTCTATCATTATTTATTATTTGGTATTACTCGAAGCACAAGCATGCAAATGCCATTCACAAAGAGAATTGTTACTTAAACACATATTACTCTCTTTTGCAAATATATATGTGTGTATACACACACACACATGAGTCAATGGCACGGGCATCTGGCCCTACATGAGTGCAATCGGCGGGCTTCGCCCGCCCCCGAATGCTCTTAATATTTATGCATTTATATATTATCTAATTATTTATGTATATATTTATGTTTTTAGCATATAATTGTTTTTTTACTAAAATATTTTTTTCTATAATAATATTTTTTTTAAATGACGGGATGCCGTTGGAGCCCGCCGTCGGTGGACTGCCCTGAGCTCACCAGCAGGGTCGCGGTCGTCGGCGAACCCGCCGGGGGTTGGCCGGCGGGGCTCCGACACCGGAGCCCCTTCGGACTACCCCCTGCTGGTTCGCCGGCGACCGGCGACCCTGCTGGTGGGCTCAGGGCAGGCCGCTGCCGGCGATAACTCAAATGGGGGGGGGGGGGGGGGGGGGGGGGGGTCAGTTAACAGCGTAGGGGGGCTCGAGATTTTTGGGTGAGGGTGGGAGGAGTCTTTTCTTCAGATGCCTATTTGCAGGCCATATTGATGACTTTTTGAGATCAAACGATGAAGAATCACACAATATCTTCTTTAACTTGCCTAATTACCTGGCCATCATATTTTATTTTAAGTAGTAATATTAATATATATATGTATTCGCCCGTGCTCGCTGACTTAGCGAGTTTCGCCCGCGTTTGAGCTCTCGGGCGGGCTTCGCCCGCAACCACGCGGGCTCCGCCCGCATGAAGCATGTGCTCGTCACTCACACCCTACTATCGCACATGCTTCCCCCGTGCTCAATGCTCTCGAAAGGGCTTCGTCCGCATCTTGTTGGGATCCTCCCGCACAAAGTCGTGCTCGCCACTCGCACAAAGTCGGTGCCCTCGGGCGGCCTGCGGCCGCATCAATGCGGATTTCGCCCGCATAAAGCCCGTGCTGCGCACATCTTCGCTGCTCTGGATTGCATGGACTTCGCTGATGAATATCACGAATATGCCTCGCCGCTCGCACCCCAGCGCATTGAAGCACGCATTGATGCGGTCGAAGACCGCTCGAGAGCATCGAGCATGGGCGTAGCCCCGTGCAAAGATGCTCGTATGCCCATGCGAAGATGCTCTTGTATTTATATGTATATATATATATTTATATATAAATATCTATTTCAGTCTCTAAGCTTTGACTATTTATGATTTCAGTCCCAAAAATTTCAATTTCAAGATTTTGGTCCCAAAACATTCTTATATTTAAGTTTTTAGTCCCTAATATAACTTCACATCCATTTTTAATGGAATATACTTTTTAAACGACCTCTTCTTCCCCATTTATTCTTCTTTTCGAAAGAAACCTCAAAATCCATACGGGTTTTGATGACACATGAAGGTTTGGTTGAAGATTAATGAGTGGGGGAACTAACTAATCTATGAGGAACTGCAATAAATGGTTGTTTGTAGGCATTGGTTCACTCTCTGCCGATAGAGAAGTTGACAATAGGCTTCGCCATAGCAGTTGATGAATCGGTCATGGCAATTGAGGATAGGCTTTGATGTAGCTTCGTCACAGATTCTCTCGCTGATCTGAACGAGCTGCTCCGCCGCAGTGAGCTCTGTTGACGTGAATCCAGGGATTTTGATTGGCGAGGGAGGGCGGCCATAGACGCCATCTCTGTCGAGGGATATCCATCGACTCTCTCTCTCTCTAAAATAATTTACTTTTCACCTTCCATTGTTTCTCTCTCCGTTGCTCGCCATGATTGCTTTGTTGACAAAAAAATAGGACTCCTCTTTCAGAAAGAAGAAGAGCAATCGGGGAAGAAGGAGATGCAAAGTATTTGTTGGGGAAATGATTTCTCTTAACCCCTTGAATTAAGTTGAATATGAATTCTAAGAAAGAAAAACAAGGTTAAGTGAATATGCGTCGAATAGTATTCGACGCAACGTCGAGCTGTAGTCGACGTTCCCTTCAGATTAAGTCGAAGTAACTTTAGGAAGATTTCGACGTATGTGTTGTCGACGCTACTCTGATTTCTAGTCGACGCATCTAATGAAGTCGACGCACCTCAGTCGACGCACCTTCCTTATTTTTCTCTCGACGTCCAGAAAGGATGCTCTCGACGCTTGCATCGAATAGTAATCGACGCACGTCGATTTCCATGACAGAATTTAAATATGCGCCAGATCTCTTTCCTTCTTTCAATAGATCTGATTTATATGGAATAAGTGTCAATATTTTATAGCCGTTTTGAATCATTCTTTCCTTATATCTGATTCTTGGCTAATTTGATTTAACTAATTTGGATAGTATTTGAAATCTGAATTGGTTCTTTCCTTCTACAGAAATAAATATTATGGAAACATTTTCATCTTTCTATTTTTCTGACTGCTAATTAATTATCCTCCTATAGAATTATTTTGAATACACAGAGCTATAAATAAAGAGGAGGTCGGCAGAAAATGACAAGAGAGTGATCCACCACATACATTTGAAATAGAGGAAAAGCTCCCAAGAGAATAGAGAGAAAAGCTGAGAAAAGAGATAGTGTGCTGCAGAGAAAAAGCCTTCATCTTCTCCTTCTTCTTCAGAAGCCATTCTACTGCAAACTCTGAAAGCTCTCACAAAAGAGAGAAAAGTTTTTACAATCTCCTTCTCACTATAGAAGAGAGATTTCATTCACTACTTCTTGTGCTTCCAATCTTCTTGCTAGGAAGAAGATTCATTCTTGTCCTTATATCTTTCCTGCTTTCTTTCTTACTTATAACATTGTAAAAGAGTTTTTAGAATCTCTCTTCAAAAAATTTAGTGTACTGGTTCTAAGAGTCTCCTTGTCAAAAGACTCAGTTGATTCTAAGAGTCTCCTTGTCAAAAGACTCAGGATGGTTCTAAGAGTCTCCTTATCAAAAGACTCAGTGCAAGATAGTGAATTCCTACCAAGGGGGTAGAAGAGTGGACTACCCAAAGTTTGGGGAACCACTATATTTTCTTGTGTTGTGCTGTGATTTCTTTTCTTGCATTTACTTTCTTTACTTGTTTAATTCTGTTGGTGTGTGGGAAGCTATAATCTGTGATCATACACATATATATATTAACTTTGCACAAAATAATTTTTAATCTCTATTCACCCCCCCTCTAGAGAATTCTAGTGAGGTAAACTGTGCACTTTCAATTGGTATCAGAGGGAGGTTGATCTAAAAAGGATAACTCCTTGATCAAAAAGATCTTACCTCTCATATATATATATATATTTTTCAAAACTATTTTATCATATGGCACAAATCAAAGATTATGCTTCCACCAGACCACCAATTTGCAACCTGGAAAAGTTTGCACTTTGGAAAACAAGAATTAGAATTTATTTAAACTCTATTGATAATGAATTGTTTAATGTGATCTTGACAGGTCCCCCCAAGCCATTCAGGAAGGATTCAAGTGGAAAAGTGACTGAAACACTTGTTCCAAGAGCTGAATGGACTGAAGATGAGAAGAAAGCCCAAGGACATGATGTCAAGGCTATGAATATCCTAGTCTCAACCCTCTCAGGTGAAATTTTCCAAAAGATTGCTGATTGTGATTCAGCTAAGGAAGTATGGGAAGCTCTCACCAAAATGGTAGAGGGAAGTGCTGATGAGAAAAGGATAGAAAGGCACTACTGATCTCCCAATATGAAAACTTCCAAAAGAAAGAAAGTGAAAGTGTTGCTGACATGTATTCAAGATTCAGCCTCATGGTCAATGAATTGAGAACACTTGAGAAGGACATATCTCTCACTGAGATAAATGATAAATTGCTGACTTGCTTTCCCAGCTCTTGGGATTCAAGAATCTGGCCAATCAAAGACTCCAGAAGTCAAAAAGAAATATCAACATATGTTCTCTTGGGTAAATTAAAATCCTATGAACAACTGTTGAAAACCAGAGCTGAGAAAGAAAAGGCATCTCCACTCTCAAAAGAAAAGAGTATTGCATTGAAGGCTGTTGAAGGTGAATCATCTACTGATGAAGAGGAGCTAATCAGCTTGTTGGCTAGGAAGTTCAAGAGGTGGATCAAAACAGAAGGATCCAGAGGAAGAGACTCAAAAACCAGGTATAATAAAACTCCTATTAAAGAGATTATCTGTTACACTTGCAGGAAACCAAGACACATTGCCCCTGAATGTCCTAAGGAGAACAACAGCAAGAAAGATCTGAAAAGAACAGATCTAAAGAAGAAAAAGAAAGAAAAAGGATTCATTGCTCAAACCTGGAGTGATTCAGAATCTGAAGGAAGCACCTCATCAGATAATGATCAGGAAGAGGTCAAGCAAAAGGAAACATGTCTGATGGCCACTGAGAAGCTTGATGTTACATCTATGGTAAATATACTTAATGATTTTTCCTCTACTGATTTCAAACAAAATTTCAAAGAACTATGTTTAGATATAATCAAATCTGAAAAAGAATTAAAGGATTAAGAATTGAATTAGGAAATCTAAAACAGGTAAATACAAACCATAAAAATTATAAGCTCAATCTAGAACTCTCAGAAGAGAAATTAAACAAAATCTATTCGGACAATCTAACACTAAGAAAAGAGCTAGCAAAGGCTAAAGCCTTTGAGGACTCTCTAAATGGAAGAGGCCAGAAGCTCAATAATATTTCTGAAAATCTCACTGATAGATTTAGACAACTAAAACTGAATACTAATGAAGCATCTAAATCTCAATCATCCAGCAAACCTGTCTGGAAACATCCCATTCACTCCACTAGGGAGAATCATCTAACAGGAGTAAGATCACAAGTAAGTCCAGAAACAACCACTGTTTTTAATAAACCAAATCCCATTACAAATAAAGGAATCTTAGGAAAATATCCTCACAAAGAATTTGAACATGCGTCGAATACTATTCGACGTGCGTCGAGTTCTAATCGACGCTTAAACCAAAATGCGTCGACTTATACTCAACACAACCTCTCTCATACTTCGACTGAGAATAGACTCAGAATGAAGAAAGCGTCGACTTCATATCAACGCAACCAGAAACCTACGTCGAATTTATATCGACGCAACCATAAGTATACGTCGAATCCCTATCGACGCAATGAATCAGACAGAAAATCTTCTGTTTCCAAACAGATCTCTCAATCCATGTCCTTCTATTATGAACATTATTTCTGTGATATCATCCAAGAAGATTGGTATGATAAGCCAGTACCCCATAAGAAGGAAGGATATCCTGAAAAACCCACTTATTCCTTTATTAAATCTTTTACTAATAAAAGAGAGGGACCCCAGCTCAGCAGGGTCTAAACCAATGTTTAAACTTGTATGTGCAGATGTATCACATCTCCAGGATGGTGTGGTACTTGGACAGTGGATGCTCCATGCACATGACAGGTTGCAAAAACCTATTAATCAACTTTGAGGATAGACTTGGACCATCAGTAACCTTTGGAGACTCTAGCTGTGGCCAAACCAAGGGATTTAGAGATTTCAAAGAAGGGAAAGTCACCTTCAAGAATGTGGCAGTAGTCAAAGGACTAAAAACAATCTGATTAGTATAAGTCAGATATATGAGAATGGTAAGTATGAGGTAAAATTTACTACACTATTCTGCCATATTATAGATATCAAGACTGGTGCTACAGTACTAAATGGAATTAGAAAAGGGAAAGTATATGTAGTGGACTTTAGCTCTTCACCCACAGAAGTTTGCTTATTCAACAATATTATTGATAAAAATGAATTATGGCATAGGAGACTAGGTCATCTAAACTACAAAACAATCAGTAAACTAGCTAAAAATAACCTAGTCAGAGGCTTACCAAAGGGTAGGTACTCTAAGGATTCTCCATGCAGACCTTGCCAACTAGGAAAGCAAACCAAATCATCCTTCAAACCCATTGGTAAGGATGACTCTCCCAGGTCTTTATACTTACTACACATGGATCTCTTTGGTCCCATATCCACTCAAAGCTTAGGTGGAAAATCCTATACCTTGGTCATTGTTGATGATTATTCTAGGTTTAGCTGGGTATTCTTTCTAGGAGTTAAATCTGAAACCCATAAAATTCTCTCAAAATTCATAAGACAGATTCAATCTGAGTTCAACACAAATGTTTCAATTATAAGAAGTGACCATGGGACTGAATTTGAGAATCAGATGATTTGTAGTTTCTGTGAGGAAGAAGGTATTAAACAAAGCTTCTCAGCACCTAGAACTCCCCAATAAAATGGAGTTGCTGAGAGGAAGAATAGAACCTTAATAGAATCAGGTAGAACCCTGCTTGCAGAATCAGGATTACCAAAAACCTTTTGGGCTGAAGCAGTCAACACTGCAAACTATGTTCTAAATAGAAGCCTCATACACAAAACTAAATCAAAAACTCCATATGAGCTCCTGAAAAATAAAACACCCACTGTTAAATATTTTAAAATTTTTGGATGTACTTGCTTTATTCTAAACAATGGGAAAGATCATCTTGCCAAATTTGACAAGAAGTCTGATGATGGAATATTTCTGGGATATTCATCATCTAGCAAAGCCTATAGGTGCTACAATAGAAGAACTCTTAAGATTGAAGAATTCATGCACATTGTATTTGATGAAACTAACATGCTGCTTAAGGGGGAGGAAACTCCCACCAGTTCTGTTCCACAGGAAAACAGCAGCATAGAAACCCAGCTTGAGCAACTAGCTCTAGAGAACACAGAAAATGGAAAGGAAAACCAGTTAGAGGAACCAAGTGAGGAGTCTGAACAAGAAACCTCAGAAAAGAGCACTCAAGACCCTCCTCCATAAGAGGACATGGTTCAGGAAGAACAATTGAACAATGATCCCATTGAGAATGAAGTACAACTAACAAATTCAGGCAGAACAGGAATCAATTTGAAATATCATCCACAAGCTCAAGTGATTGGAGATCCCAATGCAGGAATAAGAACAAGACACCAAGTCTCCAATGGGATGATGCTCCAATGCTTCCTATCACAAGTTGAACCAAAGAAGTTTGAGGAAGCAAATTGTGATCCTCACTGGATTATGGCCATGCAAGAAGAACTAGGCCAATTTGAGAGAAACAAAGTATGGAACCTAGTTGAAAGACCAAGAAACTACCCTGTAATTGGTACAAAATGGGTATACAGGAACAAACTAGATTCCACTGGAGTAATTGTGAGAAACAAGGCAAGACTTGTAGCACAAGGATATAGACAAGAAGAAGGGATAGACTACAACCAGACCTTTGCTCCAGTAGCCAGATTAGAGGCAATCAGGCTCTTTCTTGCCTATGCAGCCTTCATGAAGATGAAAGTCTACCAAATGGATGTCAAGAGTGCTTTTCTAAATGGAGATCTGCAAGAAGAGGTATATGTGGAGCAACCACCAGGTTTTGTTAATCCTTCTTCTCCTAACTTTGTTTATAGACTTAACAAAGCATTATATGGTCTTAAGCAAGCACCTAGATCTTGGTATGAAACTCTATCAAATTTTCTTTTAGAAAATTCCTTTGAAAGAGGAAAAGTGGACAAGACACTATTTACTAGAACCCATAAAAACCAACTCCTTCTTGTTCAAATATATGTAGATGACATCATCTTTAGCTCAACCCATCCTAAACTATGTAAAAGATTTGCTAATCTTATGCAATCTAAATTTGAGATGAGTAGTATGGGTGAACTCTCCTACTTCCTAGGACTACAAGTAAAACAAAGTAGTGAAGGAATCTTTATCTCACAATCAAAATATACTAAAGAGCTAATCAAAAAGTTTGGTATGGAATCAGCATCTACCATAAAAACACCCATGACAACCAATGTCATTATAGAAAAAGATGATAAAGGAAAATCAGTAGATCAAAAGACTTATAGGGCCATCATAGGATCCCTTCTATATCTAACAGCTAGCAGACCTGACATCATGTTTGCAACTTGCATATGTGCTAGATTTCAGGTTGATCCAAAGGAATCCCATCTCACCTCTGTAAAAAGGATTCTTAGATACCTAAAGGGAACCCCTGACCTAGGACTATGGTACTCAGCAGAAACTAACTTTGAATTAATAGGTTTCTCAGATGCAGATTATGCTGGTTGTAGGGTTGATAGAAAAAGCACATCTGGTACCTGCCAATTCCTAGGAGACAGATTGATCTCATGGTTTAGTAAGAAACAAACCTCAGTCTCAACCTCAACAGCTGAAGCTGAATACATAGCTGCTGGGAGCTGTTGTTCACAAATCCTGTGGATGCAAAATCAGCTACTTGACTACAAATTGGAAATACATAACTATAAGATATATTGTGATAGCTCTAGTGCTATATCCATAGCATCCAACCCAGTCCTTCATAGTAGGACCAAACATATAGAGATTAGACATCACTTCCTTAGAGACAATGTTGAGAAGGGTAAAATAACTTTAGAATATATTTCCACAGACAATCAAAGAGCAGACATCTTCACAAAACCCTTAGATGAAACTAAGCATAACTATTTCATAAACACCTTAGGTATGCTTGATGGAAGCTTGTAAACACCACTGATAGGGAACTCTAAAGAAATCAGACAATCTAAGAAAATCTCTTAAAGATACGTCAAATACATATCGACGCTCCGTCGAGACAAAATCGACGTTGACACCAACTTCCACCAGATAATGCTACGTCGATCCTTTATCGACGTACCGTCGAGTTCATATCGACGCAAGACTATGAACACTTCGATTGAACACCAGGCTGGCCACTCTCCACGCAAACGTCGACATTCATTCGACGTAACGTCGACTTCAAGACAAAATTAGAATCGAATCCTTACTTCCTCTTTTGACGATTGGATTACCTTGATTTCTGTTTCCTTTCTCGATGTTTCATCTCCTTTAAATAGTACTTCGTATTTCATAACAAATACCTCTCTGGACCCGCCAAAACTGTGTCTTCTACCTCTCTCTCTTCCTGCATCAATGGCGCCTATTCCTGTTCAAACTGACCTTATCAAAGCAATGAACGATGCTCTGGAAAATCTCCTCAACGACTTCTAGACACGTCTACAAAACTTCTCCAATGAATGTGCCAATATGATCACCACCTGTGAAGCCAAATTGGCCACCCTATCTGCATCTCTTCCTGAGCTTCATACCCTTATTCGAGAAGAACCTCTGTCGCCACAAAGGTTTACATCCTTCCTAAAGGATATAAACCAGGGGGAGAGTTGCTCCAGAAACCCCTCTTGCCAGGTTTTTGATCTCAACTAAAAGCTCAGGTTTAAATCTCTTCTCTCCAACACTAAGTATTCCCTCTAACTCTTTTATAGGCTCCACTCCTCTCAAATCACTCTGACTACACTTTCATCAAACATTTTGGTGAATCCTCCTCTTACAACACTGAAGGGGAGCATGCTGTGGATTCAGCATTCAGAATTGATGATCCTTATAACCAGGGGGAGATTCCTGTAGTAAAGGACCCAGTAATCCAGGGGGAGGAAGAAGCAGCCACCTCTGATGATTGGAATGGGCAGATATGGATTGATGCACCCTTATGTGAGGAAGAACTTCAACATCACTCTTCTGGCTTCTCTGCCAGTTACATCAAGCTGAAGACACCCCTACTTGAGGGCATCCCTACAAAAGAGTCTGGAGGAGACATTCATCCCTCAGCAGAGATCACCCTACCAGAAATCACTCTGCCCTCTATTGCAGAGCATCTAAGAACTCTTCTTGAAATAACTCCCTCTCCACCCAAAGAGAAAACTCCTCCTTCCTCTCTTCCTCTTCCTCCTCCTCTACTTCCTCCTCTACCTTCTTCTCTACCTCCTCTGCTACCTCTACCTCCACAAGCAGCAAGACTCCCTAAACAGATCATACCTAGGCAAAGTCCAGGAGGATAGATAAAGAGAAAAAGGGAAGTCACTCCAAACTGGCAAAAATTTTCTAAAGAAGAAAGAAAGGAGTTTGCAAGAGAAAAGAAGTATAGAAAAGCATGTGAGCAAATAAAAAGATTTGAAAAGATGCCTAGTATCTGTCCTAACAGTCCTGTCAAGGAGTACCATGATCCTGACATGGAAAAGAGGCATGAAGAGATAAGAGAAAGAGAAGTGTATGAATATGAAGCAGCCAGGAAAGAAGTGGCAGATAAAAGGATTGTCTGGATGGAAAAGATCAACAAGGGAATGACTAAAGAACAAATTCTTGCTGAATCTTCCATTAAAATTCCAAAGAAGCTATTTGATGCTGAAGCTTATCAAAAGAAAAATCCTCAGGCATGGATTATCTTAGATAAGGGTCAAAAGGACAAGAAGGGTATAGGATGTAAAGAAGATACATATATTCCCTATATAAAGCCTACAAGACCTGCAAGGTTAGACTCATGGCATGGTTCCTCCTGGAAAGGGAAAGGAAAGATATCTGAAGTTCCTATGAAACAGGAATCAGAAAAGAAAACAAAGTTTAGGCCCAAAGTTGATAACAGGGGACCACCTGAGCTCAAGTCCAATCAAAAGAAAACTCAAGACATCACAATTGAGATGATTGATGAAAAAGCTGCAATAATAATCAGCAAGGGTTATTCCATAGATGATACTCTTCCTGATGGTAGCAGGACACTGAACAAACTGCACACAATCATTGCCAATATCCAGAAGCATCCTGACAAAGCCAGAGGCTATATGTTTGATGCTATTGAAGACTTATCTAGGAAGCTCTATTCTGCATTTGTCAACTTTATGTATAACAAAAAGTTTTTAGTTTAATCCTGTGAAAGAAAACTACTTATTTATACATAATTTCTTCTAATTGCTTCTATACAAATGATGTGCTGGATTGATTTTATGCTGATACAATTTCTCTCCAAGTAGGGTTAAGACAAATAGGGGGAGATTGTTGGGGAAATGATTTCTCTTAACCCCTTGAATTAAGTTGAATATGAATTCTAAGAAAGAAAAACAAGGTTAAGTGAATATGCGTCGAATAGTATTCGACGCAACGTCGAGCTGTAGTCGACGTTCCCTTCAGATTAAGTCGAAGTAACTTTAGGAAGATTTCGACGTATGTGTTGTCGACGCTACTCTGATTTCTAGTCGACGCATCTAATGAAGTCGACGCACCTCAGTCGACGCACCTTCCTTATTTTTCTCTCGACGTCCAGAAAGGATGCTCTCGACGCTTGCGTCGAATAGTAATCGACGCACGTCGATTTCCATGACAGAATTTAAATATGCGCCAGATCTCTTTCCTTCTTTCAATAGATCTGATTTATATGGAATAAGTGTTAATATTTTATAGCCGTTTTGAATCATTCTTTCCTTATATCTGATTCTTGGCTAATTTGATTTAACTTATTTGGATATTATTTGAAATCTGAATTGGTTCTTTCCTTCTACAGAAATAAATATTATGGAAACATTTTCATCTTTCTATTTTTCTGACTGCTAATTAATTATCCTCCTATAGCATTATTTTGAATACACAGAGCTATAAATAAAGAGGAGGTCGGCAGAAAATGACAAGAGAGTGATCCACCACATACATTTGAAATAGAGGAAAAGCTCCCAAGAGAATAGAGAGAAAAGCTGAGAAAAGAGATAGTGTGCTGCAGAGAAAAAGCCTTCATTTTCTCCTTCTTCTTCAGAAGCCATTCTACTGCAAACTCTGAAAGCTCTCACAAAAGAGAGAAAAGTTTTTACAATCTCCTTCTCACTATAGAAGAGAGATTTCATTCACTACTTCTTGTGCTTCCAATCTTCTTGCTAGGAAGAAGATTCATTCTTGTCCTTATATCTTTCCTGCTTTCTTTCTTACTTATAACATTGTAAAAGAGTTTTTAGAATCTCTCTTCAAAAAATTCAGTGTACTGGTTCTAAGAGTCTCCTTGTCAAAAGACTCAGTTGGTTCTAAGAGTCTCCTTGTCAAAAGACTCGGGGTGGTTCTAAGAGTCTCCTTATCAAAAGACTCAGTGCAAGATAGTGAATTCCTACCAAGGGGGTAGAAGAGTGGACTACCCAAAGTTTGGGGAACCACTATATTTTCTTGTGTTGTGCTGTGATTTCTTTTCTTGCATTTACTTTCTTTACTTGTTTAATTCTGTTGGTGTGTGGGAAGCTATAATCTGTGATCATACACATATATATTAACTTTGCACAAAATAATTTTTAATCTCTATTCACCCCCCCCCCCCCCCCCCTCTAGAGAATTCTAGTGAGGTAAACTGTGCACTTTCAGTATTAAAATCTGATACACAAAACGACAATAGTTTCTGCTCCGTTTCATTTTTCGTTAAAATGGATGAGAATTTATATTAGGGACTAAAAACTAAGAAATTAGAAAATTTGAGGACCAAAATCTTGAAATTGAAACTTTTGGGACTGAAATCTAAAAGTACCTAAACCTTTGGGACTGAAATAGGTATTTAGCCTATATATATATATATATATCTTTAACACTATACAGAAGAAGTTGCCTTTGGTGCAACATTCAAAATTGTCAAATATAGTCTCATTCTTTTACTCCAATGACTTAACATATATTATAAAAAAATGAAAATTCATAAAATATAATGACTATTTGTGTAATTAAACAAAATTCCTATAATAAAAATAATAATGGAAATACATAATATCCAAAAGTTTTTAGTAGACCACCTAAACCTACAATGTTAGGTTATCATTAGGCCTACAGATTTAATTTCAAAATATAATAGCTCACTTTAAAATGATTTTTTATTGAAATATAAATGTTTTTGAAAAAAATAATCATAAAATATTGATGTATATTTTTTTACGGTCATTTTGAGTACTCATATGTATATGTTGCGGGCGAAGCCCGCCGTCGCCGGCCGGGTACTGTCGAATGCGGGCGCAACCCGCTCGAATGTGGGCGCAGCCCGCTAAGAGTTAGCGAGCACGGGCGAAGCCCGTGTGAGCATCTTCGCACGGACTTTATGCGGGCGAAGCCCGCATTGATGCGGTCGAAGCCCGCATTGATGCGGTCGAAGGCCGCCCGAGAGCATCGAGCACGAGCGTAGCCCGTGCGAAGATGCTCGTATATATATATACTTCCACGAATTATAATATTATATGAAGGGAGGGGCTAACATGCAGCATATTATTATTATTATCATCATCACCTACCATGGATGCCTCCTTACATTCTTGAATAGGGCCGCTACATGAAAATTATATTATATTTTATATACTTAAAGTCTTTTATATATTATTTTTATTACCACCGCCCCCCTCTCTCTCTCCTCACATGCACTGTAGCAGGGCAAGTCCTCTCACCCTCTCTCTATGGATGCGGGCCCCACCACCTGCATATCTTCCCTCTTTCTTCTGCTCTCCCTCTCTGATGCAACCTTCGGGACCCAGAACGCATCACTCTCCCACCCGCTCTCTCTTTTTCTCTGATTGATGCGGCACCACCGCATGCTTTTCTTACCTTTCTCTCTCTTTTCATTGTCTCTTTCTTCACCCTTTCTCATGTGGGCCTTCTCATGTAGGTTGAGATAGGTCGGTCCACCTATTTTTGATGATCCTTATGATAGCCAAAAGAGAGATACTTAGGTGCGTTTTCTCACATAGTTAGTTCTAGGTGGATGGGGGGAGGGGGATTACAGCTGTATGATCTTAGATTTGACGGTAGAGAAAATACTAGTATTATTTATTATTCATAAATACAGCAACATTTAGAGCTATCAATGGCTGAGATGCGCTCCTCTCATCATGATCTAGGTGCGAGATACTCACCTACAAATTTTTCTAGCCAAAAACTCTTGTAAAAAACTTTCTTTAATGTAGTTTAGATATTTGGCAGTGCACGGGGCCCGTGTAGCTGCAATAGTATTCAGGTCACGACAGTACCTCCGCCCGTGCACACCATTACATCATTGTGTGGGCGGAGCATGATTGGGGAAAAATAAGAGCGTTAATAATTTTTATTTTAAATCAATAGTACGCCGATATTGTTTTTTTTTTTTGCTTGAAGAGAATTGATTTGATGTAAAATGGATGGTCAGGATGAAACAGATGATGCACACCATTACACCATAAGGAGATATCTTTATATATATATGTGTGTGTGTATGTATCTACTACTATAAAAGAAATATCAAATGGCATTAAAAGCAATGCTTTTAAATTCTCTCTACGCAATCTCATCGGTTCATATCAGCCATGAAAAATAATAACTGTCCGACGATTATCCGATTAAAAGATTAAAATGTGTAGATCTCATAAACCTAAAGCATATGAAGGAAGAGAGAGAGAGAGAAAGAGTGGGTGAGAGAGAGAGAAAGAAAGAGAGGAGAGAATGTGGAGAGTGAGAGAGAGAGAAAAATAATTTTTTTAATTATATACATATATTTTCTTACAAAATAAATATTGTAATATTGATATATATTTTTTACGTTCATTTGGGGTACTCATATGTATATGTTGTGGGCGCATCCCACAAACGCATTGAGCACGGGCGAAGCACGTGCTGTGGCGGGCGAAGCCCGTCTGGATGCAACCATAGGTCGCCCAACAGCATCGCGCCGGGGGCGGGCGAAGCCCTCCGTCTCCGGCCTAGTACTGTCGCGCTTGACCGTAGTGACGGAGCCCCGTGTCGGGCACTCGCGGAGCCCCGTGTCGGGCACTCGCGGAGCCCCGTGTCGGGCACTCGCGGAGCCCCGTGTCGGGCACTCGTGTGCGTGTGTGTATATATTCCTCTTATAGTATATTTTTGTCCTTTATTTTATTTTAATTTAATTAATTTTGTTCTATCTTGTTTAGATAGATCAAATTCATTTAATCGTGTAATGTTAAAGCCCCCTTAATTATGTATAAACACTAGAAAACAATTGCTAAATATCAACCAATTTATTTGGCATCTCTAACAAAACTACAATTAAACATTTTCATGGCTGAACTTGAAACATATTTTTTCTTGCAAAGCTAGAAATAAATTAACTAACAAAATAGTTCTTTGGAAAAATACATGACTAAAGAAGATGGTTGTTATTAGCACATCAAACTTGGCTATTAGCACTCAATTTTAATCAATTTTTAAGGATTTTAAAGAATAGCGTCTTATACACCAAAGAATTTAAAATCCAGATCAAATATTGATTCCAAGGAAAAGAGCCCGGCCTCCAGGAATTAATATGATGGACTAACTAATATAATATTATAATAGTTTTAATAACAATACTAATGCAATTTAAAATAAATATTTTATAATATTTACACCTAAAAGTTAAAACTGCATATTATATTATGTAAAATAAGAAGCCTCGTGTTTGGGATAAAATTAGGTATTTTATTTTTATGACTTATTATACAACTTAAACAAAAAATCTAATAGAATAATATTATTGAGGTAGAAAAATAAAAAGTAAGCAAGAAAAAATTGAAATTTCAGAGAAATTAAATATGTGGCTCCAAAAGAAATATTTCTGTTTCTTGTTTCGTTGGGAGATTTTTCTATACACTCATCTCACGATGAGCATGGTACGCAGATCTATTTTTCTCGCAAAATTACAGTTATAAATTATGATCCGTAAATTACAGTTCAAAATGAACGGTATTTTTACACATATTTTTGCTGCAAAATTACAGTTAAAAATCACTTAAAATATATATCTATTTACACATTATACATTTACAACTGTATTTGTACATATTTTTATTTCAAAATATTTTGTTACCAATTCTATGAGTATATATATATATTTATATATATATTTATATATATACGAGTGCCCGACACAAGGCTCCGCCCCTACGGGTAAGCGCGACAGTACTCGGCCGGCGACGGTGGGCTTCGCTTGCCCCCAGCGTGATGCTGTCGGGCGGCCTTCGGCCGCATCCAGGCGGAATTCGCCAGCCTCCGCACGGGCTTCACCCGTGCTCGATGCGTCTGCGGACTGCACCGAACTCGAAATGACCGTAAAAAAATATACATCAATATTACAACATTTATTTTGTAAAAAAAATATAAGAATATACTTAAAATATATATTTTTCTCTCTCCATCTCTTCCTCTCTCTCTCCCTCTCTTTCTCGTACCACTCTCTCTCTCCCTCTCCGCCAAACTCTCTCTCCTCTCTCCTTTCTTTCTTTAATTTGATTTGTGTTGAATTGATATTCGCAGTCCGAAATTATTATTAAATCTTCACATCGAACGGACATGATTTATTTGATTGCTTTTAAATATATGAAATTTAAAAGTCATTCATATTTCTTCATGAGTATTATATATATATATATATTCTATATTCTAAAAAAAATCGCAAAGGAAATCATAACCAGAGATTCATCAGGCAGCGATTGTATGTAGCTATCATCCCAAACGCTGGGAGGGTAGTTTGCTGTTCTTCGAGTGGAGTGCGGACATTGACGCGAGTCATCAGCTGAGAGATTCTTCATCGATCTTTCGATCTCAAGCAACTAGCTTCGATCAGGCGCAGCGATTGTATGTAGCTAATGGAAGATCCTCTTGCCCTCTAATCCCTTTTTATAGCTCCGGACGGGGGCTAAGAATTGCCGTCGTTGCTGACTCTCTGTTGAACCCTATCGTTTTGGCCTCTATACTGTTCAAATTAAATTATTATTTTTATGTTTATTTGGTAGATAATGGTTACCATAACATAAAGTAATATAAACTCTCTGTCCGAGCCCGGACGAAGATTATAGTCGGGACCCACGTAAAATAAAATAAACAAGAAAGTAATCTGAGATAAATTAAGTTAATAATTTATATAATTAGAGATAAAACAAGATAAATAAAATTAGAGTAAAATATCAAAAAATAAAATAGAAAAAATACGAAATGTGGAGAAAAATTGAGAATGCGTATAATAAACAAGTAATCTCAGATAAATTAACTCAAAGAAGACTCTTGCATTCAACCAAAAAAATTAAATTGATTCAGATACAGTTAAAATCACTCTGATACAATTTATTGCCTCTAAAATAATATTAAAATAATGCATAAAAATTAAAGTTGCTTAATAAAATATCTAGATACAAAATAGATTTAGAGTAAAATATCAAAAAATAAAATAGAAATTGTTATATACCCGTAGATGTCTTGGGGTGCGTCTAGGGAAAATTCCACTAAAGGAAGGTATGGTCAACGCATGGTCGCCCGAGTTGAGAGGGCCGAACCCGCCACTTTCACCGCCAACACGCAAGCACGCACGCGCGTCACGCCTCGCCGTAACCGAACCCCGCTACTGGGGTGCGGTTAGCCCGCACACCACTAGCGGGGTGCGAATAGCCGCACCCCCAATAGTGGGGGATGCGGCCAAACCGCACCCCATGTGGGGTGCGGCCAAGCCGCACCCCCTTGGGGTGCGGCCAAGCCGCACCCCCCATGAGGGGTGCGGCCAAGCCGCGCCAAGCCGCACCCCCCTTCGGGGTGCGGCCAAGACGCACCCCCCTTCGGGGTGCGGCCAAGAGGAGTCACCCCCCTCCCTCAGGCGCGGCCGCGCCGCGCCCGCCTTTAGGGGTGGTCGAACCGCTCTCCTCCGTGGCTAGGTTGGGGTGAGTCCCCCCTCTTCCGGCTCGCCGCCCGCTTTTCGGGCTCCGGGCTCCGCTCGGAGCATTCTCACTTTCCGACTCGGCTCGCTCACTTTTGTCTTTCTAGCACGCTCATATTTCCGACTCGCTCATTTTTCCGACCCGGCTCGCTCACTTTTTGTCTTTTCAGTTTCTCACTTTTCAGGAACAGCTTGTCGCCTTTCCTCGAAGGGCAGCATGGTTATTTACGAAAAATGATGATCCGTGGGCTCTGAAATGGAAAATATGATTCGTCCTCCCAGGTGGTTACGGTGGTTACAACGGCAAAATTACCGGGCTACCCCCGGCCAAAGCTATAAAAGGACCCTCTAGGCTTCATTTGAGGGGATCCGGCCTGAATGCCCAGAGAGAGCTCCTTGAAGATTTCCACGGATTTCTCATTCGGCGCTTGAAGATCTCCTTCGCAGACATGAAGTTTTCTGTCTTCACGAAAGCGGACAAGGCTTTCGCACTTTCGTCTCCACGAAAACGGACAAGGCTTTCTCACTTTCGTCTCCACGAAAGCGGACAAGGCTTTCTCACTTTCGTCTCCACGAAAGCGGACAAGGCTTTCTCACTTTCGTCTCCACGAAAGCGGACAAGGCTTTCTCACTTTTGTCTCCACGAAAGTGGACAAAGCATTCTCACTTTTGTTCTCTACCGTTCTCAGAAGGAAAAGACTTAGTTTTTTCCGAGAGGTGGCCTGTCGCCATCGGAACGTTCTCTCTCTCTCTCTGATATTGTAACGAGCAGCGACCTGTCGCGCTCGACTTCTAAATCTCTAATTGTAACCCCCCAGAAGATAGTGGAAGTTTGGTCGGCACAGCTCCGGCCACATGGTTTTGTACCCTTTCCGGGTTTTCCACGCTAAAAAGTCCAGGTGTAATCAACGAACCTCAAATTAACTGTTTGCGCGCTTGGTTCGCTCCCGAGCTAAGGTGGTTCAAGTAAACCGGTCTACCAAGAGCCCTAAGCGACCCGCAACAGTTTGGCGCCATCTGTGGGAACATTCCCAGAACTCTTTGAAGGCCAACTGCAATGGCAAGGAAGAGTGCTCGCACTACTGAAGGATCAATGCCGGAAGGACGCATCGACCCAGCTCCCTCCCACTCGCTCATCAATGCGCCTCTCGCAGAAGAGGCAGTGCTTATGCCTGCGACGGTCCTGGAAGGTCGCATTCGGCAAATGGAAGAGCAACAAGCCGAGATGCTAACTCTCATGAGAAACCTAGGGGCACCTCGAGTTCCCATTCAGCCTCCAGCATCAAACGCTCCGCCGCCCCCAGTTTCGAATCATGCTCCGGTCGAGGGAGCCGTTCGGGAAGATGGAGTCTCTGAAGATTTCTCTGATGCTGCAAGCTCCGCACAACCTGCTCCGCCGGTCAGAGGACCGGAGGCTGACCCTCATCACCCCCGCCAAGGAAGAGCTGCTCCCGCCCGAGCAGTGGAAAGGACCATGCGAGAGGAAATACGCGACATGATAGAAGAAGAGTACACCCAAGCAGGACGACGCGCGACTCTCGCCCACCGTCCCGCACACCGCGGCTCCCCCTATCACCTCAAGTACTGGCTCATCCAATTCCGAACGGCTTCAAACTTCCCCACATTGAAACGTTCGATGGAACGGACGACCCCCTGGAACATGTCAATCACTTCTCCACCATCATGAGGATTTACAGTGCTCCTGATCAACTCCTTTGTCAAGTGTTCCCAGCAACCTTGAAGGGACAAGCACGCACTTGGTTCCACTCCCTGCGAGATGGGGTCATCAACAACTTCGCAGAAATGGCGCAGCAGTTCGTGGACCAGTTCATAGCCAATCGTAGGATTGTCCGAGATCCCTCCCATCTCTCGGGAATCCGCCAGAATGACGGAGAAACTTTGAAGGACTTTTTCCGACGCTTCACCTCTGAGGCTCGACAGATTCCGGGAGTCGACCCCGAACTCCTGCGAGGAGTTTTCCTTGGAGGCCTCCGCCCAAGTGGTTTCTACTCAGCCCTAATGAGAGAAACCGTGTTGGAACCATAGCTTTTGATTTGAGTTAGGATCCATCCTTTTGTTAAATCTAATAATTTAGATCAACCTAAATTAACACAAATATGATGCGATCGAATCAGAGAGTATCCTTAAGCAAATAAGTTCTCTACGTTCGACAAATGTCGAACGGCGCTCGACAAAATAGCCAGACAGCGCTCGACAAATATTCATCAGAACAGCGTTCGACAAATAGCGAATGACGCTCGACGAATCCAGTCAGAACAATTGGAGCGGGCAGGCATTCTCTGAACGGCACTCGACAAACTCAATCCATCCAGTCTCAGCGGTCGACAAGTGAATACAATTGCTCAGCACATCAAAAGGCGCTCGACAAATGCCGTTCAGTGCTCGACAAATTCTAGCCAGAGCTCGACTGATATTTTATTTTGCTATTTTTATAATATAATATTTAACTTAGCCGTTACAGATCAATAAATACTATAGCCGTTGCAGATCAGCTTTAATGAACAGAAACGGCAGGTTATCTTCTCGAGGAGTCAAATCATTGATGGAGACCTAAGCTCTTTCCTTCTTCCCGAGAGAAGAATTCAAATTAAGGGCAAGGGTCCTCAGATTATATAAAGAAGAAGAGAAAGGAGAAAGAACGAGGATATGAAGTACACACACAACCGAAACACAGAGAGCAAAAATCTATTCTTTTCTTTGCTAACTCTTTCCTGCAGATTACATACATCCTGAGACACAAATCACAACTACTTGCTCAGGATCATCACTGCACAAAAGGAAAGAAACTGTGTACAATCAAAAGGAGAGACCTCCAGAACTGTCATCCTTCTATATCAGGCAGGGGGAGCTCTTCAACATAATATTCAGATCCATTCAACACCATATCAGGATCTTCAAGAGTCTTCTCATACAGAGAAGAACATTATATTTTCTGTTTTTCATTACTCTTTCTTACCTCTCTTGTACAGGATTATAACTCCCTTCAAAAGTTAATCTCGGTGACATGGCACCTTAGCAAAAACCTGCAGTTTGGTTAGAGCACCTTATCAACAGCTCACCTGGTGTGAGGGCACCTTATCAACAACCTCATAGTGGATTCCTACCAGTGGGTAGAAGAGTAGATGTACCCAGTTGAGGGGAACTACTATATTTCTCTGTGTCATTTGGATTGTTTGGTTTGCTTATTGTTTTATGTTTTTGATTGTGTTATGCACTCACATTGTTTTAATTACTTATACAGCAAACACATATATATTTATATCATTTAAGTTTTAAAGGAAAACTTAATCAAGATCTTTTAATAAGAAGAATAAGAACTAAAACACTCCACTTTCAATTGGTATCAAAGGGTGTTGATTTTACCATTTCAATTTCTAGTTTCTAATGCTTTCAATTAAAAACTCCTGTTTCAATTAGTATTAGAGAAGTTGATTTGTCACACAGGTTAACACCTGAAATCACAAAGATCACTTAGTTCTTAAATCTGCTTTCAGATCCACCTATACTTAACTTGGATAATTTTTCTTTATGGCAAGCCAGAATTAAGTTATATATGAATGTCATAGATGAAGAAATTTACAAATCTATCTTGACAGGGCCTATTTATATTGGCGCTGATATATCTTCTTCAAAGAAAACTACCGAAATAAAACGTGGCAACAGAGAAACTGATGTCACTGCCCGTGTTTGCAAAATGAAGCCAGATAAATTCAAAGCTGGTACTGATGATGGGCGGACTGATAAACATAAAGAACCTTCTCCATCTTCAGAAGCAGATGCCAAAGCCATGCAGATCTTGGCTCAGTCAGTGTCAAAAGACATTCTTCAAAAGCTTGAAGACTGCACCTCTGCAAGAGGAATCTGGACCTCCCTCTCTAGGATGGTAAATAAACCTTCTTCCATCTCTTCAACTAACTGTATTTTTGATGCAGAACCATCAACAAACCTAAGTGAAGAGGAAGAAGAAGAAGAACTTAGAGCTAGAGCTTTCTGCATGATGGCCATATATGGTGGTTCACATCAAATCCCAGATGCAGAAACTAAATCAGAAAAGGTAAATGAGGTAATATCAATTCAAAACCCTACCTCTATAAATTACAAATCTTATTTTAAAATAACTTTTACCAATTTAATAAAATGTAACATAAAAATAAAGAAGTCAACAAATATAAATCATTTGATTTCCGAACATAACAAACCTAAAGAAGAACAAAATGACTTTTTAAAACATAAACTTGAACATTTTTTTAAAGAAAAACAAATTGATTATGTTCAACAATTTCAAGAAAAATTTTTAAATTTATATTTTAATGAAATAAAAAGGCTAAAACTGCTAAACCTTTCAACTCTAATAAAATTCAAAGAAGTTTTCTAATTAATTTCTCACCATTAAACTCCATCCCAATTCAAACAACAAATCTAAAATTTACATGGATTGTTTCCATCATAAAAACTATGTTAAGACAACTTTGTATTCTTACAGACTTCTCCAAGTCAGTTTGAGCATTCTACTGTAGCTGCATTGATCAGTATTGATCATATCACTGAGTGTGAGTCTCTTCTGATAAGGGGATTCTATGAGGAAGAAAATGTCTGCAATGTTTTTATAATCTAAAGCATTCCTTAAAATCCATTAACAGCTGTAGCAATTCAAGATATTAAAAACATATTAACTCAAATCTAGATCAAATGAGTTGCTTAAATAAAATAATTTAAAGAGTCTACAGAAGAAAATTGAAAACTAAAACCAAGTGAGAGAGAAAAGGAGAACATCAGAGAAGCCAAGTGAGAGAGAAAATGAGAAACACAAATCTCAAACAAGACTTAAATCTGTATAAAAGCTGCTGCAACTGAAAATTCTAAAAACCATTTTTAGATTACCAGGTCACTAGTTTTGATTTGATCCCAACTCAAATAGGGGGAGATTGTTGGAACCATAGCTTTTGATTTGAGTTAGGATCCATCCTTTTGTTAAATCTAATAATTTAGATCAACCTAAATTAACACAAATATGATGCGATCGAATCAGAGAGTATACTTAAGCAAATAAGTTCTCTACATTCGACAAATGTCGAACGGCGCTCGACAAAATAGCCAGACAGCGCTCGACAAATATTCATCAGAACAGCGTTTGATAAATAACGAACGACGCTCGACGAATCCAGTCAGAACAATTGGAGCGGGCAGGCATTCTCTGAACGACACTCGACAAACTCAATCCAGCCAGTCTCAGCGGTCGACAAGTGAAGACAATTGCTCAGCACATCAAAAGGCGCTCGACAAATGTCGTTCAGTGCTCGACAAATTCTAGCCAGAGCTTGACTGATATTTTATTTTGCTATCTTTATAATATAATATTTAACTTAGCCGTTGCAGATCAATAAATACTATAGCCGTTGCAGATCAGCTTTAATGAACAGAAACGGCAGGTTATCTTCTCGAGGAGTCAAATCATTGATGGAGACCTAAGCTCTTTCCTTCTTCCCGAGAGAAGAATTCAAATTAAGGGCAAGGGTCCTCAGATTATATAAAGAAGAAGAGAAAGGAGAAAGAACGAGGATATGAAGTACAGACACAACCGAAACACAGAGAGCAAAAATCTATTCTTTTCTTTGCTAACTCTTTTCTGCAGATTACATGCATCCTGAGACACAAATCACAACTACTTGCTCAGGATCATCACTGCACAAAAGGAAAGAAACTGTGTACAATCAAAAGGAGAGACCTCCAGAACTGTCATCCTTCTATATCAGACAGGGGGAGCTCTTCAACATAATATTCAGATCCATTCAACACCATATCAGGATCTTCAAGAGTCTTCTCATACAGAGAAGAACATTATATTTTCTGTTTTTCATTACTCTTTCTTACCTCTCTTGTACAGGGTTATAACTCCCTTCAAAAGTTAATCTCGGTGACAGGGCACCTTAGCAAAAACCTGCAGTTTTGTTAGAGCACCTTATCAACAGCTCACCTGGTGTGAGGGCGCCTTATCAACAACCTCATAGTGGATTCCTACCAGTGGGTAGAAGAGTAGATGTACCCAGTTGAGGGGAACTACTATATTTCTCTGTGTCATTTGGATTGTTTGGTTTGCTTATTGTTTTATGTTTTAGATTGTGTTATGCACTCACATTGTTTGTTTTAATTACTTATACAGCAAACACATATATATTTATATCATTTAAGTTTTAAAGGAAAACTTAATCAAGATCTTTTAATAAGAAGAATAAGAACTAAAACACTCCACTTTCAAACCGTACCAAGTTATCCTGGCCTCGTTCATCGGGTTGAAGCTCAGATAGCCGCTGACGAGGCCATCGAAGCGCACCGTTAACAATTCGAAGGTAGCCAAGGATGAAAGAGGGGGTCAGATCAAGCCCCTCGTGGACGAGAAGACCGGCGTGATGAAGGACGCCGTAACGACGAACATCGTCGCGACCCCCGAAGAGACCTGGGTCCGCAGCCCCCCAGGTTCTACACTCCGTTGAATACTACCAGAACAAACGTACTCTATGCCATTCAGAACAACCTAGAGCTCCACGCACCTCGGGCGTTAGCCCCGAACCCAAGGGGCGATCAGTCCAGGTATTGCGAGTTCCATCGGGGGACCGGGTATACCACCGAAGAATGTACCAGACTTAAAGATGAAATCGAATGTCTCGTCGGCCAGGGACTCCTAGGGAGATTCCTATAAGGCCAGGTCCCCAGTCAACATCAACAGCCTAGGGGTGCAAGGGAGCAGCCTCCCGCTCCCCGGGGCGCGGAAGGAGGAAGACCGATGGTGGGAGAAATCGAAACGATCGCTGGACCTCCCGTCCTAGCGGCGCAAATCCTCTCGATCGCCAAACCCCCGAGAGACCACGAAGACAAGAAGCTCAAACAGGACACTACGATCGCCTTCAGAGAGGAAGACCTGCAAGGATTACGACTACCGCACCAGGATCCCCTCGTAATCAGTGCAGGGATCGGGGACCCCTGCTTTAACGTGAAGAGGATATTGGTCGATAACGGAAGCTCAGTTGATGTTCTGTTCCTTTCTACCTTGCAAAATATGAAGCTCACAAAGGACCAGCTAAGCCCTGCAGCCGGGCCCGTCTACGGCTTCGACAACCGACCTGTCCATGTTCAAGGCATGATCACTCTCCCAGTCACATTGGGCGAGTTTCTGAGACAGTCAACATACAGCATCCAGTTCGTGGTGGTTGAATCCACTTCCACCTATAATGCCATCTTCGGGAGACCACTCCAGTCTATCTTTGGAGCAGTCCCATCAATTCTGCATCTGGCCATGAAGTTCCCGACCGCCCCCGGCGTAGGGGTCGTAAGAGGGAACCATGAGGCAGCCATAACCTGTTATCTGAAGCATGCTCAGCCAGCAAAGGCAACCGCTCTCAACATCAATAACTTCGATCTGCGAGATGAAGCTACTCTGCAGCGAGGAGCGCCCGTCGAAGGACTAGTAGAAGTACCGCTCTCCCAGCGAGACCCAACCCGGACTGTTCAGGTTGGGTCGCTCTTGTCACAAGAAGAGCGGGAAGAGTTCACAACCTTCCTGCAGGAGAACGAAGACATTTTTGCTTGGAGCCCAGAAGACATGCCCGGGGTAGATCCCGAAGTCATTTATCACTCCCTAAATATCAACCCCGCCTGCCGGCCTGTAATCCAAAAGAAGAGGAACTTTGCCCCCGAGCGGTTGAAGGCGATCAAAGAGGAAGTAGACAAACTCCTAGAAGCACGATTCATACGCGAAGCAGAATACCCCGCGTGGCTTGCCAACATGGTCATGGTGAAAAAGGCCTCCGGGAAATGGCGAATGTGCGCCGACTACAGCAATCTGAACCAGGCATGTCCAAAGGACAGCTTCCCTCTCCCGAGGATCGACCACGTTGACGCGACGGCTGTACATGAGCTACTTAGCTTCATGGATGCTTATTCTGGCTACAACCAGATAAGGATGAATCCTGTGGACGAGGAACATACCTCCTTCCGCACCGACAGGGGGGTCTACTGCTACAAAGTGATGTCGTTCGGCCTTAAGAACGCCAGAGCCACCTATCAGAGACTGATGAACAAGATCTTCAAGAGCCTCATTGGAGAAACAATGGAGGTGTACGTGGACGACATGTTAGTCAAAAGCGTCCACCGTTGCGACCACTTGAGAGATTTGGGAAAGTGCTTTCAGCTTCTCCGTCGCTTCCAGATGCGACTCAACCCCAGCAAATGTGCATTTGGTGTGACGGCGGGAAAGTTCTTAAGTTTCATGGTAACCCATTGGGGAATCGAGGCCAACCCTGAGAAGATCAAGGCGTTGGAGGATATGTCGCCACCTCGCTCAATTAAAGAAGTGCAACGCCTGAACGGGAGGATCGCTGCGCTATCCCGTTTCTTGTCACGAACGGGAGACAAGTACCTCCCCTTCTTCAAAATCCTCCGGGGAGCGCGCCACTCCGGCTTCCAATGGACTGATGAGTGCCAGGTGGCATTCGAACTACTCAAACAATACCTGGCTTCGCCACCGCTTCTGTCAAAGCCCACCCCCGGAGAAACTCTATTTTTGTACCTGGCTGTGTCGCCTACGACTCTTAGCTCGGTGCTCGTAAAAAATGAAGGAGGGGTGCAACGACCAATCTACTACCTCAGCAAAGTCCTCTCCGACACGGAAACCAGATATCCAGCAGCGAAAAGACAGCCTTGGCCCTTGTCTTTTCGGCGAGGAAGCTTCGGCCTTACTTCTAGGCTCATACAGTAAAAGTGCTGACACAACTCCCACTACGAGCAATCCTCCAGAAACCAGAAGTCTCAGGAAGACTAGTGAAGTGGGCCGTGGAACTCGGCGAGTTTGACATCCAATTCCTGCCCCGACCAGACATCAAGTCACAGGTACTTGCCGACTTTGTCGTAGAATACACCATCCCACCAGAAGCAGCTCCTGTCGAAGGCACCACTGGCCCCCGTTGGACTCTCTATGTCGATGGTGCCTCTAGAGCTAAAGGGGCCGGAGCGGGACTGCTCCTCATAAGTCCCGATGGGATCACCTTGGATTACTGACTCCGATTGAGATTCCCCGCGACAAACAACATTGCCGAGTACGAGGCGCTGATCGCCGGTCTTCGACTCGCCATCAATTGCAAAGTAGAGAACCTAACCATCTACACAGACTCTCAACTCGTAGTCTCACAAGTCGAAGGAGACTACGAGGCCAAGAGCGACCAGATGGCGAAATACCTCGCATTCATGAAATTACTTCTCCAGAAGATCCCGTCATATCAAATTCTACACATTCCCCGGGAGCAGAATTCCAAGGCTGATGCTCTTTCCAAGCTCGCCACTTCACCCTCCAGCTACCAATCTCGAAGACGCCGAATAGAAGAGATCGTGATTCCGAGTATTCAAGGACCGTGGGAGGTCGCAACCATCCACCATGAAGAGTCATCCCGGATGACCCCCCTACGAGCTTACCTCGAGCACGGACACCTCCCTGAAGACCGCCTAGAAGCACGCAGATTGCGGATGCGGGCGGCATCATTTAGTATCGTGGACGGGGAGCTCTACAAGCGGGCATTCTCAGCACCATATCTAAAGTGCCTACCAGCGGGCGAGTCAGACTACGCCCTCAGAGAAGTGCACGGGGGAGTTTGCGGAGAACATCTAGGCGGAAAGGCGTTGGCACAAAAGATTCTACGCCTAGGCTTCTATTGGCCAACAATGAAGAAGGACGCAGCCGAGCTGGTCCAAAAGTACAGGAGCTGTCAGCTGCATGCCAACGTGCCTCATCAGCCCCCGGTCGCGCTCTCCACACTCCAAAGTGCGTGGCCATTCGCATAATGGGGAATCGACCTCCTCGGCCCCCTACCTCTGACTTCCGGACAGAGGAAGTTCATCATTCTAGCCATCGATTACTTCACCAAGTGGATAGAAGCGGAACCCCTAGCCAAAATTACAGAAGAGAACGCTAAACAATTTGTCTGAAAAAACATCGTCTGCCGCTTCGGTATCCCAACGACAATCATTGCCGACAACGACACTCAGTTCACCAGGAAGTCCTTCACTAAGATGTGCGAGGACTTGAAGATCAACCTCCGTCATACCTCCATAGCACATCCGCAAACCAACGGACAAGTAGAAGTTACGAACCGCACCATCCTCAAAGGGTTGAAGACGCGCCTGGAAGAAGTCGGGGGACAATGGGTAGACACACTCCCAAATGTACTATGGGCATATCGAACAACAGAGAGGACTCCCACAGGAGAGACGCCATATAACATCTGTTACGGTACTAAAGCGGTCATCCCCATCGACATCGGCATTCCGAGCACTCGAGTGCTAACCTTCGATCCCAGCAAGAATGACGGACTGCTTCGGGAAAACCTTGACCTAATCCCCGAAGTCCGGGACGACGCCGCCCAGCGCGCCGCGTCTTACCAAAGACGCGTAGCCCGCCTCTGTGACAGAAGGGTGAAGCCCAGACCAATCAACATAGGAGATCTCGTCCTACGCAGCATCGAGGCGGCTAGAAAGGGCCCCCAAGGAGATAAACTCTCACCCACCTGGGAAGGTCCGTACGTTGTCACTGCGATCGTAAAACCCGGGACATACAGGCTCAGAACAGCGGAAGGAAAGACTCTACCACGCACCTGGAACGCCCAGAACCTGCGCCGCTTCTATCAGTGACATCAAGTCTTCTATCAAGAAGAAAGCCGCGAGCTCAGACTCATGCAAATTTATCCTATATTATGTATGCAAAGCCGCGAGCTCAGACTCGTGCAAATCTATCTTATATTATGTATGCAAAGCCGCGAGCTCAGACTCGTGCAAACTTATCTTATATTATGTATTGTATGCACAGCCACGAGCTCAGACTCGTGCAAACTTATCTTGTATTTCAAAAACTATGCGCAAAACGATTTCAACTATAAAAAATGTATGCTTCAACATCAATATTCAAATAAGAAGACCTTTATTTCAGGGCCCTGCCCTGGGTACTTCGCACCGCCGTCGATTGATGGTTCACCCTTCTCCTCCGCCGTAGAGTCCCGACGTCGTAGGGGCCTGCCCCCTTACGTTCGCCCCCGGTTTGAATACACCAGCTATTCACCGGCCATCTCGGGGCCCTGCCCTGGGGACTTCGCACCGCCGTCGATTAAAGGTTCGCCCTTCTCCTCCGCCGTAGAGTCCCGGCGTCGTAGGGGCCTGCCCCCCTTACGTCGCCCACGGTTTGAATACATCAGCTATTTACCAGCCATCTCGGGGCCTTGCCCTGGGGACTTCGCACCGCCGTCGATTGAAGGTTCGCCCTTCTCCTCCGCCGTAGAGTCCCGGCGCTGTAGGGGCCTGCCCCCCTTACGTTCGCCCCCGGTTTAAATACACCAGCTATTCACCGGCCAAGCCTATATTATATAAAAGTCGCGAGCTCAGACTCGCGCAAACTAATTTCTTGTTATTATAAACTCGCAGGGCCGAACCCGCGCAGTCTCCACCGTTATCTCGTAAAAGGCTATCAAGCAGTTCGGGTATCAATGCCTAAACAGAACAAGAGAGCAATGTTCAAAGCTGCCACAAAAAAAATCGAAACCTCCGAACTCCTCCGCGGCAAAATTCGGACTCCGAAGGTTTGGGGGGCTTATGTTATATACCCGTAGATGCCTTGGGGTGCGTCGAGGGAAAATTCCACTAAAGGAAGGTAGGGTCAACGCATGGTCGCCCGAGTTGAGAGGGCCGAACCTGCCACTTTCACCGCCAACATGCAAGCATGCACGAAGCGCGCGTCACGCCTCGCCGTAACCGAACCCCGCTACTGGAGTGCGGTTAGCCCGCACCCCACTAGCGGGGTGCGAATAGCCGCACCCCCCATAGTGGGGGATGCGGCCAAACCGCACCCCATGTGGGGTGCGACCAAACCGCACTCCCTTGGGGTGTGGCTCCCTTGGGGTGCGGCCAAGCCGCACCCCCCTTTGGGGTGCGGCCAAGCCGCACCCCATGAGGGGTGTGGCCAAGCCGCACCCCCTTGGTGTGCGGCCAAGCCGCACCCCCTTTGGGGTGCGGCCAAGCCGAACCCCCCTTTGGGGTGAGGCCAAGTTGCACCCCCTTTGGGGTGCGGCCAAGCCGCACCCCCCTTTTGGGGTGCGGCCAAGAGGAGTCGCCCCCTCCCTCGGGCGCGGCCGCGCCCGCCTTTAGGGGCGGTCGAACCGCTCTCCTCCGTGGCTAGGTTGGGGTGAGTCCCCCCTCTTCTGGCTCGCCGCCCGCTTTTCGGGCTCCGGGCTCCGCTCGGAGCATTCTCACTTTCAGACTCGGCTCGCTCACTTTTTGTCTTTCTAGCACACTCACATTTCCGACTCGCTCACTTTTCCGACTCGGCTCGCTCACTTTTTGTCTTTTCAGTTTCTCACTTTTCAGGAACAACTTGTCGCCTTTCCTCGAAGGGCAGCATGATCATTTACGAAAAATGATGATCAGTGGGCTCTGAACCGGAAAATATGATTCGTCCTCCCAGGTGATTACGGTGGTTACACCGGCAAAATTACCGGGCTACCCCCGGCCAAAGCTATAAAAGGACCCTCTAGGCTTCATTTGAGGGGATCCGGACTGAATGCCCAGAGAGAGCTCCTTGAAGATTTCCACGGATTTCTCCTTCGGCGCTTGAAGATCTCCTTCGCGGACTTGAAGTTTCCCGTCTTCACGAAATCGGACAAGGCTTTCTCACTTTCGTCTCCACGAAAGCGGACAAGGCTTTCTCACTTTCGTCTCCACGAAAGTGGACAAGGCTTTCTCACTTTTGTCTCCACGAAAGCGGACAAGGCTTTCTCACTTTCGTCTCCACGAAAGCGGACAAGGCTTTCTCACTTTCGTCTCCACAAAAGCGGACAAGGCATTCTCACTTTCGTTCTCTACCGTTCTCAGAAGGAAAAGACTTAGTTTTTTCCGAGAGGTGGCCTGTCGCCCTCGGAACGTTCTCTCTCTCTCTCTCTGATATTGTAACGAGCAGAGGCCTGTCGCGCTCGACTTCTAAATCTCTAATTGTAACCCCCCAGAAGATAGTGGAAGTTTGGTCGGCACAGCTCCGGCCACGTGGTTTTTTACCCTTTCCGGGTTTTCCACGCTAAAAAGCCCAGGTGCAATCAACGAACCTCAAATTGACTGTTTGCGCGCTTGGTTCGCTCCCGAGCTAAGGTGGTTCAAGTAAATCGGTCTACCAAGAGCCCTAAGCGACCCGCAACAGAAATAATATGAAATGAGGGAGAAAAAATAGATAATAAAAAAGTAATCTCAGATAAATCAACTCAAAGATGCCTCATTTTATTAAAAAAAAATTAATTGACTAATTAGATACAATTAAAATTACTTGGATACACAGTCTATCAGATAATACTAAAATATTGCAGATAACATATAAAGGGTCTGTTTGGGAGAGCTGCTAGGATTGAGAAGCTGCTGATTGAACAAAGCTCTTTAGACAAAGCTCTTTGTGAAGATATTTTGAGAAGCTGCAGGCTGTTTGGATGGTCTGTGTATAAGCGCTGATTGAACAGAGCTCTTTCAAATAAACTGGAGAAATTGGACCTGAAAAGAACGAGAATCAGGTGTCGCCGGAGAACTGGAGATCTGGAGATCTGGAGAAGTCGCCGCTGTCGCCAAAGATCAGGAGGTCATTGCTGTCGCCGGAGAGTTGGAGAAGTCGTCGATGTCGTCGGAGAAGGGTAAGAAGATGCGGGCAGGGAAGCGGTCGTCGGGCTCGGCAGAGATCTGGAGGAGGTCGTTGCTGTCGCCAGAGAACTGGAGAAGCAATTGCCGGAGAAGTGGAGAAGGCGTCGATGTCATCGGAGAAGGGGAAGACGATGCCCACAGGGAAGGGGTCGTCGGGCTCGCGAGAGATCGGGAGCGAAAATATGTGAGAATTGCTTTTTAGGGCACTATACGCGGCCTCATATCCGCTTCCCAGAAGCTGCCCAAAACAACAGTTTTAGATCCACGCTTTTCGGAAACAGGTGCAGCCAAAAGGTTACAAAACAAAGCTGTCCCAAACAGGCCCAAAATCTTAGAAACAACTAAGTTATTTACGACGAAATTGGGTTATTTCAGATAATACTTTATTATCTAACAAATATTCTCACATAGCTAAAATCTCTGCGGTACTAGAAATAATAATAGAGGATACTTTATTATCTAATAAATATTCTCGAGAAAGTTCCTAGACAGAGCAGTAAATGCCTATTAGAAATTAGGCAATTTCAAAAATGGCTACGTGTCAAAATCATTAAGGGTCCGTTCAAATGATTGCTGGTATAATCAACCAGTAACATTCCATCCTAAGGGGTACAAGGACAAACCTTCATACTCCTTTGTAATGGCTTACAATGGAAGAAATGGTTCCACCTAACATTTAAATTATGTTGCAGGAAAGAAGGTGTCCATCCGCAAACAAGTTGTGGTACTTGGACAGTGGCTGCTCCAGACATATGACTGGAGTTAAATGATTTCTGGAGAATTATAAAATAAAGCAAGGACCAAAAGTCACGTTTGGTTATTCCAGTTTTGGAATAACACATGGCTATGGATCGGTTAAAGTCGGGACAATTACATTTGATAAAGTTGTTGGATTTGGTGGCCAACCTTAGAGAGGGGGTGGGGATGAATAAGGTTTTCAATCAAATACTGTAGATTTAAACACTTTCTGCAGGAGTAAGCATTCTGGACGCAAGCGCGGGGCGTTAGACCTATCGCTGGCGGTATCAACGGAAACCGTACTCTAATGCTGCAGAAGAATGTTTCTGTATACACATGAATAACACTCCATAGACGCTGATATAATTGCAGATTAGAATAAGAAATCTTGATTTCAATTAATATAACAATAAAGTTTACAATTACAACACTAGATCTCCATGACACCGGAGATTAGAGGCAAAAAATAGAATTTTCTTGTGGTTTCTATAACGACCCTCTACCCGAGGACCGGTTGTCTCTCTCCCTTCTCTCCGAAAGTCTTCGATCTAGCTTAGTCCCTTCCCCCCGGAAGTTCTTCGAGCCCAATAGATCTCCCCAATCTAGACGTTCTCCCCGGACGAATTTTCATGGGATCCTCCCCGGATTCTGACGACCTCCCAGTCGATTTTCCACACGATACAATAAAAGAGAAGAAAAGAAATACAAGATAGAAAGATAGAAAAGAAAATAATTGCTCCCTCAAATATTGTTCCCTAGAGGCGGTGAGCGATCGACGCTTGTGATTATTGTTTCTTGTGTGCTTGATTGTCCTCTGATTCTCATTCTTTATTTGCGTTCTCCAAAAATCTTCTTCGTTCTTGCTTGAGGGTGAAAGTCCTTCTCTTTAAGAGGCGGCTCGTTGCTGTAGAGACGACGTGATAACCTTCTGTCATTCTAGGGTTCAGCAGCTGTAACACCAAAAGAGAAAAGAAACTCTTTTACATGAGTTTAAATAAGCTACCGCCGGCGGTATTTCTAGAGCATGGTGGTAGGTTTCATTTACGCATTTTCCTTCCGGCTGTCGTCCTCCATATAAGGAAGGCGGCAGATCTTTCCTTCTTATCATCAATTAGCGCAGAGCGTTAGCACTAGTGTGACGCGGTGGGCATTCTTGATTAGGGGCATGCACAACTGGTCTTCAACAAATAAGGAAGGTAGAGGCACTTTCCTTGCAAACCATGGTTACCGCGGAGCGGTAGGTTCTACCATGGAGAGGTAGTAATATTTCCTTCTATGGCCGCCAACAAGTTCCCGTATTGAATCCTTGGATCACAGACAAGGACTTCAAGGTAGCAAGACGCGTTAGCAGTAGCGTGCGGCGGTAGTGTCAAGACGATATGCCTGGTCTCGTCGATATGTCATTCCCGGTGACATATAGTGTCAAGGCGATCCTTTGTCCTCAAGATGATATGCTAGCACCCGTCGGTATACCAAGCACCGACATTATCCCCTTCAAGCCAACATTCGTGCTCTAGCCAACACCCGCAGTGTCATGATGATCTTAATGGTCAAGATGACATCACTAGAGCCTAGCGTTAGTACTAGCGCCATTGGTAGGTTGAAAGTCTCGTCGATATGATCTATCTAGTCGATATACTGCTTCACGATTATATCAGTCTTCTAGTTGATATACTTATCATCGACATGGCTAGCGCTCGTCGTTAGGACTAGCACCCGGCGGTAGCTCACTCAGATTGGAGTTCTTGTACGAAATTACACTTGTAAACCTTCACACTATACCCAACATAAGTATGATCAAATACAACTTGGGATTTGTTATTATCAAACCTGAGAGATGCATAACGCATGTTTCAACAAACTCCCCCTTTTGGTAATAGCAAATCACGTTCATGAGATATAAATTAGGATAAAACATGGTATAGTGTAATAGTATAAACAATTAACATGAACATGTTAAGTTTAATAAGATTAAACATGTAGTTGTAAATCTTGTCTTGTTCTTTCCCTTGGTGGTTCGACTCCCCCTATATATGTGCCCCCTATCGATTGCACTATATCTCCCACTACCAATGATCTCCCCTAGATTTAACTAGTACGTGACTAGTACTCATGAACTCGTTCTCCCCTTTAGAGCATGACTAGTACTCATGAACTCGTTCTCCCCCTCTGATATTAGCAAAAGGGATGGGTATGATCTTTATTGCGAAACAAAATGAGAGATGCAGCGGATTAAACATGTAAAATAATGTGTACACAAAAAGATAAGCATGGAAATGATATGGTACACAAAAACCAGTGAATTTAAATACATGGTGCTTAGCACGTAGGAATCATAATACCACTTATTATGAACAGTAATTATTATATCACTTAAAAAAATAAGCTTTGGACAAAGAACACGAATCTAAATACACACGATATTTCATACAATGTTATGAGATTTATGGAATTAATGCATAGAAACATTGTATGTGACATAAATAGCAATCGTGTATTAGACAAGTCGTGCAATAGACATGTAATGCAATTTTAGTCTAATTCTTATGCATGGAAGTGTTAGATAATACAATGACACGTGGAAGTGTAGCAGCAATAGAAATAACACTAAGAGAATTTTATATGAATACAAGTTATATCTCAGAAAATCTAAATGCTAACATAAGATAAATGAAGTGATGAATCATGTCATGTGTTAATCTACACTCTAACAAGATTAAAACTAGGGCAAGAGGAAAGATAGATAAGACTTTATTTCTGAGAGAGTTGAAGGGCCAGATCCTTTTGGTCCAAATATATATTGATGACATTATTTTTGGATCAACTGATGGGAACCTTTGCAAAAAATTTGCCAAGCTCATTCAAGCAAATTTGAGATGAGCAGTATGGGAGAGCTAAAATATTTCTTAGGTCTCCAAGTAAAGCAATCTGAGGAAAGAATATTAATTTCTCAGACCAAATTTACCTTGGATATCATGAAAATTTTTGGAATGGAGAACTCTGTTGGACATGTGTGTCACATCCCTTTGTTTAAAAATAACAAATCCCAAATTGTATTTGATCTTGTATTTTGTGTGTTTAGAGTATGCAGGAACTATAAGTGCAATACTCCTTAGGTATAAAATAGATTAGAGATGATTCTATGGAATATGTGCTAACACTCGCGTTAGTAGTTAACGCCCAGCGTTATCTACCTGCGTTCGACGAACTCGGAAGACGCTCGACGCTTTGAAGATAACTGCGCTCGGCTTATTGCGTTCGAGGAACTGAACTGCAGTCGACGATTTGGAGCGTTCGACGAACGGAACTGCGATCGACGATTTGAAGTTAATCCTGTTCGACGAAGGCGCGTTCGACGAATTCTGTTTCGATCGATGAAATTTTGTTCTATCACGCAGTCGACGGTTTCGCAACCGCTCCACACGAATGCTACCGCCAGCGCTAGCGCTACCACCTGGTGCTATCTCAAGTTCATGCACAGCGCCACGCTGCCGACGGTTTCGCAAACCGCTCCACACGAACGCTACCGCAGGCGCTAGGAGATACCGCAGGCGCTATCTTCAAGTTCTATAAATTGATGGGCTCTTTCTCATTTTGGCTATCCATCCCAGAGAGGTTGCAAGTGCCACAACTCTATTGCTGTTATGTTGTCAAAGATGGATCTCCCTTTTTTTTAGCTTAAGGAGAATTCTGGAGGAGGACAACGTCACGCTACATCCGAAGGACGATCACTTCGACCTCGCTTATACTACATCGATCCTTCATCTCCGACTTCAGAAGATCTCATATAGGGAGTTTTTATTATTGTTATCTTTATTTTCATTCCACATATTTTTGTAACCGTTTAGAGAATTCGCCTTATGTTGGCGAGTAGGTCTGGGTAGGACTTAGGGAGGAATTCGCCTTGTGTTGGCGACTAGTTCAAGGTGATTAGATCTAGGGGGTGCTCGAGGCCATATCCGGGGAAGGATTCGCTAGAGCAGCTTGAGGCCATATCTGGGGAAGGATAGGCTAAAGCCAACCGATTTGTGGGGATACAAGTCTGTTGGGGAAATGATTTATCTTAACCCCTAAAAATGAGTAGAATATAAATTCTAAGAATGAAAAATTAGTCTAAGTAAATATGCATCGAATAGTATTCGACGCAACGTCAAAGTGTAGTCGACGTTCCTCTCAGAATGAGTCGAAGTAGCTCTAAACAAAATTCGACGTAACCTATGTCAACGTAACTCTGACTTCAAGTCGACGCATCTAGTGAAGTCGACGTACCTTAGTCGACGCACCTTCCATATTCTCCTCTCGACGTCCAGCAGTCTGAAATCGACGCTTCCGTCGAATAGTAATCGACGTACGTCGATTTCTATGTCAAATTCAAAACGCGCGAGATCTCTTTCCTTCTTTCTGTAGATCTGATTCTTATGGAATTATATTATTCTTTTATAGCCGTTCTGAATCAGCCTTTCCTTCTAATTGATTCTTGGCTAAATTGATTAAGTTTATTATGGATATTATTTGAAATCAGAATGATCTCTTTCCTTCTACAGAAATATTGATTATGGAATCTTTTCTCTCTTACTATTTCTCTAACTGCTAATTGATTATTCTCCTATAGTATTCTTTGAATAAACAGAGCTATAAATAAGAGGGAAGTCGGCAGAGAAGATAAGGTGTGATCCACTCCATACATTTGAAATAGAGGAAAAGCTCCCAAGAGAAAAGTGAGAAAAACTGAGAAAAGTGAAAGTGTGCTGCAGCAAACAACAAGCCTTCTTCTTCACCTTCTTCTGAGATCATACTGCTGCAATTTCTGAAACCTCTCACTGAAAGAGAAAAAGGCCTACAATCTCCTTCTCACTATAGAAGAGAGATTTCATTCACTATTTCTTGTGCTTCTAATCTTCTTACTAAGAAGAAGATTCTTTCTTGTTTCAATTACTTCTTCTACTTCTTCTTCTTATTCTCATTTCATTTTCAAATTGTGTAAAAGAGTTTTTAGAATCTCTCTTCAAAAAATTCAGTTGTACTGGTTCTAAGAGTCTCCTTATCAAAAGACTCAGGCTGGTTCTAAGAGTCTCCTTATTAAAAGACTCAGTACAAGATAGTGAATTCCTACCAAGGGGGTAGAAGAGTGGACTACCCAAAGTTTGGGGAACCACTATATTTCTTTGTGTTGTGCTGTGATTTTCTTTTTGCTGTTACTTTCTTTATCTGCTTAATTCTTGTTGGTGTGTGTGGGAAGCTTAAATATGTGATTATTACATATATATATATATTTGTTAACTTTGCACAATGTATTTTTAAATCTCTATTCACGCCCCCTCTAGAGAATTCTAGTGAGGTTAACTTTGCACTTTCAATTGGTATCAGAGGGAGGTTGATCAAAAAGGGGTAACTCCTTGATCAAAAAGTTCCTACCTCATATATATATTTCTAAAAACTATTTTTTTACATGGCACAAATCAAAGATTATGCTTCCACCAGACCACCAATTTGCAACCTTGAAAAGTTTGCACTTTGGAAAACAAGAATTAGGATCTATATGAATTCTATTGATGAAGATTTGTTTAATGTTATTTTGACAGGTCCTCCCAAGCCCTATAGAATGGACTCAAGTGGTAAAGTGACTCAAACACTTGTCCCAAGGGCTGAGTGGACAGTTGAAGAGAAGAAGGCAGGAACAAGTGATGCAAAAGCTGTGAACATTCTTGTCTCAACCCTCTCAGATGAAATCTTTCAAAAGGTTGTTGACTGTGAATCAGCCAAAGAAATCTGGGAGGCTCTTACAAAGATAGTAGAAGGAAGTGCTGATGAAAGGAAAGATAGAAAGGCTCTATTGATCTCCCAATATGAGAACTTTCAAAAGAAGCATGAAGAAAGCATATCTGAGATGTATGACAGATTCAGTCTGATCATCAATCAATTAAGGAGCTTGGATAGAGAGATCTCTCTCACAGAGATCGATGACAAAATATTAATGAGTCTCCCAAGTTCATGGGACTCAAGAATATGGGCAATAAGAGATACAAGAGGACAAAAGGAAATATCAACAGATGCTCTCTTAGGAAAACTTAAATCTTATGAGCAACTACTGAAAACTAGAGAAGAGAAGGAAAGAAGGGAGAACACTCCAACCTCTTCAAAAGATAGAAACATTGAATTAAAAGCAACAGAAGAAGAAACCTCTGTTACTGAAGAAGAACTGTTCAGCCTCCTGGCCAGAAGATTCAAGAAATGGGTCAGGCCAGATGGGTCTACAAGGAGAGAGTCAAAACCAAGGTATGATAAGACTCATACTAAAGATATTGTTTGTTATTCATGCAGGAAAACTGGACATATTGCTCCAGAATGTCCAGAAAATGCCGAGAAAAAGAAAGATCTGAAAAAGAAAGATCTCAAGAGGAAGGAGAAGAAGAAAGAAAGAGGCTTCATTGCAGAAGTTTGGAGTGAAACAGACTCTGAAGACAGCACCTCATCTAAAAGTGATAGTGAAGAGTCTAAGCAAGAAGATCTATGCTTAATGGCTCTTGGAAGCTCAGAAAAAGAATGTGTTGCTGAATTATGGAGTGAAACAGGTTCAGAAGGAAGCATCTCTTCTGAAGATGAAAAAGAAGATAGCCTTATTCTCATAGAGGAATCTGAGGATAAGGATGAGGTAAGCATTTTTGATGAAATAGATTTTCAATGTGATGATTTCAAAAGTGATTTTAAAAGACTCTGTTTAGATCAACTAAAAGCTAAACAAGAAATTAAGGATCTAAAGGAACAAATCAATATGAGAAAAATAGAGGATACATGTTCAAAAAATTATGAACTAAGGTGTGAAATCTATAAAACAGAAAAGGAAATACAAAGTGCTAAAATAGAAAATCAACTCCTTAAGAATAAGGTTTCCCAGGCAAAAGATTTTGAAGAATCTATAAAAGCCAGAAGCCAAACACTTAAAGAAATCACTGAAAAACAAACAATCAGACATAAGAATCTGGGGCATGTGCTGATCCTTCAACCAGTTCAATACCATCTACCAAACCTGCTTGGATGAGTCCTGTTAAATTCACTAAACCCATCAAATCAACAAACTTAGAAGAAGACTCACAAAATACAGAAGACCTCACCTTCAAAGAGATAAACCACCTTAATGAATCATCATCATACCATTCAGAAGAAGATTCTCAAACTACCTCTGAGAAGGCAACTATGCCAAAAGAAACAAGTTATAAAGAAACAAAACTCCAATCAGAAAAAGGGAAAAATAAAATCTGTGAAGATAAAATTGCGTTGACTTCATATCGACGCATGAATGATAGTACGTCGGATTATACTCGACGCAATCTCTCAGATGCTTCGACCTCAAATCGACACATGAATAAAAGTACGTCAACTTACAATCGACGCAACTACTTCCATGCATCGATTCCAGATCAACGCAATTTAGAGAAAGCGCCGAATACGTATCGACGCAACTCTCAACATACGTCGAATAGATATCGACGCATAAAACCTCAGAGCAACTTAAATACAGGACATAGCTATTCTTCAAAAACTTTCTATCTTAACCCCCATTCCGTACCCATTCATCCTGATCAAAATTTCTATCCTAATCAAAACGTTCATCCTGATCAAAACTTCTATCCTAATCAAAACTCTTATCTTAATCAAAACTTTTATCCTAATCAACAACTCTATCCTAATCAACATCTCTATCCCTCCCTAAACTTAAATTCCTATAATCTAAAGACAATTAGGTGTTATATCTGTAATAAAATTGGCCACACTGCCAAACAATGTTGGCACAATCAATCCAATTGTTTATAAAATTAGTCCAAGGGTGACTTAGAAAACCTTAGGATTAGGAAGAAATAATCTCTCAAGAAAAACCTGGAATTTTCAGACAAAGTAAAAGTAGCGTCGATCTCTTAATCGACGCATACAGGAAACCCTATCAGACTATACCGACGCATACATCGACTTCCACTCGATGCAACGTCGACTTCATGAAAAAGAGCGGCAATACTAAAATATTTTCAGTCACATCTACTGCTGTACTGAATAAACCTCGAGTTGTGTCTCGTGTCGACGTTTCACCTGACTTAAATAGACTTTTCAGTTAAAATTCAGCTCGCTCCTTGCAACTCTCATCCTTCTCATTTCTCAGTCCAGCTGTCTCTTCCTCTTGGGTGACCAAGTATTTCTTAACCTCCTTGGCTAAGAAGGTCAAGAAGGGGGAGAAATTAGATGAAGAGCAGCTCTCAAGTCACAAATCTCTCTCACACAAGTCCCTTCCTACTTCAAAATCTGATAGTCTTGCACTGCTTAAGACAATTGGGAATGAGTTACATACTGAGGACCAGATGACAGATGTACACTCTATAGCAAGAGAAGCTACACAACAAGTAGTTCTCTTTCAAGGGGAGGCTAACAGAGCAGAGAGAGAAGTTGAAAAGGAAACTAATGTTGAAAAAGAAGCTGAAGCTCAGGGGGAGCCAAATGCTGACATAACTAAAGCTGGAGCTGAGAATGAAACTGAAGAGTCAGAAGTAAAATAAAAGGAAGTTCCATCTCAGGGGGAGCAAACTGCTGTGACTCAGGGGGAGCTGAGTGAATCACCTGTTACTGAGAAGGAGCAACCAACTTCTCTTAAAATATTAGTATTCACTAGGAAAAGAAAAACTCCTCCTACCCCTCCTGAGTGATGTGTTGAACAATGTTGATATACTCTTTCCTCCATGCTTAAATACTATTTATGAAGTTTGTGTATATGATTCTATTTTCTTCTGATTACTTAACATATTTCTTTTCTATATAAATGCCTTGCTGTGTTGATTAAAAGCTGATACAATTTCTCCCTGAATAGGGTTAAGACAAATAGGGGGAGATTGTTGGGGAAATGATTTATCTTAACCCCTAAAAATGAGTAGAATATAAATTCTAAGAATGAAAAATTAGTCTAAGTAAATATGCGTCGAATAGTATTCGACGCAACATCGAAGTGTAGTCGATGCTCCTCTCAGAATGAGTCGAAGTAGCTCTAAACAGAATTCAACGTAACCTATGTCAACGTAACTCTGACTTCAAGTCGACGCATCTAGTGAAGTCGACGTACCTTAGTTGACGTACCTTCCATATTCTCCTCTCGACGTCCAGCCAGTCTGAAATCGACGCTTCCGTCGAATAGTAATCGACGTACTTCGATTTCTATGTCAAATTCAAAACGCGCCAGATCTCTTTCCTTCTTTCTGTAGATCTGACTCTTATGGAATTATATTATTCTTTTATAGACATTCTGAATCAGTATTTCCTTCTAATTGATTCTTGGCTAAATTGATTAAGTTTATTATGGATATTATTTGAAATCAGAATGATCTCTTTCCTTTTATAGAAATATTGATTATGGAATCTTTTCTCTCTTACTATTTCTCTGACTACTAATTGATTATTCTCCTATAGTATTCTTTGAATAAATAGAGCTATAAATAAGAGGGAAGTCGACAGAGAAGAATAAGGTGTGATCCACTCCATACATTTGAAATAGAGGAAAAGCTCCCAAGAGAAAAGTGAGAAAAACTGAGAAAAGTGAAAGTGTGCTGCAGCAAACAACAAGCCTTCTTCTTCACCTTCTTCTGAGATCATACTGCTGCAATTTCTGAAACCTCTCACTGAAAGAGAAAAAGGCCTACAATCTCCTTCTCACTATAGAAGATAGATTTCATTCACTATTTCTTGTGCTTCTAATCTTCTTACTAAGAAGAAGATTCTTTCTTGTTTCAATTACTTCTTCTACTTCTTCTTCTTATTCTCATTTCATTTTCAAATTGTGTAAAAGAGTTTTTAGAATCTCTCTTCAAAAAATTCAGTTGTACTGGTTCTAAGAGTCTCCTTGTCAAAAGACTCAGGCTGGTTCTAAGAGTCTCCTTATCAAAAGACTCAGTACAAGATAGTGAATTCCTACCAAGGGGGTAGAAGAGTGGACTACCCAAAGTTTGGGGAACCACTATATTTCTTTGTGTTGTGCTGTAATTTTCTTTTTGCTGTTACTTTCTTTATCTGCTTAATTCTTGTTGGTGTGTGTGCGAAGCTTAAATCTGTGATTATTACACATATATATATATATATTTGTTAACTTTGCACAAAGTATTTTTAAATCTCTATTCACCTCCCCTCTAGAGAATTCTAGTGAGGTTAACTATGCACTTTCAAAGTCGGTATAGAAAAGGAAAAGATATTTACATTTGTACGCCTCCGATTTCTAGCGATATTGAAATCAAATTTATGTAAACACCTTTTTATATAAATACAATTATGTCTTTATTTGTGTTTACTTGATTTCTCTCCTTTGGCGTTATCTCTAAAATATTGGTTACTAAGTTTTCAATTCTAATTACTTTATCTAAATTGCTTAGTTCAATCTCTTTCATCATAAAACAATTTAGTACTTGTTTCTAAACTTGGTTATTACGATATTCTCACAAATTAGCTAAATTGTTATTTTGCCTTTCTCATATTATAAAACAATTTAGTAATTTTCATAACATTATTACAAAGAATTTTTATTCCCTTATTCACCCCCCCTCTAAGGGCACCAATCGATCCAACAAGTGATATCAGAGCAGGTTGTTCCAAACGGTGTAAAAACCAGGAATAATGACGTCTCATGATCTCGCCTCTACTAGTGGGGGAAATTTTCTTAAAAATGAAAAATCTTTAGCACCACCTTTATTTGAAGGCAAAAGTTATAATGGGTGGAAATTTCTAATGGAAAAATTTCTGAAATCTTTGGATATTAAAGTATGGAATATTACAATTAAAATGCCCCAAAGTATTTTAAATAAAAATGAAATGTTTTTAAATGCCAAATCTATGAATAGTCTATATTGTGCATTAGATCAAAATATTTTCAAACTTATTTATACAGTTCCTACTGCTTATGAAGTTTGGAAATTTCTTGAGAATACTTATTGTCTTCCTTCCACAGATGATGAACAAGAGCAATTCCTTGTGGATCCAAGAGAAGAAACTGATGGGGACTTATGCTTGGAGGAAGAAGAACACAACGTCACAATATTGGACTCATTTGTTGGCAACACATCAAGCAAAAGAGAAGACGAAAATTCAACTATGGAAGAGGAATGCGAAGAAGATGTCAAAGGAACCCTTGGTTCAAATCTTGTCTCATCCCATAGCAATGTAAGAAACTCAAAAACTTATTTTTTGTAACAAATTCTATTTCTACATCTCGTATGCTTAAAATTGCTAAAAGTAAAATTTTAAAGTTGAAAACTACTAATTCCAAATTACGTTTAGAAAATAAATCTTTAAAAGCAAACGATAAAGTAGAATCAAATATTGATGTGTTAAATTCACTTTCATGCTCTTTAGTTAAAATTCCTACTCCTTGTTTAGATTGCAATCTATTAAAAGAAAAAATCAAGGATATTGAAAAAGGGCTCTTAGTTTCTAAAAAGCATAATGAAAAATTGATAATTGAAAATGATGCTTTAACTTATAAGTTAAGACAATTAAAATCTTTTGTTGAAAAAGTTCTAATTTCTAGTAATGTCATTCATCATAAGATTTTGAATAACAAAGATAAATTAACTTACAAAATCATTTCTAAAAATGATCATTTTTACACATCAACTCAAAAGGAGTTTAGTTTCAAAAGGAATTATGATCCTCACAAAATTCTTAAGAGTCACTATTATAGGTCTCAATATATTTTCAATCATGACTCATATTTAAAAACTCCTTTTCATGAAATTCAAACTATAAAATATTTTCTGTCACATTATAAGAGTATGCCTATAAGAAAGAGTGGAAATGAAAATCATCAAATTAAGAATCAATCATTTAAAATTTATTGTAACCCACTCTTTCAACATTCAATTCTAAAGAAAGACAACCACTCTTATAAACTTTCAAAGAATCCATATAATAAAATTCATTATGATTATCAACATCAATCTATTTTGAAAAATAATTTGAATAAACATTAATCTCAAATGAATTATTTTTTAAACAAATATAATCATATAAAGATGCACATAATCATAATATGAATTTAAAAGATAAACAACCAAGGTATGAATGGAGACCCTTAAAGAAAAATGACACATCAACTTTAATTGAAAAGGCCCATTTATCCTTGTCTCCTAAAAAATCATCATGTAATATTTGGGTACCCAAAGGAACCATTACACATGGTCAACTTTGGATACCTAAATCACTTATCATTTAGTATCTTTCAAATGCATGAAGTAGAAACTATTAAGAAAATGAAATATCATTACTCTACTTCATGATATGCTTATTGTCTCTTTTCTTTTATTTATTTTTTATTATTTTTTGAACAAACATGCTATGATCACTTTCTATTTCATGGGATATGACTTACACATTTTAAGCCTTATATTTAACAAATTAAATTGAATTAAAATTGAACATTAAGTCATATATTTTTCAAAGTGACCTATCTCTAATCTTTTTAGTTCTTTATCCTTTTAAATCCTTTACCCTTAATTGTCTTGAATTATCATGATAAATTGAATATTAAAATTATTATCAAGACTATTGAAACTATTTTAAAGATTGGATTTAAATGGTTTATTAAAGGGCTTAAACAAAAAATTAAAATGCACAATGTTTTTGATTCTTTTCTATTTTTGTTTGCTGCATATGATAGCCCTTATAATGAAGAATATTATCTAGAAAAATTGAAAACATAAATTCATCTAAACGCATGTTTAATCTTTCAAAAATGCGAGTTTACGATCAAAACTTCAAACAGCCATATCTTTTGATCCGCTCGTCCGATTTTCACGATTAATATATTTTCGGAAAGAGCACAGAAATCTCCATCCAACGGCGAACTAGGCTTGCCCATTTGAGTTCGTTTGGTGCTGTCAATTTGCCCAATTTGAACTCCGTTTTAAAAAGCTATCTTAGTTTGCTTGATTTGGAAATTTCTGTGTTTATGGATTTTTCATCACATGCTATCCTTAGTATAATTGTTTCATATATTAATTTAGATATTATGTGTGTGATGTGTGTCACCATTGTTTGCATGTAATTTAGACCTTAGAATCATCTTGTATCATTAAGATCAAATCAAAACTTTAATCATTTCATTCTAGGTCTAAAGAAAATTAATTTGAAAACTTCTCATATTACATGCAACATTATCTCCATTAAATCATATATAATAACATTGCACTCAAACTCATCATTCTAGCATTACTTCTTAGTTTATGCTTAAATTTATATGCTAGGTATAACATTTACAATGTTATTAAAATATCATGATAACTATGTGATTTGAAATTATATAGAATACTAAAATTCCAACAAACACATAGTATATGGATTAATCATTAAGATATATATGAATATTGTATCATGAATCATATATTATCATGCAAAACCAAAGATCAATAAATTCAATTATTGAAATCAATCTTATAAATTTTAAAACTTTATATATGTGATCTTTATCTTTAATATGATTGCATGATCATCATTTCCTAGATTTACAAATCAAACATGCTCATTCAAAAGAAAATCTCCAAATCATATTGTCATAAGTCTAGAAGAATTAGAATTTACATACATCATGATGATCTACCATATATTCTATGCAAAATTCTCTATAATCATAAATCATAATTCATGGTCTATCAAGAAATATCTCAAATCAATAATGTCTATTACCTAGGAATTTTGAATCTTATGATAAAAATATGAATATTTTTTTCTTTACATTATATGATGTATTAATATGCTTTGATAGTGATTGCATGTATCTCTCATATTTGTAGACTCTATAATCAACTTTGCAATGAAAGAATAAATCAAAATTAATCATCACTCTATTCTAGATCTATAATTTGAAACTCTATTTCGGAAATACATGCAATATTAATATAAATCTTATGACATGACATTTAACCCCAAAACCCATTATACTAGCATTATCACTTATTGAATATTAGTAATTGTGCTAGTTATCTCATATCGTCATCTCATAAAAGTAGAAAAACTATACGACAATATATAACTCATCACATTAAACAAAACCCATAGTTTATAAATCAACCCATTGTTTAAAAGCATAGGTTGTCCAAAGATTATTCACCTATGACTTCATATCTCACAATAGCGGGGGCTTATGATTGGATACATTAGAGACCTAACCTCTAAGACATGTCTTGTCCTTAACCGGGGAGGGTTCCAGTGGGGCCTTGCAAGGCACTAGGGGGAAAGAGTGCTAGGTTGAGTGTTCTCTAGTGTGTGCATATGGGACTAACACCCCAACCTACGGTATGTGTGCAGCTCCTCATGCCCATCCGTCACTTAGTACGGGGCTAGGGTGTAGACATTTAGTCGGGGTAGTCTTTAATCTTAGGACATACTTATATTACTCTTTGCATGATTATTTTATTTTCTTATCACTTAAAATCATGCATATTTTGGGTTGTTTAATAAAAAAATGTCCTCTTGTGTTTGCATAATTTATCTTTTTGAGCTTAAATGTTTTTGTAAAACACATGTATTTGAAAAAGCTATAGTTTTATGCAAATTTGAGCAATCAAGACATCTCCAAAAATTATAAAATTTTTGCATAAGACTACTCTAAGGACACTTAATAAATATCAAAAATCAGATTTTTAAAATTCTCAAAAAATCAAGTACTGTTTCCAGCGCTAGCGTTAGCGCCGGCGCTAGCATGGGTGTTTGATTTTTCTGATTTTTAAAATTTCTAAAAATCCTTAAAAATATGTTTGTTTATATTAACTAATATGTTTTTTGAATTTCTGACATTTATTATCTTTGTTTTAATTTATATTTAAGAAAATCAACTACAAAAATTCCAAATTCAAAAATATGTTTTGAGATTTGTGTTTTATTCATATTATTAAAAATCAACTACAAAAGTTCAAAATTCAAAAATTCAAAAATATGTTCTTGAGATTTGTGTTTTATTCCTATTATGAAAAATCAACTACAAAAGTTCAAAATTCAAAAATACAAAAATATGTTTTTGTGATTTTCTATTTTTATCTCATTAAAAAATGATAAAACTACAAAAAAACTGTATGATCTTTATTGCTAATATCAAGCATGAATGAATTCTATTATTTAGAATTATTTACAATGTCAACATTTATTCCTTCAAATTACTATGAACATTGTTTTGTTTATCATGCTTTGATATATCTATTTTAGTGCATCAATTGTATTAAAAAATATGTGTAGATCCAAGCTTAGCATGCCTCTAAGTATGAGTAAATATTGTATGATTGATAATGATACATTTCACTCACTTATTTTGATAATCAACATGTGTGTTTAAATCTAAAATACTTGCTTGTGTATTGTATTTGTACAATGAATTAAAACTTGCATAAGTTTATTGCCTACACTACATTTGAATTGCACTTATGAAATTTAGAAAAGTGGTTAAGTTAAAATTTTGGGTTTGCAAAACAAGTGTATTCGGAGAATGTTGTCTCACAAATGTGAATAAAAAATTATATATGTAGACAAATATAACTCCACCAAGCACTACTTGAACCTCCTTATAAGTCTTCATAAGCATTGCGAGGTTGAGCACCTTGGAAAGAATAGTAAAATGTCTTGTACAAACCTTGGTTATTACACCACTTTGTTAAAAATTTTGTGCATTAAAAGTGTGTGAAAGTAATTTACTTGTGTTTAATTGTGCACTTTACTTTACATATGTCTTGTATTTTGTTGATTTAAATCAGTTGTTAACATTACCCAAAATACACTTATGTGCACATCATTATCTTTCATAACACTTCTTCTCATGAGTATTGGATTCTAATGCTTTATCTATACTACTCTTTATATAAGAAATACACTAGATAACCTAGCATGATCTCTACAATGTTTTAGTATCTCTTGAACTTCAACTTAAGTAACATTGTAGTATAATCTTTCTTTGATATGTTCATTTCATGCTTGGTATCTTTATGAAAGACTTTGAGATTTCAAAAAGGTTAAAACATCTTTCAATTTTGAACTAAAACTCATATTTTTACTTATGCTTTTCATGCATACAAAAAGATGTTTCTTATAATCTTCCGTTTGCTTACAACTCTTATCTTTTTATTTGAAATCTCTTATATATACTATGCTTAAACTCTTTATCATTTCATATATTACAAAAGCTCGATCATGATTTATAACTAGCCTAAAGAATGCCTCCTTACTACCCTCACCCTACCTTCTTTTGATAATACCGAAAGGGGCAGATTAATTGAAGAAATCTATATAGGAGAAATATAGAAGATTAAGGGGAGAATAATTCATGTAATCTATCATTTAGGGGAAGTAAAACATAAATTTCATTTATGTAGGGGGAGCATTAAGATAGGGGGAGTATGCATATCATCATGCTTATCATACACTATAGTTGCACTATCATCTTGCTTATCATATACTATAAACACTATTGTTGATTTCTTGCTAAGAGGATTTGTTATTATCAAAAGGGGGAGATTGTTGGACATGTGTGTCACATCCATTTGTTTGAAAATAACAAATCCTAAATTGTATTTGATCTTGTATTTTATGTGTTTAGAGTATGCAGGAACTATAGGTGCAATACTCCATAGGTATAAAATAGATTGGAGATGATTCTCTGGAATATGTGCTAACGCTCGCGTTAGTAGTTAACGCCCAGCGTTATCTACTTGCGTTCGACGAACTATGAAGACGCTCGACGCTTTGAAGATAACTGCGCTCAGCTTATTGCGTTCGATGAACTGAACTGCGGTCGACGATTTGGAGCGTTCGACGAATGGAACTGCGATCGACGAATTGAAGTTAATTCCATTCGACAAAGGCGCGTTCGACGAATTCTGTTTCGTTTGATGAAATTTTGTTCTGTCACGCAGCCGACGGTTTCGCAACCACTCCACACGAACACTACCGCCAGCGCTAGCGCTACCACCTGACGCTATCTCAAGTTCGTGCACGGCGCCACGCCGCCGACGGTTTCGCAAACCGCTCCACACGAACGCTACCGCATGCGCAAGGAGCTACCGCAGGCGCTATCTTCAAGTTCTATAAATTTATGGGTTCTTTCTCGTTTTGGTTATCCATCCCAGAGAGGTTGCAAGTGCAACAACTCTATTGCTGTTATGCTGCCGAAGATGGATCTCCCACTAAAAGCTTAAGGAGAATTCTGGAGGAGGACAACGTCACGCTATATCCGAAGGATGATCGCTTCGACCTCGCTTATACTACAGCGATCCTTCATCTCCGACTTCAGAAGATCTCATATAGGGAGTTTTTATTATTGTTATCTTTATTTTCATCCCATATATTTTTGTAACCGTTTAGAGAATTCGCCTTGTGTTGGCGACTTGGTCTGGGTAGGACTTAGGGAGGAATTCGCCTTGTGTTGGCGACTAGTTCTAGGTGATTAGATCTAGGGGGTGCTCGAGGCCATATCTGGGGAAGGATTGGCTAGAACGGCTTGAGGCCATATCCAGGGAAGGATAGGCTAAAGCCAACCGGTTTGTGGGGATACAAGTCGGTATATAAAAGGAAAAGATATTTACATTTGTACGCCTCCTATTTCTAGCGATATTGAAATCAAATTTATGTAAACAACTTTTTATATAAATACAATTATGTCTCTATTTGTGTTTACTTGATTTCTCTCCTTTGGCGTTATCTCTAAAATATTGGTTACTAAGTTTTCAATTCTAATTACTTTATCTAAATTATTTAGTTCAATCTCTTTCATCATAAAACAATTTAGTACTTGTTTCTAAAATTGGTTATTATGATATTCTCACAAATTAGCTAAATTGTTATTTTGCCTTTCTCATATTATAAAACAATTTAGTAATTTTCATAACATTATTACAAAGAATTTTTATTCCCTTATTCACCCCACTCTAAGGGCGCCAATCGATCCAACAAACTCTACCCCTATGAGAACTCATATGGGGTCAAATGTCTCTCTAGATAAGGATGAAAAGGGGAAACCCTATAATGAGTCCATGTATAGAAGCATAATTGGCTCCTTGCTCTATCTTACTGCTAGTAGGCCAGACATTATGTTTGCCACATGTGTATGTGCAAGGTATCAAATTAACCCCAAAGAATCTAACTACTCAGCAGTCAAGAGAATATTGGGATATCTAAAGGGTACTCTCAATCTACGACTCTGGTATCCAAAGTCAGATGATTTTGAGCTTTGTGGTTATTCTGATGCTGACTTTACTAGGTTCAAGGAGGGCAGAAAAAGTACTTCAGGAACTTGTCAGTTCTTGGGGAGAAGGCTTCTGTCCTGGAGTAGCAAAAAACATAATGGCATTGCTATCTCCACAGCTGAATCCGAGTATATCTTTGCTGGTAGTTGTTGCGCACAACTCTTTTGGATTCAACACCAATTAGAGGATTACAATCTACATATTAAGAGAACATCTCTCTTCTGTGATTCCTCTAGTGCCATCTCTATAGCTAAAAATCCTGTGGCACATAGTAGAACAAAGCATATTAGGACTAGATATCATTTCATCAGGGAACATGTAGAAAATGAAGATATTTGCCTTGAGTATGTCAGTATAGATAGGCAAATAGCTGATATTTTTACCAAGCCCCTTGATGAGACTAAGTTTAATCAATTCAAAATTGAATTGGGAATACCAAGTTCTTAAAAATTGGCCCTGTTGAAGTTCATCTTTCATTTATAGTAGTGATTAACTAAAAGTGTTGATGGGATGGATCTTTCACAGGATCCTCCATAAAGAAGACTAACATATTCAGTTTTGAAAGACAACAACAACATATTGACTAAGTAATACAGATGAATCATCTAGAAAATATTGCAAATTATTCAAATCATCTTGATGAATCAAGACGATACTACACTCGACTACAATGCATTTGCGATCTCGACGATACTGGATACACCTTCTCGACGACAAGTCGACATGACTGTCCATGTCAGCGCCATCATACGCCGCGATTTCGGGATTTAAAAGAATACGAAAAGATCTTATCTGGTACACGCCCTTTTATCTTCCCAATACTTGTTATTATAAATGAGACACCTTGAAAACATAGAAGATCACACATACAAACCCTAGAATTCTATCTTCATCATCTTCCTCTCGATGATCATCAATGGCGCCAAAGCACTCCGACGACAAGATTCAGTCTGTAGGAGAGTTAGTGAAGGATGGATTCCAAGGTGCTGATGCATAAATAGACATGGTAATTACTCTGTTGTATGCATCCGAATTAAAATATGTTCTCACTAAACCTACCCGATTCTACCACGTTGCACTTTCTGAAATGTATGTCAATGCCCAAATCAACAAGGTTGGGAAAGCTATTCTTACCACTAAGTCTGGATAATACATAAGAATAACTTCCACGGGCCTAACCAATGCCCTTCAATTAATTGTTTTTACTAAAAATGAGGTAGAAGAATTAGTAAGCTCTGAGGATGTGTTAGAAGGATATAAGTGGTGTGGTCTTGATGGCAAACCCTATGGAAGCATTCCAAGAATGAAAATGAATATGAAAGGTAAGCTTCTATCAGATATAATTGGAAAAATATTCTTATGCAAAACTGGTTCACGTGATAGAATATCAAAAGGAATGTTTGAGCTGATGGTAAGGGTAAGTTCTTGTTTGAGAAAATCAAGGAAAGTTTGAATACCCCAAATTTTGGAAGAATCCCCTCTCTATACTTAAAGCACTCAATCCCCCAACATCTTGATGAGTCTAAAGCAATACGGTTGGGTTTTCTTACTTCATCGTAAATGAATAGCATATCAAATATGCGCAGCGGAAATAACAAACAAGAACAACCCAAAAGAATTTGAGGATCTTACGATTTCATGAATCAAGAAATAAGAAAGGTAATAACATGGAAGTACCCTAAGGTGGTTGAGTCAACACTCAACCAAGATGCTCCAAGAAGAAATCTAGAAGACAACCTTTGAGTCCTAAGCGCTGATATCGATCGGCGCCTCTATAGAAATCCATACTAGTGAAGAAGAACCCTAGCCTCTTGTCGAACAAGAAGTAGGTCGGAGAAGGAATTCCCTTTTCGTCTCCCATGGACTGCTAGATCCGACGACAGGGAGAAGCGGCGGCGGCGGTCTTGCTGGATGCGGACGTCGAGACCTAGACGGACCCTTCCACTTCGGCTCTCTAAGAATCGCGAAAAGGGGAGGTTGTGCCTAAAAACTTATCGCATCTAGTTTTATACTCAAGGCATAAAACACGCTATCCGCAGACTAAAGACTTCATTGGAGTTAATACAGTTTTGTCGAGTAACGTTAATTCGTCGAAACCATTCGATGAATTCGTCGAGACTATTTGACGAATCCGTTGAGATCATTCAGTGAATAGATTCGTCGGAAAAATCTGATTTGTCTTAACCAATCGATGAATTGATTCAACAAAAAATCCAATTCGTCGAGACATTTCGAGGAATTGACATATTTCGTTGAGTCCATTCAAAGAACTGTTTCGTCAAGTAGATTTAATTTGTCGAGACCATTCGATGAATTGAGATAAGTTCTGTCGAGACATTCTCTACGACTCATCTTAAACTTTGCCAACATACTCCATACAATATTCACAATACCTGTGGAGCATTCAGTCGACTCGACCCAACTCCAATAAGTCATAGGATTAGTCCTTCACTCATATCCAATATGAGTAAAGCCAACACAATCCTTCATCCAATTTCTCTAACACTATTATGTGCGACCCTATAGGCTCAAATTGCGTTGGCAGTAAGACTAACTATTTGATTGCTTTGAGATCACCTCAGAAACACCAATAGTCTCCCACTTGATCATAAAGTATCAACAAAAGTCTCACAAACAATGAGCGGCATCTAGCAATACATCATTGCTACCCAAGCAATAAGAGTTCATTACTCAATAAGCCTGTCTTGACCAATATACCAGTGTTGTCATGTCCCTTTGTCCCTTACACCCGGATAGAACTAGAGGCATGGACCGTGTCACCCTCATAATTGTTCAATCCTAGTTTCCTGATCTAGAATGGAATGTTTGAAACTGGTGAGCTCAATATTATATATTGACTCAAATAAGCATGACCATGCATTTCTCAGTCTCATTCCATCAAGGGGCCCTTGGATGTAACTCCTATCGAATAGAAGGACAAATCCCATATCTTTCCACACACAAACACCAAAATGAATCGTAGCATACCCAATAACCACCATTATCATCAACCTTCTTCAAGGAAGACTTTTGATGGCATCAAAGTACGCTCTTCCTCACTTGATGAATGTTGCGACTTCAGGTCAAAGAACCACAAATACCATTGCCAGTTGAGATATACTTGTGACACGTTCATATAACAATCCACAAAGTAGCCTCAAGGTGGGTCTGTCCAGTACATTTTGTTCGCTAACAAGTACCCATATGATGACTTGATATCACAATATCATGACCTGTGAGAACCAGTCATAAGTCAACGCACATGTTAGTCTTAATGTACCATCATCACCCTTCAACTTCTAAGATGATACTCAGACCAGGGACCATTTAAGAATGAAGCTTCTAATAAACATAAGCCCTCACATTCAAGTCACGCACTTGAATTCCTATGGAAGTAAACATTCTAAGGGCATCTATTATGCTAATTAATCTATCATATAGAAACAGTTGACATAATAATAAGAACTTGCCATAAATGTAAAATGAAAAACACAGTACAAATCACAATTCATCAAATGAATAAACAACCAACAAACATACAATCCACAAGGCTCCCACTAAAGATGATCATTCAGGTATCTAATACCCATTGATCTAACATGACTATCACGCTTCTTTTGCGCAAGAGGCTTTGTCAGTGGATCCACTATGTTTTCTTTAGTCGGTACTCTACAAATGTTCACATCTCCTCAATCGATAATCTCTCAAATAAGATGGAACCGCCGAAGTATGTGCATGGAGCGCTGATAAGATCTAGGTTCCTTAGCTTGGGCAATTGCACCATTGTTTTCACAGTAGAGAACTACAGATACAACAATGCTAGGAACTATATCTAGCTCGTCGATGAATTTTCTAATCCATACAGCCTCCTTTGCTCCATTTGCTGCAACAATATACTCGGCTTCTGTCGTAGAATCGACAACTGTCTCTTGCTTGGAACTCTTCCAGCTTACAGCTCCTCCATTAAGGCAAAATACAAAACCTGACTGGGACTTTGAATCGTCCCAATCATTTTGGAAGCTAGCATCCGTGTAACCATTTACAACGAGCTCTTCCTATCCACCAAACACCAAGAACATATCCTTAGTCCTTCTCAAGTACTTTAGGATATTCTTGACAACTATCCAGTGACCATCACCAGGATCAGACTGATACCTTCTCGTCATGCTTAAAGCATAAGAGACATCGAGTCGTGTACATAACATTGCATACATGATTGATCCAATTGCCGAAGCATATGGAATCAACTTCATGCGGTCCTTATCTTCCAAAGATTTAGCACACTGGTCCTTAGAGAGACTCACACCATGAAACATGGGTAAGAATCCCTTCTTGAACTCAAGCATGCTGAACCGCTTCATCACCTTCTCAATGTACGTACTTTGGGTCAAACTCAGCAACTTCTTCGATCTATCTCTATAGATCTTAATACCAAGTATATAAGTCGCTTCACCCAAGTCTTTCATAGAAAAGCAGCTCCCTAGGTTGTTCTTAACAACTTATAGGGTCAGAATTTCATTCCCGATCAACAGTATGTCAACTATATACAATATCAGGAAGACAACTATGCTCCCACTAATCTTCTTGTAAACACAAAGCTCATCCTCGTTCTTGATGAAATCAAACTCTTTGATCTTCTCATCAAAATACAGATTCCAACTTCGAGAAGCTTGTTTCAATCCATAAATGAATCGATTCAACTTGCATATTTTAGTGGCTTCACTTGGAGATACAAAACCCTCAGGTTGTGTCATATACACTTCCCTAAGGAGGTTTCCATTAAGGAAAGCCATTTGACATCCATTTTCCAGATCTCGTAGTCATAATATGCAGCAATAACAAGTAGAATTTTAATGGACTTGACCATAGCAACATGGGAAAAGGTCTTATCATTGTCAACACCATGAATTTTCCTGAAACCTTAGCCACCAGCCGGCCTTTGAATGTTTGTACATTCCCATCCATGCCGGTCTTCTTCTTGAAGACCCACTTGCACCCTATGGGTCGTACCCCTTCAGGTGGTTCCACCAAGGTCCAAAATTGGTTTGTATACATGAAGTCCATTTCAGATTTCATGGCCTCAAGCCACTTCTCAGATTCTGGTCCATTCATAACATCTTGGTAGGTTGCAGGCTCATCGTAATGATCCGAAAGCAACACATTGCCTATCCGAGACATGAGAAATCCCTATCTCTCAGGCTCAAATCTTGGTCTACCAGATCTACGTAGGACTTGTGTTTCTTGAGCAGGCTCTCTAGCTACAACATCTTATAGTCCTTGCCCAGGTTCTAATTTTGGTTCGTTCTTAGTTTGTGGTTTTTGAACTTCTTCAAGTTCTACCTTTGTAGTCTTTATAGATAAGAACTCTTTCTCCAAAAAGACACCAGTCCTTGCGACAAACACTTTTCCCTCAGACGGCAGGTAGAAGTAGTACCCTTTGGTCTCCCTAGGATACCCCACTAGATAACACTTAATCTTTTTTCCCAATTGGTTCTCTATTTCATTCTTAAACTCTTTGAACTTTTCAAAGGTTTCAGATTTACACTTCATAAGATATATATATCTGTATCTACTGAAATCATCAGTAAATGTAACAAAGTAGTAGTACCCACCTCTAGCCATAGAACTCATGGGTCTGCATACATCACTATGTATTATACCCAAAAGATCATCAGCCCTCTCACTGCAACTAGTGAAAGGGGCCTTTGTCATCTTGCCTAATAAACACGACTCGCATCTCTCAAATGATTCATAATCAAATGAGTCGAATAGTCCATCTTTATGGATCTTGGATATGCGTTTCTCATTTATATGGCCTAAACGACAATGCCATAAATATGTAGGATTTGAGTCATTTGTTTGTTGTCTTTTAGTATTTTCTACATTATAGATCGAATGGTCTAAGTTCAAAACATATAAACCATTAAACAATTGGGCTACACCATAACAAACATCATTCATAAAAATCAGACAACAATTGTTCTTAATTATAAATGAAAAACCTTTAATGTCAAGAAATGAAATGGATTTAATGTTTTTAGTTATGGCTGGAACAAAATAACAGTTATCTAATTCAATTATAAGCCCAGTGGGCAAAGAAAGATGATAGACGCCAATGACAATGACAACAACTCTTGCTCCATTTCCTACGCGCAGGTCTACCTCCCCTTTACCTAGCATTCTTCTCCATCTCAGTTCTTGCATATTTGTAAAAATGTGAGAATCGCATCCGTTATCCAATACCCAAGATGAATGAGCAGAAATATTTATCTCTATAACATAAATACCTGAAGTGGAAGTCACACTTTCCTTCTTCTTTTGCAGATCCTCAATATAGAGGGGACAGTTCCTCCTCCAATTCCCTGCCTTACCGCAGTGGTGGCACTTTCCTTCCTTCGCCAGACATTTCTTTTTCAGTGCAGAAGACTTGGGATCGAGATAAGGCTTAGATCCTATATTTGTCTTCTTCGATCCCTTGGCCTTGGCCTTGCCTTTATGCACCATCAGTATGGGGCTAGCAGGCTTGACCTTCTTCAAGTTGTTTTGGGCAGTTCTCAACATGCCCAGGAGCTCGGGCAGTGTCTTGTCTATTTCATTCATGTTATAGTTCAAGATGAACTGCTCATAAATGTCTGGCAATGATTGCAGGATCAGATCAGTGGCCAACTCTTGGCCCAAGGGTAAACCCAGTCTTTCAAGGTTCTCTATATACCCAATCATCTTGAGTACGTGAGTCCCTACCGAGTCTCGAGCTCCCATTTTGCACTGAAATAATGCCTTGGATATGTCAAACCTCTCTAACCGAGCTTGCCCCTAAAACATTTTCTTGAGGTTCCCGATTATCTCATAACCACGCATGCTCTCGTGTTGCTTCTAAAGATCAGAGGACATGGTAGCAAGCATGAGGCATTCCACATCCAGGGTATCATCCTGATACTTCTTATAAGCATCTCTGTGTGCTCGAGGAGTATTTCCAGTTGGCTCTGATGGGGCTTCCCCTTCCAAGACATAGAGCTTGCGCTCTTGCCTGAGAATAATTCTCAGGTTTCTGTACTAGTCTAGGAAGTTGGTCCCGTTGAGCTTGTCCTTCTCAAGGATGGCTCTCAGGGACAAGGTGGAGTGTGATGTGCTTGCCATGGAAATTCTACAATAAATTTGTAAAACTTTTAGTACTGTATTTTAAAATACATTTTATATTAATAAGGACTTTTATTAAAACTCCCACTATTATATTCAAGTTGATAACCCTTAATATCAATTCAGAGAGTTTATGCGAGCTACTCTTTTAGTGGACAAGATCCGTATTTCATTAACACAATGAGTCCGCTTTGGCGTTTCTCTCATAATGCGGTTATTTAGGTAGACAACACTTGCCAATTGCATCATTATGCAACTCTTGTATGGTTGGTGAATAACTCTTTATTCGCATCCATCATATGGTGCATGCCAACCCTATGCCTCTAGGCACTCAACCATTGAAGTCACCTAGTTAAGTTGGACCCTATCTCGATAGTGGGATATCACAATTATCCGCTCGCACCCTTACCAAGATAGATTAATGCACCTTGCTTTGGCAAGCCCACACTTCATCGATTGAGGCAGGAAAAGTGTCATCCATCGGAAGGCATTCATATACTTAATATTGGATAAGGGATTTTATATGATTCAATCGATGACCATTTCTTCGTGATTAACACTTAATCATTGTGCACATTCACAAAAACTAAAATTACAACATTATTCACAATCCAAACACATCCCAGTGCACAAAATAAAATCATCAACTATTTGATAAAATGGCTAAATCTGAACATTCAGAACTCTTCTAAATATCCAAATTTACATGCATTTGACCAATGAATAACAACTCCACTTATGTAGTAAACAAGCTCATCTCTCAATGTCAGATTCAAAATCTAAGACATTTGGTTTCACAAACCATTTAGAGGGATGGTTATTACAAAGGAGAAACAATTTTTGAAATAATGAAATCGCAACGCAATCACATGCATTCCTGGCGGGGTTCCAATTTAGAACTCTTCATCAAAAACCTCACATCTAGGAAGAAATCCAGACATTTAGAACACTTCTAATTTTCCGATTTACACGCACTAGATCAGAACCTCCTTCTGATACCACTGTTGGGTTTTCTTACTTCATTCTAAATGAATAACATATCAAATATGCACAGCGGAAATAACAAACAAGAACAACCCAAAAGAGTTTGCGAATCTTACGATTTCATGAATCAAGAAATAAGAAAGGTAATAACAACGAAGTACCTTAAGGGGATTAAGTCAACACTCAACCAAGATGCTCCAAGAAGAAATCTAGAAGACAACCTTTGAGTCCCAAGCGTTGAAATTGATCGATGCCTCTATAAAAATCCACACTAGTGAAGAAGAACCCTAGCCTCTTGTCGAACAAGAAGTAGGTCGGAGAAGGAATGCCCTCTTCGTATCCCACGGACTGCTAGATCCGATGACAGGGAGAAGCGGCGACGGCGACGGTCTTGTGGGATGCGGACGTTGAGACCTAGACGGAACCCTTCCGCTTTGGCTCTCTAAGAATCGCGAAAAGGAGAGGTCGTGCCTAAAAACTTATCGCATCCGGTTTTATACTCAAGGCATAAAACACGCTATCCGTAGACCAAATACTTTATTGGAGTTAATACAGTTTCATCGAGTAATGCTAATTCGTTGAAACCATTCGACAAATTCGTCGAGACTATTCGACGAATCTGTTGAGATCATTCAGTGAATAGATTTGTCAGAAAAAATTTGATTTGTCGCAACCATTCGATGAATTGATTCGACGAAAAATCCAATTCGTCGAGACATTTTGACGAATTGACATATTTCGTTGAGACCATTCAAAGAACTGTTTCGTCAAGTAGATTTAATTCGTCAAGACTGTTGAGGCTGAAAATGCGCCTCCACGATCACTGCTTGAAAAGCAAGGTGAATGAAGGGTTGCAAGCTATCGGTTACTATCCAACTTAATGATTTAGGTTGATTGGACCGCTGGCAGCGGTCGAGGCCAGAGTTCGCCCGTCACGACGAATGCCACTCTTGTGATGGGCTTTCCTTTGATTAAAGTGAAACAGTTACAACCGGTTACAGATGAAACCGGCCGGGCAGACAGGTCGCAAGACAGTTAATTCGAGACCGCAGCTCAGACAAGCGAGCTCCTGGATTTGAGTGTGCGTGTCTTGGGAACACCGCCCGGCCCTATTTATAGGCTCGGGGACCTACCCGAACGGGCAGATGCTAAAATAACCGCATGCCCGGGTACAGGAGAATCAGGCAGGGGGTGATCGGATTCAGAAGAATAAATAAAGGGGAAGACGCGCGGTCTGGTGGCTTGACTTCTGGTTTGTACTGGGCTTGGGTTGAGAAACTTTGGCTTGATCCAATTAGTAACCCGAGCGGTCTGCTGACCGAGATCGCAGCTTGCCCCTTTAGGACTTAAGCCATGACAATCTTCAGTGGCTAAGAGCGGTCTGACCCTTGGAGACCGCGCAACTTGGTTCGCTTGCCGGTCTGATCGGTTAACCTCTCAAACCGCCTGGTCTAAAGGAGATGCTGTCTAGGTAGCGGTATTCTGGGTAAACATGATCCCCACACATTTTCAATTTTCGCAGAAATTTCGAAAATGTTTGTTCTAGCCGGAGACCACATACACCTTCCTCTGAATGCTATAAAATGTTCTGGAAGCTTCCTCTTCTGCATAATTCTTTTCCAAACACGGGTTTCTATTCGCCGCTCGCGGTTAACTTTTTCAGACTTACAGATTCTCCGGTTAAAATGTCTGGCATACTGCTGGATCTTGAAAACCGCGTGAAGAGTAAGCACCGCGAAGGCAAAACCAACCCAAAAAAGAAGAAGAAGAACCCGGAGTCCGACAAGATCGAGTTAACCACTATGGTTGCTTTCGAGGGGAAGCCGACCGACTTGACTCCGCCGCCAGTCGATAAAACTGAATTGACAAAAGATGAGGCGGGCTGTTCTAAACCGCCGCCAGCTGATCAACCTGCCCCTTCTAACATGGCAGGATCCGAAGGTACCTGTTTGGAGACTGCACGGATCGACTCCTTCGATTTGGGGATCAATACTTCTGGTGTGATCCATTTGAAGATTGAGAACTTTGAGGGGGTTGTAGATTCCTCCAAGCCGAGCGAACAGAAAGATTCTGTTGAAGTGATCGATGTTGAGGGCGATTCTGTCCGAACTTCTCAAGCCAAACAGGAATCGACTAGGAAGAGGAAGAAGGCGGAGACTACGACGGAGAGGATCATGAGAAGACCAAGATGCTGAAGGCCAAGAATAAGGCCGCTTCCAGGAAACCGGGGACGGGTAGCCTCCAGTACAGGGCAAGCGAGAAGGAAGTTTCTGAAGGTCTGGCAACGCCTTCTAACAAACCGGACGACCTTCAGGTGAACTCTGCGAATAGTTTGACAGTGAGTGAGATCATCAAAGACTTTGATACTCTGGAGAGGCAAGATAAACTGCTTAATTCTCCCAAGCATTCGGAAGGAGCGGACTCAGAGGAGGCGACTAGGCTGAAAGAGGCCAATCCTGCTTTGGAAGATGCTGTAAAGACCGGGATGCTGTTTGTGAGGATCAAGGCAGAGAAGATGATGGAGTCTCTTCCCAATCCGTCGCCGGTCAACCCTCTTATCAAAGGTAAAGGAGCTGCCACTTATCACCCTGTCCGCTTCTTTAAAGCGCGGTCTCAAAAAGATAACCTGTTATTGAATCCGCTGGCGAGCTTTTTCCCTTCCGCGATCCAAACTTCTGTCGCTAGGCGAACTCAAAATGAGAGATTGTGGAAAGAACATCGCCGAAGAATGGACCCTAAGCAAATGAGGCGGCCTGTGAATCCGAACTTGAAACTCGCTTCTGCGGCTTGTAAGCGAGGAGATGTCGGAGCGAGCGATCTTTATTTGAATCTTATACTAAATTTCATACTTTTGATCGTTCTAACCGGTTCTTATTACTGCAGACGATTCTAAACTTACCGTGAAGCCGGGATACTTGGTGGCTAGCCTGTCACCCTTACCTCAATCTATGCCAAGTTCTCCATTGAACTTGAGCCTTGGCGGGGAGAAAGAATTTGCCGACTTCCAGAGCAATCTTGATATGTTAAGGGAGCAAGTGAAGAGATTTCAAGATCGGGAAGAGGCCGCCCGGGCTGAGAGTGCAGTTATGCGGGCTGAGAACACTACTATGCTGGCTGCGCTGGAAGATGAAAATGCCACTATGTGAACTGCGCTGGAAGCTGAAAACGCCACTATGCAGACTGCGCTGGAAGCCGAAAAGAAGGCGAGACTGGAGAAGGAGAAGGAGCTGCAGGAGCAAAACAGTGTCATGTCCGTGCGGATTGATAAATGAAGGAAAGAAATCTGGCGTCTTGAAGATGATTGCAAATATTACAGGGAGAAATATTTACAACTGACAAGGGAAGTCGGCGGAAACTGGTGGCCCGCTAATGACGATGGACGGCGAGGGTCGAATCGCCAGACCGCTGGGGAGACCTTAAATCCCCAGTGGTTAGGGTGGCTGAACTCGTTGGTAGTACTAGCGAGGCCGCTCCGACCTTGCCTGCTCGTGTCATTCCAGCTGCGCGAGTAGAGCGAGATGCCACGCGGCTTCATAGTTCTATCAATATCCTCCATCATAACATGAATCAGATGTATGGTACGGTTCTTCATATCACAGATCAAGTCGCGCGATTGCACCGAGAAGATGCTCCTCTGAACGATCATCGCCAGTAAAGGGCAGCTTGCTTTTTAGAACCTTTTCCTGTTTGTAATAATATTTTTATTCGGTCCTTTGGACAACTTTAATCGTTGGCTGATTGTTTTGATGGAATTGCTATTTATTAATTCATTTGATGCTTGTAGAGTTCGGCTTACTCAGTAACCCGTGCGGTTTATTGTTGGATGTTTTCTGATTTGAAACTCTCAGATCTTTAATCTTCTCTATAGGTCATGCGGTTTGTCTTTATGATTGGGTTATTGTTTGTAACTTGTTGTTTGTGATATAACTTATTTCATGCTGGGAGCTTGTCGCGCGGTTTAGAATAAATGGCCATCACTTTTCCTTCCGTGGGACTTTGAATGCTAGGAACGGATAGATGCTGACCACGCGATTAGATTTTTGACGATGATTTGACTTTGCTAAATGCAGATCATTATCCCTATAAGTAGGAGCGCTTACAAAGACTCAATCCACGAGAGCTAAAGATGCGGTCTAAGAGCAAGTCACAGCAAGTTGACAAGATGTCTGCTACGCGAGCTAATGCGGCCTTGGCTTTCAATTCCGCTGATCATGATGAGTGTCGTCTGACAAAAGCCGAACTAGACGAGTTCGTCGAAAAACACATGGCAGGGAGTCCCCTGCTCGCGCGGCTTCCACTCCGCGATGAGCGGATAAACTCTTCCACTCCCAACCAGATAGCCATCCCGATCGACCATTTCGACAGCGTCTTCAAGTTCCCATTACCCATTGAAGTCGCTCAGATTTTTGAGCATTACGGAGTTGTGCCCAGACAACTTTCCCCCAACTCGATTGCAGCCATTTTCAACTTCGTTACCTACTTGCGATCTGAGAGGGTCAGCTTTTCGATGAACTTATTCAGAAAGATCTTCTCTGTCCGGGCGATTACAGATACGGATTTGAAGTTCAGGGGCCATTTATATTTTGTCTGTAGGGGTTGAAGATGGTCAACCTCGCGAACAAGGTTGCAAACTGGTCCGAGAGATACCTGATGTTCGAAGGCCGACTTGGCTTGTTGAATCCTAACCCGCAGGTGCGGTCAGAGGAAGTTTTTAAGAAGATTGCGGTTAACAAGGTTGAGCAGGAAACCTATTCACTTCTAAAAACTGAGCGACTTAATGTAGGTCACTATGTCCCACTGCTCTCCGAGTTGGAACATATCCGACCTAAAGACAGTAAGTCTCTTTCAACCCGCTTCCTACTCTGATATTGATCGTGCGACCTCTCATTTTGATATTTTTACTTCTATTCTACAGCTTAAGCCATAGTCCCTAAGAACAAGCCGGTTAGCCCAGCCGGCTTGCTTCTGACCCAGACGGAAAGGAGGTAGAACCTGGGAAAAAACAAGCCGCTGGTGTCAGACGACGAAGAATCAGCCTCTTCTGGCGATTATTCTTCCCTTCGCGCCTTGGCACTGTGAAAGATTTGAAGGGTCACCCGACCTTGAGTTGGCACCCAGGAGGAGACTGCGTCCAAGTCTCCACTGTGCTTCCCCACTGGGGAAATGAGAAGTCAGGTCGCCATGCAGAGGCCGTTGGTATGGCTCTATATGGTCGACGAAATTTCAGAAAGTTGAGGAAGGTTCCTGACGAGGAGCTCGCTCGGTTAGCCGCGCGAGTTGGTGCGAAGAGTTATGTGACCAATCACTATATGGGCATGACCTTCAAGAGGTTAAACAAAGAAAATAGTCAGTTAGAAAAAGAGGTCGCCGAACTAAAAGAGGAGAACGCGCGACTAAAGGAGGTTGAGTTGGTAAGTTATCACCTTGTCAGCCGATTACTGTGTTACTTAAACCGGGCGTTCTAACCTTATTTTCCTTTGACAGAATAAATACGACCCCAAGAATCCAGTTTTCCAGGAAGTGTCATTTCCTCTGATCGCTGACGGGATCGATGGAGCCTTTAATCATATGAGAGAGCTTGGCGGCCTGGATCCAGGTTTTGAAAATTTTACCTTTTCTGATGCCTATCCGGCTCTGCAAAAGAAGCTGGATAGGATTAAGCGAGGAGACAAGGGGAAGGATAAAGTTGAGGGAAGCAGTTCGGAAGATGAGGGCAGCGAGGAAGAAGAAGAGGGAGGAGCTGCTGATGAGGTCGCTGCGGCTAAGGATGAGAAGAAGAGCGGCTCGGATTCGGAGTCTGATGACTCTAGAGAAGAGACCGAGCAATCTAAGCACAGGAGGTCGGGCGGTTCGAACAGCTCGAGCAGCAGCTCGTCCGGTTCTTCTTTGGGTAGTGAGGGATACTCGCCTGAACCTAATGATGATGGTGAAGATTTGAATTCTCCTGCGGCTAAAAAACTCAAGTCGGGCGAACATTCTCCTAATGTTGACATTGATGGTAGTGAAGATTCAACTTCTCCTGCGATCAACAATCTCAAGCCAGACGAATAGTTAAAACTTTGTTTTTCATTTTGTATCCGACGACTTAATTACGTTAGCCGGTCGGTTTATATATAAGCATATGTATCTTTTGGGAATGATTAATGAAAAGATAGTTACCTGTTCCTCTGTTTGTTTCTGCGATTTTCTACTTACTCGTAATTGTCCCACTTCAACTTTGCTTTTGTATTCTATTATAAAATATGAATTCTTTCCTGAATCCTCCTGACAATAGATCTAGTCGCGCGATTGTTATCCCAACTGGGCTTCTTGGAGTTCTGATGTTCATGATATGAGAATTCTTGGTAGTCGATAACCCGAATACTATAAGGCGCTGCTCGGGCGATTAGAATACATCACCATTCCAGCGGGCTTGAATGTATTTGAAATACATTTCCACAAATGTTCGTCACAAATAACAAACCGTGCGGCTAGAACAAGCGATCTTTTTGATGTCATAAATATAATATCCCCGAACTTAATCTACCAAAAATTGAACTGTGTGATTGTAATATACTTCGAACGACTTGATAATATGATTCCAAAAAATATTTGGATGAAGCTATCCTGACATGATAAGCTCAAATAATAATAATGACCAAGACAATGAATAGATCGCGCGGTCTGCGCACAATCCGGCCGATCAATAAGCTATGTTTACCAAGATAACAATAATGACCAAGATGATAATTAGGTCGTGCGGCTAGCACAGAATCCGGCCAATCAATAAAATGAGTGGATTAATTACATTATGATGTTGGGACTTCAACTTCTTAGAGCGACTTGATTTAGACCGAGCGGACATCCCTCGTGATGCTTAGCAACTTATATAGACAATTTTATAGCTTTTACTACCTCAAGTCGTGCGGTTAGCTGAAGTTCTCAATCTGAATCGGACTGTCCATATGATACCATGCTGAGATATTATATTGAATTCCACAAATTATATTGATAACCCGATCGGTCAAGAGTTTTTATTGACAACCTGTTTATCACCTCGCGGCTTAACCTGTGATGACCTATTTTCTAGCTTGGAAGCTAGATATCTTTCTAGCCGTTCGGCTAAACAAGCCATAATCATTCGGGTAGCATATCATGCTACTAAATCACCTGTTGTTTATACAAGCCGGTCGGTTTGAAACTTCAAACCGCTCGGTCTCAATATTTTTCCCTTTTTCAAGCCAAGTGGGCCAATGTTTGTACCTGTTTGATACTACTTTCTTCGAATGGCCGAAGATCATACAAGAGATAATTTCCTGTAAAGAAAAAAGAAGTACATACTTCGATGACCAAGCGGGCAGGTGCGCCAAGACGGCAAGCATTGCTTTCCTCAAATGGTCATCGAAACTGTAAGCGACTCAACTGCTCTCCTGCCTAGGGTTACAAGCCGAGTTGATCAATTGTGCAGGTGGGCCTAGGCGGCGACCATTGCTTTCCTCAGAGAGATCAACTCAGTTGTGGGTCCCGCTTAGGCAACGCTTGAGAGTACCTAGGAGTGTTCGCTAATCACAGACAAAGATGATCAGTTGGGGAGGTGGGCCTAGGCGGCGACCATTACTTTCCTCAGAAAGATCATCAAAGCTGTAACCATATACCTTTCGTGGCACAACAGAGCTAACAGTCACCTAGACCTCCCTTGATGCAGAGGTGTGTTAGATGTTGGCCGGGATCCAAAGTTCTGAAGACCACCGCACAAGAATTGGCAAGCTTCCACTGCACGTGTGCGAAATCTCCCCGCTATACGTGGTCATCGTGGTATTACACTAATGACTACAATCCGAGGGGGTGCAAATGGAACTTGGCGATGTCTCTGCAGTCTAGTGAGTTTGATAATGAGTAATAAAAACAAACAAGTCACCAGACAAGAAAAAGTGTCAGTATGAGGTTCCTCCATTCAATCAATCATAAAAGTTCCAATAGATGAAAGAGAAGCAATTTTTAAGGATAAAACCGTTTCAGGTCGTCGCCGCTCCAAGTACGCGGGATGTATTCTCCATTACTTGTTTGAAGACGATAAGCTCCACTTTTGAGTACCTCCTTGATAACGAATGGACCTGCCCAGTTCGAATTTAGCTTTACCACAGAACCTGACCTGGCTGCAACATCCACTTTCTTCAACACGAGGTCTCCCACCATGAATTGCTTGACTCTGACATGTTTATCAAAATACTATGTCATCCTCCTTTTCACCTCCTCTTGTCTAATTAATGCTTCATCCTGAATTTCTTCAATAAAGTCCAAACTGTACTTTATTCCTTCATCATTATCCTCTATCCATGCTTCGCCACCCTGATGTGCGTACATTACCCTGGGACTAACCACTTCAAACTCTATTGGAACAACTGCCTCTGAACCATGAGATAGTTTGAACGGAGTTTCCCCGTGGCCGAAGATGGTGTGGTGCGTAGAGTCCAAAGAATGGACGGAAGTTGTTCGGCCCAGTTTCCTTTATGATTGAGAACTCTTTTCATCAGAAGATATTGAATTTGTTTATTAGCAACCTCCACTTGCCCATTACTCATGGGATGATGAACAGATGAGAATCGAAGATTAATTCCAACCTGGTCATAGAAATTGATCATTTCTGAATTGTTGAATTGCGGACCATTATCAGTGACAATTGCTAATGGAATCCCATGTCGGCAAATGATCCACCCCCAGATGAAATTCCTGATGATTTGTGTAGTAGTTTTGGCCAATGCTTTTGCCTCAATCTATTTGCTGAAATAATCTATCGTCATAACTATGAAGCGACGTTGACCGCTAGCAGTTGGAAAGGGTCCAACAAGATCCATCCCCCAAACCGCAAACGGCCATGGTGCAGTTATTGATCTGAGTGTCTGGGCTGGACGGAGCTGAAGTGGAGCAAATTTCTGACACTTGATGCATCGTTTAGCAAAAGCTTCTGCGTCTTTCCTCATTGTCGGCCAAAAGTATCCACGTCTTAAGATTCTTTTCTCTACAGTCTTTGCACCGGAATGACTTCCGCGTTCACTTGAGTGAACTTCCTGGAGTATGGTGGGAACCTCTTCTTCTGAAACGCATCTTGCTAAAGGAGAGATGAATGTCTTCCTATACAAAATTCATGCTATAAGATAATAATGGGCCACTTTTCTTTTGAATCTTCTCTTATCTTTGACCGATGGATGATATTCACCTTTGGACAAGAATAAATCGAATGGATCCTTCCAGGAAGGCTGCTGATCAATCTGCATTACCTCCCCTTCTTCTATTGTCGGATGAAACAACTCTGATGTTACTCCCCCTGATGGGAGTCCAAACTTTGACAGCTCGTCCGCTTCCTCATTCTGGGATCTTGGGATATGTTCGATAATAAATGATTTGAATCTTCCAATCTCCTCTTTTACGAGTACTAAATACTTCTTTAGTATCGGTTCCCTAGTTTTAAAGTTTCCCAGCACTTGTGAAGCCATTACTAGAGAATCTGTCTTTATGTGCACATATTCTATGCCCAATTCTTTCGCGAGCCTCAACCCAGCCAAGAGTGCTTCATATTCTGCTTGATTGTTCGTAACCGGAAAAAAGAATTTGATAGCTTGTTCCAGCTTGATGCCATTCGGGTTGATTAAGACAACTCCTACTCCCGCAGAGTTTTTGCCCGAAGCCCCATCAACATATATTATCCAGGATAATGGAGATCTTTCTGCTTTTTCTGTGCTAATTTCTGTAGTATCAACTAGGAAATCCGCCAATGCCTATGCCTTGATTGCTGTTCTTGGGATGTAAGATATTTCAAATTCGCTCAACTCGATTGCCCATTTAGCCAACCTTCCCGAATGATCTGACTTTTCTAATATACTCCTCAAAGGATGATCTGTGACTACTTCAATAGGATGAGCCTGAAAATAGGGGTGAAGTCTGTGAGATGACATGACTAAAGCTAAAGCTAGCTTTTCCAAGATCGAATACCTAGTTTCCGCATCTTTTAGGATATGACTAACATAGTAGATAGGAAACTACTTCTTTTCCTCCCGAATGAGGACAGAGCTTACCGTGTCTGGACCGACCCCTAAATATAAGAACAATGTCTCCCCTTCATGAGGACTCTGGAGCAAAGGAGTTGACGTCAGCTGTTTCTTTAAATGTTCGAAAGCATTGTCGCATTCTTCGTTCCACTCAAATTTAGACCCTCCTCGAAGTATTTTAAAGAACGAAGCACTTTTATCTCCTGACTTAGAGATAAATTGACTTAGGCCTGCCAACCTTCCTACTAATTATTGAACTTCCTTTGGTGTCCGAGGAGGAGTCATATCGAGGATAGCCTTCACCTTATCGGGATTTGGTGCAAGGCCATTAAGGGTGAGAAGATGTCCAAGAAATTTCCCTTTATTCGCTCCAAAGACGCATTTTAACGGGTTCAACTTCAATTTGAACCTTCGTAGAGTAGCAAACATCTCTACAAGGTCTTCCAAGTGTGTAGAAAAAGTTTTACTTTTTAACAGGAGGTCATCGACATATACTTCGAGATTCTTCCCTTTTTGTTGTTTAAAGACAGTGTCCATCATTCTCTGGTAAGTGGCACCCACGTTCTTGAGACCAAAAGGCATTACTAAATAGCAATAACACTCATCATTTGTTATGAAGGACGTATGGGGGATATCGGGTTTATGCATTTTAATTTGATGGTAACCATAGAAAGCATCAAGAAAGCTCATAAAATAGTATCCAACCACGGAATCAACTAATATATCTATCTGAGGCAAGGGATAATAATCTTTGGGACACGCTTTATTAAGATTTGTGAAATCCACACACATGCACCATTTCCCCCTGGCTTTTTTACCATTACAACGTTTGACATCCAGGTGGGGTACTGGATTTCAGAAATAAAACCTGCTTTTAGAAGTTTTGCAACTTCTTCTCTGATAGGAACCGCCAGCTTGGTTGCCACTTCTCTTTTCTTTTGCTGGACTGGCTTGAATTCAGGGTAGGTGTTGAGATGATGTCAGGCTATATCCGGGTCCACTCCCGGCATTTCCTCTGCTGACCAGGCAAAGATGTCCAGATTTTCCAAGAGACAAGTAATCAACTAGAACTTCTCCTCTTCAGACAGTTCAACATTGATAATCAACTTCTTCTCTTCCACCTCAGCAATGGGGATTTCTTGGGTCTCCTGGGCAGGTTCCAGGTGAACCCTTTCACGATCCTTATTCTCCTTAACAACTTCTGGAGGCATGGACACTTCAAGGGTAACAATTGGAGACTCGGTGAGTGGAGAATCTGTAAACATGTTGACTGTTTTGACATAACATTCTCGAGCCACTTTTGGATCACTCCGGATCCGATATTGCCTCCCCTCTGCAGCAAACTTGATAGCCAGGTGGAAAGTTGACACCACTGCTCGGTTAGTATTCAGAATTGGCCTTCCAAATATGGCACAATAACTGCTCGAAGCGTCCACTATTACAAAGTTGATGAGCTTTGTAATGCCTCCCAATGTCACCAAAAGCTTTGCGCATCCCTCTACCTCCTTCTTCTCTCCCGAGAAGCCGTAGAGGGGCCCTTTGGTAGAAAGCAGAGGCTTTCCGATCTTCAGGGCTTTGAATGTTGGACGGAAAAGGAGGTTAACGGAGCTTCCTGTGTCGATCAAGATCTTATGCACTGTATAATTTTCTATGATGGCCTTGATCATAACGGCATCATCGAAATGATTTGTGTTTGGAGAAAGATCGTCTTGGCCAAAAGTGATGACTGATCTCTTCGGGGAGGAAGTTGAAGTGGTCGCCACTTCCTGCTTGAATACTCCGGCGACACTTGATTTTCTGGAGGACTCAGGCCCGACTCCCCCATGAATGCAGTAAACATGGCCAAGAGAGCCTTCATCATTTACTTCCACACATTCTCTGGTTGGATGAATGTCACCATAATGACCAATATCTTCAACATCCATGCATTCCCAACTGATCTCAGCTACATTTTTTGCCTTCGAAGTGGAGGGTTTGTCAGACACCTCCTTCCGAACCAGACCCGAAAGCTTTCCTTCCCCCAAGAGTTTCTCAATTAACAAGCGAAGGGCCCGACAGTCCTCGGTCAAATGCCCTCCCTCCTTATGATATTCACAGTAGAGGTTTGGATTTCGTTTTTGAACATCAGACCTCAAAGGAGCTGACCTTTTGAAATCAGGCCTCTTCTGTAGAATTTGAACGACCTCGTTCATTGTTATATTCAAGGGGGTAAAAGATTCCTGTGAATCATCATATGAGGTGACTTGAGGGGGAGGCACAGTGTATTGTGGCAGATACACTGGTAGTATTTGTTGAACTGGCACGAAAGGAGCGGGCGTGATGGCCAGCGGCAGTTTCTGCTCCTGAAACTGTTGATGGCCAAATGTAGGCTGTCTATGCCTGAAATTTCTTCCCCTTTGAGCTCGGGGTTCGAAATCTTGTTTTGGCTGACGGTGGTACGGTTGGTGATTGGCAGAAGATCCGGATGGTTCTTTATCTGTAAGCAGTTTAGCAATATAACCAGGATTCCCCCTTTCGCCTCTAATAAACATGTTGGCTAGGCTAATCATTTCCTGGTAAGTTTTGGGTTCTCTGATTTGTGTTTCGAATTTTAGTGGCCCTTCTTTCAGACCATGAATCAGTGCCACTCGATAAAGTTCTGGATCTACATTCTGTATTCCCATGATTTCCTTTTGAAATCGGTCAACAAATTGACCCCATGTTTCGTCTTCACGCTGCTTGATCTCGAAGAGAGCCGCTGGGCCATCTTTTCTTTTCTTGGAAGTTCAGAACCTTAGTAAGAACTCTCTCCTGAGTTCGGTAAAGCATCCGATGGATTGGGGGTGCAATCCATAAAACCATTCCCTTGCTTGCCGTCAAAAGACGTGACAAGAAGTTTAAATTTGGTTACGTCTGTAAGAGCCTTCAGAGCAACAGCTGACTCAAAGGCTTGCAAATGTACTGCCGGATCAGACTCCCCATTATATGATGGCAGACATGGTTCTCTGAAATTATTTGGGGCCGGCTCTCCCCGAATTTCATTCTTGAATGGAGAGGTTTCTTCGACATCTTCATAGAGGGGAGGAAATGGGTAATAGACTACTGTAGTTGCGATTGCTTGCGGGAAGGCCGCCGGATAGTCGAAACGGACTGTGGTTCCCAGCGGGCAGGCTGCCGGATAGGCGAATCGGGCTGTGGTTCCCAGCGGGTAGGCTGCCGGATAGGGGAGGCAGGCCGCATTTGAAGTCGTACCTTGGAACTCGAGAACCCGGGTAGGGAAATCTTGGGCGGCCTCTCGATAAAAGACCTAACAAGAATTGAAATTGTCCCGGGGAGGTTGCGGGTTGGCGGCTTGAGATATGGTACAGGGAGGCGGCGGTGGAGCTGGAGTTACAGCCGGGCTGACCGCAGTTTGTTGGGCGGTTAACCGATCAGTGAGAAGGGCTAGAGCTTGACCGATGGCATCTAAACGTTGATCGGTTTGTTTATGAGACCGCTCAGCCTCCTGCCTGGACTGTTCCAGTGCTTCCCATAGAGCATCTTCACTGCGATCGGAGCAATCTCCGTGGATGTATGGGCGGTCTGACATATTATCAGAATATTTGCCGACAGCTTGCGATCTGAAAGTCACGTGTGTCTGTTGAGGCTGAAAATGCGCCTCCACGATCACTGCTTGAAAAGCAAGGTGAATGAAGGGTTGCAAGCTATCAGTTACTATCCGACTTAATGATTTAGGTTGATTGGACCGCTGACAGCGGTCGAGGATAGAGTTCGCCCGTCACGGTGAATGCCACTCTTGTGACGGACTTTCCTTTGATTAAAGTGAAACGGTTACAGCGGGTTACAGATGAAACTGGCCGGGCAGACAGGTCGCAAGACAGTTAATTCGAGACCGCAGTTCAGACAAGCGAGCTCCTAGATTCGAGTGTGCGTGTCTTGGGAAAATAGCCCGACCCTATTTATAGGCTCGGGGACCTGCCCAAATGGGCAGATGCTAAAATAACCGCCTGCCCGGGTACAGGAGAATCAGGCAGGGGGTGACGGGATTCAGAAGAATAAATAAAGGGGAAGCCGCGCGGTCTGGCGGCTTGACTTCCGGTTTGTACTGGGCTTGGGTTGAGAAACTTTGGCTTGATCTAATTAGTAACTCGAGCGGTCTGCTGACCGAGACCGCAGCTTGCCCCTTTAGGACTTAAGCCCTGACAATCTTTAGTGGCTGAGAGCGGTCTGACCCTTGGAGACCGCGCGGCTTGGTTTGCTTGCCGTTCAGATCAGTTAACCTCTCAAACCGCCTAGTCTAAAGGAGATGTTGTCTAGGTAGCGGTCTTCTGGGTAAACAAAGACCATTCGATGAATTGAGATAAGTTCCGTCGAGACATTCTCAACGACTCATCTTAAAACTTTGCCAACACACTCCATACAATATTCACAATACCTGTGGAGCATTCAGTCGACTCGACCCAACTCCAATAAGTCATAGGATTAGTCATTCACTCATATCCAATATGAGTAAGGCCAACACAATCGTTCATCCAATTTCTCTAACACTATTATGTGCGACCCTATAGGCTCAAATTGCGTTGGCAGTAAGACTAACTGTTTGATTGCTTTAAGATCACCTCAGAAACACCAACAAAAACCTCTTCATTATCTTAAAAGAATAGATGTAAATACTATCAGTATGTGGGAGAAGAAATTTACCAACAAGGATGTAGGTGAACCCTCCTCCCAAAGAGTTGATGTCCCCCAAAGCCCTGCTCAAATTCCCCAAGTTGCTCAGACCCCTCTTGCATCTATTGATGGGGGGGGGGGGGGGGGGGGGGGGGGAGGGGGGCATTAAGAGAAGATGATGTAGTCCTTGGAAGTGACCCAATACCTCAGGAGGAAATCATAAGTATTGCCAAGAAGGCAGTATTGGATGTTGAAGAAGGTATATCTGGGAAAAGTTCCAGTGATGATTTAGAAGGTCAAGAAGTTCATGAAGAAGAGGAGAGTTCAAAAAGATCTCAGGAAGGATTCCTAAATGATGATGTGCATCAAAGTGCTTCTGTAGGTGAGGATGAGCTGCCCAATGTCATGGCTGCACAAATACAGGGGGAGCCATCTGTCCAAGATCTTTTGCAGCCTTCCCCACCAAGAACTGAGAATATTCAGCCCTCTGTTATTACTCCAACTCCCACAACCCCATCTTCTGATTTCATATCCAAGATAAAGACCCTCCTTGATAATCAAAGAGCACACTTTGAAGCATATGTAGATAGTGTTGTCCATAGTTGTAAAGATGACCTGACTGCCTGAATTAATGGTCTGCAAGAGGACATACACCAAGTGAATTTCCATAATGCCAATGTTTACAACACTGTTGCAACTGTTGTCTCAAATACTGGCCATGAACAAATAACACATATTAATGAAGCCACTATGTTGATTGGCCAACAACTTAACATAGTGCTTGACAAAATGTCTACTTTAAGAGATAATCAGCAAGCCATCATTCAAAATGAGGATGTGACCTTTACTGATCTAGAAGATGTTGTCAATACCATCCTTCAAAGAATCTCATCTAGTGCTCAAGTCTCTCAAGAATTGTTGAACAATGTTAGTGAAACTCTACTGCACCAACTTCAAGCCACCAAGGATCATCTCTCTTCTCTCCTCAATCAATCAGTTAGAACTTCTCAAGGAAAAAGCATGGATGCCATTGGAAATGTGAATACTCTCTTGTTTAAAAAGCTAAGGAACTCCCAAGCTTCTCTTTCAAAAGAAATAATTGAAGAAGTCAGAAAGGGTGAGAGTCTATCTAGCCATCATGCTATTTAGCTTTCAAATGAAGTAAGATTATCTATGGGCCTGGATACAATTGATTATGGAATTCCATATCAACATCCTCTCCCATATGGCAGTGTTATCCCTGAAGGAACAACAAGTGTGCAAGCAGCAAAAGACCTCCCAGAACAGCACTTACAACCTGAACCCTATCAAGGGTACTTTGTTGAGGAGCCCTCTAATGGAAGTGGGCAAGTCAAAAAGGGCAAAAGGCATCACGTGGATAGTAAAGAGCAAGAGGCTTAGAGAAAGCGAAAGGAGGAGGTTAAAAAGAACCCAAACTTTGAAGAATGGAGTCCATGCTCAAGGGATATCATTTTAAATACTGGGCATTATATCAGCAAGGCAAAAATGATATAGGTCAATTTTATAGTTCTGAGGAGTGGCAAAAGTATGAACTAGCTGAAGAAGGAAGAAGGTACTACTAGAGCAAAGTCAGAATGGGAGATCCTTCAGTGCCTACTCATGCCCTCTCAGATATCATCCCAAACCATACAACTATTTTGAAAGGCAAAGGTAAAAGCAAGTTGATGCTGAGAAGTCCAAGAAGGATGAAGCTGAAAATAAAGGAAAGGCTGCATCATCTTCAAAAAGAAAATCAATCCAAGAGGAATGATGATGAATATGGAATTTAGGAAAACTATATGCATAATTCTATATTATCATTCATGTCTAATTTATATATCATGTTTTGGACTATTTTTGATAATCATGATTATTTTGCTCTAACTCTATATATATTGATTTTTACTGAGTACATTTATCAGTAAAGCTTATCTATAATTGTAAGTTCTAACTTCTTCAAATATGGGGATATTGTTGGGAATGTGCCCTCAATGTTCCTAGATTTGAAGAAGGGACACAAATATAGATAAGAAAAGTTGTTTTTGATATTATATTTCAGTTCATGATGTGACAAATGTATCTAAAAGTGCACAGTATAATCTTTGAGTATTCTCTAGAGGGGGTGAATAGAAATTTAAACCTTTTATACAAAATATGCACACATAATACAAAACTTCTAATGACTATGCAATCTGAAAACCAGCACAGAATAAATTAATCACAGAATGCAGAAAAAGTAAAGGGGACGACACAGAAAATTCACAGCACATGAAAAAAGCTATAGTGGTTCCCTAAACTATGGGTACATCCACTCTTCTACCACCTTAGTAGGAATACACTAAATAGTGCCTGAGTCTTTTGATAATGAGACTCTTAGAATCACTGAGTCTTTTGATGAGGAGACTCTTAGAACCACTAAGTATTTTGACAAGGAGACTTTTAGAACAAACTACTGATTCTTTTGATAAGGAGAGTCTTAGAACCACTAAATCCTTTGGAGAGGGATTCTTAAAACTCTTTCTACAATTACAGAATAAATCAAGGAGTAAAGAAGAAAGAAGAAGAAGTTGTAATGTTGTTTCTTCTGTTGGTGTTCTTCAAGATTTATTTTTTAATGAACCCTTGCTTAAGGTAGAGAAGAATGCAAGGATGATGAGCTTTTGATCCTAAATATCTCTCTCTACTCTTGATGGCTTCTTGCTGTAAGTGAAAAAGAACAAGAAGAAGAAGAAGAAGCAGTGCCTGTGTGTTTTCTGTACAGAGAAGTTCTCCTTCTTCTAACTGAGAGGGCTTGAGGAAGAAGAAGATTGACTAGAATAGGATTGATTTCAATGGTTATGTTGTCTTTCTTCCTCTGAAAACTTAATCTCTGTCGAATAGTATTTGAATTTATTTCTCTTTTGTTCTGTACTTAGAAGGAATGTCCATTGGAAAATGAATCTCTCTTTCTATTTCTATTCACGACCCGTCAATCTGAATTTGAATAACTTCCAAGAATGTCTTTGTTGTCTCACTGGAGTACTTCATTCCATTCTTGTTAATAAACGAGCCGTTAGACTTTGAATTATATCCTTGGATAACTTCTGAAAAGCATCAGAAAAGGACAGCAGAAAATGTTCTATTTTTGACTATATTCGACGTAGCGTCGAATTCATTTTCCATCTAATCGATGCACATCTGAGTTCTAATAGAAGCTACTTCGAATTACTCTTTAGCTTTGAACTGAACTCAGATATCAATGTTGCGTCGAATCGTTATCGACATATCCGTCGAGTTGAAGACTTGAACTTTGAACATCATCTTCTGCGTAGACTTCAAGTCGCAACTGCGTCTACTTCTAATATTATTTCGATTGACTCTATCTTCTGCGTCGACTACATCTCGGCGTTGTGTCAACTAAGACTTCAGTCTGAGTTACTTCTACTTGTATTCGAAGTTGCTTCGACATTCAGTCGAAGTTGCATCAACTTTCAGTCAAAGTTGCATCGACTTCTATTCGACGCAAGTTTAACACAACTGAATTTTGTACTTCTTTTGGACAGGTCTTGACACTCTAGTGTCAGTGTGATATTCTAGGACATCTACACTTTGGTGCGGTGAGCATGGACCGTAGCCAGGGAAGGAAAGCTTAGTGGGAAAAAAAGATGGTGGTAGTAGGCGGCCATGAGGAGGTTGTCGGCAACTCGACCGGTGGTGGCGAGTTCGTGACTCTGGCAGTCTTTGAAGATTTCACGCGGCGAATTGAAGGAACCCTTCGAGCAGTTCTTCAAACTCGCATAGAGGGGATGGCGACTTCACCCCATCATCCGGTTGTGATCGAAGAAGGTGCTCCCTCCCGGCGAGCAGGGAAGGATCATGTGGAAGAGCTCGAGCGACCAAGGAAGTCGCATTTCTTCCTGCAAACCTCGCAAGGGGCTGGCGGGATCCGATTTTGAGATGAGGAGGAGCAGGCGAGATACTACGGTACTCACCCCTATATCGAGTATGGGGATGATAATCGCCAAGTGGAGGATCGTCATCAAGTGGGAGGAAGGATCCCCTTTTGTGAAGAGATCGTTGCTGCACCAGTGCCGGAGGGATTCAGAGATCCAGCGATGAATTACTACTCGGGGAGGGATGACCCTATCCGACACCCCCATTGGTTTGAGGATGCAGTCCCCATCCGGACCATGTCGGACGCCTATGAGGAGTTTTTTGAAAGTGCCAATCAATTCATCCAAGGAGATGCCTCGAATTGTGGCTTCCTGGCCAAGCTCACCAAGCTGACCAGAGAGGAGGAAGAGGAAGAAGAGACGGTCCCCGTAAGAAGAAAGGAGGAACCCCAGAGATTGGAGAGGAGAAGGTCGGAAGAGCGTAGGCCGGCAAAGCGCGGGAGAGAGGAGCCAGGGAGATAGAAAGTGGGAAGACCCGTTGTAACTTCGGAGCGGCTAGAAGAAGGAGGAAAAAACCCAGGGCTGGAGCAGCAACCGGGCCAGGAAAGGAGATTCTCCACGGAGGGGAGGATTCGTGGTAGGCAGGAAGGGCGTAAGGAGGAAGGATGTATGGAGTCGATGTTTGTTGTCCGTCAGGGGAACATAGGTAACCGGAGGAATAGTCGGAGGAGGAATAGGGATCGGGTCAACCAAGGATGTCGAGGAGGGTTCAAGGCCGGAGAAGTAGGAGTGATTTATGGAGAAGCGGGGCTCGGATCTTTCCGCAAGACGAATTTCTGCCAGGCCTACCGCCAAAGTGTCGCTTCAACCTCTCAAGCGCCACCCCCTCTATAGGAGATCACTTTCTCGGAGGAGGGCATGCTAGGGAATGAGAATCCCTTCCGTGATGCCCGTGTGATTCAAGCGATCGTCGAAGACTTAACCATCAACCGAATCCTGGTGTGCAACGGGGGTTCGGTCCGTGTCATTTTTACGTCATTCTCGCGAACACGTTTGACAACCTGGAAGTCGAGGCGAGCAGGATGATGGCCTCGGACGGTCCCCTCTCAGGTAAGCAAAAGAAGGCGGACGCAGCAGGAAGATCAGCCATCGTCGGGAAGCTAAATACAAGACGGGAAGGACCCTTCATCATCCACGAGTCATTAACAACTAGCAGATATCGCCTGCAGAAGCACGAAGGGGAGCTGTTGAAAAACACTTGGAGTGGTGACAACCTAAAAAGGTTTTACTCCTGAACGGGAGTATGCACATCCCACCCCTGTAAATTTATTGTTCATAAATAAATTCATCACCCCCCTGAAACATGGGGTAGAAAAGGGTTTTTTCACATTGACCTCAAATTAAGAAATGTTTTCAAGTAAAAGAAGAAGAGCGGGCGAAGCCGATCTCCGCGTAAGGTTGGGAAACGGGCCTCCGACTTGATTCTCGTAAAACCCAGAACAGATGATGGGACGGTGCCTCGATAGTGCGTTCTCTTAAGACCAAGCCTCTGCACTGACGGTAGAGATCAGCTCCCCCCTTGCACGTTGGTCGTAGTTCCCTCCGACCGCACCTCTCACCCGACTAGGGAGATTATCAGGAAGAAGCCTGGAAGCCGACCTCCCAATCCGACGAAGGAATGATCGACTTAAACCTATCAGGGAACCCTTATATAAAAGTATTGTGTTCCCTCGAGTGGCCAAAATGGTGCTTGCCCTTATCAGCTTCGGCAAAAATGTGTAAAAGAAAGGAAGAAAGCAGGTGAAGTCGATCTCCACGGCAGGTTGGGAAACGGGCCTCCGACTTGATTCTCGTAAAACCCAGGGTGGATGATGGGACGGTGCCTCGGTTGTGCGTTCCCTTAAGTCCAAGCCTCTACAATGATGGTCGAGATCAACTCCCCCCTTGCACGTTGGTCACGGTTCCCTCTGACCGCACCTCTCACTCGACTGGGGAGATTATCAGGAAGAAGTCTGGACGCCGACCTCCCAATTCAACGAAGAGATGATCGACTTAACCAATGAGAGGACCCTTGAATAAAGGTGTCGTGTACCTTCCAGGGCTAAAAGCCCGTAACAAAGCGATTCGCTTCCGATTGTTTCCTCTAATCGTGTGAGTTAATGTGCTTAAGTGTGCTTAATTCCCCGTTTAATTGTTGAGCAACAGGAAGCAGGTTGGGTCGACATTCAGCACCCAAGTAGGACGAAGACCTTGGGATGGTGTGTTCCCTGGGAAGGTGCTCCTTTGGAACCTCCCCGACAGTCATTCCCTACTGTGTCAATCTCTTCAACAACATCAACAAGAGCAGTAGGACGGAGACCTTGGGATGGTGTGTTCCTTGGGAAGGTGCTCCTTTGGAACCTCCCCGACAGTCATTTCCTACTGTGTCAATCTCTTCAACAACATCAACAAGAGCAGTAGGACGGAGACCTTGGGATGGTGTGTTCCCTGGGAAGGTGCTCCTTTGGAACCTCCCCGACAGTCATTCCCTACTGTGTCAATCTCTTCAACAGCATCAACAAGAGCAGTAGGACGGAGACCTTGGGATGGTGTGTTTCCTGGGAAGGTGCTCCTTTGGAACCTCCCCGACAGTCATTCCCTACTGTGTCAATCTCTTCAACAGCATCAACAAGAGCAGTAGGATGGAGATCTTGGGATGATGTGTTCCCTGGGAAGGTTCTCCTTTGGAACCTCCCCGACAGTCATTCCCTACTGTGTCAATCTCTTCAACAGCATCAACAAGAGTAGAAGGACGGAGACATTGGCATGGTGTGTTCCCTGGGAAGGTGCTCCTTTGGAACCTCCCCGACAGTCATTCCCTACTGTGTCAATCTATTCAACAACATCAACAAGAGCAGTAGGACGGAGACCTTGGGATGGTGTGTTCCCTGGGAAGGTGCTCCTTTGGAACCTCCCCGACAGTCATTCCCTAATGTGTCAATCTCTTCAACAGCATCAACAAGAGCAGTAGGATGGAGACCTTGGGATGGTGTGTTCCCTGGGAAGGTGCTCCTTTGGAACCTCCCCGACAGTCATTGCCTACTGTGTCAATCTCTTCAACAGCATCAACAAGAGCAGTAGGACGGAGACCTTGGGATGGTGTGTTCCCTGGGAAGGTGCTCCTTTGGAACCTCCCCGACAGTCATTCCCTACTGTGTCAATCTCTTCAACAGCATCAACAAGAGCAGTAGGACGGAGACCTTGGGATGGTGTGTTCCCTGGGAAGGTGATCCTTTGGAACGTCCCTGACAGTCATTCCCTACTGTGTCAATCTCTCCATCAACATCAAACATAGAGGTACAAGATGGAGTCTCGGGATTGAATGCCTCTAAAAAGACTTCTTCATATGCAGGTGCGAGTATGTAGATACGAGTATGCACGTACGAGTATATAGAGGCGAGTATCTTATCTCATCTATGCTTAGTCACCTAGCGAGCACTCAACCTCGCCTCGAACCTAAGAGCCTACTCGGCATAACCACAAAAGAAGAAATGCAAGAAGTGACTACAAAAGGCGAGCAAAATGTTGCATTCATTACTTTCATGATTACATATACAAAAAATGCTATACAGTTTTGCAAAAAGGAACAAGGAAACTACGCGCCATCATCGCTTTCATCATCGTCCTTGCCGTCATCACCGCCATCGACGTCGGCATCATCCTCCTCTTCCTCAGAATCGTCATCATCGCTAGAAGACGATGAAAGAACTCGCCTGTGAGAAGTGGACTCTTCGGCGAGTAGTGCCGGGATGATGTCCATGACAGTCAGGTCCATTGCCTCCGGCTTCAGGAGGACTTCGGCCTTCATCTTGCTCAAGACCACCTTCCTGGTTGCTCGCGCGATCTCACGGCGAATATGCGACATTTCATCGCCGTGTATCCGAATCTGCTTGCCAACCCTGGAGGGGCCCGCTGACGAAGGCTGTTGCTCGGCAGGCCGAGTTTCCAGCTCGGCGATGCAAACTTGGGCGGCCTCCAAGGTCTGCCGAGTATCCTCCAGCTCCTTCTCCAGCTGGAACACCTTCTTCGCCATTTCCACCTCGGCGGCCTGTACAGATAAAGACAGCGGTTAGCAAAACATCGATCGGCGCGAAAGACGACTATCCCAGAGATCAGAAAGGCGACGTGCGAGTATCTGATGATCTTTCCACTTGGCGGCCTCCAGCCCCATGGTGATGAGCTTCTTGCTCTGCACCTTGATCACCTGCTCGTACTCAAGCAGTTTCCTCACCGACGCATGACCGAGCTCGGCAGCTCGCAGGTAAGCTCGCGAGCTCTGGTGCGCCAAATACTCAGCAGACATGTCTTACAGGGATTCGGCATCTTCGCGAACATAAAGGGCGAACATGACGTCGAACGCCTCGCCAGAATCCTCTCAATCCTCCGACCAAGCGGGAAGGTTGGTGCTCAAAGTTACGTCGTGGGCCCGTTCAGCCCCAGGACACTAGAGGGCGACCATAGGCGTCCTCGCTGCCCACACCTTCGCCGAAGTTTGGGTGGCCACTGGGCTCGCCAGCTTCCGAAGGATTTGCCTTCGTCTTCAAGTCCCTCTTGGCGACCTCCTTCTTTCTCGCAGGCTCGACGAACTTCGCCTTAGCCTTCCGCTTCTTTGAAGGCCCGGTGCCATCACCAGTGACCTCCTGCTCATCGCCACCTGGCGATGAGTCGATCAAAGTAGGAGCCCCTGCCTTCGGCGCCAAAGGAAGAAACTCGCTCGGCAAGGAGTGAGTAGCTGTATCAAGACAGAAAGCAAAGACATTGGTTATCAGTTGGAGACAAAGTGACGAGTATGACCAAATACTCGCTCAGAAGACTACCTTCGCCTGGGAGCACTTTGGCGAGCTCATCTACTCGCCTCCTCCAGAGGACGACATCCAGACGGCGACCCCGGAAGTTGTCGAGTAGCTTCTCCCGACTCTCCTCCAGATAAGGGGCAGTGAAGGCGCTCTCTGCCGGCTGGAAGGATGAGGTTGGCACGACTCCAAAGTCGCCCTTGATGATGACTAATCGCTCGGTGCAGCGATGATTCTTATTCACCGTACCGACCAGCGTGCAGACATGACTGCACAAGAAGATGACGCCTTTGCCAGTGGCGCCGAAATGGAATACTCTCCGGAATATGGAAAGATCAAAGGCGATCTTCTGTTCTCGCAAGAAGCAGAGAAAGCCCATGATCATCGCCACTCCGTTTGGGTTGATTTGAGCCGGGACTATCCCATGATAGTGGAGTATCTGGCAGACCTCCGACCACAATGGAAGTCGTAGGCCGACTTCGAAGTGGCGGATGGGGAATACTAGCTCGGTCGCCGAGAATGAGTTTTGGCGCTCATCCTCGCGAGGAAGCCTGGCGACATACCCCGGCGACAAGTACTTAGCAGAGAACTCTTTCAGATCGCTCGACCGAGTAATCGACTTCTAGAAGGAAGTCGCCTCGAAGTTCTTCGCATGACTTGCACGACGAATAGCTGCCTCGTCAGCCATTCAGAAAGAAAGGAAAATGAAGAAGCGAGTATCAAAGAGGCGAGGAGTGGAATAACCGGCAGATACTCGCTGGAAAGAAAGGAAAATCGCCAAAAGCATAATAAATACATACCCACCCCCACCCCCACCCCCCCTATTTATAGTACTCGATGAGACTTGTCTTGTCGCGTACGCCGCCGCGAGCACGAGTAAGGGGTGGCGAGAATCGAGGGAAAGTTGCCAAAACCAAAGACGCACGTCAAATCACCAGCACTGAGCAAGCGAATACCTGCATCAGATCACTAGGATGCTCGCCAAATCGACGCAACATTCAACAAATACTCGCAGGAAAGAAACAAAAAAGTAAATCCAGACATCACAGCAAGCAGGAATGAAAGCAAGGGCGATCTTCATACTCGCCAATTAACAAATTACTTGAAGAAATCAAATTATTCAGAATTACATATCATTCGCCAAAAGACGACTAGTTACTACAAAGATAAAAAAAGACGGGATCCTAGGGGTTCGCCTGAGCATCGGGAAGTTGTGGTTGTCGCCCAACCCAGCCCATGCTGCGAGCTCGCTTGAAATTCTCGAAGGCCACGGACATTGCATCCTCACCTTGTCGCAGTTGCTCCTCCATCCTTGCCAGGCGACCAAACGAGCCCATGCTCGCACGCATTCCCACCAGCTCGTCATGGTGCAACTGTTGGTGATGCTCCATCCTACCAACCCGGCGCTCCAGATCGCCGACAGACTGAAGGCAAGATTCTGCTCCCACCAGCCGAGCATAGAACTCCTCTAGCCGGGATACTCGCGCCTCCAACTCGGTCAAACGACGCTGAGGCTCGCTAGCCGTCAGGCGCTCGACCCGAGCCTCCACATCCGTCAAGCGACGATGCGGGTCGCTGATCGCTAGGCGCTCCAACTTCGCCTCCATATCCAAAATAGCGCGAGTAGCCCTCTCCTGGTACTCGCGCGAAGGAAGCCCCACCCCGTCAATCAAAGCTCCCACATGAGTCTGAGCGCGAGCTGCGAAAGCGACAAAGATGAAAGGAGCTTTAGTGACAAGTACAGTAGAGACAGCTTCACACAGAGCAAATAATTAAGTTACCAGGTCGGCGAGCATCATTCCTCGATCTATGAGGAGGACTGCGAGATCGCCGAGGAGGGGAACTCCTTCCTCGGTGAGGGGAGGAGCTATGATGGCCGGCACCTCGCCGACCGGATTGGTTCCTGGCAGAGTGCTCCCTGTCGCGAAGAGTTTCACTTCGACCGCGACCATCCACTGGTCACCCTCCCCCTCTGGGAGCGAAGAAGCCAGAATACCCCTCCACCCCGCCTCGGCGCGAGGACTCCGCCGGATGGGTGGTGGGAGCCGAGGAAGAAAGAAGGTGATGATCACCCTACATGTCGGCAGGCGGTGGAAAAGGAGGAGGTGGAGGAAGTTTGTCAGCGGGTAGCTGCGCGCTACTCGCCACCTCTGTTTGCTGCAAAGGCGGTGGCGGCAGAGGAGTGTTACTCGTTGGAGGAGCCATATGCTCGCTCATCGGCCTCTTGTCCACCGAAGAGCTATAAAGGACCCGGAACGATCCACCTCGGCGAGCTCCTCCCCCAGTCCTGGGCGAGATCATAGGCGATGATCGTAGAGGAATGGCGATCAAAGACTCCTCCTGGGCAGCGGTAAGTAGCGGATCTGCGAGATAGTGTAGAAAGCATCAGAAACTCGCCAGCAAATAAGGCGGCTCAAATCAGAAAAATGGCGAGTAAGTAGCTCTCACTTTGTAAAGGAGGAAGTTCAATTTGAACTTGGGCCGAGATTCCAACAGTATTCTCCCCCGGGGCGACGTTCGACTCAGGAAGATTAGGAGCAGGCGAGTTGTCCGGGTGGCCGAGACCCAAGTCGGCGAGTACCTGCTGGGTACTGCCGACCAGAGAATCGGCGACATTCTCAGAAGTGGTCGCACCCTTCTTCTTCTTGTTCTTCTTCTCCTTCTTCTTTTCAAGCATCTTCCTCTTCCTGGAAGCGAGGAAGTCCTCAAGCTCGGCGTCACGAGCAGGCTTCCGAAACGGCGGCAGCAGACTTTCAAGCTCGGCCATGTCAGCAGCAGCTTCCTCAGCAATACTGCGCGACATCTTGAGTGAGATCAGAAAAGTCGTGCCCTCAGAGACCCCTCCCCCTCTATATATAGAGCCAGAGCATTGAGCAGCGAGATGCCGATTACCGAACAATACTCGCAAGAAGGCCTGATCGTCGAATGATGGTTGGATGATTCTTTCCGAGCAACTACGTTACTCTCAAAGAGCGGGGATTGTGTACAACCCTCATTCTCCGAGGGTGGGCCCATTCAAAGACACATAGGCAGAGGTCAAAGTCAAATGGTCAACACATAAGTCAACAGTCCGAGATACCAAGAAAGTCAGCCAGCAGGAGTAGTGGATGAGTTCGTCGAACGCAGCCTTCTAGAGTTCGTCGAACGCAGCCTTCCAGAGTTTGTCGAACGCAGCCTTCCAGAGTTCGTCGAACGCAGCCTTCCAGAGTTCGTCGAACGCAGCCTTCAGAGAGTTCGTCGAGCGCGGGAGTAGAAGAAAGCTTAGGCGAGTAGGGGTGCACTCGTACGAGTAGCCCGGATACTCGCCAAAAGGTAGGCGACCATAGGTAATACTCGCCCATTTGCCCGGGGAGATCACCTCAATGTCGCTAGTCGTCGGGCAGGGGCTGGGCTATAAAACCCCCTACCCCTTGGTTTTCCTATAAATAGGACCCCAGAGGTACTTGGATTGGCACTTGGACTTGATATTTTGAAACCTTGCTCTTGCATTCTGGAACCCGACACACCTGGCCGCTACTCCCAGTTTTAGCCAAGTTCCTCGTACCCTGCTCGGCCATTCTTTGGTTGTGGAGGGGAAGTCTCTTCTGAGCTTCTGGGTACGTGGTGGGACCTCCCTGCCGTGGAACCCGGGGTCCTATTTGTTGCCCTTCTAGCTTCTTCATGGTTTCCCGTCAAGCCGTCTCTTCGAGCTGCTTGGCAAGTAGTCTCCGGCTGCATTGGTCCGAATTTTGGAGTCTAGGATTTTCCTGGCTTCAACACTAACTATAGACAGTCAACATGCCAGTTTATTGCTAATAGGAATAGGAAGAATGTTGCTACCTTCTCCTCTGAACACAAGCATTTTGATGCTCCTTCCACCTCAAAGAGTGTTCAGAAAAGAAGGTACAACATCTATGAATGTTGGTGCTGTGGTAAAGTAGGAAACTTTGCCATAGATTGTTGGCACAATACTAGTGTGCCTAATGCAAAGAGGAGCATTCCTACAAAGGTTGCAGTAGGTGTGAGCAAGTCTTTTTATACTAACAAAAGCCTAGGACCCAAAACCAATTGGTCTCCTAATGGAAAATGAATTGCATTTTGCAGGATGGTTCAAGTACCAGCCTAAGGGAAATATGGTACTTAGATAGTGGGTGCTCAAGGCACATGACAGGAACGAGGAGTCTTCTGCAGGACTACACTCCTATGAAGAATGAACTTAAAGTTATCTTTGGAGGTTCTGAAAAAGGAGTCTCCAAAGGATATGGTATGATTACAAATGACATGGTTTCAATAACAAGGGTAGCTTATGTTGAAGGGTTACAACACAACCGGGTAAGTATAAGTCAACTATGTGATTTGGGCTATGCCATTGAATTCCACAAAGACAAGTGCTTGATCAAAAAGTCAATTGACTTAGAGATCATTCTCTCAGGCACTAGGAGTGGGAATGTTTATTGCTTAGATTTTATTTGCAATAATTCTTTATCTCATGTATGTCTTGTAGCTAATGAAAGTGAATCTCTTTGTGTTCAATGGCACAAGAGACTTGCCTACATTAACTACAAGACAATGCATATACTATTTTCTAAAAACTTTGTTAGGAATAGTCCAAATTTGAAATGTATTAAAAGTGGCCCCTGTCATGCATGCCAAATGGGTAAGCAAACAAGGGCCACCTTTAAAAGCATTGGCTCTAAAGGCACTGAAAGATGTCTATATCTGTTGCATATGGACTTGTTTGGTTCTTTGCCCATTCAGAGCCTAGGTGGGAAGTTGTATACTTTAGTGATTATTAATGATCTCTCAAAATATACATGGGTATTCTTCCTTAAGAAGAAATTTGATACTTTAGATATCTTCATAAACTATGTCAAGGCAATCCAGAATGAACTATAATGTACTATGGTCAAAACTAGAACTGACCATGGTACAGAATTTCAATCTAGGGCCGTGACAAAGTTTTGTCAAGAATTTGGTATCACCCAAGAGTTTTCCTCCCCAAGAACTCCACAGCAAAATGGTGGGGCTGGGAGGAGGAATAGGACCTTGAAAGAAGCTGGGTGAACATTGCTTAGTGACTCCTTGTTGGAACATAGTCTTCCGCATCTCCTAGGTTTGAGAATAATAAATCCTATGTGTATTTGATCTTGTGTGTTTAAGTGTGCAAGAAACAAAGTCCATGTGACTCAAGGATGACATAAGAAGGTTGCCCCCAAAATTAGGAAAATAATTCCAACATGCCCACTAGCGCCAGCGGTAGCACCTTGCGCCCGGCGCTAGCGATGATTAGTACAATTCTGGGAGTACATTTAGAAGGCGATAGCGCAGGCGGTAGCGAATACCGCAGGCAGTAGCGCGAAGCACATAAGGCAAGAAGAAAATGTTTCCTCGGATGGGATAGCGCTGGTGGTAGCGCTAGCGCTGAGGCTATAAATAGGACCCCTCTTCTCTCATTTCAAACAGCCATCAGAGAGAGAGAGTGAGTGCTAGAATTCCAGAGCCTGATTTGGCCGAAAGTTGATGTCCTACCAAAGCTCTGCGGATTTCTGAAGGAGAATCTCTTCACGCCGGATCCAAACGACGTCCGCTTATACAACGCTTATTCTACAGCTGATCTTCGTCTCCAACTTCAGAAGTTCTTCAAAAGGGAGTTATTATTATTATCATTTCATATTTCTTGTAAACCGTTAGAGAATTCGCCTCGTGTTGGCGACTAGGTCTGGGTAGGACTTAGGGAAGAAATTCGCCTTGTGTTGGCGACTAGATCTAGGTTAGGTCTAGGGGTGCTCAAGGCCATATCCGGGGTTGGATTGGCTAAGCGGCTTGAGGCCGAATCCGGGGAAGGATAGGATAGGGCCAACGGTTCGTGGGGATGCGAGTCGGGATAGAAAACAAAAGGAGTTTACTATTATTCGCCACTGATTTCTAGCATTATAGAAATCAACTTTTGTAAAACCTTATTTCATATTAATAAAGCATGTCTCTACTTTATTTCAATTGTTTTGTTTGATTTCTCACCTTCTTAATCACGCATTATTTCAAAGATAATCAAAATATAACATAAGTTTTAAAAACCCTTATTCACCCCTCTAAGGGCGCCTACCGATCCAACAAGTGGTATCAGAGGGGTTTTATTCCAATTGGCTTAACAACCAGGAATAATGGTGTCTCATGATCTCGCTCCTATTAGTGGGGTAAATTTTTTTGAAGAAGAAAAATCTCTTAAACCACCTTTATTCGATAGGAGAAATTATAAAGAGTGAAAAATTTTAATGGAAAAGTTTATTAAAAATGTAAATATCAATGTTTGGGATATTGCAATAGTTAGACCAGCGAATGAATCAAATAAACAGGAACGTCATCTAAATGCAAAAGCTTTAAATAGTATTTTCTATGCTTTATCTCAAGAAATTTTAAAATTGATATATTGTTTTTCTAGTGCATACAAAGTATGGAAATTTCTTGAAGAAATGTATGATTCTCCATCTGCAGGTATGTAACAAACGCAAGAGGTGGAGAACATACAAGATTGCACAAATGGTCAAGAAAGCTCCTCTCATAATGGAACAATGGAGAGCACATCAAGTGGAAAAGAAGAAATCCTAACTTCGGAAGAGGAGTGCCAAAAAGATGTCAAAGAAACTATATGTTCAAATCTTGCCTCTTCCGATAGCAATGTAAGAAAATCAAATTCCATCTTTTGTACTTCTATTTCTACATTACAATTACTACAAACTACTAAATGTAAGATTAAGAAATTAAAAAGGGCTAATGCAAAACTACGTTTAGAAAATAAAACTTTGAAAGCAAATGTGAATATAGAATCCAAAAATGATGTGTTTGAATCTACATCATGCTCTTCATTTGAAAACTCTATATCCTATTTTGATTGTAATGATATTAAAGAAAAAGTTTAGAAACTTGAAAAAGAACTTATTTTTGTAAAAGAACATAATGAAATTTATCTTTAGAAAATTCATCTTTGAAAAGTGATTGTGCTACGTGCCAAAATTATAAAATTGAAATCAAGGAGATGGACGAAACATTTGAGGAATTTAGAAATGACTATCAAAATCATATTGACTCTATTGTTTCCACTCTTAAAAATAACACAATAGCTTATAATAAATCTAGAGATAATCTAAAGATCAAGAATGTTGAATTAAAATCAAAAATCAATGTGCTTATGAAAATTATAAATAAAAATTCACGATATCAAGAAATATCTAAAAACATGTTGAATATGAATATGAACATGAATATTTTAACTAAACCAAATAATGGAAATAGGAAACACAACGTATTTGTAAATTAAAGACAAAAGCACCAATATTTACAAAAGCATGTTTCTCCAAACTTAAAAGTAACATTACACAAATTTTCTATAAACAATACCTTCAATAATCATTACAATCATAATCTTCAATATAAAGATTATCACAATGAAAATTTGATGCATAAGAAACCAAGGTTGGAATGGAGGCCCAAGATTAAAACTGAAACTTTAACTTCGCATGAATGGACCCATTCATTAATATCTACTCACAAACCTAAACATTATATTTGGATACCCAAAGGAACCACCACACTTGGTCCCTGTTGGATACCTAAATCTCTTATTCATTAGATATCACCAAATGCATGAAGTAGAATATTTTCAAAGTAAAATATACAAATTACTACTTCATGATATGTCTGAATTTATTTGTTTTGTTCAATTCTTCCTAAACTCATTATATATCTATATATCATCAACAAAAATTGAATTAAAAATTTTCTATGTGATATGATTTCAAACATATACTACTTCATAGGATTTTAAATTTGCTTAAACATCTCCACTTCATATGACTTCAAATTTATAAATAAAACGTAAAACAAAACCATCAAAAACTACCAAAGAAGGACCAGATAAAAATAGCCAAACATCCAAAAACAACAAAATTAAACATTACAGATAGCTCTAGCGCTAGCTGGTAGCTCCGGCGCTAGCAGACAGTATCCAAAAACATGTGTTCAAATTCCTGTATTATTAAAAAACTAAAAACTTAGTTCCCCTCAGGTCCTTCCTACTCCTCTACTCTGTCTCGTCTATCTCCTCCAAACTAGCACTTGGAGATCGTCATCTGCGACTCCTTCGAATCGAATGACGCGGTGGATCCTGTACTGGGCTATCCCACTCCCTTCAATCCGGTGTAGATGGATTGGGCTTTAATGCCTTGATCATGAACTTCATCATCTTCTTTATACCAGAAACATCCTTCTCCACTCTTATCATCCCCTCTCCCATTTATTCTCGAAAAGATTCAAATGAATCATCTCGAGCTCCTCGGGACGATGCTCTTCGTTGAAGTGGTGGTCGAGTAGATGTTGATGGCTCATCCGGGAGGGATGTAGCTCATAGGTGTGAGGCACTATATATAGGAGGAAAGCAATCTATCAAGTAAAAACCTATCTCAATAGAAGGGTACATCATTTGAATGACCCGTTGTATGATGTCACCCAGGGGCAAGTTGTCATATCTCTGGCGGGAAGGTTGCCGCAACTTGTATGAGTAACGAATCAAGGAGAGTAACAAGTCTGCCATGTCAAATTTTTCCTCCTCTAAAATGAAATAGGAGACATAACTGAGTTGTGTTGAGACCTTCGTTGTATCACCTAACTTCAGCATAATAGTGTGACGTAATACATCCTGAACTACTATGGCATCTACTGTGAGTGTCGTCAGAGAGGAGATCAGACTCTTGCTTGCCCTATTATGTAGCACCATGTTCACATTAGTCCAATCTCTATCTACCCTAAACTTCTCAACTATCTCCAACTGATTTGGATGCCCCGTAAATCCAAACATGGCCCTCAGTTGTTCATGGGTGATAGTCACCACTTGTCCCGGCACCTGAGACCGCACTCCTCCATCCAGATCAGTCTGCGATGGGTATTCCAAGTGCATATAGAAATCTCGTACTAACTCTGAAGAAAACCCCTCAGAAAGAAACAAATTCAACACTTCGGAGGTTGCAAATAACTGCATGATGTGGTGGTGTCGAGGCATGTCAAACTCCACAAAATATGGGACACCTACTACTGCAGCCTCTAGGGCCAGCTCTGCACTTTTCTTCCCTTTTGATCCAGGATCCATCTGCCACATTATAAGAGAAATTAAAATTAAGCAAAATTCACTAGCGCCAGCGCATGCAGTAGCGCCGGCACTAGTTCTCTGATCTAAAATGGTAAGAACTCTCTAAAATAAAATATTTCCAAATCCTAAATTGCTAGATCCAAGAAACTCACACAATCTAAGCTAAAATCAAAACTAAAAATCTTCATAAAAATTCAAAATGAAAAACAAAAATCTTGAAGATTCCTTTTTTAGATCAATAATCAAAATCAAAAGTTTTTCTTAAAAGATGTCATAAATCTTCATCACAAACATCAAAATCAACTATTTAGAACAAGAATCATAAAAATAAGGAAGATTTGTTCTAGTTTCTCTCTTCAAAAATAAAAGAATCAAGCATTGTAGATCTATTTTCTAAAACCACTTAATAACTTCAAATATCTTCATCTCTAACATCAAAATCAAAGTTTAAAACAAAAATCATACGAAAAGATGAAGTTTTACCTTAGATCTATGCGTGGACTGTGGTATCTTCTAGGGTTTTTCGGGAGAGACTTGAGAGGCAATGGCCAAAATGAAAAAGAGAAAAGAGAATTAAATTAATCAGCGTTACCGCCAGCGCTATTGTTATTGCGAGCAGTATCGCTTGGTTTTGCTTTTTTGTATTTTTTAAATTTTATAAAATACCTAAATTTATGCTCTATTATATGTACTACATAGTTTTGCAGTTCTATTTTGAATTGATTTTTGAAAAATTAAAACAACAAAAAATTACAAAAGGTCAAATTACAAAAAATATTTCTTTTACTCCTTTTTGTTTGTTTGACTTCTATTTCTAAATGCAAAAATCAAATACAAAAATATAAAACACAAAAACTAACAAAAAATCTTTATAGACTTTATTGTTGTTGGGAATCTTGCCCACATGATTCCTGATTTGAAGAAGTCACTAAGTCAAGAAAACTTCACTTTGTATTTGATTACTTCTCTAGCTCATAATCTCAAGAAGTTAAAGGAATGTCGTCGAGAAGAATAGGAGATTTCGTCGACAAAGTATGCTTGTCGTCATGATGATGAGCAAAGCAAACACTGAGACTTGGCGAGTTTGTCGAACGCAGAATGCAGTTCATCGAACGTAGAATGCAGTTCGTCGAACGCAGAATGAAGTTCGTCGAACGAAGAGACATGATAGAAGCAAACGCCGAGACTTGGCAAGTTCGTCGAATGAAGAATGAAGTTCGTCGAACGCAGAGACGGGACAGAAGAATGAAGTTCGTCGAACGCATAATGTTATTCGTCGAACGAGGAATGAAGGCCGTCGAACGCAGAGAAGACATGAAGATATCAAACGAAGAAATGTCGTCAAGAAGATGTAGTATCATCGACATCATCAAAGTAGCCTTGTCGTCGAGAAGACTAAAGAAGGACAGATGAAGACAAGCAGTTGCTAAAGCATAGTCTGTTGACATGACATCACTCATGTCGTTGAAAGAACAAAGTGATTACGATGACAAACTACAAGAAAGAAGACCACGACGACACAGTCAGAGATAGCATATCGCTGTATATGCATAAACGCCAGAATATCTCGTATCGTTGAGACATCAGCGTCAGAGGCAGAAGCTAGAAGACTTGAAGATCCACCAAGGCCTATGGCATCGTCAAGGTTCCTGTCATCGAGATATTATCCATATTGTCATAATGCTGTCAGTATCGGCATAAAGTTGGAAATATCATCGAGACGGAATTCAAATATTGCGGATGCGCTGTCAGCAATTAATGACGCCGCTAGATTGTCCAATCAGCGCGTGCTCTTAAGGAATGGGGCGTTTGACACTTAAGAAACTTTTTCAGAAGACCGTTGGGAGCCTCGCAGTCTTATAAAAGAGATAAGAGGCTGCCCTAAAGTAAGAATGAATTAGAAAGAACTTACGCATACTGCAAATAGAACAGTAAAAGTGGCGTAAAGAAAGAAAGAGAAAAGCAAGAATCAATCATTTGATCGATTGATAAGAAGCCGTTCATCATCAGGCTAAGAGAAGAGATTGAAGAAGAACTGCGCTTTCAAGATCTGAATCAGAAACATCTTCTTCAATCTCAAGTTGCCGATCTCCATCCGGGTAAGTTGCCAATCTTCATTAGGTAGAAGAAACGGTTTTCATCACTGTAATTTCTTATAAGGCTTGAGGGCCTAAGTGTCTAGCTTGAGGGTTGGAGAGCTGTGAGGCTTGAGGGCCAGGACAGTGGACTTGCGGGTCCAATATCATCAAGCTTGAGGGCTTGAGACCTGTGAGGCTTGCAGGCCGGGGCAGAGGCTAGACTTGCGATTCTGAGCTAGGTAGGGCTTGAGGGCCTGATTGTCAAGCTTGAGGGCTTGAGACCTGTGAGGCTTACGGGCCAAGGCAGAGGCTAGACTTGCGGGTCTGAGCTAGGTAGGGCTTGAGGGCCTGATTGTTAAGCTTGCGGGCTCGGGTGCAGTAGGAGCTTGCGGGCTTAGGCTGTAGGACTTGCGGGTCCGTGTTGTAAGGCTTAAGGGCCTGAATTTTTGGCGGAGTTTGTCGAGCCTAGCACACTGTTAGTTAGGCGTAAAGGGACAGAGGACTACTCAGGACACCCGATCTTGAGGAACCTCTATAGATCTTGTGTCGTCTAGTGTGATTTTCTTGTGGAATACTTGTGTGCTCTGTTTGAGTAGACATAAATCGCGCTAATATTTTGAAAAGAAGCAAGATCACCTAACACCCCCCCCCCCCCCCCCCCCCCCCTCCCCTCTAAGTGAACGTTCCATTAACAACAAGTGGTTTCAGAGGGAGGTTGATAAAAAGAAGACTTAACCGTCTGATCTAGATCGTGGAACGACTCACCATGGCTGGTGGAGATTAGAATCGGGAAATGAGAGCCATGAAAGTCCCAATCTGCACAAAGTAGAACTTTCCCATCTGGAAGGAAAGGGTAAGGCTTTTCATGGAGGCGGCTGATCTAAGAATTTAATCAACAGTCCAACAGGGTCCCTTTATCCCTACAACTCCCTCCACCATTGATCCAACAAGGAAGGTGATAAACAAATATGAGGACATGAACAAGGACGAGCTAATCCTGGCAGGCCTAGATAAGATGGCCCAAATTGTCATTGTGAGTGCCATAGATGACTCTATCCTCCAGAATCTGATTCACTGCAAAATGGCCAAGGAGATGTGGGACTCCCTGATCGTGTACATGGAGGGTACTGAAGAGGTAAGGGATGATAGGAAATCCCTTCTCAACCAGGAATATGAAGCCTTCAAGCAAGGAAAGAATGAAACAATCTCTAACTGTTATGAGAGATTCTTCAAGATTGTGAATGGACTAAGAAACTATGAAAAAGAGTTCACCAACTTTGATCTTAATGACAAGTTTCTTAGATCTCTCATAAAGGAATGGGACATCAAAATCTGTGCCATCAGAGAGATGGGTCAGCTGGGCATCATGGAGCCCAAGAACCTGTATGGGAAGTTGTTGTCCCATGAACTTCAGCTCAACACCAGGAAGGCTGAAGAAGGAAGCTCAAAGGGGAGCTCAAGAGATAGATCTGTGGCTCTAAAAGCTGAGAGCATGAGAAGATCCAAGGGCAAGACCTCTGCAACTCAGAATAGATCTGAGAGCAGTGAAGAATCAGAAGCCAGCTCTTCAGATTCTGATGATACTGACAGAGAGGTGGCCCTTCTCTCAGAACAGTTCAGGAAGCTGATACACAGAAAGAGGAGGGACAATCATAGAAACTCCTCCTCAAGCTCCAGAAGATCTGATTATCATGACAGATGCTGAGCCCCCAGGGAGGAAAGGTATAGATCTAACCCTGGTAAACATTATTTAAATAATATTGTTTGCTATTCCTACAGAAAGACAGGTCACATGGCTGCTGACTGCCCCTCTAAGAAGAAGGAGTCGAGGAACTATGAAGAAAGAAGAAGCTCAAGGAGCAAGAGGAAATCTGAAAAAAGATTTGTTGGAACAACCCTATTTCTGATTTGGGCTATGATCACTATATGTTGACTAAGTACAAGGTTGACCCCAATGTATAGTTTAAGGGTCAAGAGTTTAGGCTGTTAGAACTAGAGATTTCATTCAGATTCTGCGTTCGACGAACTCCACACTGCGTTCGACGAACGGCTATCTGTGTTCGACGAATGGCGTGCTCTCTGCGTTCGACGAACGGCAAGCTCTCTGCGTTCGACGAACGGCAAGCTCTCTGCGTTCAACGAACGGCTTACATTCTGCGTTCAATGAACGAAAAATATTCAGGGATCGACGAACAGCTCAAATCTCAACGGTCGAAGAATTTGTCTAAGTGCAGCGCTCGACTAATTACATTCTGCGTTCGATGATCTCATCTCAGTGGTCGACGATCCCATCTCAGCGGTTCAGCGGTCAACTAATAGATTGTTATAGCGGTCGACGAATAGATCCCAGCTCAGCGGTCGATGCTTTTACTCAAGCTCAGCGGTCGACGCATTTATCCCAGCTCAGCGGTGGACGCTTTTACTCAAACTCAGCGGTCAACGCATTTATCCAGGCTCAGCGGTCGACGAATACTTCCGTTCGACGAACTCAAGTCTGCGTTCGTCGAATACCTTCAGATCGACGAAAGTTCTCACATATCAACAAAATTAATTATTCCAGCAAGATTCATTTGAGGTCGACGAAGTAAATTTTGTGTTCGACGAAAATCTTGAGGTCGACGAATCTGCGTTCGACGAATTTTGTTCAGATCAAAGAATTCTAATTTAAGCTCGGAAATTTCAGAAGATTATATCATTTCATTCTCTGAACTCAGATCGACTAACAGCAACAGCTCTTTCTATCAGATCAAGTAAGGATAATATATTTCCTTTATTATTCCAAGATTATAGCCGTTGACATTTTCTCGCAAAAGGACATATTCATTGAAAAGGAAAGAGATAAACGGCGCAGCAGATTTTTGTTTTCAAAATATCCTTTCAGATATATTATATTTCTTAATATAAGGGATCTGCAATTAATGTTTGTCAGAGATTTCAAAAGAAAAGAAAAATATAGCAGATTAATATACAGCAGTTTTCTCGACAACAAATATACAAAACATATTTTCGAATTGCTGTACAGAGAAAAAGAAAGAAAAAGAAAAGAAGACAGGAAGAACAGAAGAACAAAAGTTTACACAGATCTTCATCTTCTTCCTCCTCCAGCAGCTCTTACATTCTGAGAACATCTTCAACATTCTTCTCTCAGTCATTTGCTGCAAGTTTTCAGATCTTCAAAAGAGCAACAACAATTTGAGAAGCATTCTTGTCTCTCAGATTCATCTGCTACAGGAAGATTATTTTTTCAAGAGAAAGCTCCAGCCAATCAACTGTCAAATATTTCATATCAGACAGATGAGTTTTTCAACATACATCCACTAGAGTCTTCTCTCAGCATCTTGACAGAGAAGAACTTCATAAACCCCTGTCTATCCCATCTTGTACAGGGTTAAAACTCCCTTCAAAAGTTTACCCCATTGGTGGCAATACACCTTATCAAAAAAATCCTGCTTGGTTTTTGGGCACCTTATCAAAAGCTCATTGGTGTGAGGGCACCTGATCAAAATTCCTAGAGGATTCCTACCAAGGGTGGTAGAAGAGTAGACGTACCCAAGTTTAGTGGGGAACTACTATAAAATTCCTTGTGTCTTCTGTGCTGTGAATTTCTGTGTTTTGTTGTTGTGCTGATTTCTTTATTTGTTGTTATTTAGTTTTTACAAATCACTCTATACACACACATATATATATCACTATTTTTAATTCCGCAATAAAACTAAGGGAAAAAGTTTTAAACTCTATTCACCCCCCTAGAGTTAATTTAAGATCTAACCTCCACTTTCAATTGGTATCAGAGGAAGTTGATTATTTACAAGCTAACACCTGAATCTCAAAGATCAATTAGATCTTAAATTATTTTAGAGTTTTTATTCTATTTATTTTTCTGTTAAAAACTCATGGCACAAAACAAAGAGTATTCAAGCACAAGACCTCATATGTGCAATCTCAATAAGTTTGCACTATGGAAATCAAGGATTATGTTATATATGAACTCAATTGATGAAGAAATATTCAATGTGATTTTGGCAGGGCCTCCAACACCTACAGCAGCAGCAAGTACTGGAACCACAACTACCAACAATGCTGTTCCACCTCCTGAATGGACTGAAGCTCATAAAAAGCAAAGGAGTGCTGATGCAAAAGCCATGAACATTCTGGCTCAAACAATGTCTGATGACATTTTTCAAAGAGTAGTGGAATGCACCTCAGTAAGAGAAATATGGATTTCTCTCAACAATATGGTTGAGGGATCTGCTGATGAAAGGAAGGACAAGAGATCCCATCTTATTTCTCAATATGAGAATTTCAAAAAGGGAGAATCTGAAAGTGTTGCTGATATGTACAATAGGCTCAGCCTCATAATAAATGAGTTGAAGACCTTGGATAAATTGATCTCTATCACTGAGATCAATGACAATATCTTAATGTGCTTCCCCAATACATGGGACTCTAGGATCTGGCCAATCAAGGAAGCTAGAAGCCTCAATGAGATTACTATTGAAATATTGTTGGGCAAGCTCAAATCCTATGAGCAGCTCATCAAGTCCAGAGAAGCTGAACAGTCCACTTCATCTCCAGCAACAAAGAAGGAAAGGAACATAGCTTTCAAAGCAGCTGAAGAAGAAGAAAAATCTCCAAGAGATGAGGAGTTCATGAGCCTACTTGCCCAAAGATTCTACAAGATGGCAAGAAAAGATTTCAGGAGAAAGTCATCCAGGAGCCATGAAAAACCAAGGTATGACAAAGCTCCATCTAAAGAAGTTATATGTTTTGGTTGCAGGAACCCAGGACACTTTGCACCTGACTGTCCAGAGAATCAAAACAAGAAGGACAAGAAGTAAAAGAGAAAAAAAGAAGAAGAAAGAAGACACTTCAGCAAGTCTTCCTCCCACAAGCACAAAAAGAAGGGAAGAGGATTTGTAGCAGAAACCTAGAGTGAAACTGAATCAGAACAATCATCCAGTTCTTCAGATGATGAAGAAGAAACAAAAGAAAATGACCAACGTTTGATGGCCATTTATGACTCAGGCTATGAGTCGGGAAATGCTTCTTCATCCAGTGATGATGAAGATAATGAAGAAGAGAAGAACTTCTGCATGATGGCAATCAATGCCTCAGCCAACAATTCTGATGAAGAAAAATCAGAATCAGAAGCAGAAGATGATGCAGATCAGGTAATATCTAATTTTGATTTTACTTCAGTTGAATTCAAAGATGAATTCAAGGTTCTTTGCTTAGACTTACTAAAATCTGAGAAAGAAATAATCTCACTCAGACATAAGCTAGCTAAAATGAAAAATATAAGTGAAGAAAATGTAAATCTTAAGAAAGATTTGGCTGCCTCTAGAGAACAAACTATTCTCCTTGAGAATTAAATTTCTGAGGCCAAGAAATTTGAAGAATCCCTAAATGGGAGAAGCATCAAACTGATAGATATTACAAGCACAGTAAATGCTAGACTTAATAGCAAACTAGGCTTGGGTGCTTCATCAAGTGAGCCACATCTAATTAAGAAGAACATACTCTCTACACCTATAAAATTCATCTCTGCTAAGAGCAAAGAGGTTGTAGGAATAAATAAAAACATTTCAAGTAAGACTGTCGAGAATAGCGGAATTCAGCAGAATTCGTCGAACGGAGCTCGACAAAATGTATCCCCTTTGTCGAACGGAGCTCGACGAACTCTGAAGACAAATTTTCTATATAGTCATTATATGAACGGCGCTCGATGAAATCTCAGTCATTCGTCGAACGGCGCTCGACGAACTCAGCCCAGTTCGTCGAACAGAAACTATACAGCAAATCTGAACAATTCTTATTCTTCACATTCTAAGAATCCTTTCACTGAATGGATAATACCTCCAAGGAGATATCATCCACAAGGTTACAAGGACCAACCTGAAATGTCTTTTATTTTAGATTTTTGTGGAAATTCAAAAAGACCCAAGGTAGTGTGGGTCAGGAACAAATAGATTGTTTTTCTATTTTTGCAGGTACACAGCTGTCCAAGAATAAATGAAAAATAGTATTTGGATAGTGGTTGTTCAAAGCATATGACAGTAAACAAGGCCAACTTGAACAACTACAAGGCAAAGCTTGGACCAAAAGTTATATTTGGAGACTCCAACTGTGGACAAACAAAAGGCTATGGAAAAGTCAAGGTTGGAGAAGTCACCTTCAAAGAGGTAGCTTATGTCAAGGGACCGAAGCACAACCTCATCATCATAAGTCAATTATGTGATGGAGGGTATCAGGTAACTTTTAATAAATTAAAATGCCTTATTAAATCTTCTGATAATATTATTGTTTTATCAGGTATTAGGCAAGGTAATATTTATTTAGTAAATTTCAATTCATCTAAATCAGAAATTTGTTTATTTAATGAATTAAGCAAACCTAGTGAACTTTGGCATAAGAGATTAGGACATGTAAACCTTAGGACCATTGCTAAATTGTCTAAGGACAATCTTGTTAGAGGTTTACCATCAGGTTCATACAAGAGAGAAGGTCTTTGTAAGGCGTGTCAACTAGGCAAGCAAACTAAAAATAGTTTTAAATCATTATCTAAAAGTGATTCACCTAGAATCTTATATTTGCTACATATGGACCTTTTTGGACCTATAGCAACAAAGAGTTTAGGGGGGAAGTCTTACACTCTAGTTATTGTAGATGACTTCTCTAGATTCACTTGGGTGTTCTTTTTGAGAGAAAAGTCAGATAACTGTAAAGTTTTACAGACTTTCTTAAGAGCATAAAGATTGAGTACTCTACTCATATTGCATTGATCAGAAGTGATCATGGCACTAAGTTTGAGTCTCTTCTCATGCAAGAATTCTGTGAGAAGGAAGGTATTAGGCATTGCTTCTCAGCTCCTAGAAGTCCTCAACAAAATGGGGTAGTTGAAAGGAAAAATAGAACTCTAATTGAATCAGCAAGAACATTACTTGCAGATGCTAATTTGCCCCTATCTTTTTGGGTAGAGGCTGTTAGCACAGCAAACTATGTGTTGAATAGAAGTTTGATACACAAACTTAAGGGTAAGACTCCTTATGAATTACTTAAAGGGAAGAAACCTAAAGTTAACTATTTTAGAGCATTTGGTTGTAAATGTTTCATTCACAATAATGATAAAAAATACCTTAGAAAATTTGAACCAAAATCTAATGAAGGAATTTTCTTAGGCTATTCTTTAGTCAGCAAGGCATATAGGATTTATAACAAATCTTCTCTTAAAATTGAAGAATCTATGCATGTTTCCTTTGATGAAACTAACATGTTTTACAAGGAGAAGAATTTTTCTACCATAGAAAATCTACAGGTACCTACACTATGTGAGCAGCTAGATCAATTAGCTCTACAGAAAGAAGAATTTCTAAATCCTGTACAGCAGGATGCTGAAGAAAGTGAAGAAGAAAATCATCCAGATTTTGCTGACAGTTCAAATCAAATTACAGCAGAACATCCTCCACAGGATATCACAGCTGAACAAATTCCCCAAGTGGAAATCATTGCTGATCCCACTATGCCTATTGATTATGTCAATATTAAAGATCACCCCAGATCTCAAATAATTGGAGGCATATCAACTGGTGTGCAAACAAGGCATCAAACAAATCAGAATATGATGCATACTTATTTTCTCTCTCAGATTGAACCTCAATCCCTACAAGATGCAGAACAAGATCCCAACTGGATCATTGCTATGCAAGAGGAGCTCAATCAATTTGAGACAAACAAAGTTTGGGAATTGGTTCCTAGACCAAAGAATCATCCAGTCATTGGAACTAAATGGGTCTACAGGAATAAGCTAGATGCAGATGGCAACATTGTGAGAAACAAAGCTAGACTAGTAGCTCAAGGATACTCACAGGAAGAAGGAATAGATTATGATCAGACTTTTGCACCAGTTGCAAGGTTAGAAGCAATCAAGATTTTCCTTGCATTTGCTGCATACAAGAAATTCAAGGTTTATCAAATGGATGTAAAGAGTGCATTTTTGAATGGAGAAATCAAAGAAGAAGTCAATGTGGAACAACCACCAGGTTTCATCTCTCCAACTCACTCTTGTTTTGTATTTAAGCTTAAGAAAGCTCTCTATGGTCTTAAACAAGCTCCCAGAGCATCGTATGAGACCTTAGCTAGTTTTCTTCTAGAGAATAAATTCTGTAGAGGCATAGTAGATAAAACCTTATTTTACAGGATACATAAAAATCAAACTCTACTAGTTCTAATATATGTAGATGACATTATCTTTGGCTCTACTTATTCAAACTTATGTAAAAGATTTTCTAATCTAATGCAATCTAAATTTGAAATGAGTAGTATGGGTGAACTATCATACTTCCTTGGTCTTCAAGTGAAGCAAACTCCAAATGGAATCTTCATATCCCAATCTAAGTATGCTAAGGAATTAGTGAAAAGATTTGGTATGTCTGATTCTTCCACCATGAAAACACCCATGCCCTCTAATGCTATTGTTGATACTAATGAATCAGGGAAACCTGTTGATCAAAAAGTATATAGAGCAATTGTTGGCTCATTACTTTATTTAACAGCAAGTAGACCTGATATAATGTTTGATACTTGTATTTGTGCTAGATTCCAAGTTAACCCCAAAGAATCTCATCTAATTTTACTAAAAAGAATTTTGAGATATATAAAAGGTTGCCCTAATCTAGGACTTTGGTATCCAACAGCATCTGAATTTGAATTAACTGGATTCTCAGATTCAGATTATGCTGGATGCAGAGTAGACAGGAAAAGTACATCAGGAACTTGCCAGTTTCTTGGTGATAGGCTTGTGTCTTGGTTTTGTAAGAAACAAAAATATGTGTCTACATCAACAGCTGAAGCTGAATACATAGCTGCAGGCAGTTGCTGCTCACAGATATTGTGGATACAAAATCAGCTCCTAAACTATGGTGTCAACTTAAATAATTCAATTATATTTTGTGATAATACTAGTGTAATATCTATAGCACAAAATCCAGTTCTCCATAGTAGGACTAAACACGTAGAAATTAGGCACCACTTCCTTAGGGATAATGTGGATAAAAACAAAATCTGCCTACAATTCATCTCTACTGATTTGCAAAGAGCTGACATTTTCACCAAGCCCTTGGATGAAAAGAAACATATTTTCTTTATAAATCAGTTGGGAATGATAGATGGAGATTCAATATGATAAAAATTAAATCTTCTATTTACCCCTCATTCCTCATCATATCAAACTAAGTTTTTCTGATTATATAAATGCCTACAGAATTGTTTCTTTTTCTAGTTCTCTTTGCACTTGATCTCTATTTTATTGTGCAGGAATAATAGCAATGACAATCTTGCATCCTTCCCTACCTCCATCAAATATCCCTTCTTTAAGGGGCCTAGCTTCAGGCCTTCCTGAAACTAGGCAGGGGAGAAGTTTTTATGAACAGGCTCCATTTGATGCACTGTTCTGCTTAGGGGGAGTTGTTCTATAAACTGGGGAAGGGGAGAAAGCTGAAGAACCACCAGTCTCATGGGGAGACACTCTCAGGGGGAGTTGCTGTATGAAGAAGCTTGTTAAAGCTCACAGCAGTTTGCTGTTTGCAGTTTCTATTTCAGAAAAATTCAGATAAAGTTATTGATCAAGTTCAGATGCAGATACAGCTCAGAAGAAGAATTTTGATATAGCAAATTCAGTATCAGTTATTGCTACAAGCTAAAGACAAATTCAGAAAGCTGATTTACATAGCAGATACAGTTCAGTTATAGATCAGAATTATGAACAATACAGTTCAGACAATTTCAGAATTCAGAAAGAAAGAATTCAGAGAAAATTAAGGTTCTGATTGTATTTCTATCAGTTTTATTTTTATTAAAATGTTTCAAAACTCAGAGTACTATTCATTTTATATCTGATAAAATATTTAAAATATATCAGATATATATGCTTTGTTGTTGTTTGTTTGTTTTCAATTTTTGTCAAATAGTGTCCTAACCCAAATAGGGAGAGATTGTTGGAACAACCCTATTTCTGATTTGGGCTATGTTGACTAAGGGCAAGGTTGACCCCAATGTAGTTTATGTGTCAAGAGCTTAGGCTGTTAGAACTAGATATTTCATTCAGATTCTGCGTTCGACGAACTCCACACTGCGTTCGACGATCAGCTATCTGCGTTCGACGAACGGCGTGCTCTCTGCGTTCGACGAATGGCAAGCTCTCTGCGTTCAACGATCGGCTTATATTCTGTATTCAACGAACGAAATATATTCAGCGGTCGACGAACAGCTCAAATCTCAGCGGTCGAAGAATTTGTCTAAGTGCAGCGCTCGACTAATTACATTCTGCGTTCGACGATCTCGTCTCAGCGGTCGACGATCCCGTCTCAGCGGTTCAGCGGTCGACGAATAGATTGTTACAGCGGTCGACGAATAGATCCCAGCTTAGCGGTCGACGCTTTTACTCAAGCTCAGCGGTCGACGCTTTTACTCAAGCTCAGCGGTCGACGCATTTATCCCAGCTCAGCGGTCGACGCTTTTACTCAAGCTCAGTGGTCGACGCATTTATCCAGGCTCAGCGGTCGACGAATACTTCCATTCGACGAACTCAAGTCTACGTTCGACGAATACCTTCAGATCGACGAAATTTCTCACATATCAACAAAATTAATTATTCCAGCAAGATTCATTTGAGGTCGACGAAGTAAATTTTGTGTTCGACGAAAATCTTGAGGTCGACGAATCTGCGTTCGACGAATTTTGTTCAAATCAAAGAATTCTTATTTAAGCTCAGAAATTTCAGAAGATTATATCATTTCATTCTCTGAACTCAGATCGACTAACAGCAACGGCTCTTTCTATCAGATCAAGTAAGGATAATATATTTCCTTTATTATTCCAAGATTATAGCCGTTGACATTTTCTCGGAAAAGAACATATTCATTGAAAAGGAAAGAGATAAACGGCGTAGCAGATTTATGTTTTCAAAATATCCTTTCAGATATATTATATTCCTTAATATAAGGGATCTGCAATTAATGTCTGTCAGAGATTTCAAAAGAAAAGGAAAATATAGCAGATTAATATACAACAGTTTTCTCGACAATAAATATACAGAACATATTTTCAAACTGTTGTACAGAGAAAAGAAAGAAAAAGAAAAGAAGACAGGAAGAACAGAAGAACAAAAGTTTACACAGATCTTCATCTTCTTCCTCCTCCAGCAGCTCTTACATTCTGAGAACATCTTCAACATTCTTCTCTCAGTCATTTGCTGCAAGTTTTCAGATCTTCAAAAGAGCAACAACAATTTGAGAAACATTCTTGTCTCTCAGATTCATCTGCTACAGGAAGATTATTTTTTCAAGAGAAAGCTCCAGCCAATCAACTGTCAAACATTTCATATCAAACAGAGGATTTTTTCAACATACATCCACTAGAGTCTTCTCTCAGCATCTTGACAGAGAAGAACTTCATAAACCCTCTCTATCCAATCTTGTACAGGGTTAAAACTCCCTTCAAAAGTTTACCCCATTGGTGGCAAGACACCTTATCAAAAAAATCCTGCTTGGTTTTTGGGCACCTTATCAAAAGCTCATTGGTGTGTGGGCACCTGATCAAAAATCCTAGTGGATTCCTACCAAGGGTGGTAGAAGAGTAGACGTACCCAAGTTTAGTGGGGAACTACTATAAATTCCTTGTGTCTTCTGTGCTGTGAATTTCTGTGTTTTGTTGTTGTGCTGATTTCTTTATTTGTTGTTATTTAGTTTTTACAAATCACTCTATACACATATATATATATCACTATTTTTAATTCCGCAATAAAACTAAGGGAAAAAGTTTTAAAACTCTATTCACCCCCCCCCCCCCCCCCTCTAGAGTTAATTTAAGATCTAACCTCCACTTTCAGGATTCATGGCCAAGAAGATCAGAACACTGAGTGATTCTGACTCAATTTCCTCTTGTACTGAGGAATATGGACTCATTGGCTCGATGGACATCTATGAAGACAACCAGGATGACATCTCTCCTGGGAAGGTAACTAACAAAACTTCTCTATCTGACTCTGCTCTGAATCAGCAGCAGATTCCTTGCATGATGATGAGGGTGTGTCTGCTGCCAACAACACAGCCTCAAGATCCCAATATGATGTTGAATCTGAACTGATAAGGCAATATAAAGCCTTGTGGAAAGCTTTCAAAGCTGTAAGAAACTCCTCAAAGTCCACACCAAGGAGTTAGATTCCTTGAAGCCTGTTCAATCTAAGCTCCAGGAGACAGCTGAGAAGCTGGCTGCTATGAGCAAAGAAGTGGACAAATTCAAGGAAGCCATACGGCTTAAGAATGCTGAATTAGGACAGAAGAACAAGGTCATCAAGGACCTTAAGGAAATGTTGTTGGCTGAGAAGAAACTTGCATCCAGCTTCTCTATGACCAAAACTATCCTGCCCATCATTGACACCTTCTCTGGACAGTTTAGAGCGCATATCGGTTTCAATCAGGAGACAGTTACGGGCAAAGACCTGAAGCTAAACCTTCCTATAAGAAGGTGCTGGTGTCAAGTCCTTCATCCCACAAACCTGCAGCAACAGCAGTTAAGGGCAGGGGAAAGGCTGTTCCTACAAAGCCTGTTCCCAAGAAGGTGAACCAAAATGTGGTGAGACCAATTCCTCCCCAGACTCACACATATGAGGTTCACCCAAGATCTGTCAGGCAAGAAGCCTTCTCTCCTGCTCATCAGCACTGCCACCCCATTCAGATGATGAAGCAGAAGAGAAGATACAACAGATATGAATGCTGGTGTTGTGGGAAAGTAGGCCACTTTGCTCTGGACTGTTGGTTCAACCCAACAGGGCTCAATGCAAAGAGAGTGCATAACCCTCAGAGGTTTGTTGTTCCATTTTACCACCCTAACAGAAACCAAGGACCCAATGCATATTGGGTACCTAAGGGGAAGTGATTTGTTTTGCAGGAATGTCCAGATGCCAACCAATCTCCAATTTGGTATTTGGACAGTGGTTGCTCTAGGCGCATGACTGGAGTCAGAAAGTACTTAAGAGAGTTCATCCCTGTGGAGGATGGACCCACTGTGATCTTTGGAGGTTCAGAAAAGGGGGTGACCAGGGGCTATGGCAACATCTTTAATGGGTTAGTTACCATCACAAAGGTAGCTTATATGGAGGGGTTGAAACGCAATCTCATAAGCATAAGTCAACTTTGTGATTTAGGCTTTGTTATTACTTTCCACAAGGACAAGTGCCTAAGAAGTCCTCAGATTCTGAGGCTACCTTAACTGGCACTCGGAGTGGCAATATTTATTGCTTAAACTTTCTCAATAAAAATTCTTCCATGCCCATATGTCTTGTAGCTAATGGTAAAGAGGCTCTATGTGTACAATGGCACAAGAGACTTGCACACATCAACTATAAGACAATAGGCAAGCTTTTCTCACAAGACCTAGTTAGGAATGGACCTAATATTAAGTGCATCAAAGATGAAAGCAGACTAGGACCAGCTTTAAAAGCATATCTAACAAAGAGTCCTCTAGGTGCTTATTCTTACTACATCTGGATTTGTTTGGTCCTATGTTAGTTCATAGCTTAGGAGGGAAGGCCTACACCCTTGTAGTTGTTGATGATTACTCAAGGTTCACTTGGGTATTCTTCCTCAAAAAGAAGTCAAATACCCTAGATATCTTGAGAAATTTTGTCAGGCAGATCCAGAATGAGATGGACTATACTGTGGTCAAACTCAGAAGTGACCATGGGATAGAATTTCAGTCAGGGGCCATGACAGAATTCTGCCAAGAACTAAGTATCTCCCAAGAATTCTCCTCACCCAGAACCCCTTAACAAAATGGGGTTGCTGAAAGGAAGAACAGAACCTTGATAGAGGCAAGTAGGACAATGCTAAGTGACTACTCTCTACCAGAATACTTCTGGCCAGAGGCTGTCAACACTGCTTGTCATGTGATAAACAGGGCTTCAATCATCAAAGACCACAAGAAAAATCCCTATGAGTTAATGAAGGGCAGAAAACAAACCATATCCTACTTTAGGATCTTTGGTAGTAAATGTTATGTCCTTAATAATGGGAAATCCAAACTAACCAAGTTTGCTGAGAAAAGCACTGAGCGTAATTTTGTTGGCTACAGCTCTCATAGCAAGGCCTATAGAGTGTACACCATCAATACCCAAGAAGTGGAAGAATCTGTACATGTGGTATTTGATGAGACTAGCCTTATACATAAGGGCTAGTCTAGTTCTCTAGTGAATGCAGGTACAGTGGAGAGAATAGAGAAGTTATCCATTGAAGACAATGCTGGTACCTCACTCAGAAATAAGAAATAGTCAGTGATAGTTGAAATCGAGGAAGAAACCGAAGAAAGTCCAGAAACAACTGAAGAAATGCAACCTGAAGAAGTTGCTAATGCAGAAGTGCCCAAAATACAACCAATTGCCTTGAGACAAGCAAGAGATCATCCCCAAGAGCAGATAATAGGAGATGTCAACCAAGGTGTGCTGACAAGGAGTAGAACTGCAAATGAAGCATTGTACCTGAGTTTTCTCTCTCAAATTGAACCCAAGAAATTTGAGGAAGCAAATCAGGATCCATTTTTGATTACAGCAATGCGGGAGGAACTGAACCAATTTAAGAGATGCAAAGTTTGGAAACTGGTTCCAAGACCCCAAGGACAGAACATCATAGAAACTAAATGGGTCTACAGAAACAAATTGGATGAAAATGGAATCATCACCAAGAATAAAGCAAGGTTAGTGGCAAAAGGCTACAGACAAGAGGAAGGGATAGATTTTGATCAGACATTTGCTCCAGTAGCCAGACTGGAAGTAATAAAACTGTTTCTGGCCTATGCAGCCTACCAAGGTTTCAAGGTCTACCAGATGGATGTGAAGTCAGCCTTCCTAAATGGTGACCTCAAAGAGGAGGTATATGTAGAGCATCCCTCAGGTTTGGTAGATCCTACTCACCCTGATTATGTTTAATTTCTTAGAAAAGCACTTTATGGCTTAAAACAGGCACCTAGGGCCTGGTATGAGACTCTGTCAAGCTTTCTAATTGAGAACAAATTCTCAAGGGGAAAGATTGATAAGACATTTTTCCTAAGGGAAGTAAAGGGCAAGATCTTGCTAGTGCAGATCTATGTGGATGACATCATCTTTGGCTCTACAGATAACAATCTCTGCAAAAAGTTTGCCAACTTGATGCAGGGAAAGTTTGAAATGAGCAGTATGGGTGAGCTCAAATACTTCCTAGGTCTCCAAGTGAAACAATCTGAAGATGGTATTTTCATCTCACAGACCAAATTCATTAGGGAGCTAGTCAAGAAATTTGGATTGGAAAGTGCTTCTTCAATGAAGACTCCAATGGGAACCAATGTGTCTCTGGACAAGGATGAGAAGGGCACACCCTTTGATGAAATCAAGTACAGATGCATGATTGGATCTTTGCTTTATCTAACTGCAAGTAGGCCTGACATAATGTTTGCTACATGTGTTTGTGCTAGATATCATAGATGAATCCTAAGGAATCTCATCATGTCTCTGTCAAGAGAATCTTAAGATACCTAAAGGGTACATTAAATCTTGGCTTATGGTACCCTAGGAACAATGAATGTGAACTGACTGGCTACTCAGATGCAGATTATACATGGTACAAGGAAGATAGGAAGAGTACCTCAGGGACATGTCAATTCCTTGGTGGATGACTGATCTCTTGGAGCAGTAAGAAGCAGACCAGTGTGGCAATCTCAACAGCAGAATCAGAGTATATCTCTGCTGGGAGCTGTTGTGCCCAACTATTATGGATTCAGCATCAACTTGAAGACTACAATCTAAAGATGACCAAAACACCCATGTTTTGTGACTCTTCAAGTGCAATCTCAATTGCTAAGAACCCTGTCTCTCACAGCAGGACAAAGCATATTGAGATCAGGTATCACTTCATCAGGGAGCATGTGGAAAATGAAGATTTCACCCTTGAGTTTGTCCCAACAGACAAACAAGTGGCTGATATATTTACAAAGCCCATAGATGAAGCTAAGTTTAACTTCTTCAAATTCCAATTGGGGATGTTAAACTTAGAGTAATCCTTACCTTATTCTTCACTAATCTCTTTCTAGATGATTGATTAGAAAATCTCTCAGGATTTGGATGAACTATGACTGAGCAAGGGGGAGCTTGAACTATTATCTACCTAAAGGAGAGCTGCAGAAAAGAAGTCAGAAAGGGGGAGAAATGGCATCAAGATGTTCAAGACAAGATGCTCAAGAAGACCTCAAAGATAGGGGGAGAAAAGGAGTAGGGGGAGCCACAAAAGAAGAGACATCAAATCAAGAGGAAGCTACAAGCTTGATGTACTCATAAGTTCAGCAAAAGATAAGTAAAATCTTAAATGCTCATGCCTTTCATTTAAGATTATAACATTTATTGTCAAGTGAAAGTAGTCTTGAATTGAGATTCTGACTTCTTCAAATAGGGGGAGATTGTTGGGAATCTTGCCCACATGATTCCTGATTTGAAGAAGTCACCAAGTCAAGAAAACTTCACTTTGTATTTGATTACTTCTCTAGCTCATAATCTCAGGAAGTTAAGGGAATGTCGTCGAGAAGAATAAGAGATTTCGTCGACAAAGTATGCTTGTCGTCATGATGATGAGCAAAGCAAATGCTGAGACTTGGCGAGTTCATCAAACGCATAATGCAGTTCGTCGAACGCAGAATGCAGTTTGTCGAATGCAGAATGAAGTTCGTTGAACGAAGAGACAGGACAGAAGCAAACGCCGAGACTTGGCAAGTTCATCGAACGAAGAATGAAGTTCGTCGAACGTAGAGACGGGACAGAAGAATGAAGTTTGTTGAACGCAGAATGTTGTTCGTCGAACGAAGAATGAAGGTCGTCGAACGCAGAGAAGACATGAAGATATCAAAGGAAGGTATGTCGTCGAGAAGATGTAGTATCGTCGACATCATCAAAGTAGCCTTGTCGCCGAGAAGACTGAAGAAGGACAGATGAAGACAAGCAGTTGCTAAAGCATAGTCTGTCGACATGACATCGCTCATATCGTCGAAAGAACAAAGTGATTACGACGACAGACTACAAGAAAGAAGATCACGACGACACAGTCAGAGATAGCATATCGCTATATATGCAGAAATGCCAGAATATCTCGTATCGTCGAGACATCAGCGTCAGAGGCAGAAGGTAGAAGACTTGAAGATCCACCAAGGCATATGGCATCGTCAAGGTCCTATCGTCGAGATATTATCCATATCGTCGTAATGCTGTCAGTATCGGCATAAAGCTGGAAATATCGTAGATACGGAATTCAAATATTGTGGACGCGTTGTCAGCAATTAATGTCGCTGCCTGATTGTCCAATCAGCGCGTATTCTTAAGGAATGGGGCGTCTGACACTTAAGGAACTTTTTCAGAAGACCGTTGGGAGCCTCGCAGTCTTATAAAAGAGATAAGAGGTTGCCCTAAAGTAAGAATGAATTAGAAAGAACTTACGCATACAACAAATAGAACAGTAAAAGCGGCGTAAAGAAAGAAAGAGAAAAGCAAGAATCAATCGTTTGATCGACTGATAAGAAGTCATTCCTCATCAGGCTAAGAGAAGAGATTGAAGAAGAACTGCGCTTTCAAGATCTGAATCAGAAACATCTTCTTCAATCTCAAGTTGCCGATCTCCATCCGGTTAAGTTGCCAATCTTCATCAGGCAGAAGAAACGGTTTTCATCACTGTAATTTCTTGTAAGGCTTGAGGGTCTAAGTGTCTAGCTTGAGGGCTGGAGAGCTGTGAGGCTTGAGGGCCAGGGCAGTGGACATGCGGGTCCGATATCGTCAAGCTTGAGGGCTTGAGACCTGTGAGGCTTGCGGGCCAGGGCAGAGGCTAGACTTGCGGTTCTGAGCTAGGTAGGGCTTGAGGGCCTGATTGTCAAGCTTGAGGGCTTGAGACCTGTGAGGCTTGCGGGCCAGGGCAGAGGCTAGACTTGCGGGTCTGAGCTAGGTAGGGCTTGAGGGCCTGATTGTTTTTTCTTCTACAACAACCTTTTTGTTTTACTTTGTAGGGTTCTTTATGAGCTTGAGCTGGTAGGATCTTGTGATTGATCTGAGTTGGTAGGGTTCTTAGTGAGCCTGAGTTTGGTAGGATCTTGTTGAAGATCTGAGTTATTGTAAGACTTTTAAATTCTGAGCTTGTTAGGGTTCTGTGTGAACCTGAGTTGTAAGATCTGTTTATTGAGAAAAGGTCTGAGTTGGATAAGTTGCCTAGTCTAGCTCATTGCTAGATTGGCGGGAGGGACATTAGACTACCTCTAGACATATTGTCTTGTAGGGAACCACTATAAATCTTGTGTGTTTTCTTTGATTGCTTTTGTGTTGTGATAGTCAAACTTTAAAGTAGCAAATAATATTGAAAACACCTAATCACCCCCCCCCCCCCCCTCTCTAGACATATTGTCTTGTAGGGAACCACTATAATAATTTGAGAGTGCCGAGATCAGTCATCTGGTGCCATTGCTTCATGTTGTTTTTGAAAGCTTCAATCATCTGTGCATTGTTGCCAGTAATAATAAGATCGTCTACATATATGCAGACAGTAAGAACCTGGTCATTGAGTTTCTTAATATAGAGAGAAGCTTCATTTGGACTTTTAATGAAGCCTTCAGAATTACAGAGGTGAGAGTCAATATTAGCGTTCCAAGCGTGTGGGGCCTGTTTGAGCCCATACTGGGCTTTGTAAAGCTTGTAGACTTTATCTTTGTTTGATGTTCCATACCCCTGAGGTTTGTCAACAAGTGTCCAAGTGTCATTTTCTTCTATTGTATGAATTTCATTATCCATAGCTTTTCTCCAGATGTCCTGAGATGCGACATCACGATACATTTCAGGAGTTCCTGCAAAAAAGAAAGATTGTAGTTTTTGTATATTTCTGTAATACTTTTTGTTTTTCTGATTGGCGATGATGAAACTGGGTTGAGTTTTGAATCAGATAAAGAAGTAGGATTTGTAGGAGGGAGAGCCTCAGTGTCACCAGGGATGGAATGGATGACTCGGATTTGATTAATGCCAAGTGCAACTGCTTCCTGAGTTGGTGAAAGCCCAGAATCTGATGGCCAAGTCCAGCTCTCTTCTTCATTAAAATTGACATCTTAGGAGACAGAATTGTTTGGTTGGTGGGTGGTAGAGTCGATATGCCTTGGAAGTCTGGCTGTATCCGATCAAGATGCAGGTTTGGCTTTTGTTGTCTAATTTTATGCGGTTTATGGATGGAATTTGTCTGTAGGCAACACATCCAAAAATACGCAGGTGGCCAATAGATGGATTGCGAGAGAATATCATTTTGAAGGGGGTGATATTCTGTAAATCTCTGGATGGGCACCTGTTAAGAATGTAGACAGTAGCAGTAGGCTTCTGCCCAAAGAAATTTAGGAAGGTTTTTGGAATGGAGCATTGATCTGGCCATTTCAAGGATGGAGTGGTTTCTTCTTTTGAATAACTCCATTTTGTTCTAGTGTGTAGGGGCGGTAAGCTGATGAGTAATACCATGATCAGTGCAGAAAGAAGTGAAGTCCTGGGAGAAAAATTCACCCCCTCTGTCACTGCGTATGCCTTTAATTTCTTTGCCCAATTGTTTTTTCTATGAGAGTTTTGAAGGTTTTGAAGGTCAGAAGAGCATCGGATTTGTTGGTGAGGAAGTAGATCCACATGAAACGAGAGTGGTCATCAACAATGAGAAGAAAATATATGTTACCTCTAGAAGTAGGAGTGGCAGCAGGCCCCCAAAGATCAAGGTGGAGAAGTTGAAGAGCTTCAGTGCTCCTCCATGTCAAGGCTTTGGGTAAGGCATGTCGATGAGATTTTCCTGCTTCACATCCTGCACAGAAAGTCTTACTGATCTTCAGTCAAGCTAGGCCTTGAACCATCTGGTGCTTGCTTAAGAAGTGCATCGACTAGTAATTGAGGTGTCCAAGCCTTAAGTGCCATAGAGTTGCAGGTGAGTAAGAGTTGATGGTGCAGGAAAGAGCAGTAGTAAGAGAGGGTAAGGAAATAGTTTAAACTTTGTTCCGAGTAATTGGAGTGGTCAAAATTTGTTTTTGGTAGATGTGTGGAGGATGTTGCAATGATCATTTTCAAAAATGATAGTGTAGCCCTTTCGAGTGAGTTGGCCAACACTGAATAGGTTCTGAGCAAGAATCGGGACATAGTGAACATCTTGCACATGTTTAATATCTCCTGTGGCGGTTTTGAAAGCAATTGTGCCCGTTCCTTTGATGGTGCGGGTGTGACCATCACCTATAAGCACTTCGGATTTGAAATCTTCATTAAGAGAGATGAAGGCATCTCGGTTATGTGTCATGTGACTGGTGCACCCAGAGTCAATGTACCAGATATCAGTCCCATTGTTATGGGCATAATTGCTGGTGCAGAACATAGATTCTCCTGAGTCATCTTAGATAAATTTGGCGGCTTCATGAGGTTTTGACCAGCAGTCTTTGTCAATGTGGGTGGGCCTCCTGCATCTTTTGCATTTGAGAGGGCAATCATTATATTCATGAGTGTTTTTGTGGCATAGGGAACATGGGGGTTTGTGACAAGTGACAATGGGGTAGTAGTTTGGGGTCGAATACAGAGTAAAATGTTGATTGCTAGGAGTGGAATTGTGTTGCTGGTAGGGCTGGTAGGATAAATTTGAATGTGGTGGAATATTTTGTAGGGATGGTGATGCTAGAAAGGAGGCCAGACTAGATTGGTACTGTGGCAGAGAGAAGGATGATGAGAAGATTGAGGTTGAGAGGTGGTTGTAGGGAGTAAGGGAGTGTTTTTGTCATGTTAAAAACTGAGAGTAATGCATGGCGTGCCCTTTCTCATTGCTCTTGCTGAAAACAAGTGGTCAGGACCGGGAGAGATGGGATAAGGGGTATGATCAAATTGAGAGGTTTGGGAAAGAAGTAAGTGGTTGTGAAACATATAAGTAAGAGAGTTAGGAGTAGAGATCTCTTCCTTTTTATCCTATCCTCATGAGACTGAAGTGAGCTCATAAGCTCAGTGAGAGAGGGTCTCCAAATCTTTGGATTCCTCAATAGCTACAACAACATGATTGAAAGTCCTTGGAAGGTATCGTAGAATTTTAGGCACTATTTCATGATCATCAATAGTGGTGCCTAAGTTTTTTTATTTGATTGATAATATTCATAGTGCAGGCATAGAAAGCTTGAATAGTCTCTTGCTCATTCATTCAGAGAGTTTCAAACTCCCGCCAAAGAGTTTGAATCTTGATGGAAATGACTTTCTTGGATCCCTTAAATTCGCCTCTAAAATTTCCCAGGATAATTTAGCTGTTTTAGCTCCCATAATGCGAGGAAAATGGAGTTGGTGACGCCTTGTTGGATCAAAAGTAGAGCACGTGAGTCCTTCATCTTCTCATCCTTGCTGATTTTGGAGACGTTCCCCTCAACCGTTGAGTTGGATGTAGTGATTTCATTGGATGTAGTGATTTCAGATTCTTCAATATCCCAAAGATCTTGAGAATGGAATAAAGTATACTCCAATATTCGTGCATCTCCCCATCAAACAGGGAACAGAGGGTTGGGTATATGAGGTGTTAGAGGAGGTAGATGATGACGCCATTGGAATGTGATCTTCCTATCGGAGAAGAGATGATCCCTTGATTAAGCAAAGCTTAATCAGAAAGGAAGGCACTCTGATACCACTAAAGAAGCAAAGAAAATAATAGAAAGGGAGAAACGATTCACTCATAACTCAAAAGACATGCTTAGTACATACGGAAACAGAATTTCTATAGAGTGCATGTACTAATAAAAGAATTTAATTGTGCAGGTGGTAGATGGCAGTTTGCTAGTAGAAGCGCCATAATTAATTCAGGCTTAAAGTCCATCAATTTCTTTGCTGATATTAAGAGTGGGGGGGGGGGGGGGGGGGGGGGGGGGGGGCTCGATTTGATTATTCCAAATACAACCACCTGTTCGTTGAGAGTGAAATGACTATCGACCTTTGGAAGCATTATGAATTTTTTTTCATTAGGGCTGCGCATAATGGTCGATCATTTACCTCGAAACTCAATTTTTTGAAATGCAAGAGCATGATGTACTCGAAGGTGCTCTCCAAACTAATTCTTAGCTTCCCAATTATATGCTCGTGGGTTTTGTGGAGTGAAAGTTGTCAAGAAATTAATACAATAGTCTTACACATTGCTTGCTCAGATTTTTAAAGGATATGATGGTTTTGCGGTTAGGAATGAGGAAAAGTAGATTTTGGAATGGTTTGGCTTATCACCCATCTCCTGCCACTCATTCTTGTCGGGTTTTCAATTGGAAAGGCGGAATGAGTGCGGATTGCTTTTTTGCATACGGATGGCGCGTGGATCACAATTATATTCTAGTATGGCTAGTGGAGGTGGTTGTATCCGTAAAAAGGACTGGGACTTTAATCACTGGTTTTGCTCACTTCTACGGGGCAAAATGTGTGGAGGCAGAATGCTTAGCACTTAGAGGTGGGCTCATGCTCTGCTCCTCACATAACCTCAGAAATATTCACATATTGGGAGACTCTAGGTTGATTATATGGACTGTCTTATTAAGAAAATCATTTTCTCAGTGGAGACTTTGGGAATTGGGCAAGAAATTATTGAGATTTTGGGACTTTGGCAAGAAATTTGTGCTGCTGTGTAAGATTAACTGCAACTTTACGTAGGAATGCATTTCTAATAATATTCTTCGAGGAGGCTGCAAATCATATGATCATCAGAGTATCCGCTTGGGACTCATTTTTGGTTAATATGGATTATGGGTAATGTTGGTGTCGGTATTTGGTGTGCGGGTTACTTCCAACCTCCTTTGTATCTGGTTGTTTTTATCTTGATATAAGTAAAATTGGTCCCTAGGTTCTAAATTTTTTGGACCTATATATATAGGAAATATAAACTCATGATTTCGAAATTAGAATAGCCGTCTATTATGGGTTGATAATTTTGCTGCCGTTCAAGCTCAATCCAAATCACATGGTTGGGAGCTCCGCGCCAACCACCGCCCCAAACGGCGGTGAACTGCTGCTGCGGATCGGAGCGTGGATTCCTGATCCACAGCCGCCGTTCCAAACAAAGCCCTAGGTCTCCTAAACCTGTGCAAAATTACAATTGTGCTCATATATAATAGAATACTCACACGTGGAGTAGAGTTTCTGATCTAAACTCACACGCTCATGCACAACTTTATGTTAATTCAAAGAATGAGGGCTGAACAATTTATTTATACTAGAATTTACTTTCCGGTTGCCCGGTGTGGGACTAAACGTTTTAGATATTTTATATTATATATACTTATTATTATTGGTGCACAGTTTTTGGTATTTCACAGATTCTGACATTTTTCTATATTATATATTTTATATTATATATACTTCTTATTATTTCGGCAAAGAATTATTATATAATTCTTTTTTTACCTTTTTAGATTTTAGTCCCCAAATTAATTTTTACTGGTTTTCAGTCCCTATTCTTTTTTAAATACTCGAAATCAGTCCCTCCAATCATTTTTCCCTTAACTGCCTTCATTAAAATACCTAAACTTTTCATTTTTTTTAAATAGCTCTTTTTTTACCTCCTATCGGTTAAACCCTTCGGCCTCTTTTCATCGCCGGCGAAACCGATCCCGAGCTTGACGAATTCATGGTCTGTTTTTTGGAATGCGAGATGAAGTTCCACTACTCTTGCGAAAATCCTCTTTCTTGTTCTGTATTTCCACCCTCCAACAATAGTGAAGGTGCATTAGAAGCTTGACACCAGGGGCATCTAGAGTACTTGATTTCCTCACTTGCTCCATCGAATCCCTGAGAACTTGAATCAAATGAAGAATGTTGATCGTCAAGCTTTCTGAACTCTGCAAGCCCGCATAATCGCAGATGCACATAAAATTTTTACTGCTTTGAGCTTAATGTGGAGGATCGGAGAACGCCTAATCGCAGATACACACGCAGAGGGAGAGAGGGAGAGAGGGAGAGAGAGAGAGAGGTTATTGGAATGTGGCGAGAGACCGGAAATGAAGCTCTTGGGTTTACTCCTATCGGCATCCGACTAAGTTGTTTTTATCGCTCGGTACTTTCGTCTTCGGTAAGTTCTGCGGGGAGGAATTGGAAATGATGTTATTTTAAAAAAAACAATGAGTTTAGGTATTTTAACTAAGGCAGTTAAGGAAAAATGACATGGGAGACTGATTTCAAGTATTTACAAAAGTAAAGGGACCAAAAACTAGTAAAAATAAGTTTGGGGACTGAAATCTAAAAAGGTTAAAATTTTGGGGACTGAAATAGTGTTTTTGCCTATTATTTCCAGCGCACAGTTTCCGGTACTGCACACAATTTTTTCATATTACATATACTTATTATTATATATTATATACTTTTTATTATTTTATTTTCATTTCTTTTTTGTTTTTCTTTTAATATGTTTAATACTCACCGGTGTGTGTCTATCTATATTAATAAGGATATTTTGCACTGTTGAGTCGAACGTCGTCGATCACGGGGTGCTTTTCCGAATTTGCCCTTCCGCCGCTTCGTCCTGCCGATCCCCCTCCGTCACGCCGCGACGCGCTGTCAGCGAGGGAGAGCGGCTGCGTCCGCGTCGGCGTCTCCTCTCGCCGCGTGTGTTCGCACCGCCGTTGTCGCCGCTGCCCGCTTAGTAATGGAGGCCCTTCGTCGCTTCTCCTCCTTATTTCCGCAAGACCCGCCGCCGATACCTCGCTTCTCAGCCGCTTCCTGCTCCGCCGGTACTCCTCTTTCGTTCTCGATTTTATTTTACCCTTCTTTCTCCCGGTACTCTTTCGTTTTCGATTTTATTTTACCATTCTTTCTCATTTCCTCTCTTCTAAGCTCAGATGATTTTTTCCTCTGATTTCTAGGTCGTCTGTTTCTTCTTTTCCGCCGTCGACTCAGCATTCCACATCGCCTGCAGCTGCTTCCTCTACTTCTCACCGGCCTACGAGCGCATCCTCCACTCTGCAACAACCGTAAAATAATCGGTGAGCTTCCATGGCCATTTCTTATATTTCCTTCCTCTTAAAGCTGCTGCAATTGTGATCTCCAGGCTTTTTTTCTTCATCTTCTTCTTAATCTCTTCCATGAAATTGTGATCTCCACTTTTACCTTCATCGCTACTCTGTATTAGCAGAGTACTGTTGATTCCCAATTCATCTTGGATTCACTGACTTTCTTCGCAGATCAATTTATTTCATAGGAATAACAAAATCTGCTTACTTTATAGTACTCTGTTACGCCCTCAAATTGCCAAGTGTATCTACGCCCAAAAGGAGTAATCCTTCTACCCTGAAATTAGGAAAAGGAATATATGTTTTTTTTTGTAAATTAAGCTACGTTTTGCTGGTTCCATCATTTAAGATTCAATCTCCATCATTTAAGGATATCAATACTTTTATGCAATGCTTCGTATTTCTCTTTCTTTATGTATCATTTATACATGGATATGTACGCAGAATGTAGGTCTTTGTGACTATACCGATCTTCAATGTTTGGAAGGAAGATGGGTGTGATTGTAAAATGGATAACTACTACAAATATAGTACTGTGAACTCTGAAAAGGAATGTAAAGCCCTCGCCTATTCATTTTTTTCGTTAATGAAAAAGATAACCATGACTCATTTGCATCTTCTATACGATGTTTCCACATGATTGCACACCACCATTTCCATCATCTCATAATTCCCGGCTGTGTCGACTGTACCTACATTTCTTTCCAGTCAGCTGACCAACATCAATAAAATTTGATGCCTGCACATGGAAACTACAATGTTGCACTCTTACAATCAAATGCTCTACATTTTCTGTCCTGTGTGCACCGTCGTTAAAATCCATAACAGTGAGTAGAGTAAACGAGTACCAAAATAACTGTATATCAGTGCTTCTCTACAAAATTCCCGTTCCTGCGATTCTTGATTTCATATCTACGTGTTCCTACCCGCTGCTACTACATATTTACAGTGTCATTTTTAAATGTACTGCCATTTCCCTCATTGCGCGACGTATTGCAACACACTGCTTACGTAGGTGTATATTATTTGTAGCTGTCTTCTGTAACATCCCGATTCGAGCTAGACCCCTTGTGCGCGTTTTTGAGTCAAGCGAGTTGACTCGGGCTCGGGGTGTACTGAGGGTCAGGCTTGCACCTGAGCCGCTGAAGTGCACTCGACGAATGCGGCGAGTACCATTTCTATTCTTTGTCTCGATGCTTGCTGTATCGGGATCTGAGCCATCCGGAGAGCATAATTTGAGCAATAGAACTCGAAGGAAGCGCGCCGCCTTGAAGGAATTATAGTGCGTACGTTAGCTCAAGTGACATGGTGTTCAAATAGCGTATATATGAAGTTGGTCAAAAACAGTCGCCTCTAGCTACGCGACGCCTCAAATATGATTATTGTGCAAATGACCTTATAATCGGACTTAGTCAGTTTTGTTAGACTCGTGAAGCCTATACGAGTTCAACGAAACTGCCCGCGCTCGATTCGGATGAGAATCGGCGAAATTATAACGTGGTCTGCGAATAGCATATTTATCCAAAATGGTGAAATTGACCAAACGATCTCGCAATTGACCCCAGTCAGTCTTGTTAGACTCGTAATAATAGTATGAGTTCAACGAATCTATCCGTTCACGATTCCGACGTCATTTGGACAGTTTTCACGTCTAAGTCAAATTTGGCCGCAAACTCTCCGAAAAGCATAAAATGAGCAAACGAACTCAGAATTAATCTCGGATCGTCCCGGTGGATGCGTGTCAACGAGACGGTCGAAGCGAGCCTATCTGGGACAAATTCTGAGCAATATAGAGTGATATACGGGTGTTTAAATGTAATAAAATAATGTTTTTGATAAATAATAATAATAATACTATTACTATTATTATTAGATATACTGTATATATATATTGGTTATAATTTAGGGTTGCTGTTCACTCCCCCCTCCAAACCCGATCCAACAATCGTCGTCATTTTCTTCCTCCCCTCCATTCTTCTCCTGCCATGGTCGACCCCCCCTTGGGGCTCCGGCGACCTCGTCTCTCCGACGAGCTACTGCACCGAGTAAACCACCTAGCTCTCTCCACTCCTTGAGATCTCTCTCTCTAGCCTCCACCATGGCCGAATCTCATCCTCCTCCGGCGTGATCCCCTTTCCGGCGAGCAACCCCACGAACTGCTCTCCACCATGGCCGAGTTTCCTCCATCTCCTCCCAAGCTTGGCCACGACTCTGGCGCATCCTCCTCACGGAGAGCAACCCTCCCGATCTCTCTCTCTCTCTATCTCTCTCTCTCTATCCCGTGAGTTAGATTGCTCCAGATCTCTCACTTTCTCTCCACCTTCCAGATCTATCAATCTCCTTCCCTCTCGTGCATCTCTCTCTCTCACTCTACATGCATCTTACATGGCCGACCCCTTCATGGACAATCCAAGCTCCGACCAGCCACCTCTCCACGACATCCGACCGATGAACTTTTCTCCAAAATCTAAATGGCAGCAGTCCTCTTTTGCTCCGACAAGTTCTTCTCCATTTTGACGAGATCCGATTCGGCGAGATTCGACCATGATCGGGAGCAACGGACAAACGCCGCATACGCGGCTATTGGGTAGCATGCATGGACACTCGGTGAGCTTCCTCTCCTCTCCCTTGGTGCTAGTTTCTTAGATCAAATTAGGCGAGATGTCGAACTCAATTGAGTTGATTTGAGAGCAAGCCATGGAGGGATGGCTGAAATCTGTATTAATTATTCCGGTCACTTCCGGTCACCGATTCGCCGCCCGTCGATGCACCTCATATACGAGAAAGGGGCGGTGGTATTGGTTGGTCGGATGGGAAATAAGGTGGCTAATGGGCGAGTTTTATTAGACTCCAGGTCGGGCAAATAACAGCCCCAGGCTGGAGGAAGAAGATGACCGGACGTTGTTTGATAAACACTTAGACCGTATAGTTTATATTAGTTACTGATAAATAATATGTTTAGCGCGCGGCGAGGAAGGCGTACGGATTCATATTAATTTGGCGATTTACCTTGTTTTGTCTATCGGAAGATGTTTGTAATTGGTAGATAAATGTTTGATGACAATATGAACACCTCTCTTAAATTTCATAATTTTCGGATATGGGCTTGCTGTGATTTGTCAATATTATGTTATAAAATTATTGTGCCGTAAAAAGTTATCATGGTTATTCCGAATGAACTGAGATTTGGCGTAAACACTCAAGATGCTAACCATGACATATAGTAGAAATTTTAGAGGTCTTGGGTTTGATATAGCCACTCGATTAATCACTTGTTTGGTGACACTCTAGGACAATAAGTATGTGCATGAAACTTTAGGCAAGTAGTGATTTGAACAGTGCTCTGATTTACATCATATGTAAAGGTTATTATTTTGATTCTAATATAACATTGGAGGTGATTGACCTAAATATTGGGGCAAATTATGTAATGAACCTAAAACTTGCTAATTGGAGGTCGTTTGTACATGTTCTCATGATGGTAAGACACGACTTGACAGTACTCGTAGAAATAGAATACTTAACCGTCTACTTCATGGTTGATCCTTCAATGATATGAGACTTGTAAATATCAGTGTTTATGATCAGCTTTTTATACACTCCTACCAGTCAACTAATGCTGACTATAAGACATGCGAGTTGCCACTAATGTGGAGGATTATATTTATACGAGGTCGGGATATGCACCTGGGGATCATACTGTTCATGATGTGTCGTTAGATGAATAACTACCATTGTAAAACCACTCTTTTTTACCCAAGTGTTCGGATGTGATGAACGATTGATGGCGTAGAATGAATTAACATTTAAATATATATGTTGAATCTAACAGGGTTGAGTAAGAAATAACCCTTGACTAAAAGTAGAGCTTAGTCATTGATCTTTAGTTTTGAGGACATGATATTGTGCTCAAGTAGTCCTTAGGTTAGGTTCGTAGGAAGTGAAATCTCAGGACTTGTGTGTCTCACTGCTTAGAGTATGCTAACTCCCTACGGGTAGCATTGAGGGCTTGGTTTAGTGATTGGGATGGGTCGACATCCTAAGTTAATGTGGGAAGGGACTCGGTTTGGAACCCTTGTTTGCTCCAGGGAATGAGATAGTCTGACGAGCGGTAGACTCGAGATCCAATTGGGAGGACTGGGGTTGTCCTGCAAAAGGTAGATTCCATGTTATATAAGGAGGACTGGTCGAGTCCTCCGAGCCAAGAGTTTGGTGTTTCACTTAGAGGCATTGTTGTATCAAGTAGTATGCGAATACCCTGTGTGTTCTTAGGGGCGTACAAAGGTCTAGGTTGGGTGGTGTTACACAAGCCTAGAAGTGGACATCCCGATCCACTGCCCTGTTGCCTCAACTGGGTACCTGGGCGGAGACTCGAATAGAGGGCTAGAGGTGGTGCTTACCAGATAGTACACGGATACCCTGCGTGTTCTTAGGGGCGTACAAAGGTCTAGGTTGGGTGGTGTTACACAAACCTAGAAGTGGACAGCCCGGTCCACTGCCCTGTTTGCCTCAACTGGGTACCTGAGTTGACACACTCAAACAGAGGGAACTACAAAAGGTCTGTACGTACAGAGTCGTGTGCGTGAGTTGCATCATTGCATTGCACATCATGACATAACATACTTGCATAAAACAGAGACCTCAGCGTATAAATTAGTATGAGCTCTTTTATACGATGAGTTTACTTCTTGCCAGATCCCTTAGCTTATGTGTGTGTGTGTACACACATAAGTTAAGGTTACTTTCATAGCTACTCTAGTTGTTTCTTTACTTGATCTAGCTTACTTTTTAACTACTCTGGTTTACTTTCCCAGCTGCTTAGACTCTTATATAACTGCTAGATGTAAGCGCTTTCATATACATGTTGTTAGTTGTTGATATATATACTGTTAGGTTAGTAATTCCTCCTTGTCACCTGCATATTGTACATACTGTTATATTGCAGCTTTTCTTCCTTTCCTTCCACACGGTGCCTAAGAGTCGCCGGGGTGAGAATGTGAAACCACTTAGTCTTTATGACTAACGGTTGTTACACCACTATTTTTAGGAGCACACACAGCTGGAGCAGTACCGGACAGATCAGAGTGATAGGACTTGGAGATATGTTACAGCTTTTGCAACAACACCTTCTGATACGGTTGTGAGGGATTGTAGTTCTTGTTGTAGACATCCGCTATACCTTGTTATAGTATATTTGGGAGCTCTTTTTGCTTCCCGTCATTTATATATTTTGTGGATATTTATACTTTGTGAATCATGGACTCTGGAAATAATAAATTTATTGATGGGTTGGCAAATGATATTGGTAATAGCCGGCAGAATAGGTGTCTTGTGGTACAGGTTAGCCTGTGTGTTGACGCTACCGCACGGCGACTGTTCTGGGCATAAGACTCCCCTCGGCCGTGTTTTGTGTTCTGGGAGGGGGATCTTACATTTTCAAAGTGATTCACACGTAATGGATCGTGATTGTACGTTAGACTCCATAGCAGACACAGGTCAATTGCATGTTCATGCTCGAAAAAGAGCACGACAAGTACCCGTAATACATGAACATCGTTCAAAATATGTCTTACATGATCAGCATAATACTTCACCAACAACTGCATATGCGCCGTCAACATCACATGTTACCCAGCAGGCTTCTAATCGCGAACGCTCACAAAGAAGAAGAACGCATATGTTCGACGAACAACGTGAGGCTCAAAGAGCATATAATCGAATGTACCAACGTGAAAGGCGTGCTCATATGTCTGCAGGACAACAGGCACACGAACGAGAAGTTCGGCGTGCTGCTTCTCATGCGCGTCGCAACCAGATACCCCCAAATCGCAGCCACTTTCAACACCAAACCTTTGAGCCTGAGCCCACTGCTGAACCCCTACCCCCCGGAAGTACACTTGCAACAAACATACCAGCATCTGAGTGTGCTGCTCCACGACGTCATGCTCACCAGCTTCCACAAAGTACTGTGACGGGAATGCCCGATGACCAACGTGGTGCTCAACGAGCTTACAGTCGACACTACCAAACACTGAGGACTGCACAAATGACCGCTGCCCAGCGTGATCACCAACGTCAAATTAGGCGTGCTGCTGCTCAAAGACGACGTCAGCAGGTACCCCATCAGCGTGACCAACCTCAAATTTATAACAGCGTGTTCCCACACAGTTCTGTGCCTCTGGACCAACCACGTCCACATGAGTCAGTACCGCAGGATCCCCCCGTCCGCGACAGCATGATGTGGGGTAATATTGCACATTTATTTTTCCACATATTCCTCCTTCCAAATACTATTACATAACACAGCACCCATATGTTACTTGCATTTCGAAGCCACAAATGCAGATAACGGTGTTGTCCATCGATACAACCTATCAGATGTACCGTCTACATCGTTCTCTCACGCTAATCGTCTGCTTCAAGTTGGACAATCATCCACATTGCAACCCCGTACTCCAGCGATGCCTCAATGTGCAACTCCACTCCTGTCTGTTATCCCAGTACTTCAACAGCGGCATGACAACAGTCCAGATCGTACGCACTGACACTGTTATTTACTATTATAAATTTTCGCGTCCATGCACACCTTCTGCTCATAACCCACTCTTCAAAATTTACCTTCACAGCGGACTCAACACATCCTGTTCAACAATCTGTCCCCAACAGTGATGGCTCCTGTGATGATACTGTTCCCTCTGCGAATCGTCGACCAAGGAGCCTTAACATTGCTCGCACCTCCACTGCAACTACGCAGCTTACGCATTTGCACCTTCAGTCCCCACATTTCTGTATGTACTGCCGTGCTAAATTATTCGATGGGGAAACATCAACAATGTGTTGCAGCAATGGCCGCGTTCAGATTCCAGCTACCCCATGCCCAAATGAACTCTACAATTTATTCGCTGGTGATTCAGCTGAAAACCGTCACTTCAGAAGATATATCCGTTCATATAATCATGTGTTCTCCTTCACTTCTATGGGTGTTACATTAGACGCGAGTTTGGCCACTGATCAGCACGCCATCTATACTTTTCGCGCTCATGGAGCAATATACCACAAAATTGGATCTCTTCTGCCTGCTGCAAATACAAGACCTCGCTACTTACAACTGTATGTATATGATACAGAGCATGAGCTTGATCATCGCTTGCAAGAAAGCTCAGAATTAGATCGTGAATTGCTTCAAAAGATAACATTAATTCTTGATACACACAACCCATTTGTTCTGATGTTTAGGCGCTTAGCGCAACGTCAAGATATCGAGAGGTGCAGATTTGTTATCAAGGAACGGCCTGCATTTGAACAACAATATACATTACCAGCTTCATCACAGGTTGCTGTTATAATTGTTGGTGCTGAAGAGTATCTTGAGTCTAATGAACGTAATATAATTGTGAACACAACTGAAGGCGACGTATTTACTGTTCAAGAGTACAATGATTACTATGATCCACTTCAGTATCCACTTCTTCTGCGGTACGACACATATGGTGTAAGACCCCATTTTTTTCCAAACACCGGGTCTTAGGCCCAGAACCGCCGCTTTGCGGTGACACCTTCACTCGGAAAGGTCGCCACTACAAAACGTCGATCCTGCCGGCCAAATCGATCACAAAGAAAAGTGCAATAAAGAAGATAAGTCCACAGAATCAACATGAAATATAAAACCATAAAGGTAAATGTCCACAGATAATAACTGAATAAAAGATTACATTAATAAAGGGCTCATGCCCTGTACATCATATCCTCACTACAAGATCACTCGCGGAAGCTAACTCCTAATCACTCACTGATCTTGAATCCTGTGCTCCTGTATTGCACCGATCTGCCTCCGTCTGCATCGGCCTCTGGTGTTGCTGCGTCTCCTCGATCCCCTAAAATGATATGGTCCACCGACCGTTAGTCAAAAAGACTAAGTCTTATGTTCCCCACCCCACCCCCAATGGCTCCTAGGCACCGTGCGGGAGGGATGAAGCGGAGGACAACAAGGGGTATAATCAAAGAGCAGGTGACAGTGGATAATTTACAGGAAGAGTTCTACCACTACTCAAGTATATATACATAAATGAAACAGTTAATAAGCACAGCAAGAGCAGGTAAGGAATAAGTAAAGTGCAGTAAATAAAGACATGTATATAATAGAAAAGTAACCATTGATTTATAGGAACGCCCATACAAACCTATAGATCAATGAGTCGTTTAGCAAGGCCTATCGTATAAGAAGTCCCATAACCGACTTATACGATAGGGGTAGGGGTTGAAATGCAATGTTTATTCTATGACAGGCAAGGTATGCGGTTATGCTATGTTCATACAAGTGCAACTCACCCACTTTGACTCTATGCGCATATACCTTTAGTTCCCCCTTTTTGGAGCGAGCTAGACTCCTAGGATACTCCCGTAGTGGCAAACGGAAGCGGTGGGTTGGGCCTCGCCCACCTCTAGGTTGGTATTTATACTACCTAACCTAGACCTATCGTACGCCTCAACGCAAAACCGCGGAGCATCTGCGTACTCTTACTGGCTGGACCACCATACTTTCAAGGCTAAGTGCAAATTCCACACTTGCCGAGTCAACGTATTGACGTCGGTGTGAACGACCTTCCAATACCGGAGACCCACCACCTTCGTGCACATGAAAACATGTTCTACTATCTATCTCCCAGCCATAAGCTCCCCGGGCTAACCCGCCCATCATCAATAACCTTCCGAGCCACCGGCTCGCCAGACCGACCCGTCCGTACCAACAAACACTACTGATTCACAAGCTCACCGGACTAACCAGACCGCTGTTTCAACCACCGAGCCTACCGCTCGTACAACCAAACCAACTAACCTCCCGTAACTACGGGGTGTGCGTGTGTGTGTTATCAAGTTCATCTTGTACATCATCTTATCCCTACAATTTATGGTTAATCTTGGACTTCCCGAGGATTACCCTGTAAGGGGCTCGCTACGGTACTAGGAACTATAATGGGATGACACCCCAAAGTTCCCTTTTCTCAAGACACTTAGGCTTCATTTGTTTGGGTGGGAGGAGACGCCCGGCGGGAGGAGAAGCGGCGGGAGGAACTGCAGGGGCGAGGCTGCAGTTCGAAAAGGAGGTTTTGGCCCCCGTTTTCCATAGCGCGCGGGAGGAAACGCCGGAAACGGAACGACGTTCCATTTGTTTACCCGCCTTCCTCCTGCGTTTGCCCTAAACGGCGACTGCAAAAGCCTAACCAAATGAAGCCTTAGTGTTGTTGGTATCTACCCATAAGATTACCCCCTCCTTGTTATTACACATGGATTACCCTAAGTGACTTATGACTTTCTAGGACGATCTTTCGTCGACCCCGAGTGCAACTTTCCTCTCACTCACCAAGCACACCTTTACCATCTATAATCCTTCTTGTTGACCATCATACCTTCTCAACTAAACTTGGTAAATCACTTACCTCCCATTCCCTCCTAAGGATCCACTTGATTCTCAAATTTCACAGTTTTACTATACGCAGACCAAACTAATTATTTGAAGGTCACAACTAAAGGTACTCCAAATATTTATCCAACTGACCAAATATATTTACTGGAGGTCTATCATGATGTTATAAGACTAATTCCAGAGAATCATATTTTTCCCTAATTAATTAATATTTATTTTAATTTCTCCAAACATCTGCCAAGTATGAAAATGAACATGAAGTGTAAGTAAATCTTATGATATGGCTCTCCAAAAATTATGATAAATCTATTATGACTAAAGAACATCAGAAACAATATACCATATTTTTAATATAAGAAATTGTCCTCTAATTTAATTATTTATCATCTATCCAAAATTGTAGTTTTATGAAGGAACCACCAAAAAGATCAACACTAAAATTATGGAAAAATTACCAAACTCTTGTATTCACCAGAAAAGGCTACTGACTAAGTTTCAGTATTTAAAGAAATCATTTTCTTACTAAAATAAATACTTTTAAGAAAACCTCAAATTAAATGAATTGTGAAGTAGCCTACTGATTTAAGTCTTTAAAAATTCTATAAAAATTCACAGAGCTTTCTAATGCTCTGAAAGGTCCTATCACCAATTTGCACAATTTAACAATGAGTATTGTGCCCTCAATTATTTTTCTTAAGTCTAAATCAAAATAGGTGCCTTGTGAATGAAGTACTGGTTAAATCATTCAATTAAATACACTAAAATTACCAAAGGTGTATATCATGATAACATAGACACTACCCAAGTTTCATCATCATCCAAGACATTTTGATTCTTTAATCATCTCTTATAAGAAATCTCTCTAAAGAGATTATGACCTAATCCAAAGGGAATAATTGTTCCTAAAATTATTATAAAATTACCTAGGGCCGGTTTACACACTATGAACCTATCCACCAAGTTTCATGGCCATTCTATAGCTTTTGACTACATGTCCTTCACAAAGCTCTATATGCACCCAAGGGGTAAATCTAGGGTCCTAGGGCATATCCACCTCTACACCACCCCATCTTACTCATGAAGGTGTTTTAGGAGATCCTAAACCAGTGAACAAGGTTTCAACTCATGGTGAGTAGATTTGACCACAATACCCCAAGATAAACACCATGTCCTAATTTTGACCTAATTAGACCCAACTTAGGTTAACCAATTTCCAAACTAAATCAGTCCCAATTGGGCTGAAATTTTTACCAGGGTCATGTGATGACCCTAAAAAGTACCCACCAAAATTTGGAGGGCATTGGAGTTCATTTGACCCAATAATTAATTATTATATGATTTATGAAATTATTACAAAACCCTTAGAAAAATGTTCTCCTAAAATTCCCATATTTGGATATGATGTGTGTGTAGGTATAAGTAGACTATGTTTCAAATCTCAAGTCCATATCATTTCCCAATCAAAAGTTATTTAAGAAATGGTGGCTGTCCTACACTAGGGACCAGCCCCGCCAAAATGGACCTACAGGGGAGATACATAACTCCTTTTGGGGTGAAATTAATTTTAAAATAAAGTAGACTCCAAGGGCTACAACTTTGGTGTTTACCACTTTTTCTGTAGAGGGGCCTAAGTATTTTTAATAATTACATCTATGTGCTGCCAGTAATAATACAAAAAAACAGAATTATAAAACATTAAAATGAAAATATGTACAGCAAGGAATTAATCAACGGCATCCGGTTGTCTTCTCCAATACGCCGACGGCTGAGATGATCCTGTCCTGTAGCCTATTCTAACCCATTTTCCCGGCCATCCGGGCACCCCCCTGGCCGGCCACCACCACCACCACCTCCGTTGAGGTGGTGGCTAACGCCGGGCGGCGGCACGGCCGCCGGAGGGGCCGATTCCGGCGAACCTGCACCTCATTTTTTTCATGGAAAAAACCGAAAATCTCACATGGGATTGGGCTCAATTGAGCACGATGTCTCTCCTATTTGATCTAAGATATATCCATAGAGAGAGAGAGGAGGAGAACCAGACCTTGATTGGAGCCCGGCGACGGTGGCGGCGGTGGTCGGCCATGGTTTTTCCCCTCTCCGGTGAGATTTCCCGATCTCTCCATTCTCCACCAAAACCTTCGATCCAAGGCACTAATCCGACTCCCTTTCACCTTCTAAAGCTAATGGAGTGGTCATATTGGAGTGAGGAGGGCTTAATGATGAAGTGCCATTAATGGCCATTTCGGACATTGCTTGGGATTCCTCTTCCATCCACTAATTGGTTCCAATTCCATAGGGAATTGATGGCAGAATTCGTGGGAAGTTGAGGGGAGTGCATTGGGAGGGAAAAAGAGTGCCCCTTGGCATTCAAACCATGAATGTGCATTGAATCCTCTCCCAAAAATTGGGGAAAATTGCACTTTCTCTCTCCTACTCATCATTTCCAAAAATTGAGTGGTAACTCCTGGTAATTATCAGCCTCCTAAGCTAATGGGCCACTCCAATTAGGCCTAGCCCAAGTGGATTGGGCTTGAGTTAGCCTTTTCCCCTCTTTTTGGGCAAGGTTGACCAAGTGTTGACTTGAGGTGTTGAATTGGTCAACTGATGGGTTGACTGGTCCAAGTGGTGTGTCTTGAGTCCCTTGACACCACCCAAAGTTGGTTGAGTCTTGGTGGTGCCCCAATTGGGCCAATTAATCCAAAAGGTGTTGGTTTGACCAAAACAGGGCTAGAGTTGACTTTGGTCAATTTGACCATTTGGGTTGACCCCAATGGGTGGGTAGTGACCTATTGGTCTCTCTTAAGGGTTAGGAAGGTCTATGTAGGGTCAATTTGGCAAGGTGGAGGTCAATTGACCCTAATTAGGTTACTTTGACCAATTTGGGGTTATGGTTGACTTTGGTCAATTTGGCATCTTTGGTCGACCCCAATGGGTCCTTTGTGCTCTAAGGGAACCCCTAAATGGTTAGGTATGCTATGGTGGGGTCAAAGGGTCAAGGTGAGGCACTTAAGTCCAACCCTATGCTTGTTAACTGGAAATTGCTATTTGCAGACCACTGTGGTTTCCTTCTTCTTGGCTAAGGCCAAGTGGTCTCTTCAATCTTCCTAGGGTTTTGTCATGACCTAGTTATGACAAAACCACTTTAGGGGTCTAGCTGTTTGGGGGATGTTACATATGGTTGGTTAGCTGAGTACAAAGGACTGAATAATCAATGTGTTAGCTGTTGTGACTACTACTCCTACATACTTCAGGTTTCTTACTTATACTTGCTAAGATTATGTTGTTTACCCATCTGCTTACATCATATTATACCTCATATATATTCAACTATAGGACCGTCAACCAACTTTATCGTTACCACTACACGGCTGTCGTCTGCTACAACAATATGTTGTTGACAACTACATTAAGATAGAAACTCAGAAATTACGTTGGATAAAAAAAATCAAAATAATATTCGTGCTGAACTTTATAGTGGCTTGCAGGACTGCCTGAATGCAGGAGAAAATAATGAAGGTACTTTTACTGCTTCTAGCTACAACATTCATTTCCATTTCTGTATGCTCGATGCCCCATCTTACTATATTATCTTATGCTACTACAGCAAATATTGGTCGACGATTTATCCTACCATCGTCTTTTATTGGCAGTCCTCGCGACATGTACCAATGTTATCAAGATGCAATGGTTGTTGTCCAGCGATATGGTAGACCAGATATTTTCTTGACAATGACCTGTAACTCCTCATGGCATGAAATCACAGACTCCCTCTATCCTGGACAAACAGCACAGGATCGTCCGGATGTTGTTGCTCGGATATTTCACGCTAAATATGAGAAGTTAAAGAAAGATATTTTCCACAAATATGTTCTAGGGAAAACAATTAGTCACGTCCATGTGATTGAATTTCAAAAAAGAGGTTTGACGCATGTTCATATGCTTATTATTTTCGACGCACGTGACAAAATGAACACTCCAGATGATTACGACGATATTGTTCGAGCTGAGCTCCCTCATGTCGAACATGAGCCTGAACTTTACAATGATGTGGTGCGTCATATGATCCATGGCCCATGTGCCCATGTCAATCCGCAAGCCCCGTGCATGAAGCATGGTAGATGCAGAAAATGATACCCTAAACACTTCGCTGAACATACTGTGCAGGGAGCTGACTCCTACCCAATATATCGTCGGTGTGCTGATGGGCGGGCGTTCACGTTGCAGCATAGACAGGATTTTAATATTGATAATCGTTGGGCTGTTCCATATAATCCATGGCTTCTACTGAAATACGACTGTTATATTAATGTTGAGATCTGTAGTAGTATCAAAAGTATAAAATACTTATACAAATACATTCACAAAGGACCTGATCGTATCACATTTGGGGTTCAGCCTACCGAATCTCGCGATGAGGTATCTCAATATATAAACGGTCGATGGATATGTCCACAAGAAGCATGTTAGAAAATATTTAAATTCACTATGTACCAGACGTATTCATCAGTTATTCATTTGCAAATTCATTTACCTGACAAACACCAAGTACAGTTCCGCACTACTGATTTACTCAATAACATTCTTTCAAATGAGCGAAACTCTCGAACAATGTTGACTGAATTTTTTCGAGTAAACGAGTCTGAGCGTTGATCCCGCAGATACTTATACACTGAATTTCCAAAGTACTACACGTGGAATTCGTCTTCAAGAACGTGGCATAAACGAAGGCGTCGACAAAAGGTTATCTCTAGAATGTACTATGTACATCCATCTGAAGGAGAATAATTTTATTTGTGAATGCTTCTGAATCATATTCGAGAGCCCCGGTCTTTCGAACATTTGATGACCGTTGCTACTACGACTCATCCAACATTTAAGGAGGCGGCTGAACATTACGGCCTACTGGAACGAGATACCGGTCTACATAGCTGTATGCGCGAGGCTACAGCATATCATATGCCCTCAGCACTACGAACCTTATTTACTACAATTTTATTATACTGCAACCCTACTGAAGTTCGCGAACTATGGAATAAAAACAACGCCGCTATGATCGAAGATTATGTTACAACTCCGTCTACCAGTGATGTCCTCATCCTGAACAAGCTGCTTCGAGAAGTAGATAATATTCTCCAACAACATAGTAAAAGTATCTCACAGTTTGATATTCCTCAAATTATTTCGATCTTCCAAAATATGGATACCTTCAGCAGCTTAATTGAAGATGAGCTGTCAATACCAATTTCATACGTGGATGTCAATTCGATTTCATCTTTGAATTAGAGCCAATCTTCGGTGTTCCACGCTATTACTGAAACAATTCACGCGAGAAGAGGTGGTCTTTTCTTCATTGATGGTCCGGGAGGCACCAGCAAAACATTTCTGTACAAAGCACTTCTCGCACATCTACGCCAAGCTGGTCATATTGTACTCGCCACTGCATCATCAGGAATCGCTGCAACTCTTCTGCCAGGTGGTACCACAGCACATCTAAAATTCAAAATTCCAATTCCTATTGAAGCATGGTCATTCTATAAATTTGGCAAGCTCTCTGAGATACAACAGCTACTGCAACATTGTTCTGCGATTATATGGGATGAGGCGCCAATGTCACATAAATTTGTTTTCGAGGCCGTTGATCATTCGTTGCACGACGTTCTTGACTCAAATCAACCTTTGGTGGAAAAGTTGTAATTATGGGGGGAGATTTTCGTAAGGTGACACCTGTTGTAATTAATGGCACAAAGTCACAAATCATGAATGCAAGCATAGTTGCATCACATTTGTGGTCAACTGTCCATTTACTTTCACTGTCTGAAAATATGCGTGCAGTCAATGACCAACATTTCTCAGAGTTTCTACTTCGTGTTGGAAATGGAGATGAACCTACATGTGAGGACGATATGATACGGATTCCAGATTCGATGATCATTCCATGGGAAGGAGAACATTCGATCAGTGCACTTATCAACATTGTATTATCTAACATGTCCTACAATATTACTAGCTCTGACTACTGGGAAGACCGGGCTTTGCTTACTCCATTAAACAAAGATGTCACTCAGTTAAATGAGAAATGTCTCACTATTTTACCTGGTGCTGAAATGACATACTACTCCTTCGATTCTGTTGATGATGACAAATATAACTTATACCCGCAGGAGTTTCTTAATAGTATCTCTCCGGGAACTCTTCCTCCGCACAAATTGAGCTTGAAAATTGGTGCGCCTATCATTCTTCTACGAAATTTAAACCCTCGAATTGGGCTTTGCAATGGTTCGCGCCTCATATGCCGTCATTTCTCAACGAATGTTGTTGGGGCTGAAATTCTTACTGGCCAGCATAAAGGCAGACAAGTGTTCCTTCCACGCATACCCCTTAAGAATTCAGGAGATCAGAAGTTGCCTTTCGAACTCACTAGAAAGCAATTTCCAGTTCGTTTAAGCTTCACACTAACAATAAACAAATCACAAGGGCAAACAATCAGACAGATTGGCCTGTACCTACCTTCTCCAGTTTTTACTCATGGTCATCTTTACGTTGCTCTATCAAGAGGTGTGAATGCTTCCAACACAAAGGTGCTAATAAAAAATGGCACTGTAGCTAAACGTCCCGGCGCTTACACAAAAAATATTGTTTTCAAAGAGTTGCTCTCCAGGGTTATCGTGCAGGTACATTCTGGCCTCATTTGTTACATCGCTGTTTCATATATAAGTTCAGCAACTGTATTGTTTCCAATCATTAAGATACATCTACCTGACTGCTCAGTCTCATCATACTTACGGAGAAACAACTGCTTAACTCCGAGCGTCATTACGAAATGACTGCTGCTCAATCAACTCGATCTCTGTGCTTCCCGGCAAAATGTATCTACATTTTCTCAAGCACCACCCAATCCGTTTAGGATTCGCTTTAAGCAGACATAGATCTCAAGGTCAGCCAATAAATTCCTTCCGTATCTACTTTACCGCTACCAGTACCCTCATGAAATACAAAGACTGTACTGAAAAATGGTGCCCTAACTTGATGTCGTGCCACTTACACTGCAACTGTTGTATTGAAAGAGTTTCTTTCCAATTTCGTACTTCAGGTGCACTCGTTGTTCCCCCTTTCTACTTTTCTCTACTTCCACATGTATATTATTACTGCTCTGAAATGTTCAGTTGTTTCTTACCTGCACAGTCTCAGCACCCTCATTCACCTTCGCTTCCATTGATTGCGCCGCTCTACTGTCAATTTCTACTAAACTCAAACTGACATTCATTGCTTCAGTGACAAGTCTTGAGGTACTATAGTGTCTTCGCTATAATTTTTTCTCACACTACGTACTATTACATGATTAACTGTTGTAACAGCTGCTCAGCAACATGTGGTTATGTGCCGTGAATATACTATGTTTAAAATATTTATCGTACCAAAGCTGTATAACCTTACAGATCTATATTACCTGCACATACATGGAAGTGCTGAAAAATTTCATATTCCATTGCACATACAGGTGCACGCTAATCGCTCGACTCGAAATTCGTCCATCCCACCAGTACATCTACATTTTCCAACTTCTCTACCATTAGCTAAGGTTGTTGCTACTATTTATGTTACTGCTTCCGTTATTACTATTAACTTTTGTCATACCTGCGAAAATTATTTGTCATGTCATTGCCATTGTTTTTTCCTGCTTCCCTATATCATCGTTCTCAATTTCTTCTACATCAGCATCCTTGTTTAGCAGTTCTTCCCTTTGTCGTACCCCGTCATTCATCTCTACGTTTGCCATTACCATCGCCATGCAACTTCCTGACTCTACTTTTTTTGTAGATTTTATGTCAACTTCTACCTCTTTCTTGGAGATGACGCTCGCGCAACGCGATCACGTTGCCTGCACCCACGATGTGCCGCCGGAGATGTGCGAGTACTATTATTTCTCCGTCTTACTGAACGGACTTAGCCTTACTACAAGTACAGAGGATTTGAAGGCCGTCTGTGGATCGCTTCCGGGATTCTTTCACGCCGTTGTAAGCACGATGACTCATGCTCATTGACTATAGTATCTTAACCTGCTTCCTATCTGATTCGTTGTTCCCCTAAATTTCTTTACGCAGATCGATCGACGTAAATGCAGATGGGGAGCCACTGCGTACGGGAGAAGTTATCTTCGCAGATATGGTCACAATGATGGCTGCCGCAAGTCAAATGGACGGCTGTATCATTGATGGAAGTAAGATAGCTACCCGTGAACTTGCGTTGTTCGATGTTAAACCAGAGTACTCTCAACGGGAATGCAACTGACACGACACTACGTCACAAGCTTCGACTGAAGTTAGTTGCATAAGTTCGCATATTTGTACGCGTGCTACATTTCTATCATACGCACGGTGGCTCATGCTTTACCCTCTTATCCAAGCACAATTATTGTGATAAGCACCATTAATTTATTTTCTCTAATTACTCTGGACAATTAGCAACTTAGAGCATGAACATTGTTTGATAACATTCTGATCTGTAATGATCCCAAGTATGCAAAGAAGGTCGCAGAGGCAACATGGGGCGACGAAAAAAAAAAGTACAAATGCTATCCAGTTGGGCGAGAGATGTTCATGTTATATAGAACTATGTGCAATGATTTCTATGAACTCACAAGATGCTTACTCTTTAAGAGAACACATTGCCAACCAACCTAAGTTTTATGCGGCATTAAATTAAATGTGACCTGCTTGACCCAGTTGAGAAAATGATAAGCAACTTTGTTGTTAAACATGTACTCATGCTTGACCCAGTTGCTATGCTTTCATAAAAACTGAGTTCAAACATGATCAATATCAATTGCGTTGAATGTACATGATCAATATCACTTGTGTTGAATGTACATGAAAATAATATTATCAGAATATAACTTTGAATAAAAGTTGAAAGCAGGTATAAGTAACATTTTGTATTGATCTGATTTCTTTGCTTCAGTTTTTCTATTGATTTGATTTCTGCTGACCAGGTGTGACTTTGTTTTTATTCAGGCTCATATTAAACCAACAATAGGAAGCTGAATCCAAGTACATGAAGCGGAGGGTCTCTTTGATTCAGGTTTTTAGGACCTTTTATATATTATTTCAGGTACTCCTTAGTTGCTCCGTTGGTTTCCTAAATGATCCATATATATATTATGAAATATATTGAGTTGATTTGTAGGATTACTGTTTTCTTTCAACAACTAAAGGTTGTGAGCTGAAAGAATGAATCTTTCGACGGCGAGGCGCACCTAGGGAGCCATATCAGCACGGCGCTGCACCAACAGCAGGAGACGCGGAGGGTGCCGTTGAGATTCAAGGGGATGTGCCGGTCAAAGTCAAGCTCGGAAAACTCAAATTGCCGAAGATTACAGCGAGAGTGAGGTGTAATATTGTGGTCAATAGTTTGACTGCTGGGAGTCTCATCATCAGTGTTAAAACTAGTGGCTGCAAGTTTAGGCTCAAGCTCTGATTTTATTTTATTTTCTATTTCTTTTTTTATTATGTTATTATGTATATGTATAGCTTTTTTTAACTAGATAAATCTATAGCTATATTATGTTTCGCCAAAACGTGACAATGAGAGTTTTTCTTTTGTTCACTCGAATTGGATTCTGAGAGAGGATGAATGTCGAGGTAGTTATGTACTTTTGTGTTTTTTTAATTTTCTCCAGCACTTCATAATTACATTTCCCAATATTTGGTACCTTGCCATTATATTACTCAGATAAAAAGAAACTTTCACCATTAATTTACGCTTCATCCACAATAGCTACTTTAGACTCTCATTTATACAGAACTTGATAGAATGCTAACATTATGTTGGATTTAATTTTGATGGCTTCTTACTCTTCCCAGCATCAACAAAATCAGTGTGAATTAGGTTAGCTTGATTGAATTTTCTTTCTAACATGCCCGGTAGAATTTTGGAGTTCATTACAACTGATTTTGAATTTAAGTGCTGAATTTGTCTCTCTGATCTGTTCTTGCCCTTCTATCTATTTTGTTTTTCATTTTTTTCTTTCCTTATTTTTAACAAACCATAACTATATGCATCTGCAGCTCTGCTATTACTAAATCAAATCAATTACCAAATCAAATCAATATACTGTTGTTTGGTATGTTGATTGTAATTTTGGTAGGGAAAAGTGTGATAGAAATTCATTTTAACTTTGATGTTGAAGAACAAGGACGAAAATATGGTATAAATCAATTGGTTTGTGAGAAAAATGATTCAACTGAATATTGTAGAACAAACTTGCAAACTATCATTAATATTTCCTTTTCATGATTTTGCTTCTTAATATTGTTGTGTTCATGGATTTTAATTTCTGCAACTTTTAAAAAGACAATTTGATATTACTGGATTGAGCTCGCTTTCTCATCCTGACTGCTGCATGACTATATTGAGTTGGGTTTAGAAAAAGTTCACTGCAGATCCAAAGGAGAAGAAGACACCTCGCGCTGGGTGAAACGTAGTTCTTACTGAGTTATTCCCTCTTCTCCTCCTCCTTCCCTACAACTCCGAGGTTATGGTTTTTGAATTCCTCTTTGTACTGGGATTGGCCTGGCAAGGGAACCTTCAGGAAACCCATGTGAATGTTGCTTTAGGAACCCTCTACTTGCATAAACAAGAATTATTTTTATATTCTTTCCTACAGATTGATTAAGTGAGAAGAGTCCAAGGTGACATGGACTTCTTATTAAGTTTCAATGCTGAAAGTGGTTCATCTACATAATTCTATTTCATTTTGTTGCATTACCTCTGTATTATTGGTGGGTAGCTTGGTGGGAGGATTCCTATGGGCCGACATAGTTCACCTTCGAAATTCTTCCAGCAAGCCAATATATACAAACTGGTTTTTTCTTATTGATCATGTGTCTAAATGAATTTGCATCTCTTTAGTAATCGTCCCAGTAGAGAATATACGTGTTTTATTGACATGACTAATGTGTCTTTATGCCTTATAATACAATGTGCTGCTATAAAATAAACGTTCCTATCACATGCATTATGCCTTATGATAGTCTGGTGATGCTTGCAACGGAGGCCTCAAGGTTTATAACAAGAAGATCATGCTTGCGACGACGGCTTCTAGAGAAGGCGACGACGTCTTCTGGCGAGGGCGACAATTGCATGGGCCGAGCTGGTGAATTAACATTTGCATTTTCTTCTTAGTAATGATCTCATTGTTCTTCTTTAATAAAATGTCATGTGATTCATCAATTATCAAATAAATAACCAGGGCGACATGTTAGAATTTTGCAAAATTAAATCATACGAGACTCGGTTGATAAAATTTTGGTACGATCATCTTCTCGACAATACGAGCATCTTCGCACGGGCTACCGCCCGTGCTCGATGCTCTCCACAGCGACTGTACCCCAACAGCGACAGTACCTCCGCCCAAACTCACCCACTCTCGAACACTCACACAATTGACAGGGCACAGGGAGCCCCTGTGGCCCGCGCGGTAGTACTGCCGTCTCAACAGTGTCCCGACACGACGACGCTCCCTCCGCTCGCGAACCCCCGTGCGCACGATAAAAGCGTGCAGAGTTATTCTTTTGTGTGTTTGAATATAAAAATAATTCTTTTGTTTGCTTGGATTGACATTCCTGTTAGCACATTGGTTGCTGAAGTTGTTAATAGAGCATGAGCTTATAATATGTGCATGAGCTAAATCTGTGTGTGAACGCGCGCATTTTTTTAATAATGAATGTGCTGAAATTTCAATCCTCGTATTGCCCTTTGCAGTGGCTTACGACTTATTTGTCATCAATTTTCATCAACTGTTATTGAAACAGAAATACTTACGTGACAACATCAATGCATATTCTGGGCCAGCTATCCCTCCGCTCCGTCCCGATTTTGTCGTGCGCACGGGGGTTCGCGAGCGGATGGAGCGTCGTCACGCCGGGACACTGTTGAGACGGCAGTAACTACCGCGCGGGCCACAGGGGCTCCCTGTGCCCTTCGTTGTTGGGGTGCAGTCACTGCGGAGAGCATCGAGCACGGGCGGTACTGCACAGATTCTGACATTTTTCATATTACATATACTCTTTATTTTTTATTTTCTTTTAATATGTTTAATACTCGGTGGTGTGTGTCTATATGTATATATATTTTTATTATATAAAACAATATACATATCTCCTGCTTGCACCGTAGTTTTAATACTTTTAATCTTAGCCCTACAATTGAAAATCAGTTAAAATCCTAGCCTTTAATTTTCTAATACGAGCCTTTCATGCGGAACTTATGTTATTTCAAAAAATGAGGGCCCAACAATTTATTTATACTAGAATTTACTTTCCGGTTGCCCGGTGTGGGACTAAACGTTTTAGATATTTTATATTATATATACTTATTATTATTTTCGGTGCACAGTTTTGGGTACTTCACAGATTCTGACATTTTTCTATATTATATATTTTATATTTTATATTATATGTACTTCTTATTATTTCCAGCGCACAGTTTCGGGTACTGCACAGATTCTGACATTTTTCATATTTCATATACTTATTATTATATATTATATTCTTTTTTATTGTTTTTTTTTTTCATTTTTTTTTTAATATGTTTAATACTCACTGGTGTGTGTGTCTATATGTATATATATCTTTATTATATAAAATAATATACATATTTTCCGCTTGCACCGTAGTTTTAATCTTAGCCCTACAATTGGAAATCAGTTAAAATCCTAGCCTTTAATTTCCTAATACGAGCCTTTCATGCGGAGCCTTCAGACTCTTTTCCCACTCCACGATTGCCGACGGTTTTAAAGGTCGCCTCTAGCAGGAGACGCAATTTAGGTCTGCCGAAAGTTACGTTCCCTCATCTTCCTTGGTAAATCGTCGCCAACCGAGAATCGTCGCACCGGGTGTTGAAACCGTCAACCGGTCTCTCAGTTCGGACCCACAGGGGGGTGTAGCCTGCGCTTACTTCTCCCTCACTAAACTCTCCTGACCAAGGATGGAGAACCTAGAGCAGACCCAAGGCTGTAGCGGGGAGGTCCCTCCACACACCCGGAAGATCTAAGAGAGCTTCCCCTCTCGAACCAATGCTCAGCCGGGCACCTTAGAGGGCACTAGCAGCCAACTCCGAAACTAGCCTGGAGGAGAGAGCTAAAGAAGATCTGGTCTCCTCCAAGGTGCCCTTAAGGGTCTATTTATAGATTTTCTAGTCTTGGACTGCAAATAACGTAAATCCGCCTTTTGGTTTTACTAACCGCACCCCAAATTGGTCTGCTAACAGCCTAACTCCGCTGTTCTGGAGGGCTATTGGCAGCCCACAAAGGGTATCTAGGTAATTCCCCCCTAAAGCCTTCTGGGCGAGTGGTCCGTGAAGACACCACTCGCCAGACTCCTTGCCCGCCATAATTCACTGGGCGAATGGCTCATGAGGACACCATTCGCCGGGCGCTCGACTCGCTCGGCGGGCGAGATCTTGGGTACCCGCTCTCGCTTATCTGCTTTGACACCATGCGAGTGCCCCGCGAGTGGGGCCTTACTCGCCCAAGGGCCCTTGGATTCCTATTCTGCATCTTGACCCCCCACGGGGTCTTGGGGACCCACTCGACGAATACGGGGCTGTACACAATCCCCGCTCTTTGCGAGCGAGTCCTACGCTCGGAAAGAAGAGTCCAACCCCAATACTTGGCGAGTGCCTTGCTGACCTGGAGGGAATCGTCTTGGTGGGGCCCTCCACTTGGCTATAAATACGGCCCCAGCTGTTGCCTTCAGAGTGCCCATCTTCTAATCACTGTTCCTCATTTCCTCCCTCGGAGCACTCGCCATGTCATTCATGAAGCCAACGCCACAGCCGCTTTCTGAAGGAATGATGGCTCGCCTTGCCGCCGCACAGGGAGGGACCGCTCCCAAAACCACTCGATATGCCCCTTGACACTCGTCAACGAGAGACCCTTCCAAACCTTACAGGCTGAAGAAGGCCAAGACGGTCCGGCGAGACCGGTCGGAGAGGGAGTCTGCGTCAGAGACTCCCCCTCTTTCTAACATTCCCCCTGCCAACACCAATGAGGTAACGCGATTCATCTTGTTTTTGAAGTCGATCATGGTGACGCCATTGATCTCTGCCTTTCTTACCATTCGCAGGATCTGTCGGCGACCGAGGGTGGCCCTGGGCTCAACTAGGCGAGTGCTGCCATTCCTCCTCCTGCTCTCGAGAACGCCCCTCCGACCCAAGAGTCCTCCCCTCTCGGGACTTCTGGCGAAGTCCTGTCCTCGCTTGGTAAGCATTCCATTGCCTCTCGCTGGCCCTTCTCCTTTCGCAACTCTTCTGACTCGGGTTTCCGCCGCCCCTACCTTCGGGACCACGGGATTGCCTCCTCCCTCGCGCACTTCTCCTGCCCCAGGTGTCACCAAAAGCCCCCCTACTTCGGAGCAGGAACTCCCGGCGAGAAAGAGTCACGGGCCCAACTCTCCTGCTGCGGACCTGGCCGTTACTTCCGCCGCGACCGATCAGACGCACCGCCCTGGGAAGGGGAAATCTCTCCACCGCCAAGCCAACCATTCGCAGGGCAGCCTGGCACATCACGCCAGTCTCCCGTCGAAGAATACGTACCTGGTTAGTTGCCTTCTCCCGCAGAACTCGCGGTTTGTACCTGAGAAAGGACTAACTTCTGCTTTGCAGGCTACCGCCAGATCCGGCTAACCGACCCTCCAGAGGAGGAGGGGATGATCTCTCCACCCCCTCCTTGCGACGTCTCTGACTTTCTTGGCGACCACGAGGATGCCCGGGCTATGAAGGAACGGATGACATAGCTTTTCGGCAAGCTGATCTGGATGCAGCGCGATCAAGCCAACCTAACGGAGGAGCACTAGCGGCCTTCGAGCGTCGGATAAGCGTCCTCGAGCGAGACTACATGCACCTGATCGGGGAGATGGAGCGCCAGGGGGGCGGGTGCGAGGAGACCTTGCCTGGGAGGCACATCGCGCGGGCTAGGGATCAGATGCGCTTGATTAGCCAAGTGCTGACGGCGGGTAGCGCGTTCCACTACCCGCGGGTGCCTCCAAGGACAGGGAGGCGAGGCCGGGGTCGATGGCGGTGGGATCAATACTAAGCCTACCGGCTCTCGCTCCCTGTTTTCTCCTGTCTCCCCCGCTATATATATTATTATTATTATTTTTTCTTTCTTTCTTTCTTGCGCTGGACCAAGACGAGACCTGCTACGTCTCACGAACTATTTCCTGATTGTGCGCTATTTATCCTGCTCTTCGCTATTTTTTCTGAACACTGTCTTGTGAGTGTTTTCGCTCTTGTTGTGCTATTCGATTTGCAATCGCAGGAAGGGTCTCGCGTATTTCTTTCGCCTTCTGTAAGTGGCTGGGTTCAGGTGGGTGGTTCAGACCTCGAGGCGCTAGGAGGTCGCGACAGTTATCTGCACCCCGCGTACAAATGTTTTCAATCATTTTCCCCTTTTTCTATAAATAGTTAGTCCAACCACCGTCTTTATTACGCTTTCATCTCTCTCTCCTTGCACTCGCGATACCACTCGCCCTTCTCTCTAGAACCCTTACGAGAACTCTCCATCACCTAGCGATGCCGAAAGATGCGGATGGCAGAGCTAACTGTGCTCTAGCATTCACAAACCGAGACTTCGAGACCTGCGACCTCTCAGAAGTAGATTTTAACCCGGCCATCGCTGACTTCGTCCCGCCGGGTTTCGTCGGGCGCCTCCCGGGGAACCGAGACCGTATCAACCAATTCTCGCCAGACACTCTGGCCACCCCCCTTGAGCATTTCGAGGTGGGGCTCTGCCTCCCGCTGTGGCCAGAAGTGCGCCAGACCCTGCGCTACTTTGGGGTAGTTCCCGCGCAGCTCAATCCCAACTCCATCGCCATGCTGGTTGCCTGCTATCTGCGCGAAGAGGGGATCGAGTTCTCGCTCCCCGTATTCCATAAGCTTTTCAATTTCAGGGCCACCTACGGATTGACGTTCTTCTCCGGACAATCCCCCCTTACCGTGACCGGCACGGCGAATAAGAACCACGACTGGGTTCGGCGGTTCATATTCGTCACAGGGAAATTTGGCAATGTGCCTCTCGCGCCTGTGTAGGAGGACGAGTCGACCTTCCGGCCTCCAACGCTGGGAGGTTACGAGGCCAAGCTCCACGCCTTCATCCTGAAGCACGACATAGACGTCGTGCACCTGCGGAAGCACGTTGGCTCGCTGCCGGTGGTTCCGCTGGGAGAGGGTAAACTCAATCACTTCGACCCCTGCTCCCGCTTCTTCTTCACTCGCTTCCGCCTTTTTAACTAACATTTTTGACACAGGGGGTCGGAGCCTCCCCCTTCACCCGCCGAATGCGATCGTGGAGGTCCCTCCCGTCGACGCCCTCGCACGCGCGCAGTCTGCTGCCGCGGCTTGCCGCGAGAACCCGCCTCCCACGAAGTCTAGCGGGCAAAAACCAAAGCCGAAGCGGAAGCCTGACGCGGCCTTGAGCCCTTCCGTCAAGCGGGTGAAACCCTCTGCGGCCGATAAAGGAAAATCGGTCGTGGAGGATGTCCCTGGCTCAAGCGCTCCCGCGGTTGGGGACTCGGCCATCCGGCCTGCCGTTGCGCCTGCGGCGTCATCCTCGGGGCCGGTGCCGAGAGGTCACCGAAACTATCCTCTCGGCGAGAAGTATGTCGATCTGGTCGGCAAGCCCCTTGTTCAATGGGACCGGCGGGCCAACCGGGTCTCCATCTCCACCCTCCCTCCGTCTTGGATGGAAAAGGAAACCATCAGCGACCACGCTTATGGCCTCTCTTACGCGCTCTACAGCCGCGAAGGCGCTTCCATCTACGACACCGAGTCAACCCAGAATCTCGCGCATGAGGCCGCGAGGGCCATGATGAGGGCCCATGAACTGACCCACATGTCCTCTCGTCGGGGCATGACTCTCGCGCGGAACATTCTCGAGGTCGAGAAGACCCGGTCCGTCGCAGCTGCCGAGGCCCCCGGCTGCCAAGCAACAACTGGCCACAGCCGAGACCCTTCTTGCCAGCCTCCCGAGCCGAGAGGTGACCCCCTCCTCCTCCTGCGACTTGAGCTCTCACTCTCCTTTCTTTCTTCCTTGCGCGTTAATCTTCTTTTCTCTTGCAGGACATTGCCAACTATGATACCTTGCTCGTGCGGTCTCGCATTCTCGAAGAGCGAAATAGGGAGCTGGAGGCCGAGAACCAGAGGCTGCGAGATGTTGCCGCTCGGCCACCTCCCGCGAAGAGGGAAACTCGGCACCTTTACTCCAATGTCGAGTTTGAAGGACTGATGCAGAGGAAGGCCCAGGGAGCAACGGAGTATGCGCTGGACGTGCTGCGGAGGGCCGGCCTTTTGAAGGAAAAAGGCGAGAGGATTCTCGCCCACCATGTGCTTCTAGAGCTCTTCGCCCAGGTCGACCCTGCGGATGAAGCTGGCGACGGGCAGGAACTCAGAGGCCTCCCCTCTCTAGGTGCGAGCAGCGCATACTCTGACGACAGGGCTGGCGATCCTTGAAGACTCCCCTTTCTCCTTCTTTTGATGTAATGCGAGAATCTTTTGTAATTTTATGATGAAAAGAAATGAAATACCTTTGCTTCCGTTTGTGATTTTTGTTATTATCACGCATCTCTTTTCCTGCACTTCTCGTTATCGTCATCCGACAGCTCGCGCACTCGTACGCCCTTTCACATGTTCTCAAACTTTCGCGCACGCGCTCGCATCTCTTGCTTGCTTTAGTGACAATGGCCCTTAGCTCTAGGTCGTGACCGAGATGCTTCCGCCGCATAGGCGCGCCCCGCGGACGCAACCCTTTCGCATTCGCTTGTGCCCTTTCAGGACTTAGACGATTTTGTTGATTTCTGCCGGGAGCGAAACTGCGCCGAGGAACCACTTCATCTCGCTCGCTTCTTGCATCCCTTGCGGCTGGCTAACACGTCATTGTGCATTCGTCAGGCAAATGCCCTCCTCGTATGATACCACTCGCGGGCGAGTGACCCTTGTGATGGACACCATTCGCCATCTTGTACCGAGGCTTACCCTGTGTTAATCTTCCTTTATTGGATTTTCATTTCTTACCTTGCCCTCCCAGGGGTTACCACCGAGTGAGCCTACGACCCTGCCAGCTAGGTGAGAGCCTGGTCAGCGGGTCTGCTCGGGGCCAACCTTTGAACCTTTAGGACCTGCCACCGAGTGAGACTTCAGGCCTGTCAGCTAGATGAGAGCCTGGTCAGCGGGTCTGCTCGGGGCCAACCTTTGAACCTTTAGAACTGCCACCGAGTGAGCCTTCGGCCCTGCCAGCTAGGTGAGAGTCTGGTCAGCGGGTCTGCTCGGGGCCATCCTTTGAACCCTTAGAACCTGCCACCGAGTGAGCCTTCGGCCCTGCCAGCTAGGTGAGAGCCGGGTCACGGGTCTGCTCGGGGCCAACCTTTAAACCTTTAGAACCTGCCACCGAGTGAGCCTTCAGCCCTGCCAGCTAGGTGAGAGCATGGTCAGCGGGTCTGCTCGGGGCTAACCTTTAAACCTTTAGAACCTGCCACCAAGTGAGCCTTCGCCCCTGCTAGCTAGGTGAAAGCCTGGTCAGCGGGTCTGCTCTGGGCCAACCTTTGAACCTTTAGAACCTGCCACCGAGTGAGCCTTCAGCCCTGCCAGCTAGGTGAGAGCCTGGTCAGCGGGTCTGTTTCAGGGCCAACCTTTGAACCTTTAGAGTCTGCCACCGAGTGAGCCGTCAGCCCTACCAGCTAGGTGAGAGCCTGGTCAGCGGGTCTGCTCGGGGCAAACCTTTGAACCTTTAGAGCCTGCCACCGAGTGAGCCTTCGAACCTGCCAGCTAGGTGAGAGCCTGGTCAGCGAGTCTGCTCGGGGCCAACCTTTGAACCTTTAGAATATGCCACTGAGTGAGCCTTCGTCCTTGCCAGCTAGGTGAGAGCCTGGTCAGCGGGTCTGCTCGGGGCCAACCTTTGAACCTTTAGAGCCTGCCACCGAGTGAGCCTTCAACCCTGCCAGCTAGGTGAGAGCCTGGTCAGCGGGTCTGCTCGGGGCCAACCTTTGAACCTTTAGAACCTGCCACCGAGTGAGCCTTCGGCCCTACCAGCTAGGTGAGAGCTTGGTCAGCGGGTCTGCTCGGGGCCAACCTTAGAACCTTTAGAACCTGGCACCGAGTGAGCCTTCGGCCCTGCCAGCTAGGTGAGAGCCTGGACAGCGGGTCTGCTCGGGGCCAACCTTTGAACCTTTAGAACCTTCCACCGAGTGAGCCTTCGACCCTGCCAGCTAGGTGAGAGCCTAGTCAGTGGGTCTGCTCGGGGCTATCCTTTGAGCCTTTAGAACCTGCCACCGAGCAAGCCTTCAGCCCTACCAGCTAGGTGAGAGTCTGGTCAGCGGGTCTGCTCGGGGCTAACCTTTGAAAGCTTTCTATCATCATCTCGCAAGTCATTTATCCCTGTATGTGTAAGAAAGATGAAATACAAAACATAGGTATTCTCATTACATGGACTTAAGGATAAAAGCGTTTCAAGTCGTCACCACTCCACGTATGACTAACAGACTCGCCCTCCACATTTTGGAGGCGATATCCCCCTTACTTTAAGGCTTCTTCCACTACATAGGGCCCCTCCCAATTGGGATTGAGCTTGCCTACCGCGGCTGACCTTCCGGCCGCGTCGACCTTTTTCAACACGAGGTCCCCCTTTTTGAATTGCTTGATCCGGACGTGCTTGTCAAAGTATTTGGCCATCTGCCGCTTGACTTCCTCTTGACGAATGGCGGCGAGATCTCAGACTTCCTCGATGAGATCCAAGGAGAGCCGCAGCTCCTCCTCGTTTTCTGTTCTCCATTCTTCATCACCATCTGAGACGGACCTTACCCGCGGCGTCTTAACTTCAAATTCCACGGGAATGACGGCCTCGCAACCATAAGAGAGCTTGAAGGGGGTCTCACCAGTGGCGGTGTTGGGGGGTTAGTCCTTAGAGCCCATAGGACCGAGGGGAGTTGCTCCACCCAGTTCCCCTTCAAGTTCTCCACCTTTTTCTTGAGTAGGTTTACTATGATCTTATTTGCCTCCTCCACCTGCCCGTTGCTCCTGGGGTGATGGACGGATGCGAACCCTGAGGTCTATCCCCAGCTGGCTGCAGAAGCTGTTGAATTCCTCGCTGGCGAACTGCAGACCGTTATCTATGACTATGGCTTGAGGGAGCCCATGTCGGCAGATGATCTCCCCCCATACGAAGTTGCGGATTACCTGGGAGGTAACCTTGGCTAGAGCCTTGACCTCCAACCACTTTGAAAAGTAGTCGATCATAACCAAGAGAAATCTTCTTTGCCCACTGGCCTGAGTGAAAGGTCCTACCAGATCCATCCCCCATATGGCGAAGGGCCAGGGCGCCGTGATGCTCCTTAGCCTCTGAGCCGACAAAAGTTGAAGTGGGGCGAACAGCTGGCACTTCCGACATTGCTTGGCGAACACCGTCGCGTCCCTACTCAGGGTCGGCCAGAAGTACCCCTGCCTCATTATCCTTGCTTCCAATGTCCTGCTCCCCGAATGACTGCCACATTCGCCGAAGTGAACCTCCTCTAGGACCCTCGGGGATTCTTCCTGCGAGACGCATCGCGCCAAGAGTTCGGAGAGGGTCTTCCGATACAAGTCCCCTTCATGAAGCACGTAGTAGGAGAACTTGTATCGAAAACGCCTTTGATCTGGGACCTCTTCCGGAAACTTGCCCGTCGCCAGAAAGGTCATGAAAGGGTCCTTCCACGAGGGCCGCTGTTCTATTTCCATGAGCTCCCCTTCCTCAATCGAAGGGCGGAATAGATCTGCCAAGGTTCCTCCAACCCGAGGACTGGCTTTGGCCAACCGATCCGCAGAAGCACTCTCTTCCCTTGGTATGTGCCTGATGGAGAAAGTTTTGAATACTCTGATGAGACCCCTTACTTTGGCCAGATACCTCATGAGGGTGGGCCCTCTTGCCTCGAACTCACCCTTAATCTGTGAGGCTACCACCATTGAATCGGTAAGGACTTCCACATCATGAACCCCCAACTCCTGGGCCAGACGTAGGCCGACGATCACTGCTTCGTACTCCGCCTGGTTGTTGGTGACGGGAAAATGTATCATCAATGCTTGCTCAATTTTCATTCCGTGAGGGCTTTCCAACACCACCCCTCCTCCTAAGGAGTTCTTGCCTAAGGCCCCGTCGACTAAGATCTTCTAGGGGACGTGGTGAAGGGCTTGGTCCTCCTCTATTTTGATCACATAGCCCGTCATGAAATCCGCAATCGCTTGAGCCTTCATCGACAATCAGGGAACAAAAGTGATTACGAACTCACTTAACTCCACCGACCATTTCGCGAGCCTCCCTGAGTGCTCCACCCCCTCAAAGATTCTGCGAAGGGGATGGTCAGTCACTACTTGGATCGAGTGGGCCTGGAAATACGCCCTGAGCTTCCTGGCTGAGATGACCAGAGCCAAAGCCAGCTTCTCTAAAATCGGGTATCGGAGTTCTGCCTTCCTCAAAACCCTGCTTACGTAGTAAATGGGTAGCTGCTTCTTGCCCTCTTCCCGGACTAAGACGGAGCTCACGGCTTCAGCCCCGACTCCGAGATACAAGGATAGATCCTCTCCCTCCTTTGGACCTTGGAGCAGCAGAGCCTTGGTGAGCTGGCTCTTCAGGGCCGGTAAGGCCTCCTCACATTCCTTCGTCCATTCGAACCTCTGATTACCTCGCAACACCTTGAAGAAGGGGGAGCATTTCTCTCCAGCCCGGGAGAGAAACCTACTCAACCCCGCGAGCTTCCCAGTTAGACGTTGAACTTCCTTAGCATTTCGTGGCGATCTCAACTCCATTATGGCTTTGACTTTGTCCGGGTTAGGCTCTACCCCCGCTGGGGTAAGGAGGTGACCCAGAAACTTCCCCTTGCTGGCCCCAAACATGCACTTCAGGGGGTTCAGCCGCATCTTGTACTTGCGCAGAGTGGCGAAGGTCTCCTCGAGGTCCTGGTGGTGAGAGCTCACACTTTTACTCTTCACCATGAGGTCATCTACATAAACCTCTAAGTTTCTTCCTCTTTGCTCCCGGAAGACCTGGTCCATCATTCTTTGGTACGTCGCCCCTGCGTTCCTTAGCCCGAACGACACCATCTTATAGCTATAGTACCCCTCTCTTGTGATGAAGGAAACGTCTTTGACGTCCGGGGGATGCATCCTAATCTGATGATAACCTAAAAAAAACATCTAAGAAAGACATTACAGAAAAACCGACAGCTGAGTCAACCATCGCGTCGATTCGAGGCAAGGGATAACAATCCTTAGGGAAGGTTTTGTTTAACAAAGAAAAATCGATACACATACGCCAGCGGCCATCGCCTTTTTTCACCATGACGACATTGGAGACTCAGCCTGTATACTGGATCTCTGATACAAAACCTGCTTTGAGGAGCTTCTCCACCTCCTCACGGATCGGCCGCTCTAGCTTGTCGGCGATGGCTCTCCTCTTCTGTCGGATGGGGCGGGCCCCTGGCTCTAGGTTGAGGCGGTGGCAGCCCACGTCTGCATCGATGCCTGGCATGTCTGCTGCGCTCCATGCGAAGATGTCCACGCTCCTCTGGATGTACTCCAGCATCCTTGTCCTGTCCTCCGGGCTAAGACCCCTGCTGATCCGCACCCTCTCGACTCTCCCCTCCTGGGTGGTGACTTCCATCTCGACTGCTTCTTCCGCCGCCTCCAGCCGGGCCGGCTCTTCCCATCTGCCCTTTTCCTCTCTTCCCTCGGGCAGGGTCTCCTCTTCCACCGCAGCCCCCTCCTCCATCGGCTCGTCACGCTCCTCCGGAGCCACTTCCTTCTCCTCTCCTGGGATGCTGCTCTCTTTCTCCTTCCTTTCTTTCTCCACCTGGCCCCTCCGGTCCCTTCATCTCTCTATCCACCTTTTCAGCCTCTGCTATCTAAGTGATAGTGTTGACGATAGTCACATAACACTACCTTGCCACCTTTGCATCCCCCCGGATCTGGACCTGTACTCCTCCACAGTGAAACTTCAAGCACTGGTGGAAGGACGAGGGAATGCACCGGAAGGTGCTGATGAGAGGGCGTCCGAATATAGCATTGAAGCTGCTTGGAGCGTCAACGATGACGAACCGACAGTTCCTGGGGACCCCTCCCAATGTCACCTGGAGGCCAACTCCTCCCTCGACCTCTTTCCTCTCCCCTGAAAACCCAAACAGGGGTCCATCTGAGGCCTGCACTCTCTTTGCTTCCACCTCCAACGCGTCAAAGGCTTTCTTGAAAATCACATTCACGGAGCTCCCGTTGTCGACCAAGATTCGGGAGACCGTGAAGTTTTCAATTGCCGTCTGGATCACCAAGGCGTCACCGAACGAGTCTTCGATGTCTGGCATATCCTCTGATGAGAAGGTGAGCTTCTCCGAAGGGGGTGGGGTTTGGGAGGTCGACGCGACGCTCCTCCGAAACATTGCCTGGAAGCTTCTCTTACGAGCCGCCTCTATTCCCACCCCACCATGGATCACTCTGATCCCTCCCCTGGCTCCTACATCTACCATGTCTTCGCATCTGTCTTCTTCCCCTCCGGGTAGCACTTCTTTGATTCTTACAGGTCGCTGCTGCTGGCCTCTTCCCCTTACCTCCAAAAACTCCGGGCAGGTGGCCGTCACGTGACCTTCTTCCTGATGGAATTCACAATAGGGCAACACCATCCTGCCCCATCTTCCTCCTCTTCCTCGGCCTACCGCCATGGATTGCTCTCGAGGGGGGGGGGGGGGGGGGGGGGGGGGGGGGGGGGGGGGGGGGGGGGGGGGGGGGGGTGAGGTGGTCTGGGACCTTTCCTCCATCCCGGATGATTGACCCTCCCCTCTCCCCTTCGCTGGTGATCTCTTTCTTGACCCCTCGCCGGTCCCTCCTGGGGCCTCCAAGCCAGCCGGTTATTGGGCTCCTGATACCCCCAATCCCGCTGCTACCCCCGGAACCCCTGGCCTCTGGGTTCCTCCCTTCTCCTTCCCTCCTGGTGCCTCACCTCTGGCTCGCTCAGCCTCGCCTACCTCTTTGCAAACTCGGGATTGGCGGCCTCTCCCTCGATCTCTTCTGCCATCCGCTCCATCAGCTCCTCATAGGATAGAGGGGCCTTTCGCTTCAAGTCCATTTTAAAGAACCCCTCCCGCAGCCCCACTATAAAGGCTAGCTGGAGGGTGAACCCTGGCACCTTCTGGACTTGCAGGACCTCTTCTTGGAACCTGTCCACGTAATGGGCCAACGACTCCTCAGGCCCCTGCTTGATCTTGAAAAGCGCCTCTGCATCTTTCTTCCTCTTCTTTGACGTTGAGAAACGCGACTTGAAGCTCCGGCGCAAGTCCTCGAAGGCGTAAATGGAACCCACAGGAAGCTGGTGGAACCAGTCCCTCGTCTTCTCCTTCAGAGTGGTGGCAAAAAGCCGACACTGGAAGGCATCTGACATTGGAAGGATCGAGACCATGTCCTCAAACCATTGCAGGTGCAGGACTGGGTCATCTTTGCCGATATAGTAAGACATCTCCAGCCCTCTGAACCCCTCTGGACTGGGGCCGAGAGGATCAGCTCACAGAAGGGGCTCCCTTCCCCTGCTCGGCGAGTGGTCCTCTCGCGCGGAGCCAACTCGCACACCTCCGCACTCGCTAGACAACTGAACAGCTGCCGCCCGGGGAGATCTCGCGCGCTTGCTTCCGCTGCTACCCTCCTTCCCAAGCCGCTGGCCCGGAGCGTTCTCTCCAATCTGCTGGGGAGGAACCACCAGAACCACTGGTGTCTCGCACTCGCCTCTCCCGGCGAGAGCCACCTGCATGGTCTGCATGACCTCCCACTTGAAGTTCTCGAACATCTCCAGCCACTCCATTGCTTCCGGCGGCTGCGAGTGACCTGGGTCGGAACCACTTCCCCCATCTCCCGCCATCAAGCTCAGCTTGATATTTTCTTGCACTGGCTACGGTCCATGCTCACCGCACCAAAAATGTTGAAACTGTCAACCTGTCTCTGAGTTCGGACCCACAGGGGGGTGTAGCCTGCACTTACTTCTCCCTCACTAAACTCTCATGACCAAGGATGGAGAACCTAGAACAGACCCAAGGCTGTAGCGAGGAGGTCCCGCCACACACCCGGAAGATCTAAGAGAGCTTCCCCTCGCGAACCAATGCTCAGCCGGGCACCTTGGAGGGCACTAGCAGCCAACTCCGAAACTAGCCTGGAGGAGAGAGCTCAAGAAGATCTGGTCTCCTCCAAGGTGCCCTTAAGGGTCTATTTATAGATTTTCTAGTCTTGGACTGCAAATAACGTAAATCCGTCATTTGGTTTTACTAACCACACCCCAAATTGGTCTGTTAACAGCCTAACTCCGCTGTTCTGGAGGGCTATTGGCATCCCACAAATGGTATCTAGGTAATTTCCCCCTAAAGCCTTCTGGGCGAGTGGTCCGTGAAGGCACCACTCGCCAGACTCCTTGCCCGCCATAATTCACCGGGTGAATGGCTCATGAGGACACCATTCGCCGGACGCTCGATTCGCTCGGCGGGCGGGATCTTGGGTACCCAGTCTCGCCTATCTGCTTTGACACCATGCGAGTGCCCCGCGAGTGGGGCCTCACTCGCCCAAGGGCCCTTGGACTCCTATTCTGCATCTTGACCCCCCACGGGGTCTTGGGACCCACTCATCGAATACGGGGTTGCCGGAAATCGTCGTCGACCCAGCGAGCGTCAAAGGGCATCCCATGCCTCGACAATCATTAGTTAGGTCTCAGTCGACTTATTCCCCGTCGAGGGATTACATGTTCCCAAAGAAAAAAATTTTAGGTACGTCAAACGCACAGCAGGGTGCGTTGAAATTATAAAAAATGCATTTTTAGAGCAAGTTAATTATTTTTTTACAAAAATAATTATCAAATAGTAATTATATTTTGCTTACAAACATTTTAAGATCATTTTTTTAAAAAAAAATGTTTTAAAAATTAAACTCCGGCCGGATCTCGGCATTCCGATCGGAGGTGTTTTTTTAAAAAAAAAATAAGCTCCGGCCGGATCTCGGCATTCCGGCCGGATCTAAAGGCTGAAAATTTTGACGTATAACAACATGGTACGTTTGAGGTACCTAAAAATCTCCCTTCTCAAAGCCTTCAAATGACCGGATCTTTCCTCGAAGGATCTCTGTCGTTCGATGTTCATATTTGGCTTCACCAACAACAGGTCGAAATTTATTAAGATTCATTTACAACAATGGACTGGTCAAGATTTTTTTAATTGCTTTCTTGCTCGACTTGTCCTCCGTTCGACTCTCCACTGGACGCCTGCTCTGACGAGTTCCAGATGAAAGAGGAGGTCGGACCGTCAGAAAATTTATTTACCCGCTCCCGTTGCATGAATTTGGGGTTAATGTTTCCTTTTTGTTGTTCTATTTTTTCTGCATCGCAGACATCTGATTATCAGGGCATGGAATCTCAGCGCAGTGGGTTAAATCCTTCGGTGCTCGGAGGTTTTACTATACCAACAAGGTGATTTGATTGCTCTTTGGCTTTTGTTAGATTTTACAGTGAGTTTACCTCAGTTCCTGTTGGTGTTGATCTGGGATTTAAATTTCTTGATGGTAGGCCGATACCTAGAACCATCTTTTTTGTATTTTTTTCCGTATATATTGAATTTTCCTAAATTCCTTCAGCCAATTGGTTTCTTCATGAAGAAGAGATCGACATGCTCATTGGATCTCATTTTTGCTGGCGTTTGCCTGCAATATATTATGCAGATTATGAAGTATTGCATCTACTTAGTAGCTAATATTATAAGAGACGATATATTTGTTTATTACCATTTTTTGGTTGTTTGTGAAAAAATATAGAGCTATGAACATCTAAATGCATGCTACCTTTAACGTCAAAAATACCAAAGGCATACTTGAGACAATCATTCTCTCTTTTGTAAGAGCTGGTGATACAACATCAAATAATGAGACAGTTTTAATGGAGTTTTTAAGTGTTTAATGTTTGAAAGAGCTTCTCCCACCATCAAGTCGATCCCTAGTAGAGCCTCAATCTTTACCAGACATAATATTTATATGACATTAGATTTAGATTGCTAAGTAATCAGCATACAAATTTAATACACTAAGAATAAAGTATTATTACAGAAGGCATAACCTTGACGCAGTGTAATAAATGTAGCAATGACATGAATATTTTGATGTTTAAGCCTAACCCCCCCACGCCGTCGAATGATCCCCCCCCCCGAATGATGTCATCTATTTATTGCTCAAATCAGAATCCTAGCATCTATTGCCTTAATTTATGTAATTGAGGTTTATTTCAGATGATTTTGATAATGTGTTGCTCTGAACACTTGATGAGATTTTAAAGGCGGGATTTACTTAGGTCATGGCGAGGCAAATGCAATTTTTTAATTAGTAAATCTTATAAAAGAGGTTGTTGGGTTCCAATTGTTCGGTGTTCAAATTCCCCCGCCCACGACAAATGACCATGACCAATGTCGCCGCTCCCAGCCGAACGCCCCCGCCGAATGCCCCCCCCCCCCCCCCCCCCCCCCCCCCCCCCCCTCACCACGACGAATGCCCCCTCCCACGACGAATGCCTCCGCACACAACGAATGCCCCCGCCCACGACTAGTGCCCCCGCACACAACCAATGTCGCCGCCCCACCGAAAATCAATGCCCGCCGTATGTCGCTAGCCGAATTTAGCAACCTGCCAAATTTAGCCGCATGTCGAATGATGTTACCCCCCTTGAATGATGTCGCCCATAGAATGATGCCTACCATCGAATGATGTCGACCGCGAATGTTGATGCCCATTGAATCTTGACCGCCGCCACGCCGAATGTCGCCCCCCACGCCGAATGTTGCACCCCCGCCGAATGTCTCCCCCCATGCCGAATGTCGCCCGTCACGCCGAATGTCACCCCCCATGCCGAATGTCACCCTCCCGGGCCGTAGGCCCGTGCCTTTCACTTGTGTGTGTGTGTGTGTATATATAAAGCTTGTCAGTTTTTTTTATCAATAATGAGTAAAAAAAGAAGCTATTAGGACAATAATTTTAGAGACAAATGAGAACATGAAGCCTATCATAGTCCAAATGAAATCCAAAATAATGATATAGTAGGGTGGATCTGTGAGAAACCACATACCACAACAATTTAATGTCATCATCTTGAAGCAGAGTTTCAAATTATTTTTTGCACTTCACAAAATAAAAGCCGAATGAGTACCGAATAAGCACAAAAAAACTTTTCATTTATTAAAAGTTGAATTATACATTAGGCCCCATATCCAAAAATACAAAGGCATATACATGAAAAACTACTACAGAATATCTACTACATGGAGAGTTTCGGCATAACATCTATAAACCTCGTTGTAAAAAAATATTTGTCAAAACCTCTCGTAAGAGTTGTGAAAATGATTAAAATTGTTGCGATGATATGTCGACAGTGATATTTATTTTCATCATAAGTGATTTATTGTAATATTTAATTATTTATAAGAGTGAAAGTTTATTTATTTATGCGTCATGATTTGGGGTGTTAGAGGCCATTCACTATATAATGGGCTCAATTAGCAATGAGATGATTCTATTCCTAGTTTCATGATTATTTTTTCCATGCCCATCTCCATATTGATATATACATTGTGACATTCGAGGTAAGTTTAACAAATATCGATTGAAAGACTCCTCAAAGTTAGGATTAATGTGTTCAGCATTCAAAGTTTTCCAATATATTTTAATTAAATATTGTATATGATCTCGTGCATCTTTTTCTGTAACATTTGTCTCACTCATGTGATATTGTATGGATTTTGGTACATCACCCCTTTCCAGCTCATCCTGCAAAAAACAACACTACATCATAAACTTATACATCATGCATTTATATATGTGCTCAAAGAACATAAGTTTACATACTGTTGATGTTCCCAAATCATCATATAAACGCGAAACTATGGCTGAATAACGAACAACATCAGGATAGAACTCCAAGCTATCTAAAGCTTCTTCAGTTAGTTTTTCACTTAGACAATAAGCAGAAGTTAGCAACAAAGGACTTGCGATTGTTAACCATGCATTTTCTAGGTACTCATTTAGTGTAGGAGTGTATCCTGTGTAATACCATATTGCCTCCACCAAATATGATTTGCATTGATCTCCCCACTATAATAAAAGCAAGTGCATCGAGCTTTGCATTACCAACAATTGCAACTAATGTATCAACATGAATGTTGTAATGAAATAATGACTTACAACTCTCTTTAGGTGTGGAAGAATATCTACTTCCCTTTCCACTGATACAGCATGCACAATATCATTCATTGTATTGAAAAGCACTATCAAAACTTTCTTCATATAATTCGGAAGTATTGCAGAGATTTTCCATCTGAGATAACAATTTTCCATCTGAGATAACAATGTGAGCTATAAAATGCAATTCTATTGTCCTATGGTAACAGTCTGAGCATTAAATTATTCAACAAAGAATGTAAGCTTTCTTTTAAATATAAATTACAATATCTCCAACTTTCTTATGGATTATGATCTTCCAAGGAACATTAAAATATATTGAAATTGAGATCTCTTTTGTTATTATATCTATAAGCACTAGCATGATCATATGAACAAAATTGATCAGTTCAGTATAGTTAAAACACATTGGATTGAAAAAAATTTATAATCAATTTAGCTAAGTTTATTTCTACTAACAAAATTTTATATAGGTTATTATAACTCCTATTTTACTTTTATGACAAGTCTGAGGAAGCATCTAAGCTAGTTTGGCAGTGTATTTGTTATGATATGTTACCAATAAATAGATTAAAATGAAATTCTTACATAGGCTAGCTCACAATGAAATGATAAGGAAATCTAATTGAAGAATAGATTTTCTTACTCATCAACTGCATTTGTAAAGACCTTGAGCTCTTCCAAGGAACCATAAACATCATATATATCATCTATAGTTGTAATCAAGCAACCTAATTTGGTGTTCTCTTTTCTACACCTCCAAAATCGTGGTTCAAAGGTACATCCGATGGACCATAAATAATTCTCCATAAGTCTATCTCTTGCGAAACTGAACTCATCACCAACAAGACCAAGGTTCCTCCACCATCTAATATAATATATTTCATGGAAAGATTCAACAATCTATTTCTTTAACATCTAGTGACGTTGCCATAAATTTTACGTACCTAGAAATTTCCTTGGATTCTTTCTTGTATAGGCATTGGACCATGTTGAAATCCAATTTAGAAAACTCGAGCAAAATGGGATTCATGTTCTCCTGTCTCCCATAAACATCAATAAACCATCTCGTGTGTATACGTGGCATCCTCCAGTGGAGCGGGAGCTCCAAGGCATGATTTATTTGCACTGCCAAGTCTAAATTTATGAGCAACGGTTCCTTGAGATAATTACTTAGGTGTTTAGTTGTGTACTCCCTTGCTTCATCAAGTTCATGCTCGCCTTCAAAAGCAAGATAAGAAGCTTCGTATAGACTTAGCATTCCCTTCACGTCATTCACAATGTTAACATCAATGTTCCCATTTTTATTTTGCATGCTACCGAGAAGAACATCTACACTGCAAAATTTGATAAACATATATAATTAGTTTCTCTACTTAAAAATATCGTGATAACTCTAGTAATAGAAGTTGAAATGTTAAGGTATTGGTTCCAACTATTAAAAAGTTATGAAGTATCTTGCCTTTGTTGAACTCGAAAGCCATATTCTCTTAGAAGCCTAAAAAGTAATGCAGAAGCTTGAATGTTCTTCTTCTTTTCTAGACTTCCTAATAAGGAAGAGTTTATTGAGCTCAACAGGTTCTTGATCTCATGATCATAATGATATGAAACTCCAAGTTGGCGCATGGCATCGACTAGCTCGAGCTGTTCAACCATATCTGTTTGTTCGTTATGAATCAAATGCCTCATTTCTTCCTTCGACTTCTCCCATACATCAAGTTGTGTTGCGTTCTACGATATATAAATTTTGATCATTATATATTAATAAATCGCTCAAGAAATGAAATTATCATAATGATTAAACTTTTAAGCATAATCACATAAATATAATTGGGTGGAGATTCTTATAAGTTATTCATGATTAAAGAGAGTTAATAGAATTCTCTGCACATTCTATTCTTAAGTTCTATCTTTATTTATTATTTGGTATTACTCAAAGCACAAGCATGCAAATGCCAGTCACAAATTAAGAGATTTGTTACATATATCATTTTCTTATGTTAATTATATATATATATTCTCTTTTATTTTATATTTTTGTATTTATTTTATGCTGTATTAATTTACCTTAGTTTAATTAATTTTATTTTATGTTGTTTAGATGAACAAAATTCACTCAGTCGTGTAATGTTAAAGCCCCCTTAAAATTATTATGTATACATGCACTAAAAAAAACAATTGCTAATTACCAACCAATCTAATAATGGATATAAATATAACAAAACTACATTTAAACATTTCCATGGCTGAGCTAGAATTAAAAAAGGGAATTGTTAAAGATAAACCTAAATTAGCTAATCGTACACCAAAAAGTCTTAAAAATCTAACCAAAATTTCTTCTTATGTTTTTCTTTATGCAAACCCTAAGCCGTAAAATCGCAAACCCTCTCGCACTTCACCGAATGGAGAAGACTCCGGAGTCCGTACCACCGCCGCCTCTCCCGCCGCCTATCCCGTCCCCTGTCCCGTTGCTTCTCCCGTTGCCGGTGGTTTGCGAGGCTTCCGGCGAGCCGCTCGATACGCATACGTCAACATTGGAGGATTTTCAAGGTATAAGATCAAACCTGGGCTTATTGTTGCAGATTGAAACTTAGTTGTCCATGGATTAGAGTTTCTAATTTCCATTTCAGATTTCCATATGGTTTTCCATTTCAGATTTAATTCTCAGTTTCTAATTTCAGATTTCTATTTGGTTTTCAGTTTCTGTTGGGACTTTAATATTGTTATATGGTGTGCGGTTAGATATTTTATGTATATATATACGTTGTAATAGTTGAGAAGATATAGAAGCGATAAAACCTAATTGGTTTTTCTTACGCAACATGGTATTAGAGCGAAGGGGGCGGCTGCGACGGGTTCCGCTTAGAAGCCTAGAAGGTCGTCGGCGAGAGGCTGGCCCGTCGGCGTTGAAGGTAGCTGGCATCGTCGATCGGCGCGAGCACTGGCAGTGCGGCATCGGCGAGGAAAGAGCGGCATCGGCGACGAAACCAACGGAGGAGGTGAAGGTGGAGTTAGAATAGATGCGTCGATGAAGAGATGCGTCGATGAAGAGATGGCATCAGGACTCTGATTGCAGGTGTCAGTAGCAGAGCAACAAAAAGGAGATGCGCTTGGATCTGGAGAAGAGGATGAAGCCGCTGACAGGGGAAGAAGACTCGACGTGGATCTGTAGAAGCAGAAGTTTGAGGTGAAGAGGAAAGGGATCGAGGTCGACTTCGGCCATTCGACTTTGACCATTTGCCTATCGCCGACTTCGGCCATTACCTATCGCCGATTTCGGCGACTTCGGCCATTACCTATCGCCGATTTCGGCGACTTCGGCCATTACCTATCGCCGAATTCGTCCAATACCTATCAGCAATTTCGTTCGGCGATTAGGCATCAACGACTTCCTTCCCTTACAGATGGAAAACATTCTAAACAAGCTGGATGACTCCGAGGTGGTCACCCTACTGAAGCTTGTTGGGTCCATGGGGTCTGCCCTGCGTGCTGTGAAGTTGGATCTTCCTCCAGTTGACCTAAAGCTAGAGGGACCGACCACTTACCTGAGCTGGTCTCGTCGGATTCAAAAAACTCTCACGGCACAGAAGGTTGGGGGTTTTCTGACGGGGGAACTGAAGAAGTCGAATGACTCGACTGCAGGAGATGAGTGGGAATCTACCCACATGGTGGTTTTCATGTGGCTTCTTCATTCGGTGGTCCCAACCATTGCTGCCACTGTTGACGGACTGGAGACTGTCAAGGAAGTCTGGGACAAGCTGAAGAGCACGCATGACGGAGTAGGTAATTCTCTACGGGTCTTTCAGGTGAAAGGGGAGATTGATGACACGGTACAAGGAGAGAAGACTGTGCAGGAGTATGCCTCCGAGTTAGATCGCCTGTGGATGGACTATGATCATGCGTCTGGGGGAATGAGTTGCAAGGACCCCGGAATGCCGAGCCTCCAGGATCATCATGGAAGAACGAACGATGAAACTTCTCAAAGGGTTGGATGAGAAGTTCAACCAAAGAAGAGCTCTACTTCTCTCAAGTTCAGGGATACCGTCTCTCACCGAGGCTCTATCGGCAATGATCCAGGAGGAGACTCGCATCAAACTTCAAGAAGGGACTGGGAGGTCCGCTGCTGTGAAGTCAGCTCTTGTGACTATCAGTACCCACACACCCCGAGGTCGTCAGGGGACACTCGACAGTGCTTTAACTGCGGGGAAACTGGTCATTTGAGGTATGCCTGCTCTAAGCCACCCATGGAGAGAGGATGGGGTAGTGGCCGTGGGAGCACTCATGGACGTGGCCGGGGTAGAGGAGGTAGAGGTAGCTATCGGGCTAACCTTGGAGTATGTGGAGGAGAAGAGAATATTGGAGTCATCTATACTGAGGAGGAACAGACACTTCTGAATCTAATGAACAAAATGGAGGGTCTCAAGAGGAGGCAGACTGGGGAAGCCACTGAGGGGCAATATCATGCTATGTATGCTCATCCTGCCGAAACGTCGGAATGGATTGTTGACTCTGGTGCATCCCGACACGTGACTGGAGACTCAGGAAAGTTCACCTCCTACATACGTCTTGCATCTCCTGATGGCATCCAGACAGCTGACGGGACTTTTCAGCCAGTGGTCGGTAAGGGTACGGTCGATTGCATAGGTTCGATAAAACTATCCAATGTCTTGCATGCTCCCTCATTTCCTGTCAGCCTCTTGTCTATTAACTCTATTATACTCCAACTAAAATGTACTGTTTCCTTTGACATTCCCAAGGTGACATTCCAGGAGAAAGGGACGAGGCGGATACTTAGGACTGGGACCTGGCGTGATGGGTTGTGGTACCTGGATCAACAGGGATTGGACGCTGCTCTTGTATCTGTGACGGAGGAGACAAAGAAAGGGAACCTAAAGACAAATGTAGAGGAGACATTACTGCTCCACCATCAACGATTAGGCCATTCATCTTTTGGTGTTTAGCGCGGTTGTTTACTTCTCTATCTGAAAAAACATGTAAAAGTAAACTTTTGTGTGATGCTTGCGACTTAGGCAAGCTCACAAGAAACTCTTATGTTAGCTCTGGTCACATAAGCTCTTTTGTTTTTGATACTGTGCATTCAGATGTTTGGGGGCCGTGTGCTGTTAATTTTTCTAATGGTTATAGATATTTTGTGACCTTCATTGACTGTGCTTCACGTGTCACGTGGGTTTACTTGATGAAAGCTAAGAACGAGGTCTCGACTTGCTTCCAGAACTTTCACAAGCATGTCCAAACTCAATACGGTGCAATGCTCAAGGTGCTTAGGTCAGATAATGGGACAGAATATATCAACAAGACCCTTGCTGAGTACTTGTCATCTCACGGGATACTACACCAGACCACTTGTGCTTACACTCCCGAACAGAATGGTGTCGCTGAGAGGAAGAACAGACATCTGATGGAAGTGGCAAGGAGCATGATGCTACACATGAAGGTTCCCCAAAACCTGTGGGGGTATGCGGTGTTAACATCGGCACAATTAATTAATAGAATGCCATCGAAGACCTTAGGGTGGAGATCTCCATGTCAGGAGCTGCAAGGGCATAACGGAGGTATGCTCCCACTAAAGGTATTTGGGTGTGTCTGCTTTGTGAAGGATAACAGGACAAGCGTGGGGAAAACTCGATGCCAGGGCGATTAAATGTATCTTTGTGGGGTATTCTGGTACCCAGAAGGGATACGTATGTTAGAGTCCAGTCGAAAAAAACGGTGCTTCGTGAGCATGGATGTCCACTTCCGTGAACACGAACGGTACTACCCTCAGGATGAGACCCTACCCATACCTGAAAGGTCCAACTTTAGAGATGGTGATCGAGAGTGAGAGAATCTGGTGACAGATTTAAGTCAAGTTTGTGGCACGCCCGGTGGCACGCCCGTGGAGGAACGAGAGACGAATCAAGAACAGGAGGAGGTGAGAAATGTGGTACCTACAAGTTCAAGGGAGCCTATCACATATCAGAGGAGAGAAAAGCGTATCCCTATTCCAGTACCTGCACCCACAGCGACAGTGCCTAGTCCCTCGTCTATGCCCGTCTCACTCCCGGATGCACATCCAGTTGACCTCTGCCACCTCCCTGTGAGTCTATTCCTACCTCTTTCCCGACTACTTCCGTCAGAAGGAGCACTCGCAGCAATGCGGGTAATCCTCCTGATCGGTATGGTTGGGATCTTGCTTCGTATGTCTCCTATGACGCTATCTCTTCTTCTCACGGAGCATTCATCGCATCATTGGATAGTATTATTGTACCTAACAATTGGCAGGTAGCTAAAGCCGACCACAACTGGCAAGCTGCGATGAAGGAGGAGATGCGGGCTCTGGAGAAGAATAAGACGTGGGAACTAGCACAGCTTCCGGAAGGGAAAAGAGCTGTTGGATGCAAGTGGATCTTCACAGTGAAGCAGAACCCTGATGGAAAAATTGAGCGTTACAAGGCTCGATTGGTTGCGAAAGGGTACAGCCAAACGTATGACATCGACTATGATGAGACATTCGCACCAGTGGCAAAGATGAGTACTGTTAGAACTCTGATCAGCTTAGCGGCAAATGGTCGGTGGAAGTTACACCAACTGGATGTGAAAAATGCTTTCCTTCATGGAGACTTGGTGGAGGAAGTATACATGGAGGTCCCACCGGGATTTGGTACGGCCATGACGCAAGGAAAAGTGTGTAAGTTGAAAAAGGCGTTGTATGGACTGAAGCAGTCCACTCGTGCGTGGTTTGACCGCTTTAGGAAGACCATGGTTGGGATGGGGTACCAACAAACCAACGCCGACCACACGGTGTTTTTTAGACATAATGCAAATCATCACGTCACTATTCTTGCTGTGTATGTGGATGACATGATCGTCACAGGGATGACGAGGAGGAAATTACGCGTCTTAAGTATGATTTGGGGAAGACATTTGAGGTGAAGGACTTAGGCCTGTTAAGTATTTCCTTGGAATTGAGATCGCCTATGGGGAAAAAGGAATCGTTCTGTCTCAATGAAAGTATGCCTGGATCTCCTCACCGAGACAGGAATGCTGGGATGTAAGCCAGCGGCAACGCCAATCGACACAAGAGAGAAGGTGAGCGCTGAAGCAGGGGAACCAGTTGATCGGGAAAGATATCAGAGGCTTGTTGGGCGATTGATTTATCTGAGTCACACCCGTCCGGACATCTCCTTTGCAGTGAGCGTGGTGAGTCGTTATATGCACGATCCAGGGAAGGGTCATATGGATGTCGTGTACAGAATACTTCGATACTTGAAGTCTGCTCCAGGAAAAGGGATTCTCTTTAGACGGAATGGGCACGCGAAGATTGACGGGTACTGCGATTCAGATTGGGCGAGCTGTGCCGACGATAGGAGATCTACCTCAGGTTTATTGTGTGTTTGTGGGAGGCAACCTGATCTCGTGGAGAAGTAAGAAACAGTCAGTTGTAGCAACGATCGACAGCAGAAGCAGAGTATAGAGCTATGGCTCTAGGGGTTGTTGAACTCCTCTGGTTGAAAAGGGATGCTGATGGAGCTAAAAGTGGACCAAGGAGATAGAATGAAACTGTGGTGTGACAGCCAAGCCGCCATCAGCATTGCCAACAATCTAGTTCACCATGACAGGACCAAGCATATTGAGATTGATAGATTTTTCATAAAGGAAAAACTGGATAGTGGACTCTTGGAGCTCAGCTATGTCACTACCAAAGATCAGGCTGCTGACTGTTTGACGAAGGGGCTCAGCTCAAATGATATGATAAGGAATTGTGACAAGATGAGCTTAGTCAACATCTTCCGCCTACCTTAAGGAGGAGTGTTGGGACTTTAATATTGTTATATGGTGTGCGGTTAGATATTTTGTGTATATATATATATATATATACGTTGTAATAGTTGAGAAGATATAGAAGCGATAAAACCTAATTGGTTTTTCTTACGCAACAGTTTCTAATTTCAGCTTTGTATATGGTTTTCAGATTTTCATTTGGTTATAAACGTGTTATTTTGTTGAATGATATGCTGGAAATGTCATGAACTTAATTTTTTTGTCTAGAAAATTTGTTTGTGTAGTTTACATTATTGGTTTGTTGTTAACAAATATTGATTTGTGGTTAACATTTTTATTTGCACCTAGTATTTTTTAAAATATATGGTTTGGTGTTAATAATGATTTGCGGATAGTCAAATTTGATTTGCCTTTAACAATTCTCTTAAAAAATTAGTTCCTTCCAGAAATATATGATTAAATTTTAATAACAAAATAATAATAAAATAAGAATAGTATCGTATAAACCGAAGAGTTTAAAATCCTGATCAAATATTGATTCCAAGGAAAAGAGCCTTCCAGGAATTAATATTAGAATAGTTTTATTAACAAAACTAATGCAATTTAAAATAAATAATTTATAATATTTGCACTAAAAATAACATAGTATATTATGTAAAATATATAGTAGCCTCATATTTGTGGTAAAATTAGGTATTTTATTTTTTGACTTAATATATAGTAAAAATAAAAATAGAACAAATAATTCAAATAAAATAATATTGACTGAGGTAGAAAAATAAAAAATAGTAAGAGAAAATTGAAATTTGAGAGAAAATTATATATATAAAATGATCTTTTTGGGAGCCCGGGAGATCATTAAAAAAAAAGTTCCATCTTTCCGGATCAAATATTTAATATTAAACAGAAACCTTCCAAAAAAAATATTAACTGCTAGGCGGCAAAAAACATATATACATAATATATATATATATAGTTTCTGTATTATCAAAAAATAATTGAAAAAGAAATCATAACCAGAGATTCATCAGGCAGCGATTTGTATGTAGCTATCATCCCAAAGGCTTGGAGGATAGTTCGCTGTTCTTCGAGAGGAGGGCGACCTTCGTTGACTTGACTCATTAGCAGAGAGATTCTTCATCGATCTTTCGATCTCAAACAACTAGCGTCCCGCGCAGCTATTGTATGTAGCTAACTTATCCTAACTTCTTTGCAAACTCGGCACACCCGATCTCTGAGACCAGTAATGAAACTTATACCTTTCAAATAGCAGAGTAACCTAGAAGTTGCCCTGTTCTAAAGAAAGCAGGGCATTAAACAACTCAAGCATTCCAAAGGTGGGACCTGTAAAAGGTTCCATTCATATGGATACGTCCATTCATA